>OX122921.1:10383040-11597761 GCA_944738685.1 Synanthedon myopaeformis | reverse complement strand
TAACCTAACCTAACCTAACCTAACCTAACCTAACCTAACCTAACCTAACCTAACCTAACCTAACCTAACCTAACCTAACCTAACCTAACCTAACCTAACCTAACCTAACCTAACCTAACCTAACCTAACCTAACCTAACCTAACCTAACCTAACCTAACCTAACCTAACCTAACCTAACCTAACCTAACCTAACCTAACCTAACCTAACCTAACCTAACCTAACCTAACCTAACCTAACCTAACCTAACCTAACCTAACCTAACCTAACCTAACCTAACCTAACCTAACTCTAACCTAACCTAACCTAACCTAACCTAACCTAACCTAACCTAACCTAACCTAACCTAACCTAACCTAACCTAACCTAACCTAACCTAACCTAACCTAACCTAACCTAACCTAACCTAACCTAACCTAACCTAACCTAACCTAACCTAACCTAACCTAACCTAACCTAACCTAACCTAACCTAACCTAACCTAACCTAACCTAACCTAACCTAACCTAACCTAACCTAACCTAACCTAACCTAACCTAACCTAACCTAACCTAACCTAACCTAACCTAACCTAACCTAACCTAACCTAACCTAACCTAACCTAACCTAACCTAACCTAACCTAACCTAACCTAACCTAACCTAACCTAACCTAACCTAACCTAACCTAACCTAACCTAACCTAACCTAACCTAACCTAACCTAACCTAACCTAACCTAACCTAACCTAACCTAACCTAACCTAACCTAACCTAACCTAACCTAACCTAACCTAACCTAACCTAACCTAACCTAACCTAACCTAACCTAACCTAACCTAACCTAACCTAACCTAACCTAACCTAACCTAACCTAACCTAACCTAACCTAACCTAACCTAACCTAACCTAACCTAACCTAACCTAACCTAACCTAACCTAACCTAACCTAACCTAACCTAACCTAACCTAACCTAACCTAACCTAACCTAACCTAACCTAACCTAACCTAACCTAACCTAACCTAACCTAACCTAACCTAACCTAACCTAACCTAACCTAACCTAACCTAACCTAACCTAACCTAACCTAACCTAACCTAACCTAACCTAACCTAACCTAACCTAACCTAACCTAACCTAACCTAACCTAACCTAACCTAACCTAACCTAACCTAACCTAACCTAACCTAACCTAACCTAACCTAACCTAACCTAACCTAACCTAACCTAACCTAACCTAACCTAACCTAACCTAACCTAACCTAACCTAACCTAACCTAACCTAACCTAACCTAACCTAACCTAACCTAACCTAACCTAACCTAACCTAACCTAACCTAACCTAACCTAACCTAACCTAACCTAACCTAACCTAACCTAACCTAACCTAACCTAACCTAACCTAACCTAACCTAACCTAACCTAACCTAACCTAACCTAACCTAACCTAACCTAACCTAACCTAACCTAACCTAACCTAACCTAACCTAACCTAACCTAACCTAACCTAACCTAACCTAACCTAACCTAACCTAACCTAACCTAACCTAACCTAACCTAACCTAACCTAACCTAACCTAACCTAACCTAACCTAACCTAACCTAACCTAACCTAACCTAACCTAACCTAACCTAACCTAACCTAACCTAACCTAACCTAACCTAACCTAACCTAACCTAACCTAACCTAACCTAACCTAACCTAACCTAACCTAACCTAACCTAACCTAACCTAACCTAACCTAACCTAACCTAACCTAACCTAACCTAACCTAACCTAACCTAACCTAACCTAACCTAACCTAACCTAACCTAACCTAACCTAACCTAACCTAACCTAACCTAACCTAACCTAACCTAACCTAACCTAACCTAACCTAACCTAACCTAACCTAACCTAACCTAACCTAACCTAACCTAACCTAACCTAACCTAACCTAACCTAACCTAACCTAACCTAACCTAACCTAACCTAACCTAACCTAACCTAACCTAACCTAACCTAACCTAACCTAACCTAACCTAACCTAACCTAACCTAACCTAACCTAACCTAACCTAACCTAACCTAACCTAACCTAACCTAACCTAACCTAACCTAACCTAACCTAACCTAACCTAACCTAACCTAACCTAACCTAACCTAACCTAACCTAACCTAACCTAACCTAACCTAACCTAACCTAACCTAACCTAACCTAACCTAACCTAACCTAACCTAACCTAACCTAACCTAACCTAACCTAACCTAACCTAACCTAACCTAACCTAACCTAACCTAACCTAACCTAACCTAACCTAACCTAACCTAACCTAACCTAACCTAACCTAACCTAACCTAACCTAACCTAACCTAACCTAACCTAACCTAACCTAACCTAACCTAACCTAACCTAACCTAACCTAACCTAACCTAACCTAACCTAACCTAACCTAACCTAACCTAACCTAACCTAACCTAACCTAACCTAACCTAACCTAACCTAACCTAACCTAACCTAACCTAACCTAACCTAACCTAACCTAACCTAACCTAACCTAACCTAACCTAACCTAACCTAACCTAACCTAACCTAACCTAACCTAACCTAACCTAACCTAACCTAACCTAACCTAACCTAACCTAACCTAACCTAACCTAACCTAACCTAACCTAACCTAACCTAACCTAACCTAACCTAACCTAACCTAACCTAACCTAACCTAACCTAACCTAACCTAACCTAACCTAACCTAACCTAACCTAACCTAACCTAACCTAACCTAACCTAACCTAACCTAACCTAACCTAACCTAACCTAACCTAACCTAACCTAACCTAACCTAACCTAACCTAACCTAACCTAACCTAACCTAACCTAACCTAACCTAACCTAACCTAACCTAACCTAACCTAACCTAACCTAACCTAACCTAACCTAACCTAACCTAACCTAACCTAACCTAACCTAACCTAACCTAACCTAACCTAACCTAACCTAACCTAACCTAACCTAACCTAACCTAACCTAACCTAACCTAACCTAACCTAACCTAACCTAACCTAACCTAACCTAACCTAACCTAACCTAACCTAACCTAACCTAACCTAACCTAACCTAACCTAACCTAACCTAACCTAACCTAACCTAACCTAACCTAACCTAACCTAACCTAACCTAACCTAACCTAACCTAACCTAACCTAACCTAACCTAACCTAACCTAACCTAACCTAACCTAACCTAACCTAACCTAACCTAACCTAACCTAACCTAACCTAACCTAACCTAACCTAACCTAACCTAACCTAACCTAACCTAACCTAACCTAACCTAACCTAACCTAACCTAACCTAACCTAACCTAACCTAACCTAACCTAACCTAACCTAACCTAACCTAACCTAACCTAACCTAACCTAACCTAACCTAACCTAACCTAACCTAACCTAACCTAACCTAACCTAACCTAACCTAACCTAACCTAACCTAACCTAACCTAACCTAACCTAACCTAACCTAACCTAACCTAACCTAACCTAACCTAACCTAACCTAACCTAACCTAACCTAACCTAACCTAACCTAACCTAACCTAACCTAACCTAACCTAACCTAACCTAACCTAACCTAACCTAACCTAACCTAACCTAACCTAACCTAACCTAACCTAACCTAACCTAACCTAACCTAACCTAACCTAACCTAACCTAACCTAACCTAACCTAACCTAACCTAACCTAACCTAACCTAACCTAACCTAACCTAACCTAACCTAACCTAACCTAACCTAACCTAACCTAACCTAACCTAACCTAACCTAACCTAACCTAACCTAACCTAACCTAACCTAACCTAACCTAACCTAACCTAACCTAACCTAACCTAACCTAACCTAACCTAACCTAACCTAACCTAACCTAACCTAACCTAACCTAACCTAACCTAACCTAACCTAACCTAACCTAACCTAACCTAACCTAACCTAACCTAACCTAACCTAACCTAACCTAACCTAACCTAACCTAACCTAACCTAACCTAACCTAACCTAACCTAACCTAACCTAACCTAACCTAACCTAACCTAACCTAACCTAACCTAACCTAACCTAACCTAACCTAACCTAACCTAACCTAACCTAACCTAACCTAACCTAACCTAACCTAACCTAACCTAACCTAACCTAACCTAACCTAACCTAACCTAACCTAACCTAACCTAACCTAACCTAACCTAACCTAACCTAACCTAACCTAACCTAACCTAACCTAACCTAACCTAACCTAACCTAACCTAACCTAACCTAACCTAACCTAACCTAACCTAACCTAACCTAACCTAACCTAACCTAACCTAACCTAACCTAACCTAACCTAACCTAACCTAACCTAACCTAACCTAACCTAACCTAACCTAACCTAACCTAACCTAACCTAACCTAACCTAACCTAACCTAACCTAACCTAACCTAACCTAACCTAACCTAACCTAACCTAACCTAACCTAACCTAACCTAACCTAACCTAACCTAACCTAACCTAACCTAACCTAACCTAACCTAACCTAACCTAACCTAACCTAACCTAACCTAACCTAACCTAACCTAACCTAACCTAACCTAACCTAACCTAACCTAACCTAACCTAACCTAACCTAACCTAACCTAACCTAACCTAACCTAACCTAACCTAACCTAACCTAACCTAACCTAACCTAACCTAACCTAACCTAACCTAACCTAACCTAACCTAACCTAACCTAACCTAACCTAACCTAACCTAACCTAACCTAACCTAACCTAACCTAACCTAACCTAACCTAACCTAACCTAACCTAACCTAACCTAACCTAACCTAACCTAACCTAACCTAACCTAACCTAACCTAACCTAACCTAACCTAACCTAACCTAACCTAACCTAACCTAACCTAACCTAACCTAACCTAACCTAACCTAACCTAACCTAACCTAACCTAACCTAACCTAACCTAACCTAACCTAACCTAACCTAACCTAACCTAACCTAACCTAACCTAACCTAACCTAACCTAACCTAACCTAACCTAACCTAACCTAACCTAACCTAACCTAACCTAACCTAACCTAACCTAACCTAACCTAACCTAACCTAACCTAACCTAACCTAACCTAACCTAACCTAACCTAACCTAACCTAACCTAACCTAACCTAACCTAACCTAACCTAACCTAACCTAACCTAACCTAACCTAACCTAACCTAACCTAACCTAACCTAACCTAACCTAACCTAACCTAACCTAACCTAACCTAACCTAACCTAACCTAACCTAACCTAACCTAACCTAACCTAACCTAACCTAACCTAACCTAACCTAACCTAACCTAACCTAACCTAACCTAACCTAACCTAACCTAACCTAACCTAACCTAACCTAACCTAACCTAACCTAACCTAACCTAACCTAACCTAACCTAACCTAACCTAACCTAACCTAACCTAACCTAACCTAACCTAACCTAACCTAACCTAACCTAACCTAACCTAACCTAACCTAACCTAACCTAACCTAACCTAACCTAACCTAACCTAACCTAACCTAACCTAACCTAACCTAACCTAACCTAACCTAACCTAACCTAACCTAACCTAACCTAACCTAACCTAACCTAACCTAACCTAACCTAACCTAACCTAACCTAACCTAACCTAACCTAACCTAACCTAACCTAACCTAACCTAACCTAACCTAACCTAACCTAACCTAACCTAACCTAACCTAACCTAACCTAACCTAACCTAACCTAACCTAACCTAACCTAACCTAACCTAACCTAACCTAACCTAACCTAACCTAACCTAACCTAACCTAACCTAACCTAACCTAACCTAACCTAACCTAACCTAACCTAACCTAACCTAACCTAACCTAACCTAACCTAACCTAACCTAACCTAACCTAACCTAACCTAACCTAACCTAACCTAACCTAACCTAACCTAACCTAACCTAACCTAACCTAACCTAACCTAACCTAACCTAACCTAACCTAACCTAACCTAACCTAACCTAACCTAACCTAACCTAACCTAACCTAACCTAACCTAACCTAACCTAACCTAACCTAACCTAACCTAACCTAACCTAACCTAACCTAACCTAACCTAACCTAACCTAACCTAACCTAACCTAACCTAACCTAACCTAACCTAACCTAACCTAACCTAACCTAACCTAACCTAACCTAACCTAACCTAACCTAACCTAACCTAACCTAACCTAACCTAACCTAACCTAACCTAACCTAACCTAACCTAACCTAACCTAACCTAACCTAACCTAACCTAACCTAACCTAACCTAACCTAACCTAACCTAACCTAACCTAACCTAACCTAACCTAACCTAACCTAACCTAACCTAACCTAACCTAACCTAACCTAACCTAACCTAACCTAACCTAACCTAACCTAACCTAACCTAACCTAACCTAACCTAACCTAACCTAACCTAACCTAACCTAACCTAACCTAACCTAACCTAACCTAACCTAACCTAACCTAACCTAACCTAACCTAACCTAACCTAACCTAACCTAACCTAACCTAACCTAACCTAACCTAACCTAACCTAACCTAACCTAACCTAACCTAACCTAACCTAACCTAACCTAACCTAACCTAACCTAACCTAACCTAACCTAACCTAACCTAACCTAACCTAACCTAACCTAACCTAACCTAACCTAACCTAACCTAACCTAACCTAACCTAACCTAACCTAACCTAACCTAACCTAACCTAACCTAACCTAACCTAACCTAACCTAACCTAACCTAACCTAACCTAACCTAACCTAACCTAACCTAACCTAACCTAACCTAACCTAACCTAACCTAACCTAACCTAACCTAACCTAACCTAACCTAACCTAACCTAACCTAACCTAACCTAACCTAACCTAACCTAACCTAACCTAACCTAACCTAACCTAACCTAACCTAACCTAACCTAACCTAACCTAACCTAACCTAACCTAACCTAACCTAACCTAACCTAACCTAACCTAACCTAACCTAACCTAACCTAACCTAACCTAACCTAACCTAACCTAACCTAACCTAACCTAACCTAACCTAACCTAACCTAACCTAACCTAACCTAACCTAACCTAACCTAACCTAACCTAACCTAACCTAACCTAACCTAACCTAACCTAACCTAACCTAACCTAACCTAACCTAACCTAACCTAACCTAACCTAACCTAACCTAACCTAACCTAACCTAACCTAACCTAACCTAACCTAACCTAACCTAACCTAACCTAACCTAACCTAACCTAACCTAACCTAACCTAACCTAACCTAACCTAACCTAACCTAACCTAACCTAACCTAACCTAACCTAACCTAACCTAACCTAACCTAACCTAACCTAACCTAACCTAACCTAACCTAACCTAACCTAACCTAACCTAACCTAACCTAACCTAACCTAACCTAACCTAACCTAACCTAACCTAACCTAACCTAACCTAACCTAACCTAACCTAACCTAACCTAACCTAACCTAACCTAACCTAACCTAACCTAACCTAACCTAACCTAACCTAACCTAACCTAACCTAACCTAACCTAACCTAACCTAACCTAACCTAACCTAACCTAACCTAACCTAACCTAACCTAACCTAACCTAACCTAACCTAACCTAACCTAACCTAACCTAACCTAACCTAACCTAACCTAACCTAACCTAACCTAACCTAACCTAACCTAACCTAACCTAACCTAACCTAACCTAACCTAACCTAACCTAACCTAACCTAACCTAACCTAACCTAACCTAACCTAACCTAACCTAACCTAACCTAACCTAACCTAACCTAACCTAACCTAACCTAACCTAACCTAACCTAACCTAACCTAACCTAACCTAACCTAACCTAACCTAACCTAACCTAACCTAACCTAACCTAACCTAACCTAACCTAACCTAACCTAACCTAACCTAACCTAACCTAACCTAACCTAACCTAACCTAACCTAACCTAACCTAACCTAACCTAACCTAACCTAACCTAACCTAACCTAACCTAACCTAACCTAACCTAACCTAACCTAACCTAACCTAACCTAACCTAACCTAACCTAACCTAACCTAACCTAACCTAACCTAACCTAACCTAACCTAACCTAACCTAACCTAACCTAACCTAACCTAACCTAACCTAACCTAACCTAACCTAACCTAACCTAACCTAACCTAACCTAACCTAACCTAACCTAACCTAACCTAACCTAACCTAACCTAACCTAACCTAACCTAACCTAACCTAACCTAACCTAACCTAACCTAACCTAACCTAACCTAACCTAACCTAACCTAACCTAACCTAACCTAACCTAACCTAACCTAACCTAACCTAACCTAACCTAACCTAACCTAACCTAACCTAACCTAACCTAACCTAACCTAACCTAACCTAACCTAACCTAACCTAACCTAACCTAACCTAACCTAACCTAACCTAACCTAACCTAACCTAACCTAACCTAACCTAACCTAACCTAACCTAACCTAACCTAACCTAACCTAACCTAACCTAACCTAACCTAACCTAACCTAACCTAACCTAACCTAACCTAACCTAACCTAACCTAACCTAACCTAACCTAACCTAACCTAACCTAACCTAACCTAACCTAACCTAACCTAACCTAACCTAACCTAACCTAACCTAACCTAACCTAACCTAACCTAACCTAACCTAACCTAACCTAACCTAACCTAACCTAACCTAACCTAACCTAACCTAACCTAACCTAACCTAACCTAACCTAACCTAACCTAACCTAACCTAACCTAACCTAACCTAACCTAACCTAACCTAACCTAACCTAACCTAACCTAACCTAACCTAACCTAACCTAACCTAACCTAACCTAACCTAACCTAACCTAACCTAACCTAACCTAACCTAACCTAACCTAACCTAACCTAACCTAACCTAACCTAACCTAACCTAACCTAACCTAACCTAACCTAACCTAACCTAACCTAACCTAACCTAACCTAACCTAACCTAACCTAACCTAACCTAACCTAACCTAACCTAACCTAACCTAACCTAACCTAACCTAACCTAACCTAACCTAACCTAACCTAACCTAACCTAACCTAACCTAACCTAACCTAACCTAACCTAACCTAACCTAACCTAACCTAACCTAACCTAACCTAACCTAACCTAACCTAACCTAACCTAACCTAACCTAACCTAACCTAACCTAACCTAACCTAACCTAACCTAACCTAACCTAACCTAACCTAACCTAACCTAACCTAACCTAACCTAACCTAACCTAACCTAACCTAACCTAACCTAACCTAACCTAACCTAACCTAACCTAACCTAACCTAACCTAACCTAACCTAACCTAACCTAACCTAACCTAACCTAACCTAACCTAACCTAACCTAACCTAACCTAACCTAACCTAACCTAACCTAACCTAACCTAACCTAACCTAACCTAACCTAACCTAACCTAACCTAACCTAACCTAACCTAACCTAACCTAACCTAACCTAACCTAACCTAACCTAACCTAACCTAACCTAACCTAACCTAACCTAACCTAACCTAACCTAACCTAACCTAACCTAACCTAACCTAACCTAACCTAACCTAACCTAACCTAACCTAACCTAACCTAACCTAACCTAACCTAACCTAACCTAACCTAACCTAACCTAACCTAACCTAACCTAACCTAACCTAACCTAACCTAACCTAACCTAACCTAACCTAACCTAACCTAACCTAACCTAACCTAACCTAACCTAACCTAACCTAACCTAACCTAACCTAACCTAACCTAACCTAACCTAACCTAACCTAACCTAACCTAACCTAACCTAACCTAACCTAACCTAACCTAACCTAACCTAACCTAACCTAACCTAACCTAACCTAACCTAACCTAACCTAACCTAACCTAACCTAACCTAACCTAACCTAACCTAACCTAACCTAACCTAACCTAACCTAACCTAACCTAACCTAACCTAACCTAACCTAACCTAACCTAACCTAACCTAACCTAACCTAACCTAACCTAACCTAACCTAACCTAACCTAACCTAACCTAACCTAACCTAACCTAACCTAACCTAACCTAACCTAACCTAACCTAACCTAACCTAACCTAACCTAACCTAACCTAACCTAACCTAACCTAACCTAACCTAACCTAACCTAACCTAACCTAACCTAACCTAACCTAACCTAACCTAACCTAACCTAACCTAACCTAACCTAACCTAACCTAACCTAACCTAACCTAACCTAACCTAACCTAACCTAACCTAACCTAACCTAACCTAACCTAACCTAACCTAACCTAACCTAACCTAACCTAACCTAACCTAACCTAACCTAACCTAACCTAACCTAACCTAACCTAACCTAACCTAACCTAACCTAACCTAACCTAACCTAACCTAACCTAACCTAACCTAACCTAACCTAACCTAACCTAACCTAACCTAACCTAACCTAACCTAACCTAACCTAACCTAACCTAACCTAACCTAACCTAACCTAACCTAACCTAACCTAACCTAACCTAACCTAACCTAACCTAACCTAACCTAACCTAACCTAACCTAACCTAACCTAACCTAACCTAACCTAACCTAACCTAACCTAACCTAACCTAACCTAACCTAACCTAACCTAACCTAACCTAACCTAACCTAACCTAACCTAACCTAACCTAACCTAACCTAACCTAACCTAACCTAACCTAACCTAACCTAACCTAACCTAACCTAACCTAACCTAACCTAACCTAACCTAACCTAACCTAACCTAACCTAACCTAACCTAACCTAACCTAACCTAACCTAACCTAACCTAACCTAACCTAACCTAACCTAACCTAACCTAACCTAACCTAACCTAACCTAACCTAACCTAACCTAACCTAACCTAACCTAACCTAACCTAACCTAACCTAACCTAACCTAACCTAACCTAACCTAACCTAACCTAACCTAACCTAACCTAACCTAACCTAACCTAACCTAACCTAACCTAACCTAACCTAACCTAACCTAACCTAACCTAACCTAACCTAACCTAACCTAACCTAACCTAACCTAACCTAACCTAACCTAACCTAACCTAACCTAACCTAACCTAACCTAACCTAACCTAACCTAACCTAACCTAACCTAACCTAACCTAACCTAACCTAACCTAACCTAACCTAACCTAACCTAACCTAACCTAACCTAACCTAACCTAACCTAACCTAACCTAACCTAACCTAACCTAACCTAACCTAACCTAACCTAACCTAACCTAACCTAACCTAACCTAACCTAACCTAACCTAACCTAACCTAACCTAACCTAACCTAACCTAACCTAACCTAACCTAACCTAACCTAACCTAACCTAACCTAACCTAACCTAACCTAACCTAACCTAACCTAACCTAACCTAACCTAACCTAACCTAACCTAACCTAACCTAACCTAACCTAACCTAACCTAACCTAACCTAACCTAACCTAACCTAACCTAACCTAACCTAACCTAACCTAACCTAACCTAACCTAACCTAACCTAACCTAACCTAACCTAACCTAACCTAACCTAACCTAACCTAACCTAACCTAACCTAACCTAACCTAACCTAACCTAACCTAACCTAACCTAACCTAACCTAACCTAACCTAACCTAACCTAACCTAACCTAACCTAACCTAACCTAACCTAACCTAACCTAACCTAACCTAACCTAACCTAACCTAACCTAACCTAACCTAACCTAACCTAACCTAACCTAACCTAACCTAACCTAACCTAACCTAACCTAACCTAACCTAACCTAACCTAACCTAACCTAACCTAACCTAACCTAACCTAACCTAACCTAACCTAACCTAACCTAACCTAACCTAACCTAACCTAACCTAACCTAACCTAACCTAACCTAACCTAACCTAACCTAACCTAACCTAACCTAACCTAACCTAACCTAACCTAACCTAACCTAACCTAACCTAACCTAACCTAACCTAACCTAACCTAACCTAACCTAACCTAACCTAACCTAACCTAACCTAACCTAACCTAACCTAACCTAACCTAACCTAACCTAACCTAACCTAACCTAACCTAACCTAACCTAACCTAACCTAACCTAACCTAACCTAACCTAACCTAACCTAACCTAACCTAACCTAACCTAACCTAACCTAACCTAACCTAACCTAACCTAACCTAACCTAACCTAACCTAACCTAACCTAACCTAACCTAACCTAACCTAACCTAACCTAACCTAACCTAACCTAACCTAACCTAACCTAACCTAACCTAACCTAACCTAACCTAACCTAACCTAACCTAACCTAACCTAACCTAACCTAACCTAACCTAACCTAACCTAACCTAACCTAACCTAACCTAACCTAACCTAACCTAACCTAACCTAACCTAACCTAACCTAACCTAACCTAACCTAACCTAACCTAACCCAACTAACCTAACCTAACCTAACCTAACCAACCTAACCTAACCCTACCTAACCAAACAACCTACAAACCTAACCTAACCCCTAACCTAACCAACCTAACCTAACCTAACCTAACCTAACCAACCTAACCAAACCAACCAAACCTAACCTAACCAACCAACCTAACCTAACCTAACCTAACCTAACCTAACCTAACCTAACCTAACCTAACCTAACCTAACCTAACCTAACCTAACCTAACCTAACCTAACCTAACCTAACCTAACCTAACCTAACCTAACCTAACCTAACCTAACCTAACCTAACCTAACCTAACCTAACCTAACCTAACCTAACCTAACCTAACCTAACCTAACCTAACCTAACCTAACCTAACCTAACCTAACCTAACCTAACCTAACCTAACCTAACCTAACCTAACCTAACCTAACCTAACCTAACCTAACCTAACCTAACCTAACCTAACCTAACCTAACCTAACCTAACCTAACCTAACCTAACCTAACCTAACCTAACCTAACCTAACCTAACCTAACCTAACCTAACCTAACCTAACCTAACCTAACCTAACCTAACCTAACCTAACCTAACCTAACCTAACCTAACCTAACCTAACCTAACCTAACCTAACCTAACCTAACCTAACCTAACCTAACCTAACCTAACCTAACCTAACCTAACCTAACCTAACCTAACCTAACCTAACCTAACCTAACCTAACCTAACCTAACCTAACCTAACCTAACCTAACCTAACCTAACCTAACCTAACCTAACCTAACCTAACCTAACCTAACCTAACCTAACCTAACCTAACCTAACCTAACCTAACCTAACCTAACCTAACCTAACCTAACCTAACCTAACCTAACCTAACCTAACCTAACCTAACCTAACCTAACCTAACCTAACCTAACCTAACCTAACCTAACCTAACCTAACCTAACCTAACCTAACCTAACCTAACCTAACCTAACCTAACCTAACCTAACCTAACCTAACCTAACCTAACCTAACCTAACCTAACCTAACCTAACCTAACCTAACCTAACCTAACCTAACCTAACCTAACCTAACCTAACCTAACCTAACCTAACCTAACCTAACCTAACCTAACCTAACCTAACCTAACCTAACCTAACCTAACCTAACCTAACCTAACCTAACCTAACCTAACCTAACCTAACCTAACCTAACCTAACCTAACCTAACCTAACCTAACCTAACCTAACCTAACCTAACCTAACCTAACCTAACCTAACCTAACCTAACCTAACCTAACCTAACCTAACCTAACCTAACCTAACCTAACCTAACCTAACCTAACCTAACCTAACCTAACCTAACCTAACCTAACCTAACCTAACCTAACCTAACCTAACCTAACCTAACCTAACCTAACCTAACCTAACCTAACCTAACCTAACCTAACCTAACCTAACCTAACCTAACCTAACCTAACCTAACCTAACCTAACCTAACCTAACCTAACCTAACCTAACCTAACCTAACCTAACCTAACCTAACCTAACCTAACCTAACCTAACCTAACCTAACCTAACCTAACCTAACCTAACCTAACCTAACCTAACCTAACCTAACCTAACCTAACCTAACCTAACCTAACCTAACCTAACCTAACCTAACCTAACCTAACCTAACCTAACCTAACCTAACCTAACCTAACCTAACCTAACCTAACCTAACCTAACCTAACCTAACCTAACCTAACCTAACCTAACCTAACCTAACCTAACCTAACCTAACCTAACCTAACCTAACCTAACCTAACCTAACCTAACCTAACCTAACCTAACCTAACCTAACCTAACCTAACCTAACCTAACCTAACCTAACCTAACCTAACCTAACCTAACCTAACCTAACCTAACCTAACCTAACCTAACCTAACCTAACCTAACCTAACCTAACCTAACCTAACCTAACCTAACCTAACCTAACCTAACCTAACCTAACCTAACCTAACCTAACCTAACCTAACCTAACCTAACCTAACCTAACCTAACCTAACCTAACCTAACCTAACCTAACCTAACCTAACCTAACCTAACCTAACCTAACCTAACCTAACCTAACCTAACCTAACCTAACCTAACCTAACCTAACCTAACCTAACCTAACCTAACCTAACCTAACCTAACCTAACCTAACCTAACCTAACCTAACCTAACCTAACCTAACCTAACCTAACCTAACCTAACCTAACCTAACCTAACCTAACCTAACCTAACCTAACCTAACCTAACCTAACCTAACCTAACCTAACCTAACCTAACCTAACCTAACCTAACCTAACCTAACCTAACCTAACCTAACCTAACCTAACCTAACCTAACCTAACCTAACCTAACCTAACCTAACCTAACCTAACCTAACCTAACCTAACCTAACCTAACCTAACCTAACCTAACCTAACCTAACCTAACCTAACCTAACCTAACCTAACCTAACCTAACCTAACCTAACCTAACCTAACCTAACCTAACCTAACCTAACCTAACCTAACCTAACCTAACCTAACCTAACCTAACCTAACCTAACCTAACCTAACCTAACCTAACCTAACCTAACCTAACCTAACCTAACCTAACCTAACCTAACCTAACCTAACCTAACCTAACCTAACCTAACCTAACCTAACCTAACCTAACCTAACCTAACCTAACCTAACCTAACCTAACCTAACCTAACCTAACCTAACCTAACCTAACCTAACCTAACCTAACCTAACCTAACCTAACCTAACCTAACCTAACCTAACCTAACCTAACCTAACCTAACCTAACCTAACCTAACCTAACCTAACCTAACCTAACCTAACCTAACCTAACCTAACCTAACCTAACCTAACCTAACCTAACCTAACCTAACCTAACCTAACCTAACCTAACCTAACCTAACCTAACCTAACCTAACCTAACCTAACCTAACCTAACCTAACCTAACCTAACCTAACCTAACCTAACCTAACCTAACCTAACCTAACCTAACCTAACCTAACCTAACCTAACCTAACCTAACCTAACCTAACCTAACCTAACCTAACCTAACCTAACCTAACCTAACCTAACCTAACCTAACCTAACCTAACCTAACCTAACCTAACCTAACCTAACCTAACCTAACCTAACCTAACCTAACCTAACCTAACCTAACCTAACCTAACCTAACCTAACCTAACCTAACCTAACCTAACCTAACCTAACCTAACCTAACCTAACCTAACCTAACCTAACCTAACCTAACCTAACCTAACCTAACCTAACCTAACCTAACCTAACCTAACCTAACCTAACCTAACCTAACCTAACCTAACCTAACCTAACCTAACCTAACCTAACCTAACCTAACCTAACCTAACCTAACCTAACCTAACCTAACCTAACCTAACCTAACCTAACCTAACCTAACCTAACCTAACCTAACCTAACCTAACCTAACCTAACCTAACCTAACCTAACCTAACCTAACCTAACCTAACCTAACCTAACCTAACCTAACCTAACCTAACCTAACCTAACCTAACCTAACCTAACCTAACCTAACCTAACCTAACCTAACCTAACCTAACCTAACCTAACCTAACCTAACCTAACCTAACCTAACCTAACCTAACCTAACCTAACCTAACCTAACCTAACCTAACCTAACCTAACCTAACCTAACCTAACCTAACCTAACCTAACCTTTTTTTTTTTTTTTTTTTTTTTTTTTTTTTACGAGGAGAAATCCTTTTATTGATTCCCTACCGCTGGCGAGACGGTAGGGGTATGTGGGGGTCGGCCGGCGCACGACGCTATGCTAGTCATAGCGGCCCGGCCACTACCCACTAAAACTCCCCGGTGCCTCCTTGCCCTATGAGCGGGGTGGACCGGGCTCTGCCGAGGCAACAACTCCGATCCACCCCAGGGCGGCCTAGCCAATGTCGGCTAGGTTGACGCCAATGGAGGATTGCCCGGAGACACCGGGGCAATCCTCAGACGGGGGGAGCCTGTGCAGGCACACACAGCTGGCCAGCTGTGTGCGCAGGTCCCCTAGGGCATTTGAAGACGGGCTTGAAATGCCCGTCTTCTCCTGCCCGACCGTCTACGTCTGAGGGAAGCGAGACCTGCCTCATCCTCTCGCTCCCTCTCCGCTGCCTCCTTCTGCGACATGACAGAGCCGCAGAAGGAGGCAACAGCTTTCCATTTCGTCTCACTGTCAAGCATGGCTTCGACCATGCTTGGCAGTGAGACGTCTCCGCCTCCCAACGCCACTACCAATTCATGGCGCTGGGGACTCCAGGCCGAGCACACCTGGAGCGTGTGCTCGGCCGTATCGTCGGGGTCGCCGCAGTGGTGGCACCGCGGCGACTCCTCCCTTTTTATACGGTGCAGATAATGACCGAAGCACCCGTGTCCGGTCATTATCTGCACCATATGGAAGGTGAGGCTGCCTTTACGGCGCCTCACCCAATCCTCCAACACCGGACGAACCGCGAGGATCGTCCGGTGACCGGCGGTGGGGTTGAGTAGTGCCTCACTCCAATCGTCAATGGCCCTCTCATGGGCCTCTGCACGGACCCGTTGCACGTCCTCGGCAACGGGTCTTTCTCCAAGGGCCCTAGCGGCGACCCGATGCCGATGCACCTGGGACAGAACCAGGGCATCGACATCCCACGGAAGCATGCCCGCTAGCACGCAGGCAGCCCCGTGGCTGACCGTGCGATAGGCCCGCACGGCCCGGGTCGCCATGACCCTTTGTGGCCTCCGTAAGAGGGCCCGGGTGCGGGGAGTGAGGCACTCCGCCCAGACCGGGGCTCCGTAGAGTGCCATCGACCTTACCACCCCGTGGTAGAGTCGACGGCACGCTGAGTTGGGTCCTCCCTGGTTAGGGAGGAGCCGTCCGAGTGCGGCTGCGGTCTTGATAAGCCGTGGAACGAGGAGCTTAAAATGCTCCTCAAAGTTCCAGCGGGGGTCCAGAGTTAGGCCGAGATACTTGAGATGCATCTCGACCGGAATCCGGACCCCCTCCACTCGGACTCGGAGCCCCGGCGGGATCCTGCGGCGTGGGGGATGGAAGCCCATGGCCCTAGTTTTGTCTAGGGCCACC
This sequence comes from Synanthedon myopaeformis, assembly GCA_944738685.1. Taxonomy (NCBI): domain Eukaryota; kingdom Metazoa; phylum Arthropoda; class Insecta; order Lepidoptera; family Sesiidae; genus Synanthedon; species Synanthedon myopaeformis. The sequence goes on along the minus strand of OX122921.1, from coordinate 11,580,165 downwards.
TCCAATCCGAGCAGACGGATGCGCCGGACGACCAACGAGGTGCCGACCGACGCAAGCCGTTCTGCCTTTTCCCACGTCTTTGCTCTTGCCGCGACCAGAGTGTCGTCGGCAAAGCAGGCAATCTCCATTTTGGGTAGGAGATTGCCTCGCAGGACCCAATTAAACCCCAAATTCCACAAAAGGGGGCCAAGGACGGCCCCCTGCGGTACGCCGGCTGTCACTGGCCGGCGTATGACTCTCCCGTCTGCGCCCTCGTAGAGGACAACTCGCTCGGCGAGGTAGTCATCGACGAGGGCGCAGAGATAGGACGGCACCCGGTGGAAACGGAGTGCCGCCCTAATACATTCGTGGGGGAGGCTGTTGAATGCGTTGCGAATGTCGAGCGACACCGCAACAACAGCCTCCCCCCTGCCGGTGGCCTCCTCAGTCCACCTTTTGAGGAGGCCCACCGCGTCCATCGTGGACCGACCGGTGCGGAAGCCGAACTGGCGCTCCTCCAAGTTCGGCCCCTCAGTCTCCAAATGCTCGACGATCCGACGGGCCATGATCCTCTCCATGGCCTTGCCGGAGTCGTCGAGCAAAACCACCGGTCGGTACCCGGACGGCGAGTCGGCGGGGCGGCCTTCCTTACGAAGAAGGACGAGTCGCCCCGCCTTCCACCTCCTCGGGAATTTGCCCCGGGCGATGCATGCGTTCAGCACCGCCCGGAACCTCTCCTCCAAAGGCCCCAGCGCTATCGCCAGGGCCTTGGCCGGGACTCCATCTGGACCCGGGGCCGTCTTCTTCCTCCCGATACGCTCCCTCACCGTCTCGAACTCGACGTCGGAGACGGGAGGGCCCTCCAATTCGGCCTCCGGCAGAGGTTCCGGAGGCTCCATGGGCGGGGACTCGAACGGGCCTGGGGTCGGGAACAGTGACCCCACGACCTTGTCGAGCAGCGTCGGGTCGAAGAGGGCCGTGGAGGGGGAGCTCGACGCGAACTTCCCCCTCACGGTCCTGTACGGACGGCCCCAAGGGTCAGCGTCCAGGAGGGCCAGGAAACGCTCGTGGGCCTCCTCTTTGGCCCTGCAGATGCCTTCCTGCAGGGCGTTGTGAGCGTTCCTGTACGCCTGACGAAGGTGGACCTCTTCGTCAGGCGTCCTCCTGGAGCGTCGTCTCCGGCAACGGAGGAGAGCTCTCCTGGCCGCTAGGCATGATGAGCGCAGGGAGGCGATCTCCTGCGCCCACCAATACACCCTCCTCCATCGAGGAGGAGGGCGCCACAGCGGCATGGCGGCATTGCAGACTTCCCGAAGGTCGTCTGCAAAGTGGTCGGCCATGCCGTCGGGATCCCCAGCGAGGTGAGGGGGGAGCGACGACCATTCCCTCACCATCGCGGCCTCCTCCGCCACGTCCGGGCGGAGCTTGGCGAGTGCCCACCTAGGAAAGGCGACACCCGCCGTGGGGTCCCGACGCTGTGGGGCCCTAGCGGCCTGCGTGGAGACCTCGTATCGGACATAGAAGTGGTCCGATAGGGTCTCCACGTCTTCCACTACGTTCCAGTCCCGGATTCGGGCAGCGAGGGCGGCGGTGGCAAAGGACACGTCCACGATGGACGTACCCTGCCACCGTACGCACGTGGGGGTGGTGCCTCGGTTGAGCACCTGGAGCCCCAGGCCCAACGCCCAGGACTCCAGTATACCCCCCCTCACGTCCGTACTGGGGGACCCCCACGCCGAGGATTTGGCGTTGAGGTCCCCCGCCACCAGAACTGGGAGTGGGGCCGCGCGCCTCACCACTCCCTCCACCGCAGCCAGGAAGGACTCGAAGTCCGCCCGACTGCGGTTCGGGGAGAAGTAGGTCGACACGACCACCATTCTCCCATAGTTCGCTGCCACGAACCCGGAACCTCTTTCCCTTAGGGAGATGGGAGGAGCGCATCCCCCCGGTCTCACCACAACGGCAGCGGAGTCGTCCAGGTCCCCCAACCAGTGGGGGTTCTGGGGAACGTAATACGGCTCCGCCACCACCGCCAGGCTAATCTCCCACTCCGCCATGGACTGACACAGCAAGTCCTGTGCCCCGGCGGAGTGGTTGATGTTCGCCTGGAGGATCCTTGTGGGAGACTTATTGGGCATTGGTTGTGTCCATGCGCTCCTCCCTTGGTACGCCCGTGGCCGCTGGCTTAGCCGCACTGAGGCGGCCCCTGACGGCAGGGGGGGAACAATTCATCCCCCCCATTCGGTGGTTGGCCGGGAGGCCGGCGTCCGTGCAGACGGCGCACCTAAACGCCGCCTCGCACTCATTGGCGGAGTGCCCATCCAGTCCGCAGCGGTAGCAAAGGCCGCTGCGGTCCTTTTTGGATGGGCACCTGACGACCGGATGGCCGAGCCCCATGCACCTGAAACAGCGCATGGGACGCTGTTCCAGGAGCTGGACGGAGGCGGCGCTCCAGCCAACCGTCAGGCGGCCACCGATCGCCAGTTTCCTGGCGGCTTCAACTGGACAAGAGGCGAAGGCCGAGCCCACTCCCCTGATCCCTGGGTGCACCTTGCCCACCCTGATATGCTCAGGGGGACAACCCGTACTCAAGGATAGAGCCTCCCTCAGCTCTTCAGCCGACACCGAGTCGTCAAGACCGTTCACCCGGATGTCGACTGACTTGATTGGGCGCGTGACCTTCGCCTCGTCACCCAAAGTTTCCCCAATTTTTGCCGCCAGTTGATCCGCCTGTGCGGGCGTGGTCCCCTTTGGGAGCTCAAGGATCCGAGCTCCCGTGACGCCCGTACGGAATTGGGCCGGACCAATCCCGAGGGCGTCTAGTGATACTGAGGCCTTGGTCTTATCCAAGGCCTTCTTGTACGTGGCCCCCTTCTCGATTGCCTCGGGTTTGAGGGCCACTACCACTGCCAGCTTCCTTGGCTCCTTGGGGAGCTTGGGGGCGCTCGCTTTCGCTGCTGTCGGAGCTGGAGCGACGGGAGCGCGCTTTTTGCGCCGGACTACCTCGGTCCAGCTTACGGCGGTTTCACCCGTTTCCATCGAGGGCCCAGCCTCCGGCTCAGGGGCCTTGGCAGGGGGTTTAGCCACCCTGACGGACCTCACCTTTTTAGGCAGATTTGCCGGGGGGGTGAGTGTAGTCACCGCGTCTGTTTGGGCGGCCGCAGCGCGGGCCTTTGCTCTACGGTCTGCCATAAGAGGTGGCCGGATCTGTCGTGCCGGGAGGAGCCTTCCGTCCACTTCCAGGCCGTCCAGGCGGGCGCTCACCATATTGCCCACGTGGTTCATGAGCTCCGCCTGGAGCGAACCGAAGGCTTCAAAAAACTCCGCCCTAGACAGTGACTGTGAGTCAGCCACTGTCTTGGGGGCTTCTGCCTGACGTTCCGAGCCGGCCGGGGTCTCTAGGCGGGGCCTTTCGGAGAAGGCCCGTCTGATCGCCGCCACCTCCGAGTGGAGGGCCTCCAATTGCCCGCGAAGGCGTTTATTGTCGGCCTTGAGGCGGCGAACCTCCTTGGAGGCTTTGCGCTCCGCCACCGCCTTAACAATCTCGACGAGGGAGTTCGTCGCGTTTTTGATGTCCCTCTGACATGTTCCCTTTAAGTTTCCGGCCTTGCGGACTACGTCGAATATCACCGAGGCACTCGCTTCCGCCCTTCTGGTGAGTCCCTCAATCGATCCAGAGGGAGATGCGGATTTCGTTGAGTGGAACTCAACTTCGGAGAAGTTGAGTTCAGTCTCAGAGTCCGTTCCGATATCCCGTAGCTCGCGACGCGCCTGCGACACTCCGGTGTCATGCGCGTGGGGCTTGCCTCGGCCTTTATTCCCTTTCAGGAACTTGGGAGGGACCGCGGGTTCCTCTTGGTACCCGGACGCCTCCGATCCTGATTGTTCCTCAGTTGACCCAGTGAAGAATTTGCTGGGTCTACTCCGGTCTGAAGCAGATGAGGGACGAGAGGACCCTAGGGTGCTCTCCTCCCCCTTGGCACACCGTTTTCGCGCCTGTGATCGGGTATTACCCGAAGGCCGATTGGCCTCCATGGCGTCCGACCTGTCGACCACTGGCGTTGTGTGAGAGTCCACCCCTGCAAGAGGGGGGACAAAACAATACAGCTGTCAACAAAACAAAATCAACGAAGCAACAAAACCAATACGTCAACAAACAATGTAACAATAACAATTTTTCCTAAAATTAATCAACAGAATCAACGATAACTCCTGACCAACAAGTGCTACCAGCAACCGGTTTGGACTGGGTGAAAGTGCTTCCGAAGAGGCTACTTTCGACCCAAACCCGCGACTCGAACCGGCTGCTAGCAGCAAAGTTATCGGGAAAAACAACAACTTTTCTTAAAAAATTAATAACAAAAAACAACAATAAAAACGTAACAACAACGAATCTTAAGAAGATTCCCAGACCGGCCGAAAGCGCTCACAGGGAGGCAACTTCCAGCCGAAGACCGCGACAAGATCCGGCTACGGGAACCGGGACCTATCGCGGCTTTTGTCTGAAAATCTTCTAACAGAAAACAACGAAAACAACAATAACAACAAGATAACAACAAAATAACAACAGGTGGTATGAGTAGTTTGGAGGAGCCTTGAAAAAGGCTTCCAACAACGTACGCCACACCGAGAAACTCCAAATAGAACCAAAGTTATCAACAGTTGAAAAAGTTGAAATTTCGGAAAAATTCAGCAACAACCTAACCTAACCTAACCTAACCTAACCTAACCTAACCTAACCTAACCTAACCTAACCTAACCTAACCTAACCTAACCTAACCTAACCTAACCTAACCTAACCTAACCTAACCTAACCTAACCTAACCTAACCTAACCTAACCTAACCTAACCTAACCTAACCTAACCTAACCTAACCTAACCTAACCTAACCTAACCTAACCTAACCTAACCTAACCTAACCTAACCTAACCTAACCTAACCTAACCTAACCTAACCTAACCTAACCTAACCTAACCTAACCTAACCTAACCTAACCTAACCTAACCTAACCTAACCTAACCTAACCTAACCTAACCTAACCTAACCTAACCTAACCTAACCTAACCTAACCTAACCTAACCTAACCTAACCTAACCTAACCTAACCTAACCTAACCTAACCTAACCTAACCAGTCTCTGTTGAACGCTCGAAGAGGTTGGACGCAAGCGCGGTCGTTAAAACTAGCTCCGCGTGGCAATAAATGCTTAAAAATCAGTCGTGCGTGCGTTTTAAGTGCAAAAAACGTGTGTGATACGTCATTCGACGCGGCTCGACGCGGGCAACACAGTGGTGTTTTCCGCGTCGAAATCCGACGAAGTTTGAGGAAACTACGGTTTTTTAAAGTGTAAAAAAGTTACCGAAAAAATTTCGCGCGCAAACGCTGCAATATTTTGATCGAGAAAGTGTTAGGCTGAAAGTGCTATCGGATAGCCGGTACCTTTCTCCTATTTGTGCAACAAATTTTGGATTTTTTCGCGACCCGGAAGGTGGTTACACAACCAAAATTCCGGAGGTCCCCAAAGTTGGACCCCCTTAAAAGGCCCTGGAAAAATAAACCAGGCGGACCAGAAGCAGCGGACAGACCAGGCGAGCGCATCAAAAGAAAAATTTTGAAAATCGGCCCGCCAGAACCGGAGAAATCACAAGTTTAAGTTTTCCGGAAAAGTGACGTGTTTTTCGGGACCTTATACTCCCTCAGGAATAAGGTCGCGAAGAAGTGTATCATACAGTGTTGTGCAGCATTTTCTGCTGAATTTTTTGGTGCAAAAACCGTGTCTCTAAGACAAATATCTTGGGAGCTACGAGCAAAAACCTGGAAAAGGATTTTGCCCAAAAATTTACCCAATTAAAAAATCAAAATCCCCAAAAACAAAAAATCTCCAAAAAGAAAAATATCACCGGATAGCCCTCGTTTTAAAGGTGAGAAGAAAGAAAAAACTGTGAAATTTGGACAATAGAAGCCGGAGATATAACGAAAAAACTAAAAACAGTCAAAGTGTCTAGACGACTGGTCGACCAACATAGGTTTTTGCCAAATCCTGGACTCCAGGATCGCCGTAGAAGAAAATAGCTGGTACCACTGGATTACAATTCAAAAGTTGTACATAGGAACACAAGCAGCCCCGGAATCGGGCTCGATTGGGCGCCGGGATACTCTGGAGAAACATTGGGTAAATCCACGCTAAGTTGACCCGCGGCTAGCATAGCTATACTATTGCCTGCACCAGGACGTGTCTGCTGAAAATAAAATTAAGATCTTCTAAGGCACATAACTTCGCAACCATTAGTGCTAAAATTCAGTGAGACACGTCATTGGGTTCGGAAAATTAACACCTTTTTTCCCAACTTAGCGGGATTACTATAGTCCCCCACCTGACTTCACCTGTAAAAATTTGGAAATCCTATAACTCCCTTCCCTTACGTAGTACACAGTTGTGCGATACGTCGTTGGATAGGCCTCATCGAGATCTGTCCGGCGGCCTATTGTCCTTAACTGGTTCTACACCCGGTTTTGTCTGGAAAATTAAAATAAACTATTTTAGGCCTTATAAACCAAAATTTATTCCAAATTACTCCTAAAACCGATCTTCCCTCCTTTAACCTTCCTCAACCCTCTATTTGGTTACCTTTCCTCCCCCCATAGTTTTCTCTGGGTGCCCTGGGGACCCGATACGGGTCTGGGTTCTGGCAAAATATTAGCAGAGACTTAGTTAAGTTAGTTATAAGTTAATTTTAAGATAATATTGACTGAGCCCTTATACAGCTCAATTATATTTTATTGTTATTTTATTGTTGACATATTTTAAAATTATTAATTGTATTGACATTGTGTTTTAAGTTGCATTATAGACCAATATTGTATATTATTATTTTAACTGGTCTATTTGTATATTGTTTTTATATTATATTTGATTTTATTGACTTGACATTTTAAAAATTTTTTATTGAGTTTATTAGACTTGTTAGGCTAGTTATTTTAACTAGCACTAATTAAGTTCTATTTTAATTACTGACGGAGCCTGTATACAGCTCCAATTTTATTATTATTGATTTTATTTGATTATTTGATATTTTGATTTGTTTGTTGACTTACTTCGTTTGACATTATATGTAAATTGTTTATTGTTTGATTTTGTATATTATTTTAATTGGTTTTGTATATTATTTTAATATTGATTTTGATCCTATTTGATCTGACATTTGATATTGATTTTATTGACCTATTGTCTAGTTTTATATTTTTTATTTTGATTTTATCTTATATTTTGTAATATTTTATCTGAGTGTTAGATTGTATTTTATTTAGTATTAAGTTTAATAAAAGTATTATTACTTTTAAGGCCCATATACAGCCCTTAGCTATTAAGTTAAGTGTCGACCCCAAATCCTTTGGTCCTGCGGTTCCTTGGGTTACCCCAATCCTTTGGGTTTCTGAGGCTCGGGGTTCCTGAGCTTTCCGGGCTACCAGATCCTTTGGGTTACCGAATTCTTTGGGCACCAAATTTTTTGGGCACCAAATTTTTTGGGCACCAAACTTTTGGGCACCGGACTTTTGGGCGCAAATCTTTGGGCACAAATTTTTGGGCACAAGTTTTTCTTGGGCACAAATTTTTGGGCACAAATTTTTGGGCACAAATTTTTTGGGCACCAGATTTTTGGGCACAAAATTTTTGGGCACAAATTTTTTGGGCACCCAAATTTTTTGGGCACAAAATTTTTTGGGCAAAAAATTTTTGGGCACCGGATTTTTTGGGCACAAATTTTTGGGCACAATTTTTGGGCACAGATTTTTGGGCACAAGTTTTCTTGGGCACAAATTTTTGGGCACAATTTTTGGGCACAGGAACTTTTGGGCACCGGATTTTTGGGCACAAAATTTTTGGGCACAGAATTTTTGGGCACAAAATTTTTGGGCACCGAAATTTTTTGGGCACCAGATTTTTTGGGCACCTGATTTTTTGGGCTCAAATTTTTGGGCAAAAATTTTTGGGCACAAGTTTTCTTGGGCACAAATTTTTGGGCGCAAATTTTTGGGCAAAAAATTTTTTGGGCACCGGATTTTTTGGGCTCCCGAATTTTCTGGGCTCCCGGACTGTTTGGGCCCCCTGATCTTTCGGGCTCCCGAAGCTTTTGGGCCATCGAGCCGTTGGGCCCTTGGACTTTGGGTGCAGTGACTGCTTACGAGCCCCTGTACAGCTCATTTAGTATTAAGTGTTGAAGAGCCTATATACAGCTCAGTCCGGAACGAGGCCACTATACAGCCGACTTCGACAAAAATCCCTCCGACAATGTTGCGGTCTCCAGCGGCGGACCGAGCAAGAGCGGTGCAGGGCGGAACAACCCGGGAGGCTCCGCCTCCATTGCCAAATGTCAGGAGGAGCATAGGGGAGTGGGAGACGGGCAAAGTCTCCATCTCTCCCCTGGCTCCGGCGGCGAGCACGGCGAGGCTAACGGAGAAAATAGAATACCCAGATAGAGTCACTGAGGCGAGGGCGTGCCTAAAAAAGGCTAAGCTCAGCCTCAGTGCCTCGCGAAACACCAAAACCGAGATAAAGGAGAATGTAATCCAAGCACTCGACCGGCTCCTCGCCCTGGTGAAGGAGGCGGAGTCTGAGGGGAAGAAGAAAAATAAAAATGTGGGACCGGGGAAGGAGGAGGCTAAGCCTCCTCCTCCCCCGGCTCAAGCTGTACAACCAAACGCGAAAATATTAGAGGCCTTGGAGAAACATGCGGAATTGCTCAAGGCAAACGAGGCTGCACTGCGGGACCACACGGCATTGATAAGGAAATTAGAAGAAGATATTAAAACGACGAAATCTGTTGGTCCCGCAAAGTCCTACGCGGAGACCGTAGCATGTAAAATTAGTGACAGACCAACACTGCACTCGGTGGTCGTGGCGTCGGAAGACGTCACGGACACCGGGGAGCAAGTGCTTAACAAGATCAGGGAGGCGGTCAGCGCGAAAGATGGCTGGGTTAAGGTTGAAAGGGTGAGGAAAGCGAAGGAAAGAAAAATAGTTATAAGTTGTAGGACAGAAGAGGAAAGAAGCAAAGTCAAGGAAAGAATTGAAAAGTCAGGGAAACGGCTCCTTTGCGGCGAGGTCGAGAACAGGGATCCTCTGCTGATCCTTTGGGACGTCCTATCGGTAAACAACGATGAGGACGTCCTAAAGGCGATCAGGAATCAGAACAGGTCCCTGTTCGATGGCCTCGACGAAAGGAAGTCGAGAATGCTTGTGAAGTACAGAAGGAGAGCAAGGAATCCGCTCACGGGGCACGTTGTTCTGAGCACCTCTCCGGAGGTGTGGAAAAGGGCGATTGAACTCGGGGCCCTGCACATTGATTTGCAACGTGTCAGGGTCGCGGACCAGTCGCCCTTGGTGCAGTGCTCGAGATGTCTGGGCTATGGTCACAGCAAAAGGTTCTGTGCCGGGACGGAGGACCTGTGCAGCCACTGCGGGGGACACCATCTAAAGATGGCGTGCCCCGAGTGGAGGGCGGGGACTCCCCCGGCCTGTCGCAACTGTGCTGTGGCCAAGCTCGGAGATCGCGGGCACAACGCACTCAGCCCGGCGTGCCCCGTGAGAGTGAAATGGGATGCCATAGCACGCTCCGCCACTCAGTATTGCTAAGGGCACCCCTGAGAGTAGCCGCACCTATGGGCTCTTACAAGTTAACTTGCAGCGAAGCCGACTAGCTACCTCCGAGCTCCTAGTGGAAGCAGGAAAGAGGGGAACGGCCGTAGCGCTCCTCCAGGAGCCCTATGTGGGAGCGGCTGGCACGGTTCGGGGTCGGAGGGGGATGCGGGTCTTCCAGAACCCCACTCCAAAAGAGGGTACTGTTAAGGCTGCTATAGTAGTTTTTGATAGCAGCCTTAAGGTCACACAGTACCCAGAACTCACCACTAACAACATCGTAGTGGTGGGGATACGGATGGGGCGCTGGACGACAACGTTTACCTCCTTCTATTTCGAGCCGGACCAGCCAATTGAACCCTACATTGGGCTTCTGAAGAGAGTGGAGGCCAAGCTGGGGGCTGGGAGATGGTTGGTCGGTGGAGATGCTAACGCCAAGAGTCCATGGTGGGGCAGTGATAAAATAGACTCGAGGGGGGAGGAGCTTTCAGGTAGTCTGGATGAGCTTGGACTCGAACTTCTGAACGTTGGTGATGCTCCGACCTTCGACACTGTCCGAGGGGGGCGGCGTTTCTGTAGTCATGTGGACATCACAGCATGTTCACATGACATGTTGGACCTGGTGGAGGACTGGAAAGTCCTCAACGATTTAACGGGTTCCGACCACAACGGCATTGCATTCAGGCTGAACCTCGGACCTTCCCGAGGAATGGAAGTGGTCAGATCGACCAGAAGGTACAACACCCAAAAAGCAGATTGGCAAAAGTTTAGATCCAAAATTTTAGAACTAATTGGGGAATATGGGATGGGAGAGGGTGTTGTACCAGATAGGGAACAAACAATTTCGGCTGTGCAAAATTATACCAAATTGGTAATCGAGGCGTCTGACCGCGCCATTCCGAGGAAGGGGACGAGGGAAAAGCTGGCGTTGCCGTGGTGGTCGAAGGACCTGGAAATCTTGAAGAAGGAGGTCGCCACCAGGAAAAATAGAATCAGGAACGCCGCACCCGTCCGACGGTCGTGGGTCGTCGAGCAGTACGTTCAGAAGAAGGCGGAGTACGAGCAGGCCGTGAGGCAGGCTCAAACGGACTCCTGGAAGTCCTTCTGCGAGCGACAGAGTGGCGAGAGTATGTGGGATGGCATCTACAGAGTGATTGGTAGAACGGCCATCAGAGAGGAGGACCCGCCGCTGGTTCGAGACGGTAGGGTTCTCGATGCGAGGGAATCGGTGGAGTGGCTTGCGGAGGTGTTCTACCCGCAAGACCACGCAACTTCGGATGAAGGGATTCACCGCCAGATCAGAGCGGAAGCGGACGGGGTGAACGTGGGGGAGCAAAACTCACCCTGCGACCCCCCGTTCACGCTGACCGAGCTTGAGATGGCGGTGAAGTCCTTCAATCCGAAGAAGGCCCCCGGCTCCGACGGGCTCACTGCTGACATCTGTTCAAGGGCCATCGGCTGTAACCCCAAAGTCTTTTTGGGGTTATTAAACAGCTGTATGGCCCACCATATCTTTCCAAAGATATGGAAAGAAGCAGCAGTGATTGTCCTTCGGAAACCGGGGAGGGATAGCTACACCGTCCCCAAGTCATTCCGACCTATTGGACTGCTGCCCGTGCTCGGAAAGGTATATGAGAAAATGCTAGTGGCTCGCCTCAAATACCATCTGTTGCCGGGGATTAGCGACCGCCAGTATGGCTTTGTGCCCCAGAAGAGCACCGAGGGCGCCCTCTATGACCTAATGTCGCGGATACACAATAAGCTTGATGAAAAGAAAATTGTAGTATTGGTGTCATTGGACATAGAGGGGGCCTTCGACAGCGTCTGGTGGCCCATGGTTAGGGTCAGGCTGGCGGAAGCGGGATGCCCGGTCAACCTGAGGCGAGTCCTTGATAGCTACCTCGCCGACAGGACGGTAAACGTCAGGTACTGCGGCGAGGTTCATAGTACCGAGCCGAGCAGGGGCTGCATCCAAGGGTCAATAGCCGGACCCTTGCTTTGGAACCTGACGCTCGATCCATTGCTGCGGGGCCTGGAGAGTAGAGGCGTCTACTGCCAGGCCTTCGCGGACGACGTGGTCCTCGTCTTTGATGGAGACGGGGCGCTCCAGATAGAGCAGAATGCCAATGCCACTCTCGCGTATGTTTTGGAGTGGGGTGTCAAAAATAAGCTTAGGTTTGCACCAGGCAAAACCAATGCTATGGTGCTGACCAGAAAGCTTAAGTTTGACACCCCACGCCTCATCATGGGCGGGATTGACATTGGCATGAGGGACAAAATCAAATTGCTGGGACTGACCATAGACAGGGGTCTCACCTTCAAGGATCACGTAAAAAGTGTGACCAAGAAGGCCCTCGGGGTTTATAAGCAGCTCGGGAGGGCAGCCAAAGTCAGTTGGGGCCTCCATCCCGAGGTAGTCCGCTCCATTTATGTCGCCGCGGTGGAACCAATTATCACCTACTCTGCGAGTGCGTGGGTATCTGCGACTCGCAGAGTGGGGGTTAAGCGGGTCTTGAACGCTGTGCAGCGGGGTTTCGCGCAGAAAATCTGCAGAGCCTACCGAACGGTGTCCCTGAACTCAGCCTTATTACTGGCTGGGATACTCCCCCTTGACTTACGAGTCCGTGAGGCTGCCTCATTATACGAGGCCAAGAGGGGAGTACCACAGCCGGAGCTTGGGGACAGGGTCATCGAGCGGGGGGTTCTTGCGGCCGAGGCTCCCCACCCCGCCGAGCTGGTTAGCCTCGAGTTCGGAAGCCTGGTGGACGAGGACGAGCTTTTAGCCAATAGCGCATACCACCTGCGCATCTTTACGGACGGCAGCAAGATTGACGGTCGGGTTGGCGCCGCCCTATCCTTATGGAAGGGCGACGCCGAAACCAGGGCCGTCAAGCTTGGTCTGCCGTCGTATTGCACCGTCTACCAGGCAGAGCTCCTGGCGCTATGCGAGGCGTCGAGGGTAGCACTCGGGCGCAGCGAAACATCCGTTGCGATATACAGCGATTCAAGATCCGCACTGCAGTCCGTCGCGGCGAGTAAATGCTCGCACCCTCTGGCAGCTGAGACTAGAAACAACTTAAATAAGATCTCAAAGGAGGACAGAGTAATTAAATTATTTTGGATCAAAGCCCACGCTGGTCTAGAGGGTAACGAGAGGGCGGACTGCCTCGCGAGGGAGGCCGCACTGAAGAGTAAACGAAGGCCGGCGTACGACCTGTGTCCGGTCTCGTTCGTCAAGCGGTGCATTCGCATGCGCTCGCTTGACGAATGGGACCAACGATACAGGGAAGGTGCGACGGCTGGAGTTACCAGGCTGTTCTTCCCTGGAGCCATTGACGCTTATAAAACCCTGAGGAAGGTGAGCCTTGAGGGTGTGATGACCCAGGTCTTAACGGGGCACGGTGGGTTCTCCGAGTACTTGCACCGGTTCAAGCGCAAGGAGAGCCCATCGTGCATTTGTTCCAGCAAGGATGAGGATGTCCCGCACGTTCTGCTGGAGTGTCCGGTCTTCGCCAAGGAAAGGATGGAGCTAGAGTACGAGATGGATATGGAAGTGTGCCTAGCCAATCTTAGTGCGATGATCGCCGGTAGCCAAAAGGAAAAGTTCATGGAATATTGTAAAAAGGTTCTGACTAGGGTGATTGAGAGAAACAAAACGTGAGCAACAGTCTAGGCTTTATATATATATTATACATAAATGTTTTAACTTATACAATGTTTTAAATTTTAAAAATACCTCTAATTATATCGTTTTATATTGTTAAATTTAAATGTAAATTGTTTTATAGTAGTTAATATTTTAAATTGTAAATAATGTTGATATTTATTTTAAATTGGTAATTATTACTGTTTTAGACTCTATTGGTATTTTAATATGTTAATTTATTCGTTTTAATTATTGTAATTTGAAAATTGTTTATTGTGTATAATATGAAGATGGTGTACAGTTTATTCAATCCCTAGTCAATAGCAATTAAGAAATGAAATAGAATAAGGATAGTGTAGCAGAATAGGATAAGTAAGGGTATAGGCGGGAGTCCCACCCGCAGAGTATGAATGAGGATGGATACAAGAAAGACACAGTATGAAGAATGAAAGTATGAGTAGTAAAAATGCGAGAACTGGTATGGAAGAGAAATAGTAAACATAGGCTACGACCCTGCGTCGAAGGGATGAGCAATTATAAAAAAAAAAAAAAAAAAAAAAAAAAAAAAAAAAAAAAAAAAAAAAAAAAAACCTAACCTAACCTAACCTAACCTAACCTAACCTAACCTAACCTAACCTAACCTAACCTAACCTAACCTAACCTAACCTAACCTAACCTAACCTAACCTAACCTAACCTAACCTAACCTAACCTAACCTAACCTAACCTAACCTAACCTAACCTAACCTAACCTAACCTAACCTAACCTAACCTAACCTAACCTAACCTAACCTAACCTAACCTAACCTAACCTAACCTAACCTAACCTAACCTAACCTAACCTAACCTAACCTAACCTAACCTAACCTAACCTAACCTAACCTAACCTAACCTAACCTAACCTAACCTAACCTTTTTTTTTTTTTTTTTTTTTTTTTTTTTTTTTTTTTTTTTTTTTTTTTTTTTTTTTTTTTTTTTTTTCGAGGAGAAATCCTTTTATTGATTCCCTACCGCTGGCGAGACGGTAGGGGTATGTGGGGGTCGGCCGGCAGCGACGCTATGCTAGTCATAGCGGCCCGGCCACTACCCACTAAAACTCCCCGGTGCCTCCTTGCCCTATGAGCGGGGTGGACCGGGCTCTGCCGAGGCAACAACTCCGATCCACCCCAGGGCGGCCTAGCCGCTGTCGGCTAGGCTGACGCCAATGGGGGATTGCCCGGAGACACCGGGGCAATCCCCAGACGGGGGGAGCCTGTGCAGGCACACACAGCTAGCCAGCTGTGTGTGCAGGTCCCCTAGGGCATTTGAAAACGGGCTTGGTATGCCCGTCTTCTCCTGCCCGTCCGCCTACGTCTGAGGGAAGCGAGACCAGCCTCGTCCTCTCGCTCCCTCTCAGCTGCCTCCTTCTGCGACATGACAGAGTCGCAGAAGGAGGCAACTGCTTTCCAGTTCGTCTCACTGTCAAGCATGGCTTCAACCATGCTTGGCAGTGAGACGTCTCCCCCACCCAGCGCCACCTTCAGCTCCTGACGCTGGGTGTCCCAGGCCGAGCATACCTGGAGTGTATGCTCGGCCGTGTCGTCGGGATCGCCGCAGTGGTGGCACTGCGGCGATTCTTCCCTTTGAATACGGTGCAGATAATGACCGAAACACCCGTGTCCGGTCATTATCTGCACCATGTGGTAGGTGAGGCCGCCTTTACGGCGCCTCACCCATTCCTCCAACACCGGACGAATCGCTCCGATCGTCCGGTGGCCGGCGGTAGGCTGGCGTAGTGCCTCACTCCATGTGTGCATGGCCCTCTCCTGCGCCTCTGCGCGGACCCGTCGCACGTCCTCGGCGACGGGTCTTCCTCCTTGGGCCCTTGCCGCGACCCGATGTCGATGCACCTGGGACAGAACCAGGGCATCGACATCCCACGGGGGCACGCCCGCGAGGACGCAGGCGGCCCCGTGGCTGACCGTGCGGTACGCTCGCACGGCCCGGATCGCGATGGCCCTTTGAGGCCTCCGTAGGAGGGCCCGGGTGTGAGGAGTGAGGCACTCCGCCCAGACCGGGGCTCCGTAGAGTGCCATCGACCTTACCACCCCGTGGTAAAGCCGACGGCACGCCGAATTGGGTCCTCCCATATTCGGGAGGAGACGTCCGAGCGCGGCTGCAGCTCTAGTGAGCCGTGGAGCGAGGAGCTTGAAGTGCTCCTCGAAGCTCCAGCGGGGGTCCAGCGTCAGGCCGAGGTACTTCATGTACCTGCCGACCTCGATCCGGACCCCCTCCACTCGGACGCGGAGCCCCGATGGGATCCTGCGGCGTGGGGGGTTGAAGGCCATGGCCCTAGTTTTATCTAGGGCCACCTCCAACCCGAGCAGTCGAATGCGTCGGACGACGAGCGAGGTGCCGGCCGACGCAAGATGTACCGCCTTCTCCCACGTCTTCGCTCTTGCCGCGACTAAGGTGTCGTCGGCAAAGCAGGCAATCTCCATTTTGGGAAGGAGATTGCCTCGCAGGACCCAGTTGTACCCCAGGTTCCAAAGCAGGGGGCCGAGCACGGCCCCCTGGGGTACGCCTACCGCCACTTGTCGGCGAATTATTTCGCCGTCAGCGCCCTCGTAGAGGACCACTCGCCCGGCGAGGTAGTCGTCGACGAGGGCGCAGAGATAGGACGGCACCCGGTGGAAACGGAGTGCCGCCCTAATACATTCGTGGGGGAGGCTGTTGAATGCGTTGCGGATGTCGAGCGACACCGCAACAACAGCCTCCCCCCTGCCGGTGGCCTCCTCCGTCCACCTTTTGAGGAGGCCCACCGCGTCCATTGTGGACCGACCGGTGCGGAAGCCGAACTGGCGCTCCTCCAAGTTCGGCCCCCCATTCTCCAAATGCTCGACGATCCGGCGGGCCATGATCCTTTCCATGGCCTTGCCGGAGTCGTCGAGCAGCACCACCGGTCGGTACCCGGACGGCGAGTCGGCGGGGCGGCCTTCCTTACGAAGAAGGACGAGTCGCCCCGCCTTCCACCTCCTCGGAAATTTGCCCCGGGCGATACAAGTGTCTAGTACCGCCCGGAACCTCTCCTCCAGAGGCCCCAGCGCTATCGCCAGGGCCTTGGCCGGGACTCCGTCTGGCCCCGGGGCCGTCTTCTTCTTCCCGATTCGCTCCCTCACCGCCTCGAACTCGACGTCGGAGACGGGAGGGCCCTCCAATTCGGCCTCCGGCAGCGGTTCCGGAGGCTCCATGGGCGGGGGCTCGAACGGGCCTGGGGTCGGGAACAGTGACCCCACGACCTTGTCGAGCAGCGTCGGGTCGAAGTGGGCCGTGGAGGGGGAGCTCGACGCGAACTTCCCCCTCACGGCCCTGTACGGACGACCCCAAGGGTCAGCATCCAGGAGGGCCAGGAAACGCTCGTGGGCTTCCTCCTTGGCCCTGCAGATACCTTCCTGCAGGGCGTTGTGAGCGTTCCTGTACGCCTGACGAAGGAGGACCTCTTCGT
Organism: Synanthedon myopaeformis; assembly: GCA_944738685.1. Taxonomy (NCBI): domain Eukaryota; kingdom Metazoa; phylum Arthropoda; class Insecta; order Lepidoptera; family Sesiidae; genus Synanthedon; species Synanthedon myopaeformis. The sequence goes on along the minus strand of OX122921.1, from coordinate 11,563,421 downwards.
CAGGCGTCCTCCTGGAGCGTCGTCTCCGGCAACGGAGGAGAGCTCTCCTGGCCGCTAGGCATGATGAGCGCAGGGAGGCAATCTCCTGCGCCCACCAGTACACCCTCCTCCATCGAGGAGGAGGGCGCCACAGCGGCATGGCGGCATTGCAGACTTCCCGTAGGTCGTCTGCAAAGTGGTCGGCCATGCCGTCGGGATCCCCTGCGAGGTGAGGGGGGAGCGACGACCATTCCCTCACCATCGCGGCCTCCTCCGCCACGTCCGGGCGGAGCTTGGCGAGTGCCCACCTTGGGAAGGCGACACCCGCCGTGGGGTCCCGACGCTGTGGGGCCCTAGCGGCCTGCGTGGAGACCTCGTATCGGACATAGAGGTGGTCCGATAGGGTCTCCACGTCCTCCACCACGTTCCAGTCCCGGATTCGGGCAGCGAGGGCAGCGGTGGCAAAGGACACGTCCACGATGGACGTACCTTGCCACCGTACGCACGTGGGGGTGGTGCCTCGATTTAGCACCTGGAGCCCCAGGCCCAACGCCCAGGACTCCAATATGCCCCCCCTCACGTCCGTACTGGGGGACCCCCATGCCGAGGATTTGGCGTTGAGGTCCCCCGCCACCAGAACTGGGAGTGGGGCCGCTCGCCTCACCACTCCCTCCACCGCAGCCAGGAAGAACTCGAAGTCCGCCCGGCTGCGGTTCGGGGAGAAGTAGGTCGACACGACCACCATTCTCCCAAAGTTCGCTGCCACGAACCCGGAACCCCTTTCCCTTAGGGAAATGGGAGGAGCGCCACCCCCCGGTCTCACCACAACGGCAGCGGAGTCGTCCAGGTCCCCCAACCAGTGGGGGTTCTGGGGAACGTAATACGGCTCCGCCACCACCGCCAGGCTAATCTCCCACTCCGCCATGGACTGACACAGCAAGTCCTGTGCCCCGGCGGAGTGGTTGATGTTCGCCTGGAGGATCTTTGTGAGAGACCTATTGGGCATTAGAGGTGTCCATGCGCTCCTCCCTTATCGCGCTTGTTGCCCCCGGCTTAGCCGTCGGTTTGGCCGCAATGAGACGGCCCCTGACGGCTGGGGGGGAGCAGTTCATCCCCCCCATACGATGGTTAGCCGGGAGACCGGCATCCGCACAGATGGCGCATCTGTACGCCGCCTCGCAGTTGTTAGCGGAGTGCCCGTCCGCTCCGCAACGGTAGCAGAGACCGCTGCGGTCCTTGCTGGACGGGCATCTGACCACGGGGTGACCGAGTCCCATGCACCTATAACAGCGCATGGGACGCTGCTCGATCAGTTGGACGGAGGCGGAGCTCCATCCAACCGTCAGTCGGCCCCCGGTCACCAGCTTCTTGGCGGCGTCAATCGGGCAGGAGGCGAAAGCCGAGCCTAGTCCCCTGGGTCCAGGGTGGACCTTACCCACCCTGAAGTGCTCGGGGGGACAGCCCGTGCTTTGCGCCAGCGCAACCTGCAGCTCCTCGGCGGACACCGAGTCATCGAGACCGGTGACCCGGATATCCGCCGATTTCACTGGGCGCGTTACCTTCGCCGCTTCGCCTAATGCCTCGCCAATTTTGGCCGCCAGCTGGTCCGCCTGCGCGACCGTTGTCTCCTTCGGGAGTTCCAGTATACGGGCTCCCGTCACTCCCGTTCGGAATTGGGCCGGACCAATTCCGAGGGCGGTAAGGGAGACAGAGGCCTTGGTTTTCTCCAAGGCCTTCTTATAAGTGGCGCCCTGTGCGATCGCGTCCGGCTTTAATGCTACCACCACGGCCATCTTTTTGTGCTCCCTAGGGAGCTTCGGCGTCTTCTTCAGGGCCTGAATGGCAGGTGCGGCTGCCGGAGCAGGTGCGCGCTTCTTACGCCGCACCACCTCCGACCAGCTTCCCGCCGCCTCCACGAGCCCCGATGAAGGGCCAGGGGTCGGCTCCGAGGTCTTGACCCGGGACGCTGCCGTCTTTTTAACCCTCGCCGTTTTTGGCAGGTTCGCCGGCGGGGCAAGGGTGGAACCCGTGGCGTGCTGGGGGAGGGGAGCTCTCTCCCGGTCCTCACGCCTCTTATCCGCCTGTAGCGGCGGGCGGAACTGGCGTGACGGGAGTAATCTCCCGTCAACCTCCAGTCCTTCCAGGTGGGCGATTACGATTCTCCCCACCTGGGACGCCATCTCCGCCTGGAAGGTGGATAGCGTTTCTATAAACTCCGCTCTAGACAGCAGCTGAGAGTCAGCCGCTGTCATAGGCGGGTCTATTGATACTTGCGCCGCCGGAGGCTTCCCTGAAGAGGGCCTTTCTGCGTAGTCCCTTCGGACCGCCTTCAATTGGTTCGAGACCACGTCCAGTTGTTCCTGCAGTCTCCTATTGTCGGCGCGAAGTCGCCGAACTTCTTTCGACGACTTGCGCTCGATTAACGCCCCCATAACTTCGAGGAGGGACTGTGTGGACCGGTTGATGTCCCGTTTAGTGGTTCCCTTTAAGTTGCCCGCTTTGCGGGCAGCCTCCAGAATAGCTTCGGCGCTTTCCTGGGCCTTTCTGGTCAGCTCCTCGATAGAGCCGGCCGACTTTGCCGACTGGAAGCTGCCCTCTGTCCCTCCGTCAGAGTCAGAGCTCGCTTCCTGCAACTCGCGTCGGGCCTGCGAGAGGCCAACGTCGTGACGGAACGCCTTTCCGCCACGGCCCTTCGCTCCTTTTTTGCATTTTGGCGGAACTGGAGGTTCCGCGAACACTTCCGGGTCCTCTGACCCCGACACCACAGCAGCAAAAAATTTGCTGCTGGCCAGGGAAGAGTCAGATAACTCCTCCTGAGTCACTATCGCCGCGGTCCGCTTGCGGGCAACCGAACGGGTCACGGCACCCGAAAATTGCAGCTTCACTGCAGCTTTTCCACCTCTCGGGCTAGGCCCACTATTTTCGGCGGAGTCCGACATGGCCAAATAATGGCCCTGCCGGCTCCCCTAATAGCCCGGAGTCTACACTCCCGCGGAGTGTCAACAAACAACAATAAAACAAACAAAACAACAAGAGATTCGTGTAAACACGAAAAAAAACAACAAAAACAAGATTAAAACTAAGTAACAGCAACAAAAACAAAATTTGTTGCAGACCACCCCGAAGAGCCCCGGGAGAGGCTACTAACAAGGCAATCCGCAACAAAATCCGTCAACAAATAACGAAACGGCAACAAGTCAAACTTATAAAAAATGAAAGTTTTATAAGAAAAACAAAAAATCAACAATAACAGAAAAACAACAACAATAACAACAATTTGGAGCAAACTACCCTGTGCAGCCTTGAAAAAGGCTGCGTGCAAAGCAATCCGCGTCCAAATCCGTTAATAAATAACGAAATGACAGCCAACTGAAGTTTTGGCACGGAGACTGATGAAGCCTTAAAAAAGGCTTCAATCACGTCAATCCGTCAATCCTCCACTACAGTCAGATGAAGCGACTTGGAATGCGTCTAAAAGCACCGATAACACCGAAAACTTTTTGGACAACCTAACCTAACCTAACCTAACCTAACCTAACCTAACCTAACCTAACCTAACCTAACCTAACCTAACCTAACCTAACCTAACCTAACCTAACCTAACCTAACCTAACCTAACCTAACCTAACCTAACCTAACCTAACCTAACCTAACCTAACCTAACCTAACCTAACCTAACCTAACCTAACCTAACCTAACCTAACCTAACCTAACCTAACCTAACCTAACCTAACCTAACCTAACCTAACCTAACCTAACCTAACCTAACCTAACCTAACCTAACCTAACCTAACCTAACCTAACCTAACCTAACCTAACCTAACCTAACCTAACCTAACCTAACCTAACCTAACCTAACCTAACCTAACCTAACCTAACCTAACCTAACCTAACCTAACCTAACCTAACCTAACCTAACCTAACCTAACCTAACCTAACCTAACCTAACCTAACCTAACCTAACCTAACCTAACCTAACCTAACCTAACCTAACCTAACCTAACCTAACCTAACCTAACCTAACCTAACCTAACCTAACCTAACCTAACCTAACCTAACCTAACCTAACCTAACCTAACCTAACCTAACCTAACCTAACCTAACCTAACCTAACCTAACCTAACCTAACCTAACCTAACCTAACCTAACCTAACCTAACCTAACCTAACCTAACCTAACCTAACCTAACCTAACCTAACCTAACCTAACCTAACCTAACCTAACCTAACCTAACCTAACCTAACCTAACCTAACCTAACCTAACCTAACCTAACCTAACCTAACCTAACCTAACCTAACCTAACCTAACCTAACCTAACCTAACCTAACCTAACCTAACCTAACCTAACCTAACCTAACCTAACCTAACCTAACCTAACCTAACCTAACCTAACCTAACCTAACCTAACCTAACCTAACCTAACCTAACCTAACCTAACCTAACCTAACCTAACCTAACCTAACCTAACCTAACCTAACCTAACCTAACCTAACCTAACCTAACCTAACCTAACCTAACCTAACCTAACCTAACCTAACCTAACCTAACCTAACCTAACCTAACCTAACCTAACCTAACCTAACCTAACCTAACCTAACCTAACCTAACCTAACCTAACCTAACCTAACCTAACCTAACCTAACCTAACCTAACCTAACCTAACCTAACCTAACCTAACCTAACCTAACCTAACCTAACCTAACCTAACCTAACCTAACCTAACCTAACCTAACCTAACCTAACCTAACCTAACCTAACCTAACCTAACCTAACCTAACCTAACCTAACCTAACCTAACCTAACCTAACCTAACCTAACCTAACCTAACCTAACCTAACCTAACCTAACCTAACCTAACCTAACCTAACCTAACCTAACCTAACCTAACCTAACCTAACCTAACCTAACCTAACCTAACCTAACCTAACCTAACCTAACCTAACCTAACCTAACCTAACCTAACCTAACCTAACCTAACCTAACCTAACCTAACCTAACCTAACCTAACCTAACCTAACCTAACCTAACCTAACCTAACCTAACCTAACCTAACCTAACCTAACCTAACCTAACCTAACCTAACCTAACCTAACCTAACCTAACCTAACCTAACCTAACCTAACCTAACCTAACCTAACCTAACCTAACCTAACCTAACCTAACCTAACCTAACCTAACCTAACCTAACCTTTTTTTTTTTTTTTTTTTTGACGAGGAGAAATCCTTTTATTGATTCCCTACCGCTGGCGAGACGGTAGGGATATGTGGGGGTCGGCCGGCGGGCGACGCTATGCTATTCATAGCGGCCCGGCCACTACCCACTAAAACTCCCCGGTGCCTCCTTGCCCTATGAGCGGGGTGGACCGGGCTCTGCCGAGGCAACAACTCCGATCCACCCCAGGGCGGCCTAGCCAATGTCGGCTAGGCTGACGCCAATGGAGGATTGCCCGGAGACACCGGGGCAATCCTCAGACGGGGGGGAGCCTGTGCAGGCACACACAGCTGGCCAGCTGTGTGCGCAGGTCCCCTAGGGCATTTGAAGACGGGCTTGATATGCCCGCCTTCTCCTGCCCGTCCGCCTACGTCTGAGGGAAGCGAGACCCGCCTCGTCCTCTCGCTCCCTCTCAGCTGCCTCCTTCTGCGACATGACAGAGTCGCAGAAAGAGGCAACTGCTTTCCAGTTCGTCTCACTGTCAAGCATGGCTTCGACCATGCTTGGCAGTGAGACGTCTCCACCACCCAGCGCCGCCTCCAGCTCCTGGCGCTGGGTGTCCCAGGCCGAGCATACCTGGAGTGTATGCTCGGCCGTGTCATCGGGATCGCCGCAGTGGTGGCACTGCGGCGATTCCTCCCTTTTAATACGGTGCAGATAATGACCGAAACACCCGTGTCCGGTCATTATCTGCACCATGTGGTAGGTGAGGCTGCCTTTCCGGCGCCTCACCCATTCCTCCAACACCGGACGAATAGCTCCGATCGTCCGGTGGCCGGCGGTAGGCTGGCGTAGTGCCTCACTCCATGTGTGCATGGCCCTCTCCTGCGCCTCTGCGCGGACCCGTCGCACGTCCTCGGCGACGGGTCTTCCTCCTTGGGCCCTTGCCGCGACCCGATGTCGATGCACCTGGGACAGAACCAGGGCATCGACATCCCACGGGGGCACGCCCGCGAGGACGCAGGCGGCCCCGTGGCTGACCGTGCGGTATGCTCGCACGGCCCGGATCGCGATGGCCCTTTGAGGCCTCCGTAGGAGGGCCCGGGTGTGAGGAGTGAGGCACTCCGCCCAGACCGGGGCTCCGTAGAGTGCCATCGACCTTACCACCCCGTGGTAAAGCCGACGGCACGCCGAATTGGGTCCTCCCATATTCGGGAGGAGACGTCCGAGTGCGGCTGCAGCTCTAGTTAGCCGTGGAGCGAGGAGCTTAAAGTGCTCCTCGAAACTCCAGCGGGGGTCCAGTGTCAGGCCTAGGTACTTCAAGTACCTGCCGACATCAATCCGGACCCCCTCCACTCGGACGCGGAGCCCCGATGGGATCCTGCGGCGTGGGGGGTTGAAGCCCATGGCCCTAGTTTTATCTAGGGCCACCTCCAACCCGAGCAGTCGAATGCGTCGGACGACCAACGAGGTGCCGACCGACGCAAGATGTACCGCTTTCTCCCACGTCTGCGCTCTTGCCGCGACAAGGGTGTCGTCGGCAAAGCAGACAATCTCCATTTTGGGAAGGAGATTGCCTCGCAGGACCCAGTTGTACCCCAGGTTCCAAAGCAGGGGGCCGAGTACGGCCCCCTGGGGTACGCCTACCGCCACTGGTCGGCGAATTATAACGCCGTCTGCGCCCTCGTAAAGGACTACTCGCTCGGCGAGGTAGTCATCGACGAGGGCGCAGAGATAGGACGGCACCCGGTGGAAACGGAGTGCCGCCCTAATACATTCGTGGGGGAGGCTGTTGAATGCGTTGCGAATGTCGAGCGACACCGCAACAACAGCCTCCCCCCTGCCGGTGGCCTCCTCAGTCCACCCCTTGAGGAGTCCCACCGCGTCCATCGTGGACCGACCGGTGCGGAAGCCGAACTGGCGCTCCTCCAAGTTCGGCCCCTCAGTCTCCAAATGCTCGACGATCCGACGGGCCATGATCCTCTCCATGGCCTTGCCGGAGTCGTCGAGCAACACCACCGGTCGGTACCCGGACGGCGAGTCGGCGGGGCGGCCTTCCTTGCGCAGGAGGACGAGTCGCCCCGCCTTCCACCTCCTCGGGAATTTGCCCCGGGCGATGCAAGCATTAAGCACCGCCCGGAACCTCTCCTCCAAAGGCCCCAGCGCTATCGCCAGGGCCTTGGCCGGGACTCCATCTGGACCCGGGGCCGTCTTCTTCCTCCCGATACGCTCCCTCACCGTCTCGAACTCGACGTCGGAGACGGGAGGGCCCTCCAATTCGGCCTCCGGCAGTGGTTCCGGAGGCTCCATGGGCGGGGGCTCGAACGGGCCTGGGGTCGGGAACAGCGACCCCACGACCTTGTCGAGCAGCGTCGGGTCGAAGTGGGCCGTGGAGGGGGAGCTCGACGCGAACTTCCCCCTCACGGCCCTGTACGGACGGCCCCAAGGGTCAGCGTCCAGGAGGGCCAGGAAACGCTCATGGGCCTCCTCTTTGGCCCTGCAGATGCCTTCCTGCAGGGCGTTATGAGCGTTCCTGTACGCCTGACGAAGGAGGACCTCTTCGTCAGGCGTCCTCCTGGAGCGTCGTCTCCGGCATCGGAGGAGAGCTCTCCTGGCCGCTAGGCATGATGAGCGCAGGGAGGCAATCTCCTGCGCCCACCAGTACACCCTCCTCCAACGAGGAGGAGGGCGCCACAGCGGCATGGCGGCATTGCAGACTTCCCGAAGGTCGTCTGCAAAGTGGTCGGCCATGCCGTCGGGATCCCCTGCGAGGTGAGGGGGGAGCGACGACCATTCCCTCACCATCGCGGCCTCCTCCGCCACGTCCGGGCGGAGCTTGGCGAGTGCCCACCTAGGAAAGGCGACACCCGCCGTGGGGTCCCGACGCTGTGGGGCCCTAGCGGCCTGCGTGGAGACCTCGTATCGGACATAGAGGTGGTCCGATAGGGTCTCCACGTCTTCCACTACGTTCCAGGCCCGGATTCGGGCAGCGAGGGCGGCGGTGGCAAAGGACACATCCACGATGGACGTACCTTGCCACCGTACGCACGTGGGGGTGGTGCCTTGGTTGAGCACCTGGAGCCCCAGGCCCAACGCCCAGGACTCCAATATACCCCCCCTCACGTCCGTACTGGGGGACCCCCACGCCGAGGATTTGGCGTTGAGGTCCCCCGCCACCAAAACTGGGAGTGGGGCCGCGCGCCTCACCACTCCCTCCACCGCAGCCAGGAAGGACTCGAAGTCCGCCCGACTGCGGTTCGGGGAGAAGTAGGTCGACACGACCACCATTCTCCCATAGTTCGCTGCCACGAACCCGGAACCTCTTTCCCTTAGGGAGATGGGAGGAGCGCATCCCCCCTGTCTCACCACAACGGCAGCGGAGTCGTCCAGGTCCCCCAACCAGTGGGGGTTCTGAGGAACGTAATACGGCTCCGCCACCACCGCCAGGCTAATCTCCCACTCCGCCATGGACTGACACAGCAAGTCCTGTGCCCCGGCGGAGTGGTTGATGTTCGCCTGGAGGATCCTTGTGGGAGACTTATTGGGCATTGGTTGTGTCCATGCGCTCCTCCCTTGATACGCCCGTGGCCCCTGGCTTAGCCGCACTGAGGCGGCCCCTGACGGCAGGGGGGGAACAGTTCATCCCCCCCATTCGGTGGTTGGCCGGGAGGCCGGCGTCCGTGCAGACGGCGCACCTAAACGCCGCCTCGCACTCATTGGCGGAGTGCCCATCCAGTCCGCAGCGGTAGCAGAGGCCGCTGCGGTCCTTTTTGGATGGGCACCTGACCACCGGATGGCCGAGCCCCATGCACCTGAAACAGCGCATGGGACGCTGTTCCAGGAGCTGGACGGAGGCGGCGCTCCAGCCAACCGTCAGGCGGCCACCGATCGCCAGTTTCCTGGCGGCTTCAACTGGGCAAGAGGCGAAGGCCGAACCCACTCCCCTGATCCCTGGGTGCACCTTGCCCACCCTGATATGCTCAGGGGGGCAGCCCGTGCTCAAGGATAGAGCCTCCTTCAACTCTTCAGCCGACACCGAGTCGTCAAGACCGTTTACCCGGATGTCGACTGATTTTATTGGGCGCGTGACCTTCGCCTCGTCACCCAAGGTTTCCCCAATTTTTGCCGCCAGTTGATCCGCCTGTGCGGGCGTGGTCCCCTTTGGGAGCTCAAGGATCCGAGCTCCCGTGACGCCCGTACGGAATTGGGCCGGACCAATCCCGAGGGCGTCTAAAGAAACTGAGGCCTTAGTTTTGTCTAAGGCCTTCTTGTAAGTGGCCCCCTTCTCGATTGCCTCAGGTTTGAGGGCCACTACCACTGCCAGTTTCTTCGGCTCCTTGGGGAGCTTGGGGGCGCTCGCTTTCGCTACTGTCGGAGCTGGAGCGACGGGGGCGCGCTTTTTGCGCCGGACTACCTCGGACCAGCTTCCACCCGTCTCGACCGAAGGCCCAGCCTGCGGCTCAGGAGCCTTGGCAGGGGGTCGAGCCGCTCTGACGGGCCTCACACTTTTAGGCAGGTTAGCCGGGGGGGTGAGGGTAGTCACGGCGTCTGGCTGGGCAGCCGCAGCGCGGGCCTTCGCTTTGCGGTCTGCCATGAGAGGTGGCCGGATCTGTCGCGCCGGGAGGAGCCTCCCGTCCACTTCCAAGCCGTCCAGGCGGGCGCTCACCATGTTGCCCACATGGTTCATGAGCTCCGCCTGGAGCGATCCGAAGGCTTCAAAAAACTCCGCCCTAGACAGTGCCTGTGATTCAGCCACTGTCTGGGGAGCTTCCGCCTGACGTTCCGAGCCGGCCGGGGTCTCTAGGCGGGACCTTTCAGAAAAGGACCGTCTGAGCGCCGCCACCTCTGAGTGGAGGGCCTCCAGTTGCCCGCGGAGGCGCTTGTTGTCAGCCTTCAGGCGGCGAACCTCCTTGGAGGCTTTGCGCTCCGCCACCGCCTTAACAATTTCAACTAGGGAGTTCGTCGCATTTTTTATGTCCCTCTGGCATGTTCCTTTTAGGTTTCCGGCCTTGCGGACAACGTCCAGAATCACCGAGGCACTGGCTTCCGCCCTTCTGGTGAGCCCCTCGATCGAACCAGAAGGAGATACGGACTTGGTCGAGTGGAACTCAACTTCGGAGAAGTTGATTTCCGACTCGGAGTCCGTCCCTACCTCCCTTAGCTCGCGTCGAGCCTGCGACACACCGATGTCGTGAGCATAAGGCTTGCCACGGCCTTTGTTACCTTTTAGGTACTTAGGAGGGACCGCTGGTTCCTCTTGGGACCCTGACGCCTCCGATCCCGAATGCTCCTCGTTTGACCCAGCAAAGAATTTGCCAGATCTACTCCGATCTGACGCTGATGAGGGACGAGAGGACTCCAGGATGCTCTCCTCCTTCTTGGCACCCCGTTTTCGACCTTTTGAACGGGTATTACCCGAAGGCCGATTAGCCTCCGTGTCGTCCATCCTTTTTGTAGAGGTCCACCCCTACAAAAAGGGGGGCAAAACAAAACAAGAAACAACAAAATAACAAATTCCTTAAAAATTAATCAACAAAAACAGCGATAACTTCTGAACAACTAGTGCTACCAGCAACCGGTTTGGACTGGGTGAAAGTGCTTCCGAAGAGGCTACTTTCGACCCAAACCCGCGATACGAACCGGCTGCTAGCAGCGAAGTTATCCGGAAAAAACAACAACTTTTCTTAAAAATCTAAAAACATAAACAACAATAACAACAAAACAACAACAAATCTTAAGAAGATTCCTAGACCGGCTGAAAGCGCTCACAAGGAGGCAACTTTCAGCCAAAGACCGCGACAAGATCCGGCTACGGGAACCGGGACTTATCGCGGCTTTTGTCCAAAAATCTTCTAACAGAAAAACAGAAAATCAACAAAAACAACTGAAATAACAGACAACAACAACAACTTCTGTGTGCAGATCGAAGAAGCCTTGAAAAAGGCTTCGAACGATATGCGCCACACCAAAAAGCACCAATGAACACCAGAGTTATTAGCGATGGAAATTTCCGAATTTTCGTAAATTTTCAACAACAACCTAACCTAACCTAACCTAACCTAACCTAACCTAACCTAACCTAACCTAACCTAACCTAACCTAACCTAACCTAACCTAACCTAACCTAACCTAACCTAACCTAACCTAACCTAACCTAACCTAACCTAACCTAACCTAACCTAACCTAACCTAACCTAACCTAACCTAACCTAACCTAACCTAACCTAACCTAACCTAACCTAACCTAACCTAACCTAACCTAACCTAACCTAACCTAACCTAACCTAACCTAACCTAACCTAACCTAACCTAACCTAACCTAACCTAACCTAACCTAACCTAACCTAACCTAACCTAACCTAACCTAACCTAACCTAACCTAACCTAACCTAACCTAACCTAACCTAACCTAACCTAACCTAACCTAACCTAACCTAACCTAACCTAACCTAACCTAACCTAACCTAACCTAACCTAACCTAACCTAACCTAACCTAACCTAACCTAACCTAACCTAACCTAACCGAGTCTCTGTTCAACGCTGGTAGCGAGCGGACGCAAGCAAACGCCGTAAAAAGTGCTCCGGGCGACCATAAATGCTCAAAAATACAGTGTGCGTGCATAAAAAGTGTAAATACAACGTGTAATACGTCATTCGATTCGTCTTTCGACGAGCTGTCCGGCGCTGTTTTTATTACGAAAATCGGACCAAAACTGAAGAAGTTACGGGGAAAAAACTGCCAAAAATTTCACTTCAAAAATTTCGCGTGAAAACGCTGTGAGATTTCGCGCGGGAAATTGCATAGCTGGAACTGCTATCGGGTAGCCGGTACCTTCGTCTTACTTGACCCGAAAAATTTGGATTTTTACCGGCCCGGAAAGCGAAGTTACAACTGAAATTCCGGAGGCCCCCAAAGTCGGGCCCCCTTAGAAGGCCCCAGAGAAAATAATCAAAACTACCAAAAATAGCGGATAGACTATACGAGTGCACAGGTGAAGAAATTTTCAAAATCGGTCAAGCCGTTGTGAAGTAATCGCGAAATTAAAATTTCCCGAAAATACTTGATTTTTCGGGAGCTTGTGTTCCCTCGGGAAAGAAGTCGCGCGGAAGTGATTCGTGCAGTAGTGTTCAGTGTTTTCCCCTCTATTTTTTAAGCCAAAAATCAAAATTTTCGGCCCATTGGTTACGAAGATATAGCGAAAAACATCAGACAAGAAAATTTGCAGAAATTGTTAAAAATAAATAAAAGTCAAGTTATACGAGGGATCTCGCTGAACTGGCTGGTTTTGGAGGAATTTGACTACCCTGGTGTCAACAGTGGAAGAAGAAGACCAGCTCCTGCATCATCGTGTTACAAACTGAACGCGCAATCTAATAACGCAAGCAGCATCAGAATCGGACCCGGGTGGTTGACGGGATACCCCGACAAATTCTTATACATTTGCAAGAACCACGCCAAGTTGATCCGCGGCTAAACTATCGCCTGCACCCGGACGTGTCCACCGAATTTATTTTTAATATCTTCAAAAGCCAATAACTTTGCAACGCATAGTGCTAAAATTCGGTGAGGCGCGTCATTGGATTCGGAAAATTACCACCTTTTTTCCCAACTTGGCGGAAAAGACTATTTTCCTCACCCGACTTCATCTGCAAAAAATTGAAAATTCCACTACTCCCTTATCCTTAGCAGTACATAGGCGTGTGATACGTCGTTGGGTGGGCCTTGACGAGATCTATCCGACGGCCTATCACTTTGACTGTTGCTGCTCCCGGTTCTGTTTGGAAAATTAAATTTATTATATTTTTGCAAATTTTCAAAAATTTTTTCAAAAATTTTATTCCTGAACCAATTCCCTTCCCTAAAGACCCCTCCTTCCCCTGATTTGGTAACCTGTCCCTTCCAGGTCTTTTCTGGGGTGTCTCGGTGACCAATAGCCCGGGTTGGGTACTGGATTATATATACATACAGAGGCTTAGGTTAAGTTAGCTAAGTTAATTTTAAGTTTTATTAGACTTGTTAGGCTAGTTATTTTAACTAGCACTAATTAAGATCTATTTTAAATAACTGACTGAGCCCGTATACAGCTCCAAATTTATTACTATTGACTATTTTTACTTGATTATTTTGATATTTTAAATTGTTTTAATTTTATTTTATTGACATTAAATTTATAACTTATTGATTTTAACTGTATATAATACCACTAGTCAACCTCGATCGCCACACGCTTTGTACATTGTTTTAAAATATTTTATTGTATTGTTTGGATCTATTGTATTGAATTTTACGTGTTGTGATTTGATTGTGTTCAGTCTTGACTTGACTAATTTTATATTTGATCTTTGTTATTTTTATTGACGTGGTATTTTATTTTATTGTATATAATTTGACACTTTGTTTTAATTTAGTATTAAGTTGTTTTTACTTTTTGGGCCCATATACAGCCCTTAGTTATTAAGTCTTTAGACAAGTTTTTGACCCCGAATTCCTTGGTCCCCCGTCCCCTTGGGTTATTCCGGATCCTTTGGGCTCCTGGGTATCTGGGGCTCCTGAGCTTTCCGGGCTACCAGTTCTTTTGGGTTACCAAACTCTTTGGGCACCAAATCTTTTGGGCACAAAATTTTTTGGGCACCAAATCTTTGGGCACCGGAATTTTGGGCACAAATCTTTGGGCACAAATCTTTGGGCACAAGTTTTTTCTTGGGCACAAATCTTTGGGCACAAATTTTTGGGCACAAATTTTTTGGGCACCGGATTTTTGGGCACAAAATTTTTTGGGCACAAAAGATTTTTGGGCACCCAAATTTTTTGGGCACAAATTTTTTGGGCACCAAAATTTTTTGGGCACCGGATTTTTTGGGCACCAGATTTTTGGGCACCGGATCTTTTGGGCACAAATTTTTGGGCACAGATTTTTGGGCACAAGTTTTCTTGGGCACAAATTCTGGGCACAGATTTTTGGGCACAAAGTTTTTGGGCACCGAATTTTTGGGAACAAATTTTTTGGGCACAAAATTTTTTGGGCACCTAGAATTTTTGGGCACTAAAATTTTTTGGGCACCAGATTTTTTGGGCACCTGATTTTTTGGGCACGGGATTTTGGGCACAAGATTTTGGGCACAAGTTTTTTGGGCACAAATTTTTGGGCACAGGGTCCTTTGCGTAAAATTTTTGGACTACCAGATTTTTTGGACTCTTAATTTTTTGGGCTCCCGAATTTTCTGGGCTCCCGGATCGTTTGGGCCCCCGGATCTTCGGGCTCCTGAAGTTTTTGGACCATCGGGCCGCTTGGGTCCTTGGACTCTTGGGTCAAACTAGTTATTATTGTTAGGTTAAGATTCTATATTATTGATATTGACTTTTCGACATTTACTAAAATTATATTAGATTAAGTTTTAACTATAGGCCACTATACAGCCCGTAAATAGTATAATTAACCTAACGACGCCAATCCCCCCAGCATTATGCTTCGGTCCCCCGCTAATAAGACTGATAGTAGACCCCAACCTCGCGACTCTCAGGAGTCCCCGCCCCCACAGCCGAGTGTCAGGAAGAGTATAGGGGAGTGGGAGACGGGAAAGCTTTCCGTCTCCCCCCTGACCTCGGCAAAAAACCAGAAAGGTCCAACACCGAAAAGAGAAACCCTAGTGGTAAAATATACGGACAGAGTTGCTGAGGCGAGGGCTTGCCTAAAAAAGGCAAAGCTCTACCTCAGCAGCTCAAGAAACCTCAAGACGGACCTAAAAGAGGGTATACTGCAGGCCGTCGACCGCCTCTTCAACTTGGTTGGGGAGGCGGTCGCCGAGGCCGAGGGAAAGGGGAAGGGGCCCAAAAAGAAAGAAGTGGCCCAGTCAACCGATGGCTTATTAGAAGCTTTGGAGAAAAATAACATTTTACTAACAGAGAATAATAAGAAATTGGAGGAATTAAAAGGACTTAAGGAACAGCTGACTGGGCCCAAAGCCACGTCTTATGCGGGGGCCGTGGGCAATAAGGTAAAAGCGGCCGGAAGGCCGACCCTCCACTCCGTTGTTGTTACGTCCGAGGACGTTAGCGACACCGGGGAGGAGGTGTTGGCAAAGGTGAGAGAGGCCGTCAACGCAAAAGAAGGATGGGTAAAGGTCGAGCGAGTGAGAAAGGCAAAGGACCGGAAAATTGTAATGAGTTGTGACAGTGAAGAAGAGAGAAGAAAAATCAAAGAAAGAATAGAGAAATCGGGGAAAAGATTAATCTGCGGTGAGGTCGCGAACAGGGACCCGTTGCTGATCCTTTGGGATGTCCTGTCAATTCATAGTGACGAGGACGTCCTTAAAGCGATTAAAAACCAGAACCGGTCCCTGTTCGACGGCCTCAACGGGGGAGAGGAGAGGATAAACATAAAATATAGAAAAAGAGCCAGAAATCCCCTCACGGGGCACATTGTCTTAAGCACCTCTCCGGAGGTTTGGAAAAGGGCGATTGATCACGGGACGCTGCACGTTGATTTGCAGCGGATCAGGGTCTCGGATCAGTCGCCTCTAGTACAGTGCTCGAGGTGTCTCGGCTACGGACACAGCAAGAGGTTCTGCGGGGAGGCGGCTGACCTGTGCAGCCATTGTGGGGGAGCCCACCTTAAGATGGAATGTCCCCAATGGCGGGCGGGAACGCCGCCCTCCTGCCGAAACTGCGCTGTGGCGAAGCTGGGAGGCCGCGAGCATAACGCCTTGAGTGCAGTGTGCCCCGTGAGAGCAAAATGGGATGCGATCGCCCGTTCTGCCACTCAATACTGCTAAGGGCGCCCCTGGTGCTAGCCCTACCTACGGGCTCTTGCAGGTCAATTTGCAGCGTAGCAAATTGGCCACCTCCGAGCTCCTGGTAGAAGCGGAGAAGAGGGGAGTGGCCATAGCACTCCTTCAGGAGCCATATGTGGGGGCGACTCGTGCGGTTCGGAGTTATAGGGGTGTGCGGGTCTTCCAGAATCCCGTCCCAGGAGAGGGTACTGTTAAGGCCGCTATTGTCGTCTTTGACAGCAGCCTAAAGGTGATACAGTACCCGAAACTCACCACCAATAACATCGTGGTGGTGGGGATACAGACGGGATCCTGGAGGACAACGCTGGTCTCCTTCTACTTCGAGCCGGACCAGCCAATCGAACCCCACATCGGGCATCTGAAGCGAATGCAGGCCGAGCTGGGAGCTGGGAGGTGGCTGATCGGCGGTGACGCTAATGCAAAGAGTTCGTGGTGGGGCAGCAGTAGGATTGATCACAGGGGTGAAGAGTTTTCAGGTAGTCTGGAGGAGCTTGGCCTCGATGTACTCAACATAGGAGACACTCCGACCTTCGACACAATCCGGGGGGGGCAGCGTTTCTGTAGTCATGTGGATTTAACAGCTTGCTCCCATGACCTGTTGGACCTGGTGGAGGGCTGGAAAGTCCTCACTGATCTCACGAGCTCCGACCACAACGGCATTGCGCTAAAGTTGAAGCTGAAGCCCTCTCGAGGAATGGAAGTGGTCAGAACGACCAGAAAGTACAACACCAACAAGGCGAATTGGCATAAGTTTGGCATCAAAATTAAAGAATTAATAGACAATTATAAACTCAACAAAGGTGTTGTACTCAACAAGGAAGAAACAAATTTGGCTATTCAAAATTATACGAAATTAATAACAGAGGCGTGTGACCACGCCATCCCGAAGAGAGGGTCGAAGGAGAGACTGGCGCTGCCGTGGTGGTCGGAAGAACTTGGGATCATGAAGAAAGAGGTCGCCACCAGGAAGAACAGAATCAGGAACGCTGCTCCGATCCGGAGGTCGTGGGTCGTTGAGCAATATCTCGAGAAAAAGGAGGAGTACGAATCAGCGGTGAGGCAGGCTCAGACAGACTCCTGGAAGTCTTTCTGCGAGAGGCAGGACGGCGAAAGCGTCTGGCAGGGCATTTATAGGGTGATAGGAAGGACCACCGTCAGGGACGAGGACATGCCACTGGAGAGAGATGGCATGGTTCTGGACGCGAAGGGCTCGGTGGAGTGGCTTGCGGAGGCATTCTACCCGAAAGACCTTCCAAATTCGGATGAAGAGGTTCACCGCCAAATCAGGAAAACGGCGGAAGGAGTGAATGTTGGGGAACAAGACTCCTCTTGGGACCCTCCATTCACTCTAACCGAGCTTGAGATGGCGGTGAGGTCCTTCAATCCGAAGAAGGCCCCCGGCGCCGATGGACTCACTGCTGACATTTGTTCCAGGGCCATCGGTTGTGACCCTAACGTATTCTTAAATTTAGTAAACAACTGTATGGCCAACCACATCTTTCCGCAGATATGGAAGGAAGCAGCGGTGATTGTCCTTCGGAAGCCGGGGAAGGATAGTTATGCCACCCCCAAGTCATTCCGGCCCATTGGCCTGCTTCCCGTGCTTGGCAAAGTGTTTGAAAAGATGCTCGTGGCTCGCCTGAGGTATCACATCCTACCGGGCATAAGCGCGCGCCAGTATGGCTTTGTGCCCCAGAAAAGCACCGAAGACTCCCTCTATGACCTCGTGTCGCGGGTGCGCAAGCTGATTGGAGACAAGAAGATTGTGACGCTCGTGTCCTTGGACATAGAGGGAGCCTTCGATGGCGTCTGGTGGCCTATGATCAAGGTCAGACTGGCGGAAGCGGGATGCCCCGTGAACATCAGGCGGGTCTTCGACAGCTACCTCACCGACAGGACGGTAAACGTCAGGTACTGCGGTGAGGTATTCAGCACGATGACAAGCAGGGGATGCATCCAAGGGTCTATAGCCGGCCCTCTGCTCTGGAACCTGACACTCGACACATTGCTGCGGAGCCTGGAAAGTAGAGGAGTCTACTGCCAGGCTTACGCGGACGATGTGGTCCTCGTCTTTGACGGTGATACGGCCTACGATATAGAGAGGCATGCCAATGCCACCCTGGCGCATGTTCTGGCGTGGGGCGTCAAAAATAAGCTGAGGTTTGCACCGAGCAAAACGAATGCAATGGTGCTAACCAAAAAACTTAAATTTGACGCTCCGCGCCTGAGCATGGGCGGGGTTGACATTGGCATGCAAAAAGAAATTAAACTGCTCGGCCTAACCATAGACGAAAAGCTGACCTTCAACAGTCATGTTGACAGGGTCTGTCGGAAGGCCATCGGCGTTTACAAGCAGTTGGGGAGAGCTGCCAAAACTAGCTGGGGACTTCACCCCGAAGTGGTTCGCTCAATCTATATCGCCGCGGTGGAGCCCATAATCACTTATGCTGCAAGTGCATGGGTGCCTGCAGTCGGCAAACTGGGGGTGGCCAAGCGTTTGAACGCTGTGCAGAGGGGTTTCGCTCAAAAATTGTGTAAGGCCTACCGCACGGTGTCTCTCCACTCAGCTCTGCTATTGGCTGGATTGCTCCCCCTTGACCTACGTATCCGCGAAGCTGCTTCGCTTTACGAGGCCAAGAGGGGAGTACCTCGGCCGGAGCTGGGTGACAGGGACGTCGAGCGGATGGCCCCAGCAATCGAGGGTCCCCATCCCGCCGAACACACCAGTCTTGAGTTCGGAAGGCTGGTAGACGAGGAACGACTTAATGAAAACAGTGACCATCAACTGCGCATATATACGGACGGCAGCAAGATTGACGGCCGGGTTGGGGCCGCGCTATCCATATGGACTGGCGGGGCCGAAACGTCGGCCGTCAAACTTGGTCTGCCGTCCTATTGCACCGTCTACCAGGCCGAGCTCTTGGCGGTGTGTGAGGCGACGAGGGTGATCCTGCGACGCAGCGAAACCACCTCTGCAATCTACAGCGATTCGATGGCCGCTCTCCAGACCATCGCGGCGAATAGTTGCTTACACCCTCTGGCGGTGGGGGCCCGAAGTAATTTGAGGACCGCTTCTTCGAAGAAGAAGCGTGTCAAATTGTTTTGGATTAAGGCCCACGTCGGCCTAGAGGGTAATGAGCGGGCGGACCACCTAGCTAGGGAGGCAGCGCTGAAGTCCAAAACAAAACCAAAGTACGATCTGTGTCCGGTCTCATTCGTCAGGCGAAGCATACGCATGCGTTCGCTTGAGGAATGGGACCGTAGATACGCACAAGGTGATACAGCAGCAGTGACGAAACTGTTTTTCCCCAATGCTGCCGGGGCCTTCTCGACAATCAAGAAGATTGGCATTAACAATATTTTAACACAGGTTTTCACGGGGCACGGTGGATTCTCCGAGTACTTGAATCGCTTCAAGTGCAAGGAGAGTCCATCGTGCATCTGTGACCCTAGCGTTGCGGAGACGGTCCCTCACCTGCTGACAGAATGCCCGGCAAATGAGAAGGAGAGAGTAGAAACTGAACTGGAAATTGATTTGGAAATCACACAGGAAACCATAGAAGAGATAATGAGAAGTGACAAAAGGGATCAATTCCTAAAGTATTGTATAAAAATAGCAGAGAGAGTCATAAAGAGGAATAAAGACTAAAAATTGTAAATATAATATAAGCTATTAGTATGATATCATATACAAATGTTTTTAAAATATTAATAAAGTTAATTGTTTTAGATATTTAGTGCTTTCACGATTTTTAATTATTTCAATGTTTTATGTAAATGTAGTATTTATTGGTTCTATTTTAATGATTTTAGTATTTTATGACGTCAATATTGAATTTTAATGTTTGTAAATTAATTAATGTATTCAAATGTACCTTACTGTTCAGCACTACTTTAACGTATGTAAAATTATAAATGATGTCGCACGATTATTTCTCCGACCCTCAAAAACTGCTTAGAATTAAGAATAAGAAATAAATAATAGTTAGTTAGAATAGGAACTGACAGGCGGAAATCCCATCCGCAATGGTATGAATGATGATGAATGCAAGAAAGACCAAGTATGAAGAATGAAAGTACGAGAGGCAAGTGAGCGAGAACTAGTATGAATGAGAATTTGCAAACATAGGCTACAGCGCATAATGCTGGAGGAATTTAAGTAAAAAAAAAAAAAAAAAAAAAAAAAAAAAAAAAAAAAAAAAAAAAAAAAAACCTAACCTAACCTAACCTAACCTAACCTAACCTAACCTAACCTAACCTAACCTAACCTAACCTAACCTAACCTAACCTAACCTAACCTAACCTAACCTAACCTAACCTAACCTAACCTAACCTAACCTAACCTAACCTAACCTAACCTAACCTAACCTAACCTAACCTAACCTAACCTAACCTAACCTAACCTAACCTAACCTAACCTAACCTAACCTAACCTAACCTAACCTAACCTAACCTAACCTAACCTAACCTAACCTAACCTAACCTAACCTAACCTAACCTAACCTAACCTAACCTAACCTAACCTAACCTAACCTAACCTAACCTAACCTAACCTAACCTAACCTAACCTAACCTAACCTAACCTAACCTAACCTAACCTAACCTAACCTAACCTAACCTAACCTAACCTAACCTAACCTAACCTAACCTAACCTAACCTAACCTAACCTAACCTAACCTAACCTAACCTAACCTAACCTAACCTAACCTAACCTAACCTAACCTAACCTAACCTAACCTAACCTAACCTAACCTAACCTAACCTAACCTAACCTAACCTAACCTAACCTAACCTTTTTTTTTTTTTTTTTTTTCGAGGAGAAATCCTTTTATTGATTCCCTACCGCTGGCGAGACGGTAGGGGTATGTGGGGGTCGGCCGGCAGACGACGCTATGCTAGTCATAGCGGCCCGGCCACTACCCACTAAAACTCCCCGGTGCCTCCTTGCCCTATGAGCGGGGTGGACCGGGCTCTGCCGAGGCAACAACTCCGATCCACCCCAGGGCGGCCTAGCCAATGTCGGCTAGGCTGACGCCAATGGAGGATTGCCCGGAGACACCGGGGCAATCCTCAGATGGGGGGAGCCTGTGCAGGCACACACAGCTGGCCAGCTGTGTGCGCAGGTCCCCTAGGGCATTTGAAGACGGGCTTGATATGCCCGCCTTCTCCTGCCCGTCCGCCTACGTCTGAGGGAAGCGAGACCCGCCTCGTCCTCTCGCTCCCTCTCAGCTGCCTCCTTCTGCGACATGACAGAGTCGCAGAAAGAGGCAACTGCTTTCCAGTTCGTCTCACTGTCAAGCATGGCTTCGACCATGCTTGACAGTGAGACGTCTCCCCCACCCAGCGCCACCTCCAGCTCCTGACGCTGGGTGTCCCAGGCCGAGCATACCTGGAGTGTATGCTCGGCCGTGTCATCTGGATCGCCGCAGTGATGACACTGCGGCGTCCCTTCCCTCTGTATTCGGTGCAGATAATGACCGAAACACCCGTGTCCGGTCATTATCTGCACCATGTGATAGGTGAGGCTGCCTTTCCGGCGCCTCACCCATTCCTCCAACACCGGACGGATCGCTCCGATCGTCCGGTGGCCGGCGGTAGGCTGGCGTAGTGCCTCACTCCATGTGTGCATGGCCCTCTCCTGCGCCTCTGCGCGGACCCGTCGCACGTCCTCCGCGACGGGTCTACCTCCTTGGGCCCTTGCCGCGACCCGATGTCGATGCACCTGGGACAGAACCAGGGCATCGACATCCCACGGGGGCACGCCCGCGAGGACGCAGGCGGCCCCGTGGCTGACCGTGCGGTACGCTCGCACGGCCCGGATCGCGATGGCCCTTTGAGGCCTCCGTAGGAGGGCCCGGGTGTGAGGAGTGAGGCACTCCGCCCAGACCGGGGCTCCGTAGAGTGCCATCGACCTTACCACCCCGTGGTAAAGCCGACGGCACGCCGAATTGGGTCCTCCCATATTCGGGAGGAGCCGTCCGAGTGCGGCTGCAGCTCTAGTGAGCCGTGGAGCGAGGAGCTTGAAGTGCTCCTCGAAACTCCAGCGGGGGTCCAGTGTCAGGCCGAGGTACTTCAAGTACCTGCCGACATCAATCTGGACCCCCTCCACTCGGACGCGGAGCCCCGATGGGATCCTGCGGCGTGGGGGGTTGAAGCCCATGGCCCTAGTTTTATCTAGGGCCACCTCCAACCCGAGCAGACGAATGCGTCGGACGACCAACGAGGTGCCGACCGACGCAAGTCGTACTGCTTTCTCCCACGTCTGCGCTTTTGCCGCGACTAGGGTGTCGTCGGCAAAGCAGACAATCTCCATTTTGGGGAGGAGATTGCCTCGCAGGACCCAGTTGTACCCCAGGTTCCAAAGCAGGGGGCCGAGTACGGCCCCCTGGGGTACGCCTACCGCCACTGGTCGGCGAATTATCGCGCCGTCTGCGCCCTCGTAAAGGACCACTCGCTCGGCGAGGTAGTCGTCGACGAGGGCGCAGAGATAGGACGGCACCCGGTGGAAGCGGAGTGCCGCCCTAATACATTCGTGGGGGAGGCTGTTGAAGGCGTTGCGGATGTCGAGCGACACCGCAACAACAGCCTCCCCCCTGCCGGTGGCCTCCTCAGTCCACCTTTTGAGGAGGCCCACCGCGTCCATAGTGGACCGACCGGTGCGGAAGCCGAACTGGCGCTCCTCCAAGTTCGGCCCCTCGGTCTCCAAATGCTCGACGATCCGACGGGCCATGATCCTCTCCATGGCCTTGCCGGAGTCGTCGAGCAAAACCACCGGTCGGTACCCGGACGGCGAGTCGGCGGGGCGGCCTTCCTTACGAAGAAGGACGAGTCGCCCCGCCTTCCACCTCCTCGGGAATTTGCCCCGGGCGATGCATGCGTTAAGCACCGCCCGGAACCTCTCCTCCAAAGGCCCCAGCGCTATCGCCAGGGCCTTGGCCGGGACTCCATCTGGACCCGGGGCCGTCTTCTTCCTCCCGATACGCTCCCTCACCGCCTCGAACTCAACGTCGGAGACGGGAGGGCCCTCCAATTCGGCCTCCGGCAGCGGTTCCGGGGGCTCCATGGGCGGGGGCTCGAACTGGCCTGGGGTCGGGAACAGTGACCCCACGACCTTGTCGAGCAGCGTCGGGTCGAAGTGGGCCGTGGAGGGGGAGCTCGACGCGAACTTCCCCCTCACGGCCCTGTACGGACGGCCCCAAGGGTCAGCGTCCAGGAGGGCCAGGAAACGCTCATGGGCCTCCTCTTTGGCCCTGCAGATGCCTTCCTGCAGGGCGTTATGAGCGTTCCTGTACGCCTGACGAAGGAGGACCTCTTCGTCAGGCGTCCTCCTGGAGCGTCGTCTCCGGCATCGGAGGAGAGCTCTCCTGGCCGCTAGGCATGATGAGCGCAGGGAGGCGATCTCCTGCGCCCACCAATACACCCTCCTCCATCGAGGAGGAGGGCGCCACAGCGGCATGGCGGCATTGCAGACTTCCCGAAGGTCGTCTGCAAAGTGGTCGGCCATGCCGTCGGGATCCCCTGCGAGGTGAGGGGGGAGCGACGACCATTCCCTCACCATCGCGGCCTCCTCCGCCACGTCCGGGCGGAGCTTGGCGAGTGCCCACCTTGGAAAGGCGACACCCGCCGTGGGGTCCCGACGCTGTGGGGCCCTAGCGGCCTGCGTGGAGACCTCGTATCGGACATAGAGGTGGTCCGATAGGGTCTCCACGTCCTCCACCACATTCCAGTCCCGAATTCGGGCAGCGAGGGCGGCGGTGGCAAAGGACACGTCCACGATGGACGTGCCTTGCCACCGTACGCACGTGGGGGTGGTGCCTCGATTGAGCACCTGGAGCCCCAGGCCCAACGCCCAGGACTCCAATATGCCCCCCCTCACGTCCGTACTGGGGGACCCCCATGCCGAGGATTTGGCGTTGAGGTCCCCCGCCACCAAAACTGGGAGTGGGGCCGCGCGCCTCACCACTCCCTCCACCGCAGCCAGGAAGAACTCGAAGTCCGCCCGACTGCGGTTCGGGGAGAAGTAGGTCGACACGACCACCATTCTCCCAAAGTTCGCTGCCACGAACCCGGAACCCCTTTCCCTTAGTGAAATGGGAGGAGCGCATCCCCCCGGTCTCACCACAACGGCAGCGGAGTCGTCCAGGTCCCCCAACCAGTGGGGGTTCTGGGGAACGTAGTACGGCTCCGCCACCACCGCCAGGCTAATCTCCCACTCCGCCATGGACTGACACAGCAAGTCCTGTGCCCCGGCGGAGTGGTTGATGTTCGCCTGGAGGATCTTTGTGGGAGACCTACTGGACATTGGTGGTGTCCATGCGCTCCTCCCTAGCTGCAGGGGAGACCCCTGATTTGACGACAGGTCGGGCCGAAATATTCCTGCCCCTAACAGCTGGGGGGGAACAATTCATTCCCCCCATCCGGTGATTGGCCGGGAGGCCGGCATCGGCGCACACGGCGCATTTAAAAGCTTCCTCGCACGTGTTGGCGGAGTGCCCATCCGAGCCGCAGCGATAACACAATCCGCTGCGGTCCTTCTTGGATGGGCATCGAGCCACTGGGTGACCAAGCCCCATGCACCTGTAGCAGCGCATCGGTCGCTGCTCGATGAGGTGGACGGAGGCAGAACTCCACCCGACCGTCAGCCGACCGACCGCTGCTAGCTTCTTCGCTGCCTCGATGGGGCAGGAGGCGAAGGCCGAGCCCACCCCTCTAAGCCCAGGGTGGACTTTGCCCACCTTAAAGAGCTCAGAGGCACACCCTGTGCTCAGAGCAAGAGCTGCCTTGAGCTCTTCGGCCGACACCGAATCATCGAGTCCATTGACTCGGATGTCGACCGATTTGGTGGGGCGGCTGACCTTCGCCGTGTCACCCAGTACTCCGCTGATCTTCTCCGCCAAGCTGTCCGCTTGTGCGGTAGTGGTTTCCTTAGGGAGCTCGAGAATTCGAGCCCCCGTAACTCCCGTGCGAAATTTCGCCGGTCCAATCCCCAGGGCCGCTAGGGAGACCGAGGCCTTGGTCCTGGCAATGGCCTCCTTGTATGTGGCGCCCTTCTCAACCGCCTCCGGTTTGAGGGCCACCACGACGGCCAGGGTTTTTGGCTCCTTTGGGAGCTTGATCGCCTTGTTCCCCTTTTTGGGGGCTTGGCCGGCAGGTGCGGCTGCCGGAGCAGGCGCGCGCTTCTTCCGCCGCACCACCTCCGACCAGCTTCCCGCCACTTCCGCGGGCCCCGATGATGGGCCTGGGGTCGGCTCCGTGGCCTTGAGAGCCTGGGATACGGGCGTCTTCCTCGCCCTCGCCGTTTTCGGCAGATTAGCCGGGGGGGTAAGGGTAGAGCACGTTTGCGGGGGGACCGTTCCCCGGTCCTGGACCTCCTTGCTCTTTTTCAGGGGCGGGCGGTGTTGGCGTGCCGGCAGCAGCCTCCCGTCTACCTCCAGCCCGTCCAGATGGGCGTTAACAACGCCCCCTACGTGGGCCGTTAACTCCATCTGGAGGGCTGAGAAGGCCTCCAGGAACTCCGCCCTAGTCAGTGACTGGGAGTCAGCCACTGTCAAGGGCGGTTCTGCGGGCTGCTGTACAGCCGGGGTCTCAGTAGGTGGGCACCTTTCAGAGAAGGCCCTTCTCAGAGCGGAGACTTCCTCGAGGAGGGCATCTATCTGCCCGCGGAGGCGCTTATTGTCGGCCCGAAGTCGACGGATTTCTTTTGTCGACTTACGCGCCGCCACGGACTCGACCACTCCGAGGAGGGACCGCGTTGCCTCCTTAATCTCCCTCTGGGAGGTACCCTTGAGGTTACCCGACTTGCGGATAACCTCAAGAATAGCGGAGGCATTAGCCTCCGCCTTTTGCGTGAGCTCTGCGACAGAGCCGGCTGACGACTTGGCTGACTTGTAGGTCGTCGCGGACCTGTCGGAGTCAGTATCCGAATCCATATCCCTTAGCTCCCGGCGAGCCCGCGAGATGCCTACGTCGTGGCACGCCTTACCGCCGCGGCCCTTTCTTCCCTTTATGAACTTCGGCGGCACAGCGGGTTCCGCGGACTCGTCCGCCTCCTCCGACCCCGACACCGCAGCGAAGAATTTGCCAGAGGGTTGCACCGATTCAGACACCCCCTTGGCAGGTGCCTCCTTTGTCGCAGATCGTTTGCGAGCCATTGTGCGCGTCAACACGCTAGAGTATAGCAACTTGCGTGCTCCAATCTTTCCTTTTGGGCTAGGCCCGCTGTTCTCAGTGGAGTCCGACATGGGCCAGTTGATGACCCTGCCGAACTCCGAACTGGTGGGGGAGTCCACCCCTATCAGAGGGGGGAACAGAACAACAAACTTAACAAAAAATCAACGACAATCAACAAGTAAATCGTGAATAACGAAAAAAAAACAACAAAAATAACAATAACAACAAAACAACAAATAACAACAACAATTTTTGTGGACCACCCCGAAGAGCCCTCGGAGAGGCTCCCTTCAAGGCAGTCCGCAACAAAATCCGTCAACAAACAACAAAACGGCAACAAGTCAAACTTATAAAAATCGAAAGTTTTATAAGAAAAACGAAAAATCAACAATAACAGAAAAACAACAACAATAACAACAATTTGGAGCAAACTACCTTGAGGAGCCTTGAGAAAGGCTGCGTACAAAGCAATCCGCGTCCAAATCCGTTAACAAACAACGAAATGACAGCCAACTGAAGTTTTGGCACGGAGACTGATGAAGCCTTAAAAAAGGCTTCAATCAAGTCAATCCGTCAATCCTCCACTACAGTCAGATGAAACGGCTTGGAATGCGTCTAAAAGCACCAACCTAACCTAACCTAACCTAACCTAACCTAACCTAACCTAACCTAACCTAACCTAACCTAACCTAACCTAACCTAACCTAACCTAACCTAACCTAACCTAACCTAACCTAACCTAACCTAACCTAACCTAACCTAACCTAACCTAACCTAACCTAACCTAACCTAACCTAACCTAACCTAACCTAACCTAACCTAACCTAACCTAACCTAACCTAACCTAACCTAACCTAACCTAACCTAACCTAACCTAACCTAACCTAACCTAACCTAACCTAACCTAACCTAACCTAACCTAACCTAACCTAACCTAACCTAACCTAACCTTTTTTTTTTTTTTTTTTTTTTTTCGAGGAGAAATCCTTTTATTGATTCCCTACCGCTGGCGAGACGGTAGGGGTATGTGGGGGTCGGCCGGCAGCGACGCTATGCTAGTCATAGCGGCCCGGCCACTACCCACTAAAACTCCCCGGTGCCTCCTTGCCCTATGAGCGGGGTGGACCGGGCTCTGCCGAGGCAACAACTCCGATCCACCCCAGGGCGGCCTAGCCGCTGTCGGCTAGGCTGACGCCAATGGGGGATTGCCCGGAGACACCGGGGCAATCCCCAGACGGGGGGAGCCTGTGCAGGCACACACAGCTAGCCAGCTGTGTGTGCAGGTCCCCTAGGGCATTTGAAAACGGGCTTGGTATGCCCGTCTTCTCCTGCCCGTCCGCCTACGTCTGAGGGAAGCGAGACCAGCCTCGTCCTCTCGCTCCCTCTCAGCTGCCTCCTTCTGCGACATGACAGAGTCGCAGAAGGAGGCAACTGCTTTCCAGTTCGTCTCACTGTCAAGCATGGCTTCAACCATGCTTGGCAGTGAGACGTCTCCCCCACCCAGCGCCACCTTCAGCTCCTGACGCTGGGTGTCCCAGGCCGAGCATACCTGGAGTGTATGCTCGGCCGTGTCGTCGGGATCGCCGCAGTGGTGGCACTGCGGCGATTCTTCCCTTTGAATACGGTGCAGATAATGACCGAAACACCCGTGTCCGGTCATTATCTGCACCATGTGGTAGGTGAGGCCGCCTTTACGGCGCCTCACCCATTCCTCCAACACCGGACGAATCGCTCCGATCGTCCGGTGGCCGGCGGTAGGCTGGCGTAGTGCCTCACTCCATGTGTGCATGGCCCTCTCCTGCGCCTCTGCGCGGACCCGTCGCACGTCCTCGGCGACGGGTCTTCCTCCTTGGGCCCTTGCCGCGACCCGATGTCGATGCACCTGGGACAGAACCAGGGCATCGACATCCCACGGGGGCACGCCCGCGAGGACGCAGGCGGCCCCGTGGCTGACCGTGCGGTACGCTCGCACGGCCCGGATCGCGATGGCCCTTTGAGGCCTCCGTAGGAGGGCCCGGGTGTGAGGAGTGAGGCACTCCGCCCAGACCGGGGCTCCGTAGAGTGCCATCGACCTTACCACCCCGTGGTAAAGCCGACGGCACGCCGAATTGGGTCCTCCCATATTCGGGAGGAGACGTCCGAGCGCGGCTGCAGCTCTAGTGAGCCGTGGAGCGAGGAGCTTGAAGTGCTCCTCGAAGCTCCAGCGGGGGTCCAGCGTCAGGCCGAGGTACTTCATGTACCTGCCGACCTCGATCCGGACCCCCTCCACTCGGACGCGGAGCCCCGATGGGATCCTGCGGCGTGGGGGGTAACCTAACCTAACCTAACCTAACCTAACCTAACCTAACCTAACCTAACCTAACCTAACCTAACCTAACCTAACCTAACCTAACCTAACCTAACCTAACCTAACCTAACCTAACCTAACCTAACCTAACCTAACCTAACCTAACCTAACCTAACCTAACCTAACCTAACCTAACCTAACCTAACCTAACCTAACCTAACCTAACCTAACCTAACCTAACCTAACCTAACCTAACCTAACCTAACCTAACCTAACCTAACCTAACCTAACCTAACCTAACCTAACCTAACCTAACCTAACCTAACCTAACCTAACCTAACCTAACCTAACCTAACCTAACCTAACCTAACCTAACCTAACCTAACCTAACCTAACCTAACCTAACCTAACCTAACCTAACCTAACCTAACCTAACCTAACCTAACCTAACCTAACCTAACCTAACCTAACCTAACCTAACCTAACCTAACCTAACCTAACCTAACCTAACCTAACCTAACCTAACCTAACCTAACCTAACCTAACCTAACCTAACCTAACCTAACCTAACCTAACCTAACCTAACCTAACCTAACCTAACCTAACCTAACCTAACCTAACCTAACCTAACCTAACCTAACCTAACCTAACCTAACCTAACCTAACCTAACCTAACCTAACCTAACCTAACCTAACCTAACCTAACCTAACCTAACCTAACCTAACCTAACCTAACCTAACCTAACCTAACCTAACCTAACCTAACCTAACCTAACCTAACCTAACCTAACCTAACCTAACCTAACCTAACCTAACCTAACCTAACCTAACCTAACCTAACCTAACCTAACCTAACCTAACCTAACCTAACCTAACCTAACCTAACCTAACCTAACCTAACCTAACCTAACCTAACCTAACCTAACCTAACCTAACCTAACCTAACCTAACCTAACCTAACCTAACCTAACCTAACCTAACCTAACCTAACCTAACCTAACCTAACCTAACCTAACCTAACCTAACCTAACCTAACCTAACCTAACCTAACCTAACCTAACCTAACCTAACCTAACCTAACCTAACCTAACCTAACCTAACCTAACCTAACCTAACCTAACCTAACCTAACCTAACCTAACCTAACCTAACCTAACCTAACCTAACCTAACCTAACCTAACCTAACCTAACCTAACCTAACCTAACCTAACCTAACCTAACCTAACCTAACCTTTTTTTTTTTTTTTTTTTTTTTTTTTTTTTTTTTTTTTTTTTTTTCGAGGAGAAATCCTTTTATTGATTCCCTACCGCTGGCGAGACGGTAGGGGTATGTGGGGGTCGGCCGGCAGACGACGCTATGCTAGTCATAGCGGCCCGGCCACTACCCACTAAAACTCCCCGGTGCCTCCTTGCCCTATGAGCGGGGTGGACCGGGCTCTGCCGAGGCAACAACTCCGATCCACCCCAGGGCGGCCTAGCCAATGTCGGCTAGGCTGACGCCAATGGAGGATTGCCCGGAGACACCGGGGCAATCCTCAGACGGGGGGAGCCTGTGCAGGCACACACAGCTGGCCAGCTGTGTGCGCAGGTCCCCTAGGGCATTTGAAGACGGGCTTGATATGCCCGCCTTCTCCTGCCCGTCCGCCTACGTCTGAGGGAAGCGAGACCCGCCTCGTCCTCTCGCTCCCTCTCAGCTGCCTCCTTCTGCGACATGACAGAGTCGCAGAAAGAGGCAACTGCTTTCCAGTTCGTCTCACTGTCAAGCATGGCTTCGACCATGCTTGGCAGTGAGACGTCTCCCCCACCCAGCGCCGCCTCCAGCTCCTGACGCTGGGTGTCCCAGGCCGAGCATACCTGGAGTGTATGCTCGGCCGTGTCGTCGGGATCGCCGCAGTGGTGGCACTGCGGCGATTCCTCCCTTTTAATACGGTGCAGATAATGACCGAAACACCCGTGTCCGGTCATTATCTGCACCATGTGGTAGGTGAGGCTACCTCGGTGCCTCACCCACTCTTCGAGCACCGGACGTATCGCAGTGATAGTCCGGTGGCCGGCGGTAGGCTGGCGGAGTGCCTCGCTCCATGCTTGCATTGCCCCCTCCTGTGCTTCTGCGCGGACCCGTCGCACGTCCTCGGCGACGGGTCTTCCTCCTTGGGCCCTTGCCGCGGCCCGATGTCGATACACCTGGGACAAAACCAGGGCATCGACATCCCACGGTGGCACGCCCGCGAGGACGCAGGCGGCCCCGTGGCTGACCGTGCGGTAGGCCCGCACGGTCCGGGTCGCGATGGCCCTCTGAGGCCTTCGCAGGAGGGCCCGGGTGTGAGGAGTGAGGCACTCCGCCCAGACCGGGGCTCCGTAGAGTGCCATCGACCTTACCACCCCGTGGTAAAGCCGACGGCACGCCGAATTGGGTCCTCCCATATTCGGGAGGAGACGTCCGAGTGCGGCTGCAGCTCTAGTTAGCCGTGGAGCGAGGAGCTTAAAGTGCTCCTCGAAACTCCAGCGGGGGTCCAGTGTCAGGCCTAGGTACTTCAAGTACCTGCTGACATCAATCCGGACCCCCTCCACTCGGACGCGGAGCCCCGATGGGATCCTGCGGCGTGGGGGGTTGAAGCCCATGGCCCTAGTTTTATCTAGGGCCACCTCCAACCCGAGCAGTCGAATGCGTCGGACGACCAACGAGGTGCCGACCGACGCAAGATGTACCGCTTTCTCCCACGTCTGCGCTCTTGCCGCGACTAGGGTGTCGTCGGCAAAGCAGACAATCTCCATTTTGGGAAGGAGATTGCCTCGCAGGACCCAGTTGTACCCCAGGTTCCAAAGCAGGGGGCCGAGTACGGCCCCCTGGGGTACGCCTACCGCCACTGGTCGGCGAATTATAACGCCGTCTGCGCCCTCGTAAAGGACCACTCGCTCGGCGAGGTAGTCATCGACGAGGGCGCAGAGATAGGACGGCACCCGGTGGAAACGGAGTGCCGCCCTAATACATTCGTGGGGGAGGCTGTTGAAGGCGTTGCGGATGTCGAGCGACACCGCAACAACAGCCTCCCCCCTGCCGGTGGCCTCCTCAGTCCACCTTTTGAGGAGGCCCACCGCGTCCATAGTGGACCGACCGGTGCGGAAGCCGAACTGGCGCTCCTCCAAGTTCGGCCCCTCAGTCTCCAAGTGCTCGACGATCCGACGGGCCATGATCCTCTCCATGGCCTTGCCGGAGTCGTCGAGCAACACCACCGGTCGGTACCCGGACGGCGAGTCGGCGGGGCGGCCTTCCTTGCGCAGGAGGACGAGTCGCCCCGCCTTCCACCTCCTCGGGAATTTGCCCCGGGCGATGCATGCATTAAGCACCGCCCGGAACCTCTCCTCCAAAGGCCCCAGCGCTATCGCCAGGGCCTTGGCCGGGACTCCATCTGGACCCGGGGCCGTCTTCTTCCTCCCGATACGCTCCCTCACCGTCTCGAACTCGACGTCGGAGACGGGAGGGCCCTCCAATTCGGCCTCCGGCAGCGGTTCCGGAGGCTCCATGGGCGGGGGCTCGAACGGGCCTGGGGTCGGGAAAAGCGACCCCACGACCTTGTCGAGCAGCGTCGGGTCGAAGTGGGCCGTGGAGGGGGAGCTCGACGCGAACTTCCCCCTCACGGCCCTGTACGGACGGCCCCAAGGGTCAGCGTCCAGGAGGGCCAGGAAACGCTCATGGGCCTCCTCTTTGGCCCTGCAGATGCCTTCCTGCAGGGCGTTATGAGCGTTCCTGTACGCCTGACGAAGGAGGACCTCTTCGTCAGGCGTCCTCCTGGAGCGTCGTCTCCGGCATCGGAGGAGAGCTCTCCTGGCCGCTAGGCGTGATGAGCGCAGGGAGGCGATCTCCTGCGCCCACCAATACACCCTCCTCCATCGAGGAGGAGGGCGCCACAGCGGCATGGCGGCATTGCAGACTTCCCGAAGGTCGTCTGCAAAGTGGTCGGCCATGCCGTCGGGATCCCCTGCGAGGTGAGGGGGGAGCGACGACCATTCCCTCACCATCGCAGCCTCCTCCGCCACGTCCGGGCGGAGCTTGGCGAGTGCCCACCTTGGGAAGGCGACACCCGCCGTGGGGTCCCGACGCTGTGGGGCCCTAGCGGCCTGCGTGGAGACCTCGTATCGGACATAGAGGTGGTCCGATAGGGTCTCCACGTCCTCCACCACATTCCAGTTCCGAATTCGGGCAGCGAGGGCGGCGGTGGCAAAGGCTACGTCCACGATGGACGTACCTTGCCACCGTACGCACGTGGGGGTGGTGCCTCGGTTGAGCACCTGGAGCCCCAGGCCCAGCGCCCAGGACTCCAATATGCCCCCCCTCACGTCCGTACTGGGGGACCCCCATGCCGAAGATTTGGCGTTGAGGTCCCCCGCCACCAAAACTGGGAGTGGGGCCGCGCGCCTCACCACTCCCTCCACCGCAGCCAGGAAGAACTCGAAGTCCGCCCGACTGCGGTTCGGGGAGAAGTAGGTCGACACGACCACCATTCTCCCATAGTTCGCTGCCACGAACCCGGAACCTCTCTCCCTTAGAGAGATGGGAGGAGCGCATCCACCCGGTCTCACCACAACGGCAGCGGAGCCGTCCAGGTCCCCCAACCAGTGGGGGTTCTGGGGAACGTAATACGGCTCCGCCACCACCGCCAGGCTAATCTCCCACTCCGCCATGGACTGGCACAGCAAGTCCTGTGCCCCGGCGGAGTGGTTGATGTTCGCCTGGAGGATCTTTGTGGGAGACCTACTGGGCATTGGTGGTGTCCATGCGCTCCTCCCTAGCTGCAGGGGAAACCCCTGTTTTAGCGACAGGACGGGCCGACAGATTCCTGCCCCTGACAGTTGGGGGGGAACAATTCAGTCCCCCCATCCGGTGATTAGCCGGGAGACCGGCATCTGTGCAGATGGCACATTTGAAGTCCTCCCCACACGCGTTGGCGGAGTGCCCATCCGAGCCGCAGCGGTAACACAATCCGCTGCGGTCCTTCTTGGATGGGCATCGAGCCACTGGGTGACCAAGCCCCATGCACCTGTAGCAGCGCATCGGTCGCTGCTCGATGAGGTGGACGGAGGCGGAACTCCACCCAACCGTCAGCCGGCCGACCGCTGCTAACTTCTTCGCTGCCTCGATGGGGCAGGAGGCGAAGGCCGAGCCCACCCCTCTAAGCCCAGGGTGGACTTTGCCCACCCTGAAGAGCTCAGAGGCACACCCTGTGCTCAGGGCTAGAGCCGCCTTGAGCTCTTCGGCCGACACCGAATCGTCGAGTCCATTGACTCGGATGTCGACCGATTTGGTGGGGCGGCTGACCTTCGCCGTGTCACCCAGCACAACTCTTATCTTTTCCGCCAAACTGTCCGCTTGTGCGGTAGTGGTCTCCTTGGGGAGCTCTAGGATTCGAGCCCCCGTGACCCCCGTGCGAAACTTGGCCGGTCCAATACCCAGGGCCTCCAAGGAGACCGAGGCCTTAGTTATGGAGATGGCCTCCTTGTAGGTGGCGCCCTTCTCCATCGCCTCCGGTTTGAGGGCAACCACAACGGCCAGGGATTTCGGCTCCTTAGGAAGCCTGGGCGCCTTGTTTCCCTTATTAGGGGACTGGACGGCAGGGGCGGCTGCCGGAGCGGGCGCGCGCTTCTTGCGCCGCACTACCTCCGTCCAGCTCTCCGTCTTTTCCGTAGAAGGGCCAGGAGACGGCTCCGTGGTCTTGGGGGCCTGAGATTTCGGCGTCTTCTTTGCCCTCGCCGTTTTCGGCAAATTAGCCGGGGGGGCGAGGGAAGGGCACACTTGCGGGGGGACCGTTCCCCTGTCCTCCGTCCCCTTGCTCGATTTCAGAGGCGGGCGGTGGCTGCGTGCCGGAAGCAGCCTCCCATCGACTTCCAGCCCGTCCAGGTGGGCGTTAACTACCCCCCCTACGTGGGCCGTTAGCTCCGCCTGGAGGGCCGAGAATGCCTCCAGGAATTCTCCCCTGGTCAGCGCCTGGGAGTCCGCTGCTGTCACGGGCAGCTCAGTCTGCTGTACGGCCGGGGTCTCACCTGGTCCGGTCCTTTCCGAAAAGGCCCTTCTAAGCGCCGTGACCTCCTCGATAAGGGCATCTATTTGTCCGCGGAGGCGCTTATTGTCAGACCGTAGTCGACGAATCTCCTTTGAAGATTTGCGCGCCGCCACGGATTCGACAACTCCGAGGAGGGACCGGGTGGCCTCCTTGATTTCCCTCTGGGAAGTGCCCTTGAGGTTACCCGACTTGCGGATAACCTCAAGGATAGCCGAGGCATTTGCCTCCGCCTTCTGCGTCAGCTCTTCGACAGAGCCGGCCGACGATTTTGCCGACCGGTAGGTCGTGGCTGACCTGTCGGAGTCGGTGTCCGATTCCAGATCTTTCAGCTCGCGGCGAGCCCGTGAAATGCCAACATTGTGGCCGAACGCCTTGCCGCCGCGTCCCTTGCTCACTTTTAGGAACTTAGGTGGTACTACGGGTTCCGCCGAATCGTCCGCCTCCTCCGACCCCGACACTGCTGCGAAGAACTTGCCGGTGGGCTGTACCTGTTCGGACAACCCCTTGGCAGGTGCCTCCTTCGCCGCTGACCGCTTGCGCGCCATCGTACGGGTCAGCACACTCGAGTACAGCAGTTTGCGTGATCCGCTCTTCTCCATAGGGCTGGGCCCACTGTGCTCTGTGGAGTCCGACATGGGCCAATTGATGACCCTGCCGACCTCCGAGCTGGTGGGGGAGTCCACCCCTGTTAAAAGGGGGGACAAACAACAAAACTTAACAACAAATCAGCAAAATCAACAATAATAACAATTTTTCTTAAAATTAGACAACAAAATCAACGATATTTCCTGAACAACAGGGGCTACCAACAGCCGGTTTGGACTGGGTGAAAGAGCTGCCGCGAGGGCTTCTTTCCACCCAAATCCGCGACGCGGTCCGGCTGCTAGCACCGAAGATATTCAACAAAAACAACAATTTTCTTAAAAAACTAAAAACAAAAACAACAATAAAAACTAAACAACAAGGAAACTTTAGAAAATTTTTAGACAGGCCAAAAGAGCCCCCTAGGAGGCAACTTTCAGCCCAAGACCGCGACAAGATCCGGCTACGAGAACCAGGACTTATCGCGGTTTTTGTCTAAAAATTTCAAAACAGAAAACAACAAAATCAACAATAACAACAAAATAACAGCAAACAACAACAACTGGTATGGGTAAGTTGAAAGAGCCTTGAAAAAGGCTTCAATCAACGTACGCCACGCCGAGGAACTCCAAAAGGCTAGAGAGATATCACCGCTTGAAATTATCGAAATTTAGGAAAAAATCAGCAACCTAACCTAACCTAACCTAACCTAACCTAACCTAACCTAACCTAACCTAACCTAACCTAACCTAACCTAACCTAACCTAACCTAACCTAACCTAACCTAACCTAACCTAACCTAACCTAACCTAACCTAACCTAACCTAACCTAACCTAACCTAACCTAACCTAACCTAACCTAACCTAACCTAACCTAACCTAACCTAACCTAACCTAACCTAACCTAACCTAACCTAACCTAACCTAACCTAACCTAACCTAACCTAACCTAACCTAACCTAACCTAACCTAACCTAACCTAACCTAACCTAACCTAACCTAACCTAACCTAACCTAACCTAACCTAACCTAACCTAACCTAACCTAACCTAACCTAACCTAACCTAACCTAACCTAACCTAACCTAACCTAACCTAACCTAACCTAACCTAACCTAACCTAACCTAACCTAACCTAACCTAACCTAACCTAACCTAACCTAACCTAACCTAACCTAACCTAACCTAACCTAACCTAACCTAACCTAACCTAACCTAACCTAACCTAACCTAACCTAACCTAACCTAACCTAACCTAACCTAACCTAACCTAACCTAACCTAACCTAACCTAACCTAACCTAACCTAACCTAACCTAACCTAACCTAACCTAACCTAACCTAACCTAACCTAACCTAACCTAACCTAACCTAACCTAACCTAACCTAACCTAACCTAACCTAACCTAACCTAACCTAACCTAACCTAACCTAACCTAACCTAACCTAACCTAACCTAACCTAACCTAACCTAACCTAACCTAACCTAACCTAACCTAACCTAACCTAACCTAACCTAACCTAACCTAACCTAACCTAACCTAACCTAACCTAACCTAACCTAACCTAACCTAACCTAACCTAACCTAACCTAACCTAACCTAACCTAACCTAACCTAACCTAACCTAACCTAACCTAACCTAACCTAACCTAACCTAACCTAACCTAACCTAACCTAACCTAACCTTTTTTTTTTTTTTTTTTTTTGACGAGGAGAAATCCTTTTATTGATTCCCTACCGCTGGCGAGACGGTAGGGATATGTGGGGGTCGGCCGGCGGGCGACGCTATGCTATTCATAGCGGCCCGGCCACTACCCACTAAAACTCCCCGGTGCCTCCTTGCCCTATGAGCGGGGTGGACCGGGCTCTGCCGAGGCAACAACTCCGATCCACCCCAGGGCGGCCTAGCCAATGTCGGCTAGGCTGACGCCAATGGAGGATTGCCCGGAGACACCGGGGCAATCCTCAGACGGGGGGAGCCTGTGCAGGCACACACAGCTGGCCAGCTGTGTGCGCAGGTCCCCTAGGGCATTTGAAGACGGGCTTGATATGCCCGCCTTCTCCTGCCCGACCGCCTACGTCTGAGGGAAGCGAGACCCGCCTCATCCTCTCGCTCCCTCTCAGCTGCCTCCTTCTGCGACATGACAGAGCCGCAGAAGGAGGCAACAGCTTTCCATTTCGTCTCACTGTCAAGCATGGCTTCGACCATGCTTGGCAGTGAGACGTCTCCACCTCCCAACGCCACTACCAATTCATGGCGCTGGGGACTCCAGGCCGAGCACACCTGGAGCGTGTGCTCGGCCGTATCGTCGGGGTCGCCGCAGTGGTGGCACCGCGGCGACTCCTCCCTTTTTATACGGTGCAGATAATGACCGAAGCACCCGTGTCCGGTCATTATCTGCACCATATGGAAGGTGAGACTGCCTTTACGGCGCCTCACCCAATCCTCCAACACCGGACGAACCGCGAGGATCGTCCGGTGACCGGCGGTGGGGTTGAGTAGTGCCTCACTCCAATCGTCAATGGCCCTCTCATGGGCCTCTGCACGGACCCGTTGCACGTCCTCGGCAACGGGTCTTTCTCCAAGGGCCCTAGCGGCGACCCGATGCCGATGCACCTGGGACAGAACCAGGGCATCGACATCCCACGGAAGCATGCCCGCTAGCACGCAGGCAGCCCCGTGGCTGACCGTGCGATAGGCCCGCACGGCCCGGGTCGCCATGACCCTTTGTGGCCTCCGTAAGAGGGCCCGGGTGCGGGGAGTGAGGCACTCCGCCCAGACCGGGGCTCCGTAGAGTGCCATCGACCTTACCACCCCGTGGTAGAGTCGACGGCACGCTGAGTTGGGTCCTCCCTGGTTAGGGAGGAGCCGTCCGAGTGCGGCTGCGGTCTTGATAAGCCGTGGAACGAGGAGCTTAAAATGCTCCTCAAAGTTCCAGCGGGGGTCCAGAGTTAGGCCGAGATACTTGAGATGCTTCTCGACCGGAATCCGGACCCCCTCCACTCGGACTCGGAGCCCCGGCGGGATCCTGCGGCGTGGGGGATGGAAGCCCATGGCCCTAGTTTTGTCTAGGGCCACCTCCAATCCGAGCAGACGGATGCGCCGGACGACCAACGAGGTGCCGACCGACGCAAGCCGTTCTGCCTTTTCCCACGTCTTTGCTCTTGCCGCGACCAGAGTGTCGTCGGCAAAGCAGGCAATCTCCATTTTGGGTAGGAGATTGCCTCGCAGGACCCAATTAAACCCCAAATTCCACAAAAGGGGGCCAAGGACGGCCCCCTGCGGTACGCCGGCTGTCACTGGCCGGCGTATGACTCTCCCGTCTGCGCCCTCGTAGAGGACCACTCGCTCGGCGAGGTAGTCATCGACGAGGGCGCAGAGATAGGACGGCACCCGGTGGAAACGGAGTGCCGCCCTAATACATTCGTGGGGGAGGCTGTTGAATGCGTTGCGAATGTCGAGCGACACCGCAACAACAGCCTCCCCCCTGCCGGTGGCCTCCTCAGTCCACCTTTTGAGGAGGCCCACCGCGTCCATCGTGGACCGACCGGTGCGGAAGCCGAACTGGCGCTCCTCCAAGTTCGGCCCCTCAGTCTCCAAATGCTCGACGATCCGACGGGCCATGATCCTCTCCATGGCCTTGCCGGAGTCGTCGAGCAAATCCACCGGTCGGTACCCGGACGGCGAGTCGGCGGGGCGGCCTTCCTTACGAAGAAGGACGAGTCGCCCCGCCTTCCACCTCCTCGGGAATTTGCCCCGGGCGATGCATGCGTTCAGCACCGCCCGGAACCTCTCCTCCAAAGGCCCCAGCGCTATCGCCAGGGCCTTGGCCGGGACTCCATCCGGACCCGGGGCCGTCTTCTTCCTCCCGATACGCTCCCTCACCGTCTCGAACTCGACGTCGGAGACGGGAGGGCCCTCCAATTCGGCCTCCGGCAGAGGTTCCGGAGGCTCCATGGGCGGGGGCTCGAACGGGCCTGGGGTCGGGAACAGTGACCCCACGACCTTGTCGAGCAGCTTCGGGTCGAAGAGGGCCGTGGAGGGGGAGCTCGACGCGAACTTCCCCCTCACGGTCCTGTATGGACGGCCCCAAGGGTCAGCGTCCAGGAGGGCCAGGAAACGCTCGTGGGCCTCTTCTTTGGCCCTGCAGATGCCTTCCTGCAGGGCGTTGTGAGCGTTCCTGTACGCCTGACGAAGGTGGACCTCTTCGTCAGGCGTCCTCCTGGAGCGTCGTCTCCGGCAACGGAGGAGAGCTCTCCTGGCCGCTAGGCATGATGAGCGCAGGGAGGCGATCTCCTGCGCCCACCAATACACCCTCCTCCATCGAGGAGGAGGGCGCCACAGCGGCATGGCGGCATTGCAGACTTCCCGAAGGTCGTCTGCAAAGTGGTCGGCCATGCCGTCGGGATCCCCAGCGAGGTGAGGGGGGAGCGACGACCATTCCCTCACCATCGCGGCCTCCTCCGCCACGTCCGGGCGGAGCTTGGCGAGTGCCCACCTAGGAAAGGCGACACCCGCCGTGGGGTCCCGACGCTGTGGGGCCCTAGCGGCCTGCGTGGAGACCTCGTATCGGACATAGAGGTGGTCCGATAGGGTCTCCACGTCTTCCACTACGTTCCAGTCCCGGATTCGGGCAGCGAGGGCGGCGGTGGCAAAGGACACGTCCACGATGGACGTACCCTGCCACCGTACGCACGTGGGGGTGGTGCCTCGGTTGAGCACCTGGAGCCCCAGGCCCAACGCCCAGGACTCCAGTATACCCCCCCTCACGTCCGTACTGGGGGACCCCCACGCCGAGGATTTGGCGTTGAGGTCCCCCGCCACCAGAACTGGGAGTGGGGCCGCGCGCCTCACCACTCCCTCCACCGCAGCCAGGAAGGACTCGAAGTCCGCCCGACTGCGGTTCGGGGAGAAGTAGGTCGACACGACCACCATTCTCCCATAGTTCGCTGCCACGAACCCGGAACCTCTT
The DNA here is from genome assembly GCA_944738685.1 of Synanthedon myopaeformis. Taxonomy (NCBI): domain Eukaryota; kingdom Metazoa; phylum Arthropoda; class Insecta; order Lepidoptera; family Sesiidae; genus Synanthedon; species Synanthedon myopaeformis. The sequence goes on along the minus strand of OX122921.1, from coordinate 11,523,425 downwards.
TCCCTTAGGGAGATGGGAGGAGCGCATCCCCCCGGTCTCACCACAACGGCAGCGGAGTCGTCCAGGTCCCCCAACCAGTGGGGGTTCTGGGGAACGTAATACGGCTCCGCCACCACCGCCAGGCTAATCTCCCACTCCGCCATGGACTGACACAGCAGGTCCTGTGCCCCGGCGGAGTGGTTGATGTTCGCCTGGAGGATCCTTGTGGGAGACTTATTGGGCATTGGTTGTGTCCATGCACTCCTCCCTTGGTACGCCCGTGGCCGCTGGCTTAGCCGCACTGAGGCGGCCCCTGACGGCAGGGGGGGAACAATTCATCCCCCCCATTCGGTGGTTGGCCGGGAGGCCGGCGTCCGTGCAGACGGCGCACCTGAACGCCGCCTCGCACTCATTGGCGGAGTGCCCATCCAGTCCGCAGCGGTAGCAAAGGCCGCTGCGGTCCTTTTTGGATGGGCACCTGACGACCGGATGGCCGAGCCCCATGCACCTGAAACAGCGCATGGGACGCTGTTCCAGGAGCTGGACGGAGGCGGCGCTCCAGCCAACCGTCAGGCGGCCACCGATCGCCAGTTTCCTGGCGGCTTCAACTGGGCAAGAGGCGAAGGCCGAGCCCACCCCCCTGATCCCTGGGTGCACCTTGCCCACCCTGATATGCTCAGGGGGGCAGCCCGTGCTCAAGGATAGAGCCTCCTTCAACTCTTCAGCCGACACCGAGTCGTCAAGACCGTTTACCCGGATGTCGACTGATTTTATTGGGCGCGTGACCTTCGCCTCGTCACCCAAGGTTTCCCCAATTTTTGCCGCCAGTTGATCCGCCTGTGCGGGCGTGGTCCCCTTTGGGAGCTCAAGGATCCGAGCTCCCGTGACGCCCGTACGGAATTGGGCCGGACCAATCCCGAGGGCGTCTAGAGAAACTGAGGCCTTAGTTTTGTCTAAGGCCTTCTTGTAAGTGGCCCCCTTCTCGATTGCCTCAGGTTTGAGGGCCACTACCACTGCCAGTTTCTTCGGCTCCTTGGGGAGCTTGGGGGCGCTGGCTTTCGGTGCTGTCGGAGCTGGAGCGACGGGGGCGCGCTTTTTGCGCCGGACTACCTCGGACCAGCTTCCACCTGTCTCGACCGAAGGCCCAACCTGCGGCTCAGGAGCCTTGGCAGGGGGTCGAGCCGCTCTGACGGGTCTCACACTTTTGGGCAGGTTGGCCGGGGGGGTGAGGGTAGTCACGGCGTCTGGTTGGGCAGCCGCAGCGCGGGCCTTCGCTTTGCGGTCTGCCGTGAGAGGTGGCCGGATCTGACGCGCCGGGAGGAGCCTCCCGTCAACTTCCAAGCCGTCCAGGCGGGCGCTCACCATGTTGCCCACATGGTTCATGAGCTCCGCCTGGAGCGATCCGAAGGCTTCAAAAAACTCCGCCCTAGACAGTGCCTGTGATTCAGCCACTGTCTGGGGAGCTTCCGCCTGACGTTCCGAGCCGGCCGGGGTCTCTAGGCGGGTCCTTTCGGAGAAGGCCCGTCTGATCGCCGCCACCTCCGAGTGGAGGGCCTCCAGTTGCCCGCGAAGGCGCTTGTTGTCGGCCTTAAGGCGGCGAACCTCCTTGGAGGCTTTGCGCTCCGCCACCGCCTTAACAATCTCGACGAGGGAGTTCGTAACCTAACCTAACCTAACCTAACCTAACCTAACCTAACCTAACCTAACCTAACCTAACCTAACCTAACCTAACCTAACCTAACCTAACCTAACCTAACCTAACCTAACCTAACCTAACCTAACCTAACCTAACCTAACCTAACCTAACCTAACCTAACCTAACCTAACCTAACCTAACCTAACCTAACCTAACCTAACCTAACCTAACCTAACCTAACCTAACCTAACCTAACCTAACCTAACCTAACCTAACCTAACCTAACCTAACCTAACCTAACCTAACCTAACCTAACCTAACCTAACCTAACCTAACCTAACCTAACCTAACCTAACCTAACCTAACCTAACCTAACCTAACCTAACCTAACCTAACCTAACCTAACCTAACCTAACCTAACCTAACCTAACCTAACCTAACCTAACCTAACCTAACCTAACCTAACCTAACCTAACCTAACCTAACCTAACCTAACCTAACCTAACCTAACCTAACCTAACCTAACCTAACCTAACCTAACCTAACCTAACCTAACCTAACCTAACCTAACCTAACCTAACCTAACCTAACCTAACCTAACCTAACCTAACCTAACCTAACCTAACCTAACCTAACCTAACCTAACCTAACCTAACCTAACCTAACCTAACCTAACCTAACCTAACCTAACCTAACCTAACCTAACCTAACCTAACCTAACCTAACCTAACCTAACCTAACCTAACCTAACCTAACCTAACCTAACCTAACCTAACCTAACCTAACCTAACCTAACCTAACCTAACCTAACCTAACCTAACCTAACCTAACCTAACCTAACCTAACCTAACCTAACCTAACCTAACCTAACCTAACCTAACCTAACCTAACCTAACCTAACCTAACCTAACCTAACCTAACCTAACCTAACCTAACCTAACCTAACCTAACCTAACCTAACCTAACCTAACCTAACCTAACCTAACCTAACCTAACCTAACCTAACCTAACCTAACCTAACCTAACCTAACCTAACCTAACCTAACCTAACCTAACCTAACCTAACCTAACCTAACCTAACCTAACCTAACCTAACCTAACCTAACCTAACCTTTTTTTTTTTTTTTTTTTTTTTTTTTTTTTTTTTTTTTTGCGAGGAGAAATCCTTTTATTGATTCCCTACCGCTGGCGAGACGGTAGGGGTATGTGGGGGTCGGCCGGTGCGCGCCGCTATGCTAATCATAGCGGCCCGGCCACTACCCACTAAAACTCCCCGGTGCCTCCTTGCCCTTTGAGTGAGGTGGACCGGGTTCTGCCGAGGCAACAACTCCGATCCACCCCAGGGCGGCCTAGCCAATGTCGGCTAGGCTGACGCCAATGGAGGATTGCCCGGAGACACCGGGGCAATCCTCAGACGGGGGGAGCCTGTGCAGGCACACACAGCTGGCCAGCTGTGTGTGCAGGTCCCCTAGGGCATTTGAAGACGGGCTTGGTAGGCCCGTCTTCTCCTGCCCGACCGCCTACGTCTGAGGGAAGCGAGACCTGCCTCTTCCTCTCGCTCCCTCTCCGCTGCTTCCTTCTGCGACATGACAGCGTCGCAGAAGGAAGCAACAGCTTTCCATTTCGTCTCACTGCCAAGCATGGCTTCTACCATGCTTGGCAGTGAGACGTCTCCACCTCCCAGCGCCAGTTCCAACTCCTGACGCTGGGGGCTCCAGGCCGAGCACACCTGGAGCGTGTGCTCGGCCGTATCGTCGGGGTCGCCGCAGTGGTGGCACCGCGGCGACTCCTCCCTTTTTATGCGGTGCAGATAATGACCGAAGCACCCGTGTCCGGTCATTATCTGCACCATGTGGAAGGTGAGGCTGCCTTTATGGCGCCTCACCCAGTCCTTCAACACCGGACGAACCGCAAGGATCGTCCGGTGACCGGCGGTGGGGTTTAGCAGTGCCTCACTCCAATCGTCAATGGCCCTCTCATGGGCCTCTACACGGACCCGTTGCACGTCCTCAGCAACGGGTCTTCCTCCGAGGGCCCTGGCGGCGACCCGATGCCGATGCACCTGGGACAGAACCAGGGCATCGACATCCCACGGAAGCATGCCTGCTAGCACGCAGGCAGCCCCGTGGCTGACCGTGCGATAGGCCCGCACGGCCCGGGTCGCCATGACCCTTTGCGGCCTCCGTAAGAGGGCCCGGGTGCGGGGAGTGAGGCACTCCGCCCAGACCGGGGCTCCGTAGAGTGCCATCGACCTTACCACCCCGTGGTAGAGTCGACGGCACGCTGAGTTGGGTCCTCCCTGGTTAGGGAGGAGCCGTCCGAGTGCGGCTGCGGTCTTCATAAGCCGTGGAACGAGGAGCTTAAAATGCTCCTCAAAGTTCCAGCGGGGGTCCAGAGTTAGGCCGAGATACTTGAAATGCATCTCGACCGGGATCCGGACCCCCTCCACTCGGACTCGGAGCCCCGGCGGGATCCTGCGGCGTGGGGGATGGAAGCCCATGGCCCTAGTCTTGTCTAGGGCCACCTCCAATCCGAGCAGACGGATGCGCCGGACGACCAACGAGGTGCCGACCGACGCTAGCCGTTCTGCCTTTTCCCACGTCTTTGCTCTTGCCGCGACAAGAGTGTCGTCGGCAAAGCAGACAATCTCCATTTTTGGTAAGAGATTGCCTCGCAGGACCCAATTATACCCCATATTCCACAAAAGGGGGCCAAGGACGGCCCCCTGCGGCACGCCGGCCGCCACCGGCCGGCGCATGACTCTCCCGTCTGCGCCCTCGTACAGCACTACCCGTTCGGAGAGGTAGTCGTTGACGAGGGCGCAGAGGTAGGACGGCACTCGGTGGAACCGGAGTGCCGCCCTGATACATTCGTGGGGGAGGCTGTTGAAAGCGTTGCGGATGTCGAGCGACACCGCAACAACAGCCTCCCCTCTGCCCGTAGCCTCCTCAGTCCATCGCTTGAGGAGGCTTACGGCATCAACAGTGGACCGACCGGTGCGGAAGCCGAACTGGTGGTCATCCAGGTTCGGCCCCTCCGTTTCCAGATGCTCGACGATCCGACGAGCCATGATCCTTTCCAAGGCTTTGCCGGAATCGTCGAGCAGGACCACCGGTCGGTACCCCGCCGGCGAGTCGGCAGGGCGGCCCTCCTTGCGGAGAAGGCAGAGTCGCCCCACCTTCCACCTCGCCGGAAACTTTCCCCGGGCGATGCATGCGTCCATGACCGCCCGGGATCTCTCCTCTAGAGGCCCTAGCGCAATTGCTAGGGCCTTAGCCGGGACTCCGTCTGGTCCTGGGGCCGTCTTCTTGCCCCGGAGTCGCTCCCTCACCGCCTCGAACTCCGCATCGGAGACGGGAGGGCCCTCCACCTCGAGCTCCGGAAGTGGTTCCGGAGGCTCCATGGGAGGGGGCTCGAATTGGCCAGGGGTCGGGAACAGAGACCCCATGACCTTTTCGAGCAGCTCCGGGCCAAGATTGGCTGTCGAGGGGGAGCATGCTGCAAATTTCCCCCTCACAGTCCTATACGGACGGCCCCAGGGGTCGGCGTCCAGGAGGGCCAGGAAGCGCTCGTGTGCCTCTTCTTTGGCCCTGCAGATTCCCTTCTGCAGGGCCTTGTGAGCCTCCCTGTACGCCTGACGAAGGAGGACCTCTTCGTCAGGCGTCCTCCTGGAACGCCTCCTCCGGCAACGCAGTAGGGCGCGCCTGGCCGCCAGGCATTTGGTGCGCAGGAGAGCTATCTCCTGCGCCCACCAGTAGACTCTCTTCCATTTGGGAGGAGGGCGCCACAGTGGCATGGCAGCATTGCAGATGGCCCGCAGGTCGTCTGCGAAATAGTCTGCCATGCCGTCGGGATCCCCTGCGAGGTGAGGGGGAAGAGCCGACCACTCCCTCACCATCGCGGCCTCCTCCGCCACATCCGGGCGGAGCTTGGCGAGTGCCCACCTGGGGAAGGCGACACCCGCCGTGGGATCCCGACGCTGTGGCGCGCTGGGGGCCAACGTGGAGACCTCATATCGGACATACAGGTGGTCCGACAGGGTCTCCACATCTTCCTCGACCCGCCAGCTACGGGTTTGGGCAGCAAGGGCAGCAGTGGCAAAGGATACGTCCACTATGGACGTACCTTGCCACCGTACGCACGTGGGAGAGGTACCGCGGTTGAGTACCTGGAGCCCCAGGCCCAGCGCCCAGGACGCCAGAATACCCCCCCTCACGTCCGTACGGGGGGACCCCCACGCCGATGACTTGGCGTTGAGGTCTCCCGCCACCAAAACTGGGAGTGGGGCCGCACGCCTCACCACCCCCTCCACCGCAGCCAGGAAGAACTCGAAGTCCGCCCGACTGCGGTTTGGGGAGAAGTAGGTCGACACGACCACCATTCTCCCCCAATTTGCTGCCACGAAACCCGCACCTCTCTCCCTGAGAGAAAGGGGAGGAGCCTCACCGCCAGGCCTCACTGCTATAGCAGCGGAGCCGTCCAGGTCCCCTAGCCAGTTGGCATTATCGGGGACCGTGTATGGCTCCGCCACCACCGCCAGGTGTATCTCCCACTCCGCCATGGACTGACACAGTAGATCCTGTGCCCCAGCGGAGTGGTTGATATTCACCTGGAGGACCTTAGCAGTGGGCCTACTGGGCATTTAGTGTGTCCATAGGCTCCTCCCTGAACCTAACCTAACCTAACCTAACCTAACCTAACCTAACCTAACCTAACCTAACCTTTTTTTTTTTTTTTTGAGGAGGGGAAATCACATTTACGGACTGACCCCCCTCGCCGGCGAGGACGCGTCGGCGAGGGGGAGTGTGGGACTCGCCCGGTGACGCGAATTATCACCGGGAATACCCACTAAAACCCCCCCATGCTCCACCATCGGCGGTTGTGTGCGGGTCCGTATAACAGCGAGGCCATGTCCGCGGAACCCGCACACCGCTACTTCCCATGAAGGGAACCGTCATGATGGTGGCGACCTAGGGAGCATCTCTAGGTCGCCACGCCGTCTGGTCAGTGTAAGCCGGGCGCCAGTCGTCCACCTGACGCCCGGTAGTCACGTTAATCGGCGCGCGCGGCATAAGCGCGGCGCCGTCTTCCCGTTTTCCGGCGCCTGAGTGGTTCCGCCTGGGGGTCCTCTTCGCGGGACCGCTCCCCGGCCTCTTTGCCACTCAGGGCCGTCTCACAGAAGATCCTGGCGGCTTCCCAGCCGCCAGGGGTCTCAATCATTGCTCTGACGACAGCCGGTAGGGACAGGTCTTGTCCCACGACTGCCGTCAGAGCCGCTCTCTCCGTATCCCAACCTGGGCATTCCTCGAGTGTGTGTTGCGCCGTGTCGTTGGCGGCTCCGCACTCGTGGCAGACGGTGGTTCGCTCCCTCCGCGCGACGTTGCACAGGTACCGACCGAAGCAGCCATGCCCCGTCAGCACCTGCACAAGCCGGAAAGAGAGCGAGCCGGTCCGCCTGCTCACCCACTCCTTCAGCACTGGCGCGATAGCAGTCGTGGTACGGAAACCGCACCCCGCCTGCATCAAATCATCGCGCCAGCGCTCGAGTGCCTCCTCCTGGAGCTCCGCCCTCCAACGCGCCACCTCCTCCGGGAGTGGACTCGCGCCGCGGGCCCTCACGTCGGCGGTCCTGCGGTAGACCGCTGCGAGGACCTCGGCATCCAGCTCCCAGGGGAGCGTGCCGGCGATCGCGCATGCCGCCCTCCACGAGGTGGTGCGATACGCTCTGATGACCCTGGACGCCATGACTCGCTGCAGGCGCCGCAGCACAGTCAAGTTTTGGGCCGACAGGGAGTCGACCCAAATCGGCGCACCGTACAGGGCCATCGAGCGCACCACGCCCGCGAAGAGACGACGGCACCCGACGTTGGGTCCGCCCAGGTTGGGCATCAGCCTGCTCAGAGCGAAAGAAATTATGGTCAGTTTAGGAGCCAGGCTCCTGAAGTGACCTTGGAAGTTCCACCGGCTATCGAGTACGACGCCGAGATATTTCAGCGTCGACCCGACGCCGATGGAAACTCCTCCGACAATGATGTGAGCGTCCGGCGGTGGCGCCTTGCGAGGCCCACGGAAGCAGATGGCTTCCGACTTCTCAAGGGCCACCGTCAGGCCCAAGCGCCGTATCCTCATCACAACCTGTGCTACTCCGGCGGTCGCCAACAGGGCCGCGTCACGATACGTGTCACCGCGGGCGGTCACCAAAGTGTCGTCCGCGTAACACGTGACGTCGACCCCGCGCAGGGTTGCGCCCCGCAGTGCCCAGTCGTAGCCGATGTTCCACAGGAGCGGCCCGAGAACCGACCCCTGCGGGACACCGCACGACACTACTCGTTGACAAACTCCAACGCGTGTGGGGTACGCGACCGAGCGACCCGAGAGATAATCTCCGACAAGCCGTCGGAGGTACTCCGGGAAGCCGTGGTACCCCATAGCCTCCACGATCACTCTGTGTGGAAGAGTGTTAAACGCGTTGGAGATGTCGAGGGACACCGCCAAGACGAACCCGCCTTTCCCAATAGCCTCATCGGCTAAAGCCCTCACCCGCGAGATCGCGTCCACGGTGGACCTGCCCCTTCGGAAGCCGAACTGGACGTCGGCCAAGTTCGGCCCGGTCTCCTCGAGATGTTGGGTGAGGCGAGCGGCGATAACCCGTTCGAACAACTTGCCCGCCTCACTCAACAGGACTATGGGGCGATATGCCGATGGTGAGTCCACCGGACGCCCGGGCTTGCGGATGAGGACAAGCTTACCCCGCTTCCATTCGTTGGGAAAGTGGCCATCCTTAGCACAGGTTGTGAGCAACGCGCGGAATCTATCCTGTAGGCCGCCCTCCTTCAGGGCCAAGACCAGAGCTTTCCCCGGGATGCCATCGGGACCGGGCGCCGTGTTCTTCGCACTGAGGCGAAGAACCGCCCTATCCAACTCACCCTCTGACACCTCGGGGGGATCCTCCGTCGAGGTCTGCTGCCTCGCCCGATCAGGCGCGGAAGGAGCATCGCCCTCCGCCCTGGCAGGGAACAGATTCACCACCACTCTCTCGAGCGTCTCCGTGTTCATGGTGGTCGACAACGGAGGGGCCCATGGGCGGAGCTTGCTCATCACAAGCTTATACGGCCTGCCCCATGGGTCCTGCTCGAGAGAGTTCACCAGCTCCTGCCAGGCGCGCTCCTTCGCTGCAGCGATCTCGATCCTCAGCTCCTTCTTGGCCCCTTGGAAGGCGGCAAAGAGTTCGGCGATAACCGATGCGGGTCTGTGGCGTCGACGGGCGTGGGTGTACCGGCGTCGTGCTTTCACACATGTCGTCCGGAGGTGCTGAAGCTCCGGCGACCACCAGTACACCTGTCGACGGGGCGGCAGCTTTCCAACGCGGGGCATGGCGACGTCGCAGACGTGCGTCAATGCCTCGCGGAACCACTGCGCCTCTAGATCCACATCGGTCGCCTCAGGTTTCCAATTCCAAGATTCTACGAGGGACGCCACCACGAGGGAGTCTCTCTCCAGCTTTTTGAGCGCCCATCTGGGCCCGATCTCAGAGGTAGCACGTCTCGGGCTGTTCGGGTCCGTCGAGTGGGGGGAGACGGAAAACCGAATGTATCGGTGATCCGAGAGCGTCTCGACCCCCTCCTCGACTACCCAGCCCCGAACGCGGCGTGCCAGGGCGGAGGACGCAAACGTTACGTCCACGACCGATCCGCCCTGTTGTCGCACGCACGTGTTAGACGTGCCCCTGTTCAGCACACACAGGTTGTTGCTGGAGAGCCACTCCTCCACAGCCGCGCCCCTCGCGTCCGTGAGGGCCGATCCCCACACTGTCGACTTCGCGTTCAGGTCTCCGGCGAGGAGCACCTGACGCGGGCGACACCGCCCCAGCAGGATGTCTATTTCCGCCAAGAAGCGCTCGAACTCCGCCAGCGGGCGGTTTGGCGAGAAATAGACACCTACATACACGGTGTCGCCGCAGAAAACGGCGACGAACCCGCGGCCTCTGAACGTTTGGTCGACAGCGGGGGCTCCCTCTCCGGTGGTCAAAGCAATGGCGATGACACCGTCCCGGTCGCCGATCCAGTTGTCGCGATTAACAACCAGATACGGCTCCGAGACGATTGCCACGTGTATCCCCCACTGCGCCGTAGTCTGGACTAGCAAGTCCTGGGCTCCGACGCAGTGGTTGACATTCGCCAGGAGGCACTTAATGGACATAATTATATGTCCATAGGCGCTCCTTTTGTCCCGTTCGGTGGGGGGCCAGCGTTATCCTGGGACGGAGCCTCAGGATTCGCTGGCCTGCGTCTGGTCCATTTCCGCTTGGGTGCCGAACACTTTGGGCTACCCAAGCGGTGGTTATGCCGTTTCCCGGCCTCGGCGCACAAGAAGCAGCTGGCCTCGGAGCGGCAATCGGCTGCGCGATGGCCGCCCTTTCCGCACCGGTAGCACTGCTGGCTTCTGTCAACGGCAGCGGTGCACTGCCCCCTGACGTGTCCAGACTCCAGACACCGGAAGCAGCGCAGCTCTCGGGGTTCGAGGGCTTTCACCCTCGCTGCCGTCCATCCCACCAGCAGTCTACCCTCCAGGACCTTCTGTGCTGCGGTTGCGGGACAGCCCGCCCAAGCCGTCCCCATCCCGAAGCGCGGGAAACGTATGGCGCCCACTTTCACTGATTCTACGGCACAGCCGCCGACTTTGGCGATGGCCGCCGCCACTTCTGCGGGAGTGACGGAGTCGTCGAGCCCCGACACCAGCAACTCGGTCAGCTTGACCGGTCTGGAGACTCGGACGAGCTCCGCACTCATTTTCTCCCGTAATTTGGCGGCCAACGCGTCCGCCTTTTCGGCTGTGTCGGTGCCGTGAATCTCAAAGATAACCGCACCCGTAATCGCCCGACGAGGACGGACATATGGGATGCCCACCTCCTCCAGGCTAACTTTTTGTTTTGCCTCAGCCACCACGTCGGCGTAGGTGACGCCCCTACCGACGGCCTCAGGCTGCAGTGTGAGCACCACGGCCGCAGTCTTCGGCGGTCTCGGTGCCTTCCTGGGGGCGGGCTGCTGAGCCCGTCTCGACTTAGGGCGGGGAGTCGGAGGTGACTCCTTATGTTTCCCGCCTTTGGCCACCGTGCTCCACGGCCGATCCATGGAGGCGGGGGCGGGTGGGAGAGGGCGCGGTTCCTTTCGGGCCGGTCGTTTGACGGCCGCCTTCCGACCTTTCGTCCTCTTCCTTCTGGTGGTGGTTTCCCCTTCTTTCGGCGCCTTTAACCCGCTGGTGGAGGGTTTAGGCGTTGCGGAGGAAGGAGGGGGAGGGACTTTCCTTGGGGCCGGCTTCGGAGGGGGTTCCCTTCGAGCGGCCAATGGAGGGCTCACCCTCGGCGCTGGATTTAGGCGCGGCTCCAGGTTCTCGAGCCGCGCGCTCAGCCGAGCATGGACCCTGTCCATGATCGCCGTCTCCATGGCCTCAAGGTGCTCCAGCGTAGCCGGAGTCCCGGAGGCGGCGGCGGGAGCGGCTCTGAAGGTCGCGAACTCCCTCCGGAGTTCGTCCAAGCCGGCCTGGAGCCGCTTGTTCTGCGCCCGAGCTTCTCCGAGCTCGCGACGCAGCGCGGCAGTCTCCTCGGTCGAGGAAAGGGCGGCCAGGCATTTGGCGTCCGCGATAATCGCCTCGGCGTTGTCGCGGAGCGCCTTCACACACGTCCCCTTTAAACTTTTGGATATGTCGGCCACCTTACGGATGGCCGCCACTCTCGTCATCAGCCTCTCGAAGACGAGCGAGGACGACTCGACGGTGTCGTCCCCGGACTCCATCTCCGAGAGGCGGGAGCGGGTGACCCTAGCCTCGGCCAGGGAGTCGAGTAACTCCTGCTCGGCCTGGAGCTTGAGCTCCTCCCTTCTCGCTCGGGCTACTTCGGCCTTCGCCTCGGCGAGGCCGACGTACTCCCCGGTGGTGGGAGGGCGACCGCGGCCGCGCTTTTGGAGCAGGCCCGTGGCCACTCCGGGTCGCTCCTCGCCAGAGGACTCCGGGGAGGCCTCCGGGGACGGCGCTGGTGGGCCCTTGGTCCTCTTCCGTGTGAGCCGAGACCCCAGCTTTGGGTCCGACTCGTTGTCTCCTTCGGAACCGGTGCCGCCGTCGATGGACAACACCGTTTCTAAATCTGAGGAGTGTTCCGAGGGGCTCATCTCCTCTCGGACCACCGATAGTCCGCGCGAGCTGGAGTTCGAGCCAGCCCCGTCGCTCGCTGGACTTGCGCTTCTCCTCGGAGACGCCCCTGGCATCTCCGTGCGGCGAAGGAGCACGACAGGGCTCGATACCCTGGTACCCTTGCCGTCTCCCTTCTTCTGTGCGCGCGTGCGCACTCCGGTAGCATTCTGCTTACCAGGCAGCCCGGGATCCACTGCCTGGAGCTCCTGCTGCCTGGCCTCGCACCAGACGCAGGGGTGGCGCTTCTCACCACATTCGCATGTGCCGGTAGCCAATTTCTCATCGACCGGCCCGGACACCGGTCGACGCCGCTGGCGAGGCGGGTCGCATGCGCCGCTCGTTACCGATTTCTCACTCGGGGGCCGAGCTACCCCCAAGCGCCGGGCGTCAGCCGGATCGCACGACATACTCTTTTCCTTTGCTGACATTTCCATTTTTCGTTTGGGAAACGTACCTGCGGCCCTTTCCCAACAGGCCGCAGGAGCGCTTGGGACCGGGTCCCCCCCAGCCATGCAGCCCCTCGGCACGCCAACCTTGGGCTTCAGGGTAATTTTTTATAGTGGTTTTCTTCCACGCGGCCCGACGCTCAGTGCGCCGGACCCCCGGCCCCGCGGATGCGGGGTTACGGTTTGCCCGACGGTGGCCGAGACCACACGCCGCGCCCGCGGACCTTATTAGGCCCGCCACCACGAGCCAAGGCTCCGCTGGCCCATCTCTGGGCCACTCCAAAAGCGCTGATGCGCGCGCAACTTCGCTGTCCGGGCGAACCGGACCGCCAGCTCCAGCTAGCCAACCCACGACCCACGAGGGGTCCACTGGTGACAGCGGTGGGCTTCTTCTAAAAGAAGCCACGGCTTCACCCTCCGAGTGTGATTTTTTAGAGAGGTTTTCTTCCTCGCGATCCGACGCTCAGTGCGCCGGACCCCCGACCCCACTGAGTGAGGCTACGGGTTCATGTGGCCGTGCAATGCCCGCTCTTAAGAAAGAGCAGGCAGCCACATGCCAGTTTTTGTCCGCGCCGGATGAACCGGTACCCCCCATATCTGGGGGGCGTTCCCCTATCCGCAACCTGGGGACGCGTCCGATGGCGGATCTGGAACCGCACACGGAAACCTAACCTAACCTAACCTAACCTAACCTAACCTAACCTAACCTAACCTAACCTAACCTAACCTAACCTAACCTAACCTAACCTAACCTAACCTTTTTTTTTTTTTTTTTTGAGGAGGGGAAATCACATTTACGGACTGACCCCCCTCGCCGGCGAGGACGCGTCGGCGAGGGGGAGTGTGGGACTCGCCCGGTGACGCGAATTATCACCGGGAATACCCACTAAAACCCCCCCATGCTCCACCATCAGCGGTTGTGTGCGGGTCCGTATAACAGCGAGGCCATGTCCGCGGAACCCGCACACCGCTAATCCCGTGAGGGAACCGTCGTTATGGTGGCGACCTAGGGAGCATCTCTAGGCCGCCACGCCGTCTGATCCGTGTAGGCCGGGCGCCAGTCGTCCACCTGACGCCCGGTAGTCACAGTTAATCGGCGCGCGCGGCGTAGGCGCGGCGCCGTCTTCCGACTTTTCGGCGCCTGAGTGGGTCCGCCTGGGGGTCCTCTTCGCGGGACCGCTCCCCGGCCTCTTTGCCACTCAGGGCCGTCTCACAGAAGATCCTGGCGGCTTCCCAGCCGCCAGGGGTCTCAATCATTGCTCTGACGACAGCCGGTAGGGACAGGTCTTGTCCCACGACTGCCGTCAGAGCCGCTCTCTCCGTATCCCAACCTGGGCATTCCTCGAGTGTGTGTTGCGCCGTGTCGTTGGCGGCTCCGCACTCGTGGCAGACGGTGGTTCGCTCCCTCCGCGCGACGTTGCACAGGTACCGACCGAAGCAGCCATGCCCCGTCAGCACCTGCACAAGCCGGAAAGAGAGCGAGCCGGTCCGCCTGCTCACCCACTCCTTCAGCACTGGCGCGATAGCAGACGTGGTACGGGAACCGCACCCCGCCTGCATCAAATCATCGCGCCAGCGCTCGAGTGCCTCCTCCTGGAGCTCCGCCCTCCAACGCGCCACCTCCTCCGGGAGTGGACTCGCGCCGCGGGCCCTCGCGTCGGCGGTCCTGCGGTAGACCGCTGCGAGGACCTCGGCATCCAGCTCCCAGGGGAGCGTGCCGGCGATCGCGCATGCCGCCCTCCACGAGGTGGTGCGATACGCTCTGATGACCCTGGACGCCATGACTCGCTGCAGGCGCCGCAGCACAGTCAAGTTTTGGGCCGACAGGGAGTCGACCCAAATCGGCGCACCGTACAGGGCCATCGAGCGCACCACGCCCGCGAAGAGACGGCGGCACCCGACGTTGGGTCCGCCCAGGTTGGGCATCAGCCTGCTCAGAGCGAAAGAAATTTTGGTCAGTTTAGGAGCCAGGCTCCTGAAGTGACCTTGGAAGTTCCACCGGCTATCGAGTACGACGCCGAGATATTTCAGCGTCGACCCGACGCCGATGGAAACTCCTCCGACAATGATGTGAGCGTCCGGCGGTGGCGCCTTGCGAGGCCCACGGAAGCAGATGGCTTCCGACTTCTCAAGGGCCACCGTCAGGCCCAAGCGCCGTATCCTCATCACAACCTGTGCTACTCCGGCGGTTGCCAACAGGGCCGCGTCACGATACGTGTCACCGCGGGCGGTCACCAAAGTGTCGTCCGCGTAACACGTGACGTCGACCCCGCGCAGGGTTGCGCCCCGCAGTGCCCAGTCGTAGCCGATGTTCCACAGGAGCGGCCCGAGAACCGACCCCTGCGGGACACCGCACGACACTTGGCGCTGACGATCTCCAACGCGCGTGGGGTACGCGACCGAGCGACCCGAGAGATAATCTCCGACAAGCCGTCGGAGGTACTCCGGGAAGCCGTGGTACCCCATAGCCTCCACGATCACTCTGTGTGGAAGAGTGTTAAACGCGTTGGAGATGTCGAGGGACACCGCCAAGACGAACCCGCCTTTCCCAATAGCCTCATCGGCTAAAGCCCTCACCCGCGAGATCGCGTCCACGGTGGACCTGCCCCTTCGGAAGCCGAACTGGACATCGGCCAAGTTCGGCCCGGTCTCCTCGAGATGTTGGGTGAGGCGAGCGGCGATAACCCGTTCGAACAACTTGCCCGCCTCACTCAACAGGACTATGGGGCGATAGGCCGATGGTGAGTCCACCGGACGCCCGGGCTTGCGGATGAGGACAAGCTTACCCCGCTTCCATTCGTTGGGAAAGTGGCTATCCTTAGCACAGGTTGTGAGCAACGCGCGGAATCTATCCTGTAGGCCGCCCTCTTTCAGGGCCAAGACCAGAGCCTTCCCCGGGATGCCATCGGGACCGGGCGCCGTGTTCTTCGCACTCAGGCGAAGAACCGCCCTGTCCAACTCGCCCTTTGACACCTCGGGGGGATCCTCCGTCGAGATCTGCTGCCTCGCCCGATCAGGCGCGGAAGGAGCATCGCCCTCCGCCCTGGCAGGGAACAGATTCACCACCACTCTCTCGAGCGTCTCCGTGTTCATGGTGGTCGACAACGGAGGGGCCCATGGGCGGAGCTTGCTCATCACAAGCTTATACGGCCTGCCCCATGGGTCCTGCTCGAGAGAGTTCACCAGCTCCTGCCAGGCGCGCTCCTTCGCTGCAGCGATCTCGGTCCTCAGCTCCTTCTTGGCCCCTTGGAAGGCGGCAAAGAGTTCGGCTATAACCGATGCGGGTCTGTGGCGTCGACGGGCGTGGGTGTACCGGCGTCGTGCTTTCACACATGTCGTCCGGAGGTGCTGAAGCTCCGGCGACCACCAGTACACCTGTCGACGGGGCTGCGGTATGCCCGCGCGTGGCATGGCGACGTCGCAGACATGCGTCATCGCCTCGCGGAACCACCGCGCCTCTGTGTCCGCATCGGTCGCCTCGGGTTTGACATTCCATGATTCCACGAGGGACGCAGCTATGAGGGCGTTTCTCTCCAGCATTTTGAGTGCCCATCTGGGCCCGATCTCAGAGGGAGCACGCCTCGGGCTGTTCGGGTCCGTCGAGTGGGGGGAGATGGAAAACCGAATATATCGGTGATCCGAAAGCGTCTCGACCCCCTCCTCGACTACCCAGCCCTGAACGCGGCGTGCCAGGGCGGAGGACGCAAACGTTACGTCCACGACCGATCCGCCCTGTTGTCGCACGCACGTGTTAGACGTGCCCCTGTTCAGCACACACAGATTGTTGCTGGAGAGCCACTCCTCCACAGCCGCGCCCCTCGCGTCCGTGAGGGCCGATCCCCACACTGTCGACTTCGCGTTCAGGTCTCCGGCGAGGAGCACCTGACGCGGGCGACACCGCCCCAGCAGGATGTCTATTTCCGCCAAGAAACGCTCGAACTCCGCCAGCGGGCGGTTTGGCGAGAAATAGACACCTACGTACACGGTGTCGCCGCAGAAAACGGCGACGAACCCGCGGCCTCTGAACGTTTGGTCGACAGCGGGGGCTCCCTCTCCGGTGGTCAAAACAATGGCGATGACACCGTCCCGGTCGCCGATCCAGTTGTCGCGATTAACAACCAGATACGGCTCCGAGACGATTGCCACGTGTATCCCCCACTGCGCCGTAGTCTGGACTAGCAAGTCCTGGGCTCCGACGCAGTGGTTGACATTCGCCAGGAGGCACTTTATGGACATAATTATATGTCCATAGGCGCTCCTTTTGTCCCGTTCGGTGGGGGGCCAACGTTATCCTGGGACGGAGCCTCAGGATTCGCTGGCCTGCGTCTGGTCCATTTCCGCTTGGGTGCCGAACACTTTGGGCTACCCAAGCGGTGGTTATGCCGTTTCCCGGCCTCGGCGCACAAGAAGCAGCTGGCCTCGGAGCGGCAATCGGCTGCGCGATGGCCGCCCTTTCCGCACCGGTAGCACTGCTGGCTTCTGTCAACGGCAGCGGTGCACTGCCCCCTGACGTGTCCAGACTCCAGACACCGGAAGCAGCGCAGCTCTCGGGGTTCGAGGGCTTTCACCCTCGCTGCCGTCCATCCCACCAGCAGTCTACCCTCCAGGACCTTCTGTGCTGCGGTTGCGGGACAGCCCGCCCAAGCCGTCCCCATCCCGAAGCGCGGGAAACGAATGGCGCCCACTTTCACTGATTCTACGGCACAGCCGCCGACTTTGGCGATGGCCGCCGCCACTTCTGCGGGAGTGACGGAGTCGTCGAGCCCCGACACCAGCAACTCGGTCAGCTTGACCGGTCTGGAGACTCGGACGAGCTCCGCACTCATTTTCTCCCGTAATTTGGCGGCCAACGCGTCCGCCTTTTCGGCTGTGTCGGTGCCGTGAATCTCAAAGATAACCGCACCCGTAATCGCCCGGCGGGGGCGGACATACGGGATGCCCACCTCCTCCAGGCTAACTTTTTGTTTTGCTTCCGCCACCACGTCGGCATAGGTGATGCCCCTATCAACTGCCTCAGGCTGCAGCGTGAGAACTACGGCTGCAGTCTTCGGAGGTTTCGGCGCCTTCTTGGGGGCGGGCTGTTGAGCCCGTCTCGACTTAGGGCGGGGAGTCGGAGGTGACTCCTTATGCTTTCCGCCTTTGGCCACTGTGCTCCACTGCCGATCCATGGAGGCGGGGGCGGGTGGGAGAGGGCGCGGTTCCGATCGGGCCGGTCGTTTGACGGCCGCCTTCCGACCTTTCGTCCTCTTTCTCCTGGTTGTTGTTTCCCCTTCTTTCAGCGCCTTTAACCCGCTGGTGGAGGGCTTAGGCGGTGCGGTAGAAGGAAGGGAAGCGACTTTTCTTGGGGCCGGTTTCGGAGGGGGTTCTCTCCGCGCGGCCAGTGGAGGGCTCACCCTCGGCGCTGGATTCAGGCGCGGCTCCAGGTTTTCGAGCCGCGCGCTCAGCCGAGCATGGACCCTATCCATGATCGCCGTCTCAACCTAACCTAACCTAACCTAACCTAACCTAACCTAACCTAACCTAACCTAACCTAACCTAACCTAACCTAACCTAACCTAACCTAACCTAACCTAACCTAACCTTTTTTTTTTTTTTTTTTTTTGAGGAGGGGAAATCACATTTACGGACTGACCCCCCTCGCCGGCGAGGACGCGTCGGCGAGGGGGAGTGTGGGACTCGCCCGGTGACGCGAATTATCACCGGGAATACCCACTAAAACCCCCCCATGCTCCACCATCAGCGGTTGTGTGCGGGTCCGTATAACAGCTAGGCCATGTCCGCGGAACCCGCACACCGCTACTTCCCGTGAAGGGAACCGTCGTGATGGTGGCGACCTAGGGAGCATCTCTAGGTCGCCACGCCGTCTGATCAGTGTAGGCCGGGCGCCAGTCGTCCACCTGACGCCCGGTAGTCACAGTTAATCGGCGCGCGCGACGTAGGCGCGGCGCCGTCTTCCGGTTTTTCGGCGCCTGAGTGGGTCCGCCTGGGGGTCCTCTTCTCGGGACCGCTCCCCGGCCTCTTTACCACTCAGGGCCGTCTCACAGAAGATCCTGACGGCTTCCCAGCCGTCAGGGGTCTCGACCATTGCTCTGACGACAGCCGGTAAGGACAGGTCTTGTCCCACGACTGCCGTCAGAGCCGCTCTCTCCGTGTCCCAACCTGGGCATTCCTCGAGGGTATGTTGCGCCGTGTCGTCGGCGGCTCCGCACTCGTGGCAGACGGTGGTTCGCTCCCTGTGCGCGACGTTGCACAGGTACCGACCGAAGCAGCCATGCCCCGTCAGCACCTGCACAAGCCGGAAAGAGAGCGACCCGGCCCGCCTGCTCACCCACTCCTTCAGCACTGGCGCGATAGCAGACGTGGTGCGGGAACCCCACCCCGCCTGCAACAAATCATCGCGCCAGCGCTCGAGTGCCTCCTCCTGGAGCTCCGTCCTCCAACGCGCCACCTCCTCCGGGAGTGGACTCGCGCCGCGGGCCCTCGCGTCGGCGGTCCTGCGGTAGACCGCTGCGAGGACCTCGGCATCCAGCTCCCAGGGGAGGGTGCCGGCGATCGCGCATGCCGCCCTCCACGAGGTGGTGCGATACGCTCTGATGACCCTGGACGCCATGACCCGCTGCAGGCGTCGCAGCACGGTCAAGTTTTGGGCCGACAGGGAGTCGACCCAAATCGGCGCTCCGTACAGGGCCATCGAGCGCACCACGCCCGCGAAGAGACGGCGGCACCCGACATTCGGGCCACCCAGGTTGGGCATTAGCCTGCTCAAGGCAAAAGAGACCTTGACCAGTTTGGGAGCAAGGCTCTTAAAATGATCGATGAACTTCCACCGGCTATCGAGTACGACGCCGAGATATTTCAGCGTCGACCCGATGCCGATGGAAACTCCGCCGACCGTGATGTGGGCATCCGGCGGTGGCGCCTTGCGAAGCCCACGGAAGCAGATCGCTTCGGACTTCTCAAGGGCCACCGTCAGGCCCAAGCGCCGTATGCGCATCACAACTTGTGCGACTCCAGCGGTTGCCAACAGGGCCGCGTCACGGAACGTGCCGCCGCGGGCGGTCACCAAGGTGTCGTCCGCGTAGCACGTGACGTCGACCCCGCGCAGGGTAGCGCCTCGCAGCACCCAGTCGTAGCCGATGTTCCACAGGAGCGGCCCGAGAACCGACCCCTGCGGAACACCGCACGACACTTGGCGCTGACGATCTCCAACGCGCGTGGGGTACACGACCGAGCGGCCCGAGAGGTAATCTCCGACAAGCCGTCGGAGGTACTCCGGGAAGCCGTGGTACCCCATAGCCTCCAAGATGACCCTGTGTGGTAGGGAGTTAAACGCGTTGGAGATGTCGAGGGACACCGCCAAGACTACCCCGCCTTTCCCAGTTTCCTCCTCCGCTAAGGCCCTCACCCGCGCAATCGCGTCGACGGTGGACCTGCCCCTCCGGAAACCGAACTGGACGGCAGCCAAGTTCGGCCCGGTGTCCTCGAGATGTTGAGTGAGGCGAGCAGCGATGACCCGCTCAAAGAGCTTACCCGCCTCACTCAGTAGGACTATGGGGCGATAGGCCGATGGTGAGTCCACCGGACGCCCGGGCTTGCGGATGAGGACAAGCTTTCCAAGCTTCCACTCCTTGGGAAAGTGGCCGTTCGTCGCACAAGTTGTGAGCAGCTCCCGGAACCTTGTTCCGAGGCCGCCCTCCTTCAGGGCCAAGACCAGAGCCTTCCCCGGGATGCCATCGGGACCGGGCGCCGTGTTCTTCGCACCGAGGCGAAGAACCGCCCTGTCCAACTCGCCCTCTGACACCTCGGGGGGATCCTCCGTCGAGATCTGCTGCCTCGCCCGGACAGGCGCGGAAGGAGCATCGCCCTCCGCCCTGGCAGGGAACAAATTCTCCACCACTCTCTCGAGCGTCTCCGTGTTCATGGTGGTCGACACCGGAGGGGCCCATGGGCGAAGCTTGCTCATGACAAGCTTATACGGCCTGCCCCATGGGTCCTGCTCGAGAGAGTTCACCAGCTCCTGCCAGGCGCGCTCCTTCGCTGCAGCGATCTCGGCCCTCAGCTCCTTCTTGGCCCCTTGGAAGGCGGCAAAGAGTTCGGCGATGACCGATGCGGATCTGTGCCGTCGACGAGCGTGGGTGTACCGGCGTCGTGCCTTGACGCACGTCGTCCGGAGGTGCTGTAACTCCGGCGACCACCAGTACACCTGTCGACGGGGCTGCGGTAGGCCCGTGCGGGGCATGGCGACGTCGCAGACGTGCGTCATCGCCTCGCGGAACCACCGCGCCTCTGTGTCCGCATCGGTCGCCTCGGGTTTATCGTTCCATGATTCGACGAGGGACGCCGCTATGAGGGCGTCTCTCTCCAGCATTTTAAGTGCCCATCTGGGCCCGATCTCAGAGGGAGCACGTCTCGGGCTGTTCGGGTCCGTCGAGTGGGGGGAGACGGAAAACCGAATGTATCGGTGATCCGAGAGCGTCTCGACCCCCTCCTCGACTACCCAGCCCCGAACGCGGCGTGCCAGGGCGGAGGACGCAAACGTTACGTCCACGACCGATCCGCCCTGTTGTCGCACGCACGTGTTAGACGTGCCCCTGTTCAGCACGCACAAGTTGTTGCTGGAGAGAAACTCCTCCACAGCCGCGCCCCTCGCATCGGTGAGAGCCGATCCCCACACTGTCGACTTCGCGTTCAGGTCTCCGGCGAGGAGCACCTGACGCGGGCGACACCGCCCCAGCAGGATGTCTATTTCCGCCAAGAAACGCTCGAACTCCGCCAGCGGGCGGTTCGGCGAGGAATAGACACCTACGTACACGGTGTCGCCGCAGAAAACGGCGACGAAGCCGCGGCCTCTGAACGTTTGGTCGACAGCGGGGGCTCCCTCTCCCGTGGCCAGAACAATGGCGACGAGACCGTCGCGGTCGCCGACCCAGTTGTCCCTAGGGACGACCAGATACGGCTCCGCGACGATCGCCACCTGTATACTCCACTGCGCCAGCGTCTGGACTAGCAGGTCCTGGGCACCGGCGCAGTGGTTGACGTTAGTTTGTAGACACCTCATGGACATACTGATTGTATGTCCATGGGTGTCTCGGAGGTCCCGTCCGGTGGGCAGGTCGTTGAGTCCTGGGTCGAAACCGCAGAACCCACCGGCCTTCGTCGGTTCATCTTGGGCTTGGGGGCCGAACATTTACTGCTCCCCAAGCGATGATTGGCCTTTTTATTGGCGTCGGCGCAGAGAGGGCAGCGAGGGTCTGCCCGGCACACCGACGCTCGGTGGTCGTTGTCGCCACACTTGTAGCAAAGCTGGCTCCGGTCGACGGCAGCAGTGCACTGCCCCCTGACGTGCCCTGTGTTCAGGCACCGGAAGCAGCGCAGCTCGCGGGGCTGCAGCACCTTCACCCGTGCTGCCGTCCACCCGACCAGCAATTTGCCCTCCATGACTTTCTTGGCGGCTGTCACGGGGCAGCTCGCCCAAACCGAACCCATACCGTGGTATGAGTTGCGGATGGCTCCCACCCTCACTGCCTCCCTGTGACAGTCGCCAAGCTTAGCTATGGCTGCCGCCACCTCCTCTGAGGTGACGGAGTCGTCAAGGCCCGACACCAGCATCTCGGTGGCCTTGAAAGGCCGCGAGATCCGGACCGACTCCGCACTCAGTACCTCCCGGAGTTTGGCGGCAAGCCTGTCCGCCTTAACGTCATTTTCGGCGCCGGAGACCTCCATGATGGCGGCTCCCGTCACCGCACGCCGGAAGCGAACATACTCTATGCCCAGCTCCGCAATATTTACCCTCTTTTTGGCCTCCTCGATGACCAGTTTGTACGTCACCCCCCTCTCAGCAGCCCCTGGCTGCAGGGTGACGACAACGGCCGCGGTCTTGGAGGGCCTGGCCATTCGAGGAGGGGCAGGCTGTGATGCCCGGGTCTTCCTTTTCTGCGGAGCAGGGGGAGCAGGGGGACGCTCCTGGTGCTTCCCACCTCTAACCACCAGGCTCCATGGTTTGTCCATAGAGGTGGGGGCGGGCGGGAGTGGACGCGGCTCCGACTTCTCCGGCGCCTTTCGACCACGCGTCGCTCTTCTGCGCCGTCCTTTCTTCTTCGCCTGGGGCGAAGATGATGTTGCTCCGACAGGCGCCTTCGTCTTTTGCCCGCTGGTGGAGGCTTTTGGCGGCTTCGGAATTTGCGGGCGGGCGGTGGAGGAAAGCGGAGGATCCTTCCTTGGAGCCGGTTTCGGAGGGGGTCCCCTCCGAGCGGCCAATGGAGGGCTCACCCTCGGCGCTGGATTCAGGCGCGGCTCCAGGTTCTCGAGCCGCGCGCTCAGCCGAGCATGGACCCTATCCATGATCGCCGTCTCCAAGGCCTCTAGGTGCTCCAGCGTGGCTGGAGTCCCGGAGGCGGCGACGGGAGCGGCTCTGAACGTCGCGAACTCCCTCCGCAGTTCGTCCAAGCCGGCCTGGAGCCGCTTATTCTGCGCCCGAGCTTCTTGGAGCTCGCGACGCAGCGCGGCGGTCTCCTCAGTTGAGGAAAGGGCAGCCAGGCATTTGGCGTCCGCGATAATCGCCTCGGCGTTATCGCGGAGCGCCTTAACGCTCGTCCCTTTCAAACTCTTCGAGATGTCGGCCACCTTGCGGATGGCCGCCACTCTCGTCATGAGCCTCTCGAAGACGAGCGAGGACGACTCGACGGTGTCGTCCCCGAACTCCATCTCCGAGAGGCGGGAGCGAGTGACCCTGGCCTCGGCCAGGGAGGCGAGCAGCTCCTGCTCAGCCTGGAGCTTGAGCTCCTCTCTCCTCGCTCGCGACACTTCGGCCTTCGCCTCAGCGAGGCCGATGTACTCCCCGGTTGTGGGAGGGCGACCGCGGCCACGCTTCTGGAGCAATCCAGTAGCTACTGCGGGTCGCTCCTCGCCAGAGGACTCCGGGGAGGCCTCCGGGGACGGCGCTGGTGGGCCCTTGGTTCGCTTTCGTTGGAGCCGGACCCCCAGCTTTGGGTCCGACTCGTTGTCTCCATCAGAACCGGTGCCGCCGTCGATTGGCACTACGGTTTCCAGGTCGGAGGAGCCAGCCCCGTCGCTCGCTGGACTCCCATCTCTTGGCGACACCGCTGGCGTCGCCACACGGTTGAGGAGAACGACAGGGCTTGATGCCCTGCTACTCCCACCGTCCTTGGTCTGCGCACGCGTGCGCACTCCGGTAGCCTTCAGCTTACCAGGCAGCCCGGGATCCGCTGCCTGGAGCGCCTGCTGCCTGGCGTCACACCAGGCGCAGAGGTGGCGCCCTCCGCCACAATCGCAATTGCCGGTAGCCAATTTCTCATCGACCGGCCCGGACACCGGTCGACGCCGCTGGCGAGGCGGATCGCATGCGCCGCTCGTTACTGATTTCACACCCGGGGGCCGAGCTACCCCCAAGCGCCGGGCGTCAGCCGGATCGCACGACATATCTATCTCCTTAGCTGACATTTCCATTATTGTTTGGGAGGCTTACCTGCGGCCCTTTCCCAACAGGCCGCAGGAGCGCTTGGGACCGGGTCCCCCCCAGCCATGCAGCCCCTCGGCACGCTAACCTTGGGCTTCAGGGTAATTTTTTATAGTGGTTTTCTTCCACGCAGCCCGACGCTCAGTGCGCCGGACCCCCGGCCCCGCGGATGCGGGGTTACGGTTTGCCCGACGGTGGCCGAGACCACACGCCGCGCCCGCGGGCCTTATCAGGCCCGCCACCACGAGCCGAAGCTCCGCTGGCCCATCACTGGGCCCTCCAAACTGCGCCAAGCGCACCGCCATCGTGTCGGACCGGACCGCCAGCTCCAGCTAGCCAACCCACGACCCACGAGGGGTCCACTGGTGACAGCGGTGGGCTTCTTCGAAAAGAAGCCACGGCTTCACCCTCCGAGTGTGATTTTTTAGAGAGGTTTTCTTCCTCGCGATCCGACGCTCAGTGCGCCGGACCCCCGACCCCACTGAGTGAGGCTACGGGTTCATGTGACCGTGCAATGCCCGCCCTTAAGAAAGAGCAGGCAGCCACATGCCAGTTTTTGTCCGCGCCGGATGAACCGGTACCCCCCATATCTGGGGGGCGTTCCCCTATCCGCAACCTGGGGACGCGTCCGATGGCGGATCTGGAACCGCACACGGAAACCTAACCTAACCTAACCTTTTTTTTTTTTTTTTTTTTTTTTTTTTTTTTTTTTTTTTTGAGGAGGGGAAATCACACTTACGGACTGACCCCCCCCGCCGGCGAGGACGCGTCGGCGAGGGGGAGTGTGGGACTCGCCCGGTGACGCGAATTATCACCGGGAATACCCACTAAAACCCCCCCATGCTCCACCATCGGCGGTTGTGTGCGGGTCCGTATAACAGCGAGGCCATGTCCGCGGAACCCGCACACCGCTGCTTCCCGTGAAGGGAACCTTCGTAGTGGTGGCGACCTAGGGAGCATCTCTAGGTCGCCACGCCGTCTGGTCAGTGTAAGCCGGGCGCCAGTCGTCCACCTGACGCCCGGTAGTCACGTTTAGTCGGCGCGCGCAGCATAGGCGCGGCGCCGTCTTCCGGCTTTTCGGCGCCTGAGTGGGTCCGCCTGGGGGTCCTCTTCGCGGGACCGCTCCCCGGCCTCTTTGCCACTCAGGGCCGTCTCACAGAAGATCCTGGCGGCTTCCCAGCCGCCAGGGGTCTCAACCATTGCTCTGACGACAGCCGGTAAGGACAGGTCTTGTCCCACGACTGCCGTCAGAGCCGCTCTCTCCGTGGCCCAACCTGGGCATACCTCGAGTGTGTGTTGCGCCGTGTCGTTGGCGGCTCCGCACTCGTGGCAGACGGTGGTTCGCTCCCTCCGCGCGACGTTGCACAGGTACCGACCGAAGCAGCCATGCCCCGTCAGCACCTGCACAAGCCGGAAAGAGAGCGAGCCGGTCCGCCTGCTCACCCACTCCTTCAGCACTGGCGCGATAGCAGTCGTGGTACGGGAACCGCACCCCGCCTGCATCAAATCATCGCGCCAGCGCTCGAGTGCCTCCTCCTGGAGCTCCGCCCTCCAACGCGCCACCTCCTCCGGGAGTGGACTCGCGCCGCGGGCCCTCGCGTCGGCGGTCCTGCGGTAGACCGCTGCGAGGACCTCGGCATCCAGCTCCCAGGGGAGCGTGCCGGCGATCGCGCATGCCGCCCTCCACGAGGTGGTGCGATACGCTCTGATGACCCTGGACGCCATGACCCGCTGCAGGCGCCGCAGCACGGTCAAGTTTTGGGCCGACAGGGAGTCGACCCAAATCGGCGCCCCGTACAGGGCCATCGAGCGCACCACGCCCGCGAAGAGACGGCGGCACCCGACGTTCGGTCCGCCCAGGTTGGGCATCAGCCTGCTCAGAGCGAAGGATACCGTGGTCAGTTTGGGAACCAGGCTCCTGAAATGAGCGTTGAACTTCCACCGGCTATCGAGTACGACGCCGAGATATTTCAGCGTCGACCCGATGCCGATGGAAACTCCGCCGACCGTGATGTGGGCATCCGGCGGTGGCGCCTTGCGAAGCCCACGGAAGCAGATCGCTTCGGACTTCTCAAGGGCCACCGTCAGGCCCAAGCGCCGTATGCGCATCACAACTTGTGCGACTCCAGCGGTTGCCAACAGGGCCGCGTCACGGAACGTGCCGCCGCGGGCGGTCACCAATGTGTCGTCCGCGTAGCACGTGACGTCGACCCCGCGCAGGGTAGCGCCTCGCAGCACCCAGTCGTAGCCGATGTTCCACAGGAGCGGCCCGAGAACCGACCCCTGCGGAACACCGCACGACACTTGGCGCTGACGATCTCCAACGCGCGTGGGGTACGCGACCGAGCGACCCGAGAGATAATCTCCGACAAGCCGTCGGAGGTACTCCGGGAAGCCGTGGTACCCCATAGCCTCCACGATCACTCTGTGTGGAAGAGTGTTAAACGCGTTGGAGATGTCGAGGGACACCGCCAAGACTACCCCGCCTTTCCCAATTGCCTCCTCCGCTATGGTCCTCACCCGCGCAATGGCGTCAACGGTGGACCTGCCCCTCCGGAAACCGAACTGGACGGCGGCCAAGTTCGGCCCGGTGTCCTCCAGATGTTGAGTGAGGCGAGCAGCGATGACCCGCTCAAAGAGCTTACCCGCCTCACTCAGTAGGACGATGGGGCGGTAGGCCGATGGTGAGTCCACCGGACGCCCGGGCTTGCGGATGAGGACAAGCTTTCCAAGCTTCCACTCCTTGGGAAAGTGGCCATTCGTCGCACAAGTTGTGATCAGCTCGCGGAACCTTGTTCCGAGGCCGCCCTCCTTCAGGGCCAAGACCAGAGCCTTCCCCGGGATGCCATCGGGACCGGGCGCCGTGTTCTTCGCACTGAGGCGAAGAACCGCCCTGTCCAACTCGCCCTCTGACACCTCGGGGGGATCCTCCGTCGAGATCTGCTGCCTCGCCCGAACAGGCGCGGAAGGAGCATCGCCCTCCGCCCTGGCAGGGAACAAATTCTCCACCACTCTCTCGAGCGTCTCCGTGTTCATGGTGGTCGACACCGGAGGGGCCCATGGGCGAAGCTTGCTCATGACAAGCTTATACGGCCTGCCCCATGGGTCCTGCTCGAGAGAGTTCACCAGCTCCTGCCAGGCGCGCTCCTTCGCTGCAGCGATCTCGGCCCTCAGCTCCTTCTTGGCCCCTTGGAAGGCGGCAAAGAGTTCGGCGATGACCGATGCGGATCTGTGCCGTCGACGAGCGTGGGTGTACCGGCGTCGTGCCTTGACGCACGCCGTCCGGAGTTGCTGTAACTCCGGCGACCACCAGTACACCTGTCGACGGGGCTGCGGTAGGCCCACGCGGGGCATGGCGACGTCGCAAACATGCGTCATCGCCTCGCGGAACCACCGCGCCTCTGTGTCCGCATCGGTCGCCTCAGGTTTAACGTTCCATGATTCTACGAGGGACGCCTCTACGAGGGAGTCTCTCTCCAGCATTTTAAGCGCCCATCTGGGCCCGATCTCAGAGGGAGCACGTCTCGGGCTGTTCGGGTCCGTCGAGTGGGGGGAGACGGAAAACCGAATGTATCGGTGATCCGAGAGCGTCTCGACCCCCTCCTCGACTACCCAGCCCCGAACGCGGCGTGCCAGGGCGGAGGACGCAAACGTTACGTCCACGACCGATCCGCCCTGTTGTCGCACGCACGTGTTAGACGTGCCCCTGTTCAGTACGCACAAGTTGTTGCTGGAGAGAAACTCCTCCACAGCCGCGCCCCTCGCATCGGTGAGAGCCGATCCCCACACTGTCGACTTCGCGTTCAGGTCTCCGGCGAGGAGCACCTGACGCGGGCGACACCGCCCCAGCAGGATGTCTATTTCCGCCAAGAAACGCTCGAACTCCGCCAGCGGGCGGTTCGGCGAGAAATAGACACCTACGTACACGGTGTCGCCGCAGAAAACGGCGACGAAGCCGCGGCCTCTGAACGTTTGGTCGACAGCGGGGGCTCCCTCTCCCGTGGCCAGAACAATGGCGACGAGACCGTCGCGGTCGCCGACCCAGTTGTCCCTAGGGACGACCAGATACGGCTCCGCGACGATCGCCACCTGTATACTCCACTGCGCCAGCGTCTGGACAAGCAGGTCCTGGGCACCGGCGCAGTGGTTAACGTTGGTCTGTAGACACCTCATGGACATACTGATTGTATGTCCATGGGTGTCTCGGCGGTCCCGTCCGGTGGGCAGGTCGTGGAGTCCTGGGTCGAAACCGCAGGACCCACCGGCCTTCGTCGGTTCATCTTGGGCTTGGGGGCCGAACATTTACTGCTCCCCAAGCGATGATTTGCCTTTTTATTAGCGTCGGCGCAGAGAGGGCAGCGAGGGTCTGCCCGGCACACCGACGCTCGGTGGTCGTTGTCGCCACACTTGTAGCAAAGCTGGCTCCGGTCGACGGCAGCAGTGCACTGCCCCCTTACGTGTCCTGTGTTGAGACACCGGAAGCAGCGCAGCTCGCGGGGCTGCAGCACCTTCACCCGTGCTGCCGTCCACCCGACCAGCAATTTGCCCTCCATGACTTTCTTGGCGGCTGTCACGGGGCAGCTCGCCCAAACCGAACCCATACCGTGGTATGAGTTGCGGATGGCTCCCACCCTCACTGCCTCCCTGTGACAGTCGCCAAGCTTGGCTATAGCCGCCGCCACCTCCTCTGAAGTGACGGAGTCGTCCAGGCCCGACACCAGCATCTCGGTGGCCTTGAAAGGCCGCGAGATCCGGACCGACTCCGCACTCAGAACCTCGCGGAGTTTGGCGGCAAGCTTGTCCGCCTTTAGGTCATTGTCGGCGCCGGAGACCTCCATGATGGCGGCTCCCGTCACCGCACGCCGGAAGCGGACATACTCTATGCCCAGCTCCGCAATATCCACCCTCTTTTTAGCCTCCTCTATGACCAATTTGTATGTCACCCCCCTCTCAGCAGCCCCTGGCTGCAGGGTGACAACAACGGCCGCGGTCTTTGAAGGCTTGGCCTTTCGAGGAGGGGCAGGCTGTGGTGCCCGGGTCTTCCTTTTTTGCGGAGCTGGGGGACGCTCCTGGTGCTTCCCACCTCTAGCTACCAGGCTCCATGGTTTGTCCATAGAGGTGGGGGCGGGCGGGAGTGGACGCGGCTCCGACTTCTCCGGCGCCTTTCGACCACGCGTCGCTCTTCTACGCCGTCCTTTCTTCTTCGCCTGGGGCGAAGATGATGTTGCTCCGACAGGCGCCTTCGCCTTTTGCCCGCTGGTGGAGGCTTTGGGCGGCTTCGGGATTTGCGGGCGGGCAGTGGAAGAAAGGGGAGGGTCCTTCCTTGGAGCCGGTTTCGGAGGGGGTCCTCTCCGAGCGGCTAATGGAGGGCTCACCCTCGGCGCTGGATTCAGGCGCGGCTCCAGGTTCTCGAGCCGCGCGCTCAGCCGAGCATGGACCCTATCCATGATCGCCGTCTCCATGGCCTCTAGGTGCTCCAGCGTGGCCGGAGTCCCGGAGGCGGCGGCGGGAGCGGCTCTAAATGAGGCAAACTCCCTCCGAAGTTCGTCAAGTCCCGCCTGGAGCCGCTTGTTCTGCGCCCGAGCTTCCTGGAGCTCGCGACGCAGCGCAGCAGTCTCCTCAGTCGAGGACAGGGCGGCAAGGTGTTTGGCGTCCGCGATAATCGCCTCGGCGTTGTCGCGAAGCGCCTTCACGCTCGTCCCTTTCAAACTTTTCGAGATGTCGGCCACCTTACGGATGGCCGCCACTCTCGTCATCAGCCTCTCGAAGACGAGCGAGGACGACTCGACAGTGTCGTCCCCGGACTCCATCTCCGAGAGGCGGGAGCGTGTGACCCTAGCCTCAGCCAGGGAGGCGAGCAGCTCCTGCTCAGCCTGGAGCTTGAGCTCCTCTCTCCTCGCTCGCGCCACTTCGGCCTTCGCTTCGGCGAGGCCGATGTACTCCCCGGTGGTGGGAGGGCGACCGCGACCACGCTTCTGGAGCAAACCTGTTGCTACAGCGGGTCGCTCCTCGCCAGAGGACTCCGGGGAGGCCTCCGGGGACGGCGCCGGTGGGCCCTTCGTCCTCTTTCGTTGGAGCCGGACCCCCAGCTTTGGGTCCGACTCATTGTCGCCATCCGAACCGGTGCCGCCGTCGATGGGCACCACGGTTTCCAGGTCGGAGGAGCCAGCCCCGTCGCTCGCTGGACTCCCGTCTCTTGGCGACACCGCTGGCGTCGCCACTCGGTTGAGGAGAACGACAGGGCTTGATGCCCTGCTACTCCCCCCGTCCTTGGTCTGCGCACGCGTGCGCACTCCGGTAGCCTTCAGCTTACCAGGCAGCCCGGGATCCGCTGCCTGGAGCGCCTGCTGCCTGGCGTCACACCAGGCGCAGAGGTGGTGCTCTCCACCACAGTCGCAATTGCCGGTAACCAATTTAACATCGACCGGCCCGGATACCGGTCGACGCCGCTGGCGAGGCGGGTCGCATTCGCCGCTCGTTACCAATTTCACACCCGGGGGCCGAGCTACCCCCAAGCGCCGGGCGTCAGCCGGATCGCTCGACATACCTTTTTCCTTATGCGACATTTCCATTTTTCGTTTGGGAAACGTACCTGCGGCCCTTTCCCAACAGGCCGCAGGAGCGCTTGGGACCGGGTCCCCCCCAGCCATGCAGCCCCTCGGCACGCTAACCTTGGGCTTCAGGGTGATTTTTTATAGTGGTTTTCTTCCACGCAGCCCGACGCTCAGTGCGCCGGACCCCCGGCCCCGCGAATGCGGGGTTACGGTTTGCCCGACGGTGGCCGAGACCACACGCCGCGCTCGCGGACCATATTAGGCCCGCCACCACGAGCCGAAGCTCCGCTGGCCCATCACTGGGCCCTCCAAACTGCGCCGAGCGCACCGCCATCGTGTCCGGACGAACCGGACCGCCAGCTCCAGCTAGCCAACCCACGACCCACGAGGGGTCCACTGGTGACAGCGGTGGGCTTCTTCGAAAAGAAGCCACGGCTTCACCCTCCGAGTGTGATTTTTTAGAGAGGTTTTCTTCCTCGCGATCCGACGCTCAGTGCGCCGGACCCCCGACCCCACAGAGTGAGGCTACGGGTTCATGTGGCCGTGCAATGCCCGCCCTTAAGAAAGAGCAGGCAGCCACATGCCAGTTTTTGTCCGCGCCGGATGAACCGGTACCCCCCATATCTGGGGGGCGTTCCCCTATCCGCAACCTGGGGACGCGTCCGATGGCGGATCTGGAACCGCACACGGAAACCTAACCTAACCTAACCTAACCTAACCTAACCTAACCTAACCTAACCTAACCTAACCTAACCTAACCTAACCTAACCTAACCTAACCTAACCTAACCTTTTTTTTTTTTTTTTTTTTTTTTGAGGAGGGGAAATCACATTTACGGACTGACCCCCCTCGCCGGCGAGGACGCGTCGGCGAGGGGGAGTGTGGGACTCGCCCAGTGACGCGAATTATCACCGGGAATACCCACTAAAACCCCCCCATGCTCCACCATCGGCGGTTGTGTGCGGGTCCGTATAACAGCGAGGCCATGTCCGCGGAACCCGCACACCGCTAATCCCGTGAGGGAAACATCGTTATGGTGGCGACCTAGGGAGCATCTCTAGGTCGCCACGCCGTCTGGTCAGTGTAAGCCGGGCGCCAGTCGTCCACCTGACGCCCGGTAGTCACGTTTAATCGGCGCGCGCAGCATAGGCGCGGCGCCGTCTTCCCGTTTTTCGGCGCCTGAGTGGGTCCGCCTGGGGGTCCTCTTCGCGGGACCGCTCCCCGGCCTCTTTCCCACTCAGGGCCGACTCGCAGAAGGTCCTGACGGCTTTCCAGCCGTCAGGCGTCTCAATCATTGCTCTGACGACAGACGGTAAGGACAGGTCTTGTCCCACGACTGCCGTCAGAGCCGCTCTCTCCGTGGCCCAACCTGGGCATACCTCGAGTGTGTGTTGCGCCGTGTCGTTGGCGGCTCCGCACTCGTGGCAGACGGTGGTTCGCTCCCTCCGCGCGACGTTGCACAGGTACCGACCGAAGCAGCCATGCCCCGTCAGCACCTGCACAAGCCGGAAAGAGAGCGAGCCGGTCCGCCTGCTCACCCACTCCTTCAGCACTGGCGCGATAGCAGTCGTGGTACGGGAACCGCACCCCGCCTGCATCAAATCATCGCGCCAGCGCTCGAGTGCCTCCTCCTGGAGCTCCGCCCTCCAACGCGCCACCTCCTCCGGGAGTGGACTCGCGCCGCGGGCCCTCGCGTCGGCGGTCCTGCGGTAGACCGCTGCGAGGACCTCGGCATCCAGCTCCCAGGGGAGCGTGCCGGCGATCGCGCATGCCGCCCTCCACGAGGTGGTGCGATACGCTCTGATGACCCTGGACGCCATGACCCGCTGCAGGCGCCGCAGCACGGTCAAGTTTTGGGCCGACAGGGAGTCGACCCAAATCGGCGCCCCGTACAGGGCCATCGAGCGCACCACGCCCGCGAAGAGACGGCGGCACCCGACGTTCGGTCCGCCCAGGTTGGGCATCAGCCTGCTCAGAGCGAAGGATACCGTGGTCAGTTTGGGAACCAGGCTCCTGAAATGAGCGTTGAACTTCCACCGGCTATCGAGTACGACGCCGAGATATTTCAGCGTCGACCCGATGCCGATGGAAACTCCGCCGACCGTGATGTGGGCATCCGGCGGTGGCGCCTTGCGAAGCCCACGGAAGCAGATCGCTTCGGACTTCTCAAGGGCCACCGTCAGGCCCAAGCGCCGTATGCGCATCACAACTTGTGCGACTCCAGCGGTTGCCAACAGGGCCGCGTCACGGAACGTGCCGCCGCGGGCGGTCACCAATGTGTCGTCCGCGTAGCACGTGACGTCGACCCCGCGCAGGGTAGCGCCTCGCAGCACCCAGTCGTAGCCGATGTTCCACAGGAGCGGCCCGAGAACCGACCCCTGCGGAACACCGCACGACACTTGGCGCTGACGATCTCCAACGCGCGTGGGGTACGCGACCGAGCGACCCGAGAGATAATCTCCGACAAGCCGTCGGAGGTACTCCGGGAAGCCGTGGTACCCCATAGCCTCCACGATCACTCTGTGTGGAAGAGTGTTAAACGCGTTGGAGATGTCGAGGGACACCGCCAAGACTACCCCGCCTTTCCCAATTGCCTCCTCCGCTATGGTCCTCACCCGCGCAATGGCGTCAACGGTGGACCTGCCCCTCCGGAAACCGAACTGGACGGCGGCCAAGTTCGGCCCGGTGTCCTCCAGATGTTGAGTGAGGCGAGCAGCGATGACCCGCTCAAAGAGCTTACCCGCCTCACTCAGTAGGACGATGGGGCGGTAGGCCGATGGTGAGTCCACCGGACGCCCGGGCTTGCGGATGAGGACAAGCTTTCCAAGCTTCCACTCCTTGGGAAAGTGGCCATTCGTCGCACAAGTTGTGATCAGCTCGCGGAACCTTGTTCCGAGGCCGCCCTCCTTCAGGGCCAAGACCAGAGCCTTCCCCGGGATGCCATCGGGACCGGGCGCCGTGTTCTTCGCACTGAGGCGAAGAACCGCCCTGTCCAACTCGCCCTCTGACACCTCGGGGGGATCCTCCGTCGAGATCTGCTGCCTCGCCCGAACAGGCGCGGAAGGAGCATCGCCCTCCGCCCTGGCAGGGAACAAATTCTCCACCACTCTCTCGAGCGTCTCCGTGTTCATGGTGGTCGACACCGGAGGGGCCCATGGGCGAAGCTTGCTCATGACAAGCTTATACGGCCTGCCCCATGGGTCCTGCTCGAGAGAGTTCACCAGCTCCTGCCAGGCGCGCTCCTTCGCTGCAGCGATCTCGGCCCTCAGCTCCTTCTTGGCCCCTTGGAAGGCGGCAAAGAGTTCGGCGATGACCGATGCGGATCTGTGCCGTCGACGAGCGTGGGTGTACCGGCGTCGTGCCTTGACGCACGCCGTCCGGAGTTGCTGTAACTCCGGCGACCACCAGTACACCTGTCGACGGGGCTGCGGTAGGCCCACGCGGGGCATGGCGACGTCGCAAACATGCGTCATCGCCTCGCGGAACCACCGCGCCTCTGTGTCCGCATCGGTCGCCTCAGGTTTAACGTTCCATGATTCTACGAGGGACGCCTCTACGAGGGAGTCTCTCTCCAGCATTTTAAGCGCCCATCTGGGCCCGATCTCAGAGGGAGCACGTCTCGGGCTGTTCGGGTCCGTCGAGTGGGGGGAGACGGAAAACCGAATGTATCGGTGATCCGAGAGCGTCTCGACCCCCTCCTCGACTACCCAGCCCCGAACGCGGCGTGCCAGGGCGGAGGACGCAAACGTTACGTCCACGACCGATCCGCCCTGTTGTCGCACGCACGTGTTAGACGTGCCCCTGTTCAGTACGCACAAGTTGTTGCTGGAGAGAAACTCCTCCACAGCCGCGCCCCTCGCATCGGTGAGAGCCGATCCCCACACTGTCGACTTCGCGTTCAGGTCTCCGGCGAGGAGCACCTGACGCGGGCGACACCGCCCCAGCAGGATGTCTATTTCCGCCAAGAAACGCTCGAACTCCGCCAGCGGGCGGTTCGGCGAGAAATAGACACCTACGTACACGGTGTCGCCGCAGAAAACGGCGACGAAGCCGCGGCCTCTGAACGTTTGGTCGACAGCGGGGGCTCCCTCTCCCGTGGCCAGAACAATGGCGACGAGACCGTCGCGGTCGCCGACCCAGTTGTCCCTAGGGACGACCAGATACGGCTCCGCGACGATCGCCACCTGTATACTCCACTGCGCCAGCGTCTGGACAAGCAGGTCCTGGGCACCGGCGCAGTGGTTAACGTTGGTCTGTAGACACCTCATGGACATACTGATTGTATGTCCATGGGTGTCTCGGCGGTCCCGTCCGGTGGGCAGGTCGTGGAGTCCTGGGTCGAAACCGCAGGACCCACCGGCCTTCGTCGGTTCATCTTGGGCTTGGGGGCCGAACATTTACTGCTCCCCAAGCGATGATTTGCCTTTTTATTAGCGTCGGCGCAGAGAGGGCAGCGAGGGTCTGCCCGGCACACCGACGCTCGGTGGTCGTTGTCGCCACACTTGTAGCAAAGCTGGCTCCGGTCGACGGCAGCAGTGCACTGCCCCCTTACGTGTCCTGTGTTGAGACACCGGAAGCAGCGCAGCTCGCGGGGCTGCAGCACCTTCACCCGTGCTGCCGTCCACCCGACCAGCAATTTGCCCTCCATGACTTTCTTGGCGGCTGTCACGGGGCAGCTCGCCCAAACCGAACCCATACCGTGGTATGAGTTGCGGATGGCTCCCACCCTCACTGCCTCCCTGTGACAGTCGCCAAGCTTGGCTATAGCCGCCGCCACCTCCTCTGAAGTGACGGAGTCGTCCAGGCCCGACACCAGCATCTCGGTGGCCTTGAAAGGCCGCGAGATCCGGACCGACTCCGCACTCAGAACCTCGCGGAGTTTGGCGGCAAGCTTGTCCGCCTTTAGGTCATTGTCGGCGCCGGAGACCTCCATGATGGCGGCTCCCGTCACCGCACGCCGGAAGCGGACATACTCTATGCCCAGCTCCGCAATATCCACCCTCTTTTTAGCCTCCTCTATGACCAATTTGTATGTCACCCCCCTCTCAGCAGCCCCTGGCTGCAGGGTGACAACAACGGCCGCGGTCTTTGAAGGCTTGGCCTTTCGAGGAGGGGCAGGCTGTGGTGCCCGGGTCTTCCTTTTTTGCGGAGCTGGGGGACGCTCCTGGTGCTTCCCACCTCTAGCTACCAGGCTCCATGGTTTGTCCATAGAGGTGGGGGCGGGCGGGAGTGGACGCGGCTCCGACTTCTCCGGCGCCTTTCGACCACGCGTCGCTCTTCTACGCCGTCCTTTCTTCTTCGCCTGGGGCGAAGATGATGTTGCTCCGACAGGCGCCTTCGCCTTTTGCCCGCTGGTGGAGGCTTTGGGCGGCTTCGGGATTTGCGGGCGGGCAGTGGAAGAAAGGGGAGGGTCCTTCCTTGGAGCCGGTTTCGGAGGGGGTCCTCTCCGAGCGGCTAATGGAGGGCTCACCCTCGGCGCTGGATTCAGGCGCGGCTCCAGGTTCTCGAGCCGCGCGCTCAGCCGAGCATGGACCCTATCCATGATCGCCGTCTCCATGGCCTCTAGGTGCTCCAGCGTGGCCGGAGTCCCGGAGGCGGCGGCGGGAGCGGCTCTAAATGAGGCAAACTCCCTCCGAAGTTCGTCAAGTCCCGCCTGGAGCCGCTTGTTCTGCGCCCGAGCTTCCTGGAGCTCGCGACGCAGCGCAGCAGTCTCCTCAGTCGAGGACAGGGCGGCAAGGTGTTTGGCGTCCGCGATAATCGCCTCGGCGTTGTCGCGAAGCGCCTTCACGCTCGTCCCTTTCAAACTTTTCGAGATGTCGGCCACCTTACGGATGGCCGCCACTCTCGTCATCAGCCTCTCGAAGACGAGCGAGGACGACTCGACAGTGTCGTCCCCGGACTCCATCTCCGAGAGGCGGGAGCGTGTGACCCTAGCCTCAGCCAGGGAGGCGAGCAGCTCCTGCTCAGCCTGGAGCTTGAGCTCCTCTCTCCTCGCTCGCGCCACTTCGGCCTTCGCTTCGGCGAGGCCGATGTACTCCCCGGTGGTGGGAGGGCGACCGCGACCACGCTTCTGGAGCAAACCTGTTGCTACAGCGGGTCGCTCCTCGCCAGAGGACTCCGGGGAGGCCTCCGGGGACGGCGCCGGTGGGCCCTTCGTCCTCTTTCGTTGGAGCCGGACCCCCAGCTTTGGGTCCGACTCATTGTCGCCATCCGAACCGGTGCCGCCGTCGATGGGCACCACGGTTTCCAGGTCGGAGGAGCCAGCCCCGTCGCTCGCTGGACTCCCGTCTCTTGGCGACACCGCTGGCGTCGCCACTCGGTTGAGGAGAACGACAGGGCTTGATGCCCTGCTACTCCCCCCGTCCTTGGTCTGCGCACGCGTGCGCACTCCGGTAGCCTTCAGCTTACCAGGCAGCCCGGGATCCGCTGCCTGGAGCGCCTGCTGCCTGGCGTCACACCAGGCGCAGAGGTGGTGCTCTCCACCACAGTCGCAATTGCCGGTAACCAATTTAACATCGACCGGCCCGGATACCGGTCGACGCCGCTGGCGAGGCGGGTCGCATTCGCCGCTCGTTACCAATTTCACACCCGGGGGCCGAGCTACCCCCAAGCGCCGGGCGTCAGCCGGATCGCTCGACATACCTTTTTCCTTATGCGACATTTCCATTTTTCGTTTGGGAAACGTACCTGCGGCCCTTTCCCAACAGGCCGCAGGAGCGCTTGGGACCGGGTCCCCCCCAGCCATGCAGCCCCTCGGCACGCTAACCTTGGGCTTCAGGGTGATTTTTTATAGTGGTTTTCTTCCACGCAGCCCGACGCTCAGTGCGCCGGACCCCCGGCCCCGCGAATGCGGGGTTACGGTTTGCCCGACGGTGGCCGAGACCACACGCCGCGCCCGCGGACCATATTAGGCCCGCCACCACGAGCCGAAGCTCCGCTGGCCCATCACTGGGCCCTCCAAACTGCGCCAAGCGCACCGCCATCGTGTCCGGACGAACCGGACCGCCAGCTCCAGCTAGCCAACCCACGACCCACGAGGGGTCCACTGGTGACAGCGGTGGGCTTCTTCGAAAAGAAGCCACGGCTTCACCCTCCGAGTGTGATTTTTTAGAGAGGTTTTCTTCCTCGCGATCCGACGCTCAGTGCGCCGGACCCCCGACCCCACAGAGTGAGGCTACGGGTTCATGTGGCCGTGCAATGCCCGCCCTTAAGAAAGAGCAGGCAGCCACATGCCAGTTTTTGTCCGCGCCGGATGAACCGGTACCCCCCATATCTGGGGGGCGTTCCCCTATCCGCAACCTGGGGACGCGTCCGATGGCGGATCTGGAACCGCACACGGAAACCTAACCTAACCTTTTTTTTTTTTTTTTTTTTTTTGAGGAGGGGAAATCACATTTACGGACTGACCCCCCTCGCCGGCGAGGACGCGTCGGCGAGGGGGAGTGTGGGACTCGCCCGGTGACGCGAGTTATCACCGGGAATGCCCACTAAAACCCCCCCATGCTCCACCATCGGCGGTTGTGTGCGGGTCCGTATAACAGCGAGGCCATGTCCGCGGAACCCGCACACCGCTGCTTCCCGTGAAGGGAACCTTCGTACTGGTGGCGACCTAGGGAGCATCTCTAGGTCGCCACGCCGTCTGGTCAGTGTAAGCCGGGCGCCAGTCGTCCACCTGACGCCCGGTAGTCACGTTTAATCGGCGCGCGCAGCATAGGCGCGGCGCCGTCTTCCCGTTTTTCGGCGCCTGAGTGGGTCCGCCTGGGGGTCCTCTTCTCGGGACCGCTCCCCGGCCTCTTTACCACTCAGGGCCGTCTCACAGAAGATCCTGACGGCTTCCCAGCCGTCAGGGGTCTCGACCATTGCTCTGACGACAGCCGGTAAGGACAGGTCTTGTCCCACGACTGCCGTCAGAGCCGCTCTCTCCGTGTCCCAACCTGGGCATTCCTCGAGGGTATGTTGCGCCGTGTCGTCGGCGGCTCCGCACTCGTGGCAGACGGTGGTTCGCTCCCTGTGCGCGACGTTGCACAGGTACCGACCGAAGCAGCCATGCCCCGTCAGCACCTGCACAAGCCGGAAAGAGAGCGACCCGGCCCGCCTGCTCACCCACTCCTTCAGCACTGGCGCGATAGCAG
This sequence comes from Synanthedon myopaeformis, assembly GCA_944738685.1. NCBI lineage: Eukaryota > Metazoa > Arthropoda > Insecta > Lepidoptera > Sesiidae > Synanthedon > Synanthedon myopaeformis. The sequence goes on along the minus strand of OX122921.1, from coordinate 11,485,017 downwards.
ACGTGGTGCGGGAACCCCACCCCGCCTGCAACAAATCATCGCGCCAGCGCTCGAGTGCCTCCTCCTGGAGCTCCGTCCTCCAACGCGCCACCTCCTCCGGGAGTGGACTCGCGCCGCGGGCCCTCGCGTCGGCGGTCCTGTGGTAGACCGCTGCGAGGACCTCGGCATCCAGCTCCCAGGGGAGGGTGCCGGCGATCGCGCATGCCGCCCTCCACGAGGTGGTGCGATACGCTCTGATGACCCTGGACGCCATGACCCGCTGCAGGCGCCGCAGCACGGTCAAGTTTTGGGCCGACAAGGAGTCGACCCAAATGGGCGCCCCGTACAGGGCCATCGAGCGCACCACGCCCGCGAAGAGACGGCGGCACCCGACGTTGGGTCCGCCCAGGTTGGGCATTAGCCTGCTCAAGGCAAAAGAAACCTTGATCAGTTTCGGAGCAAGGCTCTTGAAGTGATCTTGGAAGTTCCACCGGCTATCGAGTACGACGCCGAGATATTTCAGCGTCGACCCGATGCCGATGGAGACTCCGCCGACCGTGATGTGGGCATCCGGCGGTGGCGCCTTGCGAAGCCCACGGAAGCAGATCGCTTCGGACTTCTCAAGGGCCACCGTCAGGCCCAAGCGCCGTATGCGCCTCACAACTTGTGCGACTCCAGCGGTTGCCAACAGGGCCGCGTCACGGTACGTGCCACCGCGGGCGGTCACCAGTGTGTCGTCCGCGTAGCACGTGACGTCGACCCCGCGCAGGGTAGCGCCTCGCAGCACCCAGTCGTAGCCGATGTTCCACAGGAGCGGCCCGAGAACCGACCCCTGCGGAACACCGCACGACACTTGGCGCTGACGATCTCCAACGCGCGTGGGGTACGCGACCGAGCGACCCGAGAGGTAATCTCCGACAAGCCGTCGGAGGTACTCCGGGAAGCCGTGGTACCCCATAGCCTCCACGATCACTCTATGTGGCAGAGTGTTAAACGCGTTGGAGATGTCGAGGGACACCGCCAAGACTACCCCGCCTTTCCCAATTGCCTCCTCCGCTATGGTCCTCACCCGCGCAATGGCGTCAACGGTGGACCTGCCCCTCCGGAAACCGAACTGGACGGCGGCCAAGTTCGGCCCGGTGTCCTCCAGATGTTGAGTGAGGCGAGCAGCGATGACCCGCTCAAAGAGCTTACCCGCCTCACTCAGTAGGACTATGGGGCGGTAGGCCGATGGTGAGTCCACCGGACGCCCGGGCTTGCGGATGAGGACAAGCTTTCCAAGCTTCCACTCCTTGAAACCTTTTTTTTTTTTTTTTTTTTTTTTTTTGAGGAGGGGAAATCACATTTACGGACTGACCCCCCTCGCCGGCGAGGACGCGTCGGCGAGGGGGAGTGTGGGACTCGCCCGGTGACGCGAATTATCACCGGGAATACCCACTAAAACCCCCCCATGCTCCACCATCAGCGGTTGTGTGCGGGTCCGTATAACAGCTAGGCCATGTCCGCGGAACCCGCACACCGCTACTTCCCGTGAAGGGAACCGTCGTGATGGTGGCGACCTAGGGAGCATCTCTAGGTCGCCACGCCGTCTGATCAGTGTAGGCCGGGCGCCAGTCGTCCACCTGACGCCCGGTAGTCACAGTTAATCGGCGCGCGCGACGTAGGCGCGGCGCCTTCTTCCGGTTTTTCGGCGCCTGAGTGGGTCCGCCTGGGGGTCCTCTTCTCGGGACCGCTCCCCGGCCTCTTTGCCACTCAGGGCCGTCTCACAGAAGATCCTGACGGCTTCCCAGCCGTCAGGGGTCTCGACCATTGCTCTGACGACAGCCGGTAAGGACAGGTCTTGTCCCACGACTGCCGTCAGAGCCGCTCTCTCCGTGTCCCAACCTGGGCATTCCTCGAGGGTATGTTGCGCCGTGTCGTCGGCGGCTCCGCACTCGTGGCAGACGGTGGTTCGCTCCCTGTGCGCGACGTTGCACAGGTACCGACCGAAGCAGCCATGCCCCGTCAGCACCTGCACAAGCCGGAAAGAGAGCGACCCGGCCCGCCTGCTCACCCACTCCTTCAGCACTGGCGCGATAGCAGACGTGGTGCGGGAACCCCACCCCGCCTGCAACAAATCATCGCGCCAGCGCTCGAGTGCCTCCTCCTGGAGCTCCGTCCTCCAACGCGCCACCTCCTCCGGGAGTGGACTCGCGCCGCGGGCCCTCGCGTCCGCGGTCTTACGGTAGACCGCTGCGAGGACCTCGGCATCCAGCTCCCAGGGGAGAGTGCCGGCGATCGCGCATGCCGCCCTCCACGAGGTGGTGCGATACGCTCTGATGACCCTGGACGCCATGACCCGCTGCAGGCGCCGCAGCACGGTCAAGTTTTGGGCCAACAGGGAGTCGACCCAAATCGGCGCCCCGTACAGGGCCATCGAGCGCACCACGCCCGCGAAGAGACGGCGGCACCCGACGTTCGGTCCGCCCAGGTTGGGCATCAGCCTGCTCAAAGCGAAAGAAACCTTGATCAGTTTCGGAGCAAGGCTCTTGAAGTGATCTTGGAAGTTCCACCGGCTATCGAGTACGACGCCGAGATATTTCAGCGTCGACCCGATGCCGATGGAAACTCCGCCGACCGTGATGTGGGCATCCGGCGGTGGCGCCTTGCGAAGCCCACGGAAGCAGATCGCTTCGGACTTCTCAAGGGCCACCGTCAGGCCCAAGCGCCGTATGCGCATCACAACTTGTGCGACTCCAGCGGTTGCCAACAGGGCCGCGTCACGGTACGTGCCACCGCGGGCGGTCACCAAGGTGTCGTCCGCGTAGCACGTGACGTCGACCCCGCGCAGGGTAGCGCCTCGCAGCACCCAGTCGTAGCCGATGTTCCACAGGAGCGGCCCGAGAACCGACCCCTGCGGAACACCGCACGACACTTGGCGCTGACGATCTCCAACGCGCGTGGGGTACGCGACCGAGCGACCCGAGAGATAATCTCCGACAAGCCGTCGGAGGTACTCCGGGAAGCCGTGGTACCCCATAGCCTCCACGATCACTCTATGTGGCAGAGTGTTAAACGCGTTGGAGATGTCGAGGGACACCGCCAAGACTACCCCGCCTTTCCCAATTGCCTCCTCCGCTATGGTCCTCACCCGCGCAATGGCGTCAACGGTGGACCTGCCCCTCCGGAAACCGAACTGGACGGCGGCCAAGTTCGGCCCGGTGTCCTCCAGATGTTGAGTGAGGCGAGCAGCGATGACCCGCTCAAAGAGCTTACCCGCCTCACTCAGTAGGACTATGGGGCGGTAGGCCGATGGTGAGTCCACCGGACGCCCGGGCTTGCGGATGAGGACAAGCTTTCCAAGCTTCCACTCCTTGGGAAAGTGGCCATTCGTCGCACAAGTTGTGAGCAGCTCCCGGAACCTTGTTCCGAGGCCGCCCTCCTTCAGGGCCAAGACCAGAGCCTTCCCCGGGATGCCATCGGGACCGGGCGCTGTGTTCTTCGCACTGAGGCGAAGAACCGCCCTGTCCAACTCGCCCTCTGACACCTCGGGGGGATCCTCCGTCGAGATCTGCTGCCTCGCCCGAACAGGCGCGGAAGGAGCATCGCCCTCCGCCCTGGCAGGGAACAAATTCTCCACCACTCTCTCGAGCGTCTCCGTGTTCATGGTGGTCGACACCGGAGGGGCCCATGGGCGGAGCTTGCTCATGACAAGCTTATACGGCCTGCCCCATGGGTCCTGCTCGAGAGAGTTTACCAGCTCCTGCCAGGCGCGCTCCTTCGCTGCAGCGATCTCGGCCCTCAGCTCCTTCTTGGCCCCTTGGAAGGCGGCAAAGAGTTCGGCGATGACCGATGCGGATCTGTGCCGTCGACGAGCGTGGGTGTACCGGCGTCTTGCCTTGACGCACGTCGTCCGGAGGTGCTGTAACTCCGGCGACCACCAGTACACCTGTCGACGGGGCTGCGGTAGGCCCACGCGGGGCATGGCGACGTCGCAAACATGCGTCATCGCCTCGCGGAACCACCGCGCCTCTGTGTCCGCATCGGTCGCCTCAGGTTTGACATTCCATGATTCGACGAGGGACGCCGCTATGAGGGCGTCTCTCTCCAGCATTTTAAGTGCCCATCTGGGCCCGATCTCAGAGGGAGCACGTCTCGGGCTGTTCGGGTCCGTCGAGTGGGGGGAGACGGAAAACCGAATGTATCGGTGATCCGAAAGCGTCTCGACCCCCTCCTCGACTACCCAGCCCCGAACGCGGCGCGCCAGGGCGGTGGACGCAAACGTTACGTCCACGACCGATCCGCCCTGTTGTCGCACGCACGTGTTAGACGTGCCCCTGTTCAGTACGCACAAGTTGTTGCTGGAGAGAAACTCCTCCACAGCCGCGCCCCTCGCATCGGTGAGAGCCGATCCCCACACTGTCGACTTCGCGTTCAGGTCTCCGGCGAGGAGCACCTGACGCGGGCGACACCGCCCCAGCAGGATGTCTATTTCCGCCAAGAAACGCTCGAACTCCGCCAGCGGGCGGTTCGGCGAGAAATAGACACCTACGTACACGGTGTCGCCGCAGAAAACGGCGACGAAGCCGCGGCCTCTGAACGTTTGGTCGACAGCGGGGGCTCCCTCTCCCGTGGCCAGAACAATGGCGACGAGACCGTCGCGGTCGCCGACCCAGTTGTCCCTAGGGACGACCAGATACGGCTCCGCGACGATCGCCACCTGTATACTCCACTGCGCCAGCGTCTGGACTAGCAGGTCCTGGGCACCGGCGCAGTGGTTGACGTTAGTTTGTAGACACCTCATGGACATACTGATTGTATGTCCATGGGTGTCTCGATGGCCCCGTCCGGTGGGCAGGTCGTGGAGTCCTGGGTCGAAACCGCAGGACCCACAGGCCTTCGTCGGTTCATTTTTGGCTTGGGGGCCGAACATTTACTGCTCCCCAAGCGATGATTTGCCTTTTTATTGGCGTCGGCGCAGAGAGGGCAGCGAGGGTCTGCCCGGCACACCGACGCACGATGGTCGTTGTCCCCACACTTATAACAAAGCTGGCTCCGGTCGACGGCAGCAGTGCACTGCCCCCTTACGTGTCCTGTGTTGAGACACCGGAAGCAGCGCAGCTCGCGGGGCTGCAGCACCTTCACCCGTGCTGCCGTCCACCCGACCAGCAATTTGCCCTCCATGACTTTCTTGGCGGCTGTCACGGGGCAGCTCGCCCAAACCGAACCCATACCGTGGTATGAGTTGCGGATGGCTCCCACCCTAACTGCCTCCCTATGACAGTCGCCAAGCTTGGCTATGGCTGCCGCCACCTCCTCTGGAGTGACGGAGTCGTCAAGGCCCGACACCAGCATCTCGGTGGCCTTGAAAGGCCGCGAGATCCGGACCGACTCCGCACTCAGAGCCTCGCGGAGTTTGGCGGCAAGCTTGTCCGCCTTTACATCATTGTCGGCACCGGACACCTCCATGATGGCGGCTCCCGTCACCGCACGCCGGAAGCGGACATACTCGATGCCCAGCTCCGCAATATTCACCCTCTTCTTGGCCTCCTCGATGACCAGTTTATACGTCACCCCCCTCTCGGCAGCACCTGGCTGCAGGGTGAGGACGACGGCCGCGGTCTTGGAGGGCCTGGCCATTCGAGGAGGGGCAGGCTGTGGTGCCCGGGTCTTACTTTTCTGCGGAGCTGGGGGACGCTCCTGGTGCTTCCCACCTCTAGCCACCAGGCTCCACGGTTTATCCATAGAGGTGGGGGCGGGCGGGAGTGGACGCGGCTCTGATTTCTCCGGCGCCTTGCGACCACGCGTCGCTCTTCTGCGCCGTCCTTTCTTCTTCGCCTGGGGCAAAGATGATGTTCCTCCGACAGGCGCCTTCGCCTTTTGCCCGCTGGTGGAGGGTTTGGGCGGCTTTAGGCTTTGCGGGCGGGCGGTCGGAGGAAGGGAAGCGACTTTTCTTGGGGCCGGTTTCGGAGGGGGTTCTCTCCGAGCGGCCAGCGGAGGGCTCACCCTCGGCGCTGGATTCAGGCGCGGCTCGAGGTTCTCGAGCCGCGCACTCAGCCGAGCATGGACCCTGTCCATGATCGCCGTCTCCATGGCCTCAAGGTGCTCCAGCGTGGCTGGAGTCCCGGAGGCGGCGACGGGAGCGGCTCTGAACGTCGCGAACTCCCTCCGCAGTTCGTCCAAGCCGGCCTGGAGCCGCTTATTCTGCGCCCGAGCTTCTTGGAGCTCGCGACGCAGCGCGGCGGTCTCATCAGTTGAGGAAAGGGCAGCCAGGCATTTGGCGTCCGCGATAATCGCCTCGGCGTTATCGCGGAGCGCCTTAACGCTCGTCCCTTTCAAACTCTTCGAGATGTCGGCCACCTTGCGGATGGCCGCCACTCTCGTCATCAGCCTCTCGAAGACGAGCGAGGACGACTCGACGGTGTCGTCCCCGGACTCCATCTCCGAGAGGCGGGAGCGAGTGACCCTGGCCTCGGCCAGGGAGGCGAGCAGCTCCTGCTCAGCCTGGAGCTTGAGCTCCTCTCTCCTCGCTCGCGACACTTCGGCCTTCGCCTCAGCGAGGCCGATGTACTCCCCGGTTGTGGGAGGGCGACCGCGACCACGCTTCTGGAGCAATCCAGTAGCTACTGCGGGTCGCTCCTCGCCAGAGGACTCCGGGGAGGCCTCCGGGGACGGCGCTGGTGGGCCCTTGGTCCGCTTTCGTTGGAGCCGGACTCCCAGCTTTGGGTCCGACTCATTGTCACCTTCCGAACCGGTGCCGCCGTCGATGGGCACCACGGTTTCCCGATCGGAGGAGCCAGCCCCGTCGCTCGCTGGACTTCTGTCTCGTGGCGATACCGCTGGCGTCGCCACACGGTTGAGGAGAACGACAGGGCTTGATGCCCTGCTACTCCCATCGTCCTTGGTCTGCGCACGCGTGCGCACTCCGGTAGCCTTCAGCTTACCAGGCAGCCCGGGATCCGCTGCCTGGAGCGCCTGCTGCCTGGCGTCACACCAGGCGCAGAGGTGGTGCTCTTCACCACAGTCGCAGTTGCCGGTAACCAATTTAACATCGACCGGCCCGGATACCGGTCGACGCCGCTGGCGAGGCGGGTCGCATTCGCCGCTCGTTACCAATTTCACACCCGGGGGCCGAGCTACCCCCAAGCGCCGGGCGTCAGCCGGATCGCTCGACATACCTTTTTCCTTATGCGACATTTCCATTTTTCGTTTGGGAAACGTACCTGCGGCCCTTTCCCAACAGGCCGCAGGAGCGCTTGGGACCGGGTCCCCCCCAGCCATGCAGCCCCTCGGCACGCTAACCTTGGGCTTCGGGGTAATTTTTTATAGTGGTTTTCTTCCACGCAGCCCGACGCTCAGTGCGCCGGACCCCCGGCCCCGCGAATGCGGGGTTACGGTTTGCCCGACGGTGGCCGAGACCACACGCCGCGCCCGCGGACCTTATTAGGCCCGCCACCACGAGCCGAAGCTCCGCTGGCCCATCACTGGGCCCTCCAAACTGCGCCAAGCGCACCGCCATCGTGTCCGGACGAACCGGACCGCCAGCTCCAGCTAGCCAACCCACGACCCACGAGGGGTCCACTGGTGACAGCGGTGGGCTTCTTCTAAAAGAAGCCACGGCTTCACCCTCCGAGTGTGATTTTTTAGAGAGGTTTTCTTCCTCGCGATCCGACGCTCAGTGCGCCGGACCCCCGACCCCACTGAGTGAGGCTACGGGTTCATGTGACCGTGCAATGCCCGCCCTTAAGAAAGAGCAGGCAGCCACATGCCAGTTTTTGTCCGCGCCGGATGAACCGGTACCCCCCATATCTGGGGGGCGTTCCCCTATCCGCAACCTGGGGACGCGTCCGATGGCGGATCTGGAACCGCACACGGACCACTCCTTGAAACCTAACCTAACCTAACCTAACCTAACCTAACCTAACCTAACCTAACCTAACCTAACCTAACCTAACCTAACCTAACCTAACCTTTTTTTTTTTTTTTTTTTTTTTTTTTTTTTTTTTTTTTTTCGAGGAGAAATCCTTTTATTGATTCCCTACCGCTGGCGAGACGGTAGGGGTATGTGGGGGTCGGCCGGCAGACGACGCTATGCTAGTCATAGCGGCCCGGCCACTACCCACTAAAACTCCCCGGTGCCTCCTTGCCCTATGAGCGGGGTGGACCGGGCTCTGCCGAGGCAACAACTCTGATCCACCCCAGGGCGGCCTAGCCAATGTCGGCTAGGCTGACGCCAATGGAGGATTGCCCGGAGACACCGGGGCAATCCTCAGATGGGGGGAGCCTGTGCAGGCACACACAGCTGGCCAGCTGTGTGCGCAGGTCCCCTAGGGCATTTGAAGACGGGCTTGATATGCCCGCCTTCTCCTGCCCGTCCGCCTACGTCTGAGGGAAGCGAGACCCGCCTCGTCCTCTCGCTCCCTCTCAGCTGCCTCCTTCTGCGACATGACAGAGTCGCAGAAAGAGGCAACTGCTTTCCAGTTCGTCTCACTGTCAAGCATGGCTTCGACCATGCTTGACAGTGAGACGTCTCCCCCACCCAGCGCCACCTCCAGCTCCTGACGCTGGGTGTCCCAGGCCGAGCATACCTGGAGTGTATGCTCGGCCGTGTCATCTGGATCGCCGCAGTGATGACACTGCGGCGTCCCTTCCCTCTGTATTCGGTGCAGATAATGACCGAAACACCCGTGTCCGGTCATTATCTGCACCATGTGATAGGTGAGGCTGCCTTTCCGGCGCCTCACCCATTCCTCCAACACCGGACGGATCGCTCCGATCGTCCGGTGGCCGGCGGTAGGCTGGCGTAGTGCCTCACTCCATGTGTGCATGGCCCTCTCCTGCGCCTCTGCGCGGACCCGTCGCACGTCCTCCGCGACGGGTCTACCTCCTTGGGCCCTTGCCGCGACCCGATGTCGATGCACCTGGGACAGAACCAGGGCATCGACATCCCACGGGGGCACGCCCGCGAGGACGCAGGCGGCCCCGTGGCTGACCGTGCGGTACGCTCGCACGGCCCGGATCGCGATGGCCCTTTGAGGCCTCCGTAGGAGGGCCCGGGTGTGAGGAGTGAGGCACTCCGCCCAGACCGGGGCTCCGTAGAGTGCCATCGACCTTACCACCCCGTGGTAAAGCCGACGGCACGCCGAATTGGGTCCTCCCATATTCGGGAGGAGCCGTCCGAGTGCGGCTGCAGCTCTAGTGAGCCGTGGAGCGAGGAGCTTGAAGTGCTCCTCGAAACTCCAGCGGGGGTCCAGTGTCAGGCCGAGGTACTTCAAGTACCTGCCGACATCAATCTGGACCCCCTCCACTCGGACGCGGAGCCCCGATGGGATCCTGCGGCGTGGGGGGTTGAAGCCCATGGCCCTAGTTTTATCTAGGGCCACCTCCAACCCGAGCAGACGAATGCGTCGGACGACCAACGAGGTGCCGACCGACGCAAGTCGTACTGCTTTCTCCCACGTCTGCGCTTTTGCCGCGACTAGGGTGTCGTCGGCAAAGCAGACAATCTCCATTTTGGGGAGGAGATTGCCTCGCAGGACCCAGTTGTACCCCAGGTTCCAAAGCAGGGGGCCGAGTACGGCCCCCTGGGGTACGCCTACCGCCACTGGTCGGCGAATTATCGCGCCGTCTGCGCCCTCGTAAAGGACCACTCGCTCGGCGAGGTAGTCGTCGACGAGGGCGCAGAGATAGGACGGCACCCGGTGGAAGCGGAGTGCCGCCCTAATACATTCGTGGGGGAGGCTGTTGAAGGCGTTGCGGATGTCGAGCGACACCGCAACAACAGCCTCCCCCCTGCCGGTGGCCTCCTCAGTCCACCTTTTGAGGAGGCCCACCGCGTCCATAGTGGACCGACCGGTGCGGAAGCCGAACTGGCGCTCCTCCAAGTTCGGCCCCTCGGTCTCCAAATGCTCGACGATCCGACGGGCCATGATCCTCTCCATGGCCTTGCCGGAGTCGTCGAGCAAAACCACCGGTCGGTACCCGGACGGCGAGTCGGCGGGGCGGCCTTCCTTACGAAGAAGGACGAGTCGCCCCGCCTTCCACCTCCTCGGGAATTTGCCCCGGGCGATGCATGCGTTAAGCACCGCCCGGAACCTCTCCTCCAAAGGCCCCAGCGCTATCGCCAGGGCCTTGGCCGGGACTCCATCTGGACCCGGGGCCGTCTTCTTCCTCCCGATACGCTCCCTCACCGCCTCGAACTCAACGTCGGAGACGGGAGGGCCCTCCAATTCGGCCTCCGGCAGCGGTTCCGGGGGCTCCATGGGCGGGGGCTCGAACTGGCCTGGGGTCGGGAACAGTGACCCCACGACCTTGTCGAGCAGCGTCGGGTCGAAGTGGGCCGTGGAGGGGGAGCTCGACGCGAACTTCCCCCTCACGGCCCTGTACGGACGGCCCCAAGGGTCAGCGTCCAGGAGGGCCAGGAAACGCTCATGGGCCTCCTCTTTGGCCCTGCAGATGCCTTCCTGCAGGGCGTTATGAGCGTTCCTGTACGCCTGACGAAGGAGGACCTCTTCGTCAGGCGTCCTCCTGGAGCGTCGTCTCCGGCATCGGAGGAGAGCTCTCCTGGCCGCTAGGCATGATGAGCGCAGGGAGGCGATCTCCTGCGCCCACCAATACACCCTCCTCCATCGAGGAGGAGGGCGCCACAGCGGCATGGCGGCATTGCAGACTTCCCGAAGGTCGTCTGCAAAGTGGTCGGCCATGCCGTCGGGATCCCCTGCGAGGTGAGGGGGGAGCGACGACCATTCCCTCACCATCGCGGCCTCCTCCGCCACGTCCGGGCGGAGCTTGGCGAGTGCCCACCTTGGAAAGGCGACACCCGCCGTGGGGTCCCGACGCTGTGGGGCCCTAGCGGCCTGCGTGGAGACCTCGTATCGGACATAGAGGTGGTCCGATAGGGTCTCCACGTCCTCCACCACATTCCAGTCCCGAATTCGGGCAGCGAGGGCGGCGGTGGCAAAGGACACGTCCACGATGGACGTGCCTTGCCACCGTACGCACGTGGGGGTGGTGCCTCGATTGAGCACCTGGAGCCCCAGGCCCAACGCCCAGGACTCCAATATGCCCCCCCTCACGTCCGTACTGGGGGACCCCCATGCCGAGGATTTGGCGTTGAGGTCCCCCGCCACCAAAACTGGGAGTGGGGCCGCGCGCCTCACCACTCCCTCCACCGCAGCCAGGAAGAACTCGAAGTCCGCCCGACTGCGGTTCGGGGAGAAGTAGGTCGACACGACCACCATTCTCCCAAAGTTCGCTGCCACGAACCCGGAACCCCTTTCCCTTAGTGAAATGGGAGGAGCGCATCCCCCCGGTCTCACCACAACGGCAGCGGAGTCGTCCAGGTCCCCCAACCAGTGGGGGTTCTGGGGAACGTAGTACGGCTCCGCCACCACCGCCAGGCTAATCTCCCACTCCGCCATGGACTGACACAGCAAGTCCTGTGCCCCGGCGGAGTGGTTGATGTTCGCCTGGAGGATCTTTGTGGGAGACCTACTGGACATTGGTGGTGTCCATGCGCTCCTCCCTAGCTGCAGGGGAGACCCCTGATTTGACGACAGGTCGGGCCGAAATATTCCTGCCCCTAACAGCTGGGGGGGAACAATTCATTCCCCCCATCCGGTGATTGGCCGGGAGGCCGGCATCGGCGCACACGGCGCATTTAAAAGCTTCCTCGCACGTGTTGGCGGAGTGCCCATCCGAGCCGCAGCGATAACACAATCCGCTGCGGTCCTTCTTGGATGGGCATCGAGCCACTGGGTGACCAAGCCCCATGCACCTGTAGCAGCGCATCGGTCGCTGCTCGATGAGGTGGACGGAGGCAGAACTCCACCCGACCGTCAGCCGACCGACCGCTGCTAGCTTCTTCGCTGCCTCGATGGGGCAGGAGGCGAAGGCCGAGCCCACCCCTCTAAGCCCAGGGTGGACTTTGCCCACCTTAAAGAGCTCAGAGGCACACCCTGTGCTCAGAGCAAGAGCTGCCTTGAGCTCTTCGGCCGACACCGAATCATCGAGTCCATTGACTCGGATGTCGACCGATTTGGTGGGGCGGCTGACCTTCGCCGTGTCACCCAGTACTCCGCTGATCTTCTCCGCCAAGCTGTCCGCTTGTGCGGTAGTGGTTTCCTTAGGGAGCTCGAGAATTCGAGCCCCCGTAACTCCCGTGCGAAATTTCGCCGGTCCAATCCCCAGGGCCGCTAGGGAGACCGAGGCCTTGGTCCTGGCAATGGCCTCCTTGTATGTGGCGCCCTTCTCAACCGCCTCCGGTTTGAGGGCCACCACGACGGCCAGGGTTTTTGGCTCCTTTGGGAGCTTGATCGCCTTGTTCCCCTTTTTGGGGGCTTGGCCGGCAGGTGCGGCTGCCGGAGCAGGCGCGCGCTTCTTCCGCCGCACCACCTCCGACCAGCTTCCCGCCACTTCCGCGGGCCCCGATGATGGGCCTGGGGTCGGCTCCGTGGCCTTGAGAGCCTGGGATACGGGCGTCTTCCTCGCCCTCGCCGTTTTCGGCAGATTAGCCGGGGGGGTAAGGGTAGAGCACGTTTGCGGGGGGACCGTTCCCCGGTCCTGGACCTCCTTGCTCTTTTTCAGGGGCGGGCGGTGTTGGCGTGCCGGCAGCAGCCTCCCGTCTACCTCCAGCCCGTCCAGATGGGCGTTAACAACGCCCCCTACGTGGGCCGTTAACTCCATCTGGAGGGCTGAGAAGGCCTCCAGGAACTCCGCCCTAGTCAGTGACTGGGAGTCAGCCACTGTCAAGGGCGGTTCTGCGGGCTGCTGTACAGCCGGGGTCTCAGTAGGTGGGCACCTTTCAGAGAAGGCCCTTCTCAGAGCGGAGACTTCCTCGAGGAGGGCATCTATCTGCCCGCGGAGGCGCTTATTGTCGGCCCGAAGTCGACGGATTTCTTTTGTCGACTTACGCGCCGCCACGGACTCGACCACTCCGAGGAGGGACCGCGTTGCCTCCTTAATCTCCCTCTGGGAGGTACCCTTGAGGTTACCCGACTTGCGGATAACCTCAAGAATAGCGGAGGCATTAGCCTCCGCCTTTTGCGTGAGCTCTGCGACAGAGCCGGCTGACGACTTGGCTGACTTGTAGGTCGTCGCGGACCTGTCGGAGTCAGTATCCGAATCCATATCCCTTAGCTCCCGGCGAGCCCGCGAGATGCCTACGTCGTGGCACGCCTTACCAACCTAACCTAACCTAACCTAACCTAACCTAACCTAACCTAACCTAACCTAACCTAACCTAACCTAACCTAACCTAACCTAACCTAACCTAACCTAACCTAACCTAACCTAACCTAACCTAACCTAACCTAACCTAACCTAACCTAACCTAACCTAACCTAACCTAACCTAACCGAACGCTCGAAGAGGTTGGACGCAAGCGCGGTCGATTAAACTAGCTCCGCGTGGCAATAAATGCTCAAAAATCAGTTGTGCGTGCATTTTAAGTGCAAAAAACGTGTGTGATACGTCATTCGACGCGGCTCGACGCGGGCAACACAGTGGTGTTTTCCGCGTCGAAATCCGACGAAGTTTGAAGAAACTACGGTTTTTTAAAGTGAGAAAAAGTCACGGAAAAAATTTCGCGCGCAAACGCTGCCGAATTTTGTGCGGGAAAGTGATAGGCTGAAAGTGCTATCGGATAGCCGGTACCTTTCTCCTATTTGTGCAATAAATTTTGGATTTTTTCCCGACCCGGAAGGTGGTTACATAACCAAAATTCCGGAGGTCCCCAAAGTTGGACCCCCCAAAAAGGCCCCGGAAAAATCAAAAAGGCGGACCAGTAGCAGCGGATAGACCAGGCGAGCATACCCGAGAAAGAATTTTGAAAATCGGCCCACTAGAACCGGAGAAACCACAAGTTTTAAATTTCTGGAAAAGTGCAGTGTTTTCCGGGAGCTTATACTTTTCCAGGAATAACGTCGCGAGGAAGCACTATATATAGTGGTGTGCAGCATTTCTTGCTGTATTTTTTAGTGAAAAAATCGTGTTCCTAGGACAAATATAGCGGAAGCTACGAGCAAAAGTGTAACATAAGGAAATTATCCAAAATCCGTAAATAGTTAAATTTCGTAATTATAAAATAAAAATCAGAACTCTTAAAAATTAAAAATTGGAAAAAAGAAAAATACTGCCAGAAAGCCCTTGCCAAAAAAGTGCGAAAAGTGAAAAAACGGTCAAAATTGGGCAACGGGGACCAAAGATATAAAGGAAAAACAAAAACAGTCATAGGGACCTAGTTAACTGGTTGAATCATCAGATACTTTGCTCCATCCTGAAGTCCAGGATAGTCCTAGAGGAAAATAGCCGGCACCATCGGATTACACTTGAAAAGCTGTACATAGAAACACAAGCAACACCGGAATCGGACTCGATTGGGCGCCGGGATATTCCGGAAAAACATTGGGTAAATCCACGCTAAGTTGACCCGCGGCTAACAAAACTATACTACTGCCTGCACCGGGACGTGTCCGCTGAAATTAAAATTAAGATCTTTAAAGGCGCATAACTTTGCAACCACTAGAGCCAAAATTCAGTGGGACACGTCATTGGGTTCGGAAAATTAACACCTTTTTTCCCAACTTAGCGGGATTACTATAGTCCCTCACCCGACTTCACCCGCAAAAATTTGAAAATCCCATAACTCCCTTCCCTTACGTAGTACACAGTTGTGCGATACGTCGTTGGATAGGCCTCATCGAGATCTGTCCGGCGGCCTACCGTCCGTAACTGGTTCTACACCCGGTTTTGTCTGAAAAATTAAAATAAACTATTTTAGGCCCTATATATCAAAATTTATTCCAAATTAACTCCTAAACCGACCCCCCCTCCTTTAACCTTCCCCAACCCCCTATTTGACTACCTTTCCTCCCCCCATAGTTTTCTCTGGGTGCCCTGGGGGCCCGATCCGGGTCTGGGTTCTGGCAAGAATATATTACACAGAGACTTAGATTAAGTTAGTATAAGTTAGATTTAAGATTAATCAGACTATTACGCTAATTGTTAATTAGCATTAAATAAGTCTGTTTTTAAGTATTTGACGGAGCCCTTTTACAGCTTCAATTTTATTAATCGAAATTTGTATATTTTATTTTAATTTGACATTTTAATTTTAACTGTACTGACATTGTGTAAAAAATTTATTTTATTGATTGTTGACTTTGTACATATTTTAACCGGATTATTATTATTGTATATTGTTTTAACATCTAATTTGACCTTATTGATATATTGATTTTATATACGAATTTTACGTTTAATATTATTTTTTGACTTTATTATTGACAATTTATTTTTATATTGTAATTGTACTGTTTGATATTTTATTATTGTAGATTGTATGTCTTAGTATTAAGTTAGTTAAGTTGTTTTATTTTGGCCCATATACAGCCTTTAGATATTAAGTATTATAATAAGTGTTTGTTGTGTTTTGACCCCAAATCCTTTGGTCCCGCGGTCCCTTGGGCTACCCCGAGACCTTTGGGCTCCTGGAGTTCTAGGGTTCCTGAGCCTTCTGGGCTACCAGATCCTTTGGGTTACCGAATTCTTTGGGCACCAAATCTTTTGGGCACCAAATTTTTTGGGCATCAAATTTTTGGGCACCGGATTTTTGGGCACAAATCTTTGGGCACAAATTTTGGGCACAAGTTTTTCTTGGGCACAATCTTTGGGCACAAATTTTTGGGCACAAATTTTTTGGGCACCGGATTTTTGGGCACAAATTTTTTGGGCACAAAATTTTTTGGGCACCCAAATTTTTTGGGCACAAAATTTTTTGGGCACCAAATTTTTTGGGCACCGAAATTTTTGAGCACAAATTTTTGGGCACCGGATTTTTTGGGCACAAATTTTTGTGCACGGATTTTTGGGCACAAGTTTTTCTTGGGCACAAATTTTTGGGCACGGATTTTTGGGCACAAATTTTTTGGGCTCCGGATTTTTGGGCACAAATTTTTTGGGCACAAAATTTTTGGGCACAAACTTTTGGGCACCGGATTTTTTGGGCACAAGATTTTGGGCACCAGATTTTTTGGGCACAAATTTTTGGGCACCGAATTTTTGGGCACAAGTTTCTTGGGCACAAAACTTTGGGCACAGATTTTTGGGCACAAATTTTTTGGGCACCGGATTTTGGGCAAAAAATCTTTGGGCACAAATTTTTGGGCACCCAAATTTTTTGGGCTCCCGAATCTTCTGGGCTCCCGGATCGTTTGGGCCCCCGGATTTTCGGGCTCCTGAAGTTTCGGGCCACTGGACCGCTTGGGTCCTGGACTTTGGGCCAAGTAGATTAAGTAAGCGACAAGCCCCTATACAGCTTTTAGTATTAAGTTGACGAGCCCATTTACAGCTCAGACCTGAACGAGGCCATTATACAGCCGAACTCAGACAATAATCCCTTCACGATGCTGCGGTCTCCAGCGATGGATAGAGCAAAGACAGCTCAAATGGAGAAAACCCAGGAGACTCCGCCTCCGTTGCCAAATGTTAGGAAGAGCATAGGGGAGTGGGAGACGGGGAAAGTCTCCATCTCTCCCCTGGCTCCGGCGACGGGCACGGCGAGGCTCACGGAGAAAGTCGAATATCCCGATAGAGTCACTGAGGCGAGGGCTTGCCTGAAAAAGGCAAAGCTCAGCCTCAGTGCCTCTAGAAACACGAAGACGGAGATAAAAAACAATATAATACAGGCCCTCGACCGGCTCCTCGCCCTGGTGAAGGAGGCGGAGTCCGAGGGGAAGAAGAAAAACGTGGGGCCGGGGAAGGGGGAGGTTAAGCCTCCTCCTCCCCCAGTGAACAACGTACAAGAAGCCAAAATACTGGAGGCCCTAGAAAGACATTCGAATTTGCTCAAGGCAAACGAAACGGCATTGCGGGACCACACGGCACTAATTAAGAAACTAGGAGATGACATTAAAATGACGAAGCCTGTTGGTCCCGCAAAGTCCTACGCGGAGACCGTAGCGGGTAAAACTGGTGACAGACCGACCCTGCACTCGGTGGTCGTGGCGTCGGAGGACGTCACGGACACCGGGGAGCAGGTGCTCGATAAAATCAGGGAGGCGGTCAAAGCAAAAGATGGCTGGGTTAAGGTTGAGAGAGTACGGAAAGCCAAAGAAAGGAAAATCGTAATAAGTTGTAGGACGGAGGAGGAAAGGAGCAAAGTTAAGGAAAGAATCGAGAAGTCGGGTAAACGACTTCTTTGCGGCGAGGTCGAGAACAGGGATCCTCTGCTGATCCTTTGGGACGTCCTGTCGGTTAACAACGATGAGGACGTCCTGAAGGCAATCAGGAATCAGAACCGGTCCCTGTTTGACGGCCTCGACGAAAAGAAGTCGAGAATGTTTGTGAAGTATAGAAGGAGAGCAAGGAATCCGCTCACGGGACACGTCGTTCTGAGCACCTCTCCGGAGGTGTGGAAAAGAGCGACTGAACTCGGGGCCCTGCACATTGATTTGCAACGTGTCAGGGTCGCGGACCAGTCGCCCTTGGTGCAGTGCTCGAGATGTCTGGGCTATGGTCACAGCAAAAGGTTCTGTGCCGGGACGGAGGACCTGTGCAGCCACTGCGGGGGACACCATTTAAAGATGGCGTGCCCCGAGTGGAGGGCGGGAACTCCCCCGGCCTGTCGCAACTGTGCTGTGGCCAAGCTCGGAGATCGCGGGCACAATGCACTCAGCCCGGCGTGCCCCGTGAGAGTGAAATGGGATGCCATAGCACGCTCCGCCACTCAGTATTGCTAAGGGCACCCCTGAGAGTAGCCGCACCTATGGGCTCTTACAAGTTAACTTGCAACGAAGCCGACTAGCTACCTCCGAGCTCCTAGTGGAAGCAGGGAAGAGGGGAACGGCCGTAGCGCTCCTCCAGGAGCCCTATGTGGGGGCGGCTGGCACGCTTCGGGGTCGGAGGGGGATGCGGGTCTTCCAGAACCCCACTCCAAAAGAGGGTACTGTTAAGGCTGCTATAGTAGTTTTTGATAGCAGCCTTAAGGTCACACAGTACCCAGAACTCACCACTAACAACATCGTAGTGGTGGGGATACGGATGGGGCGCTGG
This sequence comes from Synanthedon myopaeformis, assembly GCA_944738685.1. Lineage (NCBI taxonomy): Eukaryota > Metazoa > Arthropoda > Insecta > Lepidoptera > Sesiidae > Synanthedon > Synanthedon myopaeformis. Next base: position 11,467,008 of record OX122921.1, on the reverse strand, counting down.
ACGACAACGTTTACCTCCTTCTATTTCGAGCCGGACCAGCCAATTGAACCCTACATTGGGCTTCTGAAGAGAGTGGAGGCCAAGCTGGGGGCTGGGAGATGGTTGGTCGGTGGAGATGCTAACGCCAAGAGTCCATGGTGGGGCAGCGATAAGATAGACTCGAGGGGGGAAGAGCTTTCAGGTAGTCTGGATGAGCTTGGCCTCGAACTTCTGAACGTTGGTGATGCTCCGACCTTCGACACTGTCCGAGGGGGGCGGCGTTTCTGTAGTCATGTGGACATCACAGCATGTTCGCATGACCTGTTGGACCTGGTGGAGGACTGGAAAGTCCTCAACGATTTAACGGGTTCCGACCACAATGGCATCGCATTCAGGCTGAACCTCGGACCTTCCCGAGGAATGGAAGTGGTCAGATCGACCAGAAGGTACAACACCCAAAAAGCAGATTGGCAAAAGTTTAGATCCAAAATTTTAGAATTAATTGGGGAATATGGGATGGGAGAGGGTGTTGTACCAGATAGGGAACAAACTATTTCGGCTGTGCAAAATTACACCAAATTGGTAATCGAGGCGTCTGACCACGCCATTCCGAGGAAGGGGACGAGGGAAAAGCTGGCGTTGCCGTGGTGGTCGAAGGACCTGGAAATCTTGAAGAAGGAGGTCGCCACCAGGAAAAACAGAATCAGGAACGCCGCACCCGTCCGACGGTCGTGGGTCGTCGAGCAGTACGTTCAGAAGAAGGCGGAGTACGAGCAGGCCGTGAGGCAGGCTCAAACGGACTCCTGGAAGTCCTTCTGCGAGCGACAGAGTGGCGAGAGTATGTGGGATGGCATCTACAGAGTGATTGGTAGAACGGCCATCAGAGAGGAGGACCCGCCGCTGGTTCGAGACGGTAGGGTTCTCGATGCGAGGGAATCGGTGGAGTGGCTTGCGGAGGTGTTCTACCCGCAAGACCACGCAACTTCGGATGAAGGGATTCACCGCCAGATCAGAGCGGAAGCGGACGGGGTGAACGTGGGGGAGCAAAACTCGCCCTGCGACCCCCCGTTCACGCTGACCGAGCTTGAGATGGCGGTGAAGTCCTTCAATCCGAAGAAGGCCCCCGGCTCCGACGGGCTCACTGCTGACATCTGTTCAAGGGCCATCGGCTGTAACCCCAAAGTCTTTTTGGGGTTATTAAACAGCTGTATGGCCCACCATATCTTTCCAAAGATATGGAAAGAAGCAGCAGTGATTGTCCTTCGGAAACCGGGGAGGGATAGTTACACCGTCCCCAAGTCATTCCGACCCATTGGACTGCTGCCCGTGCTCGGAAAGGTATATGAGAAAATGCTGGTGGCTCGCCTCAAGTACCATCTGTTGCCGGGGATCAGCAACCGCCAGTATGGCTTTGTGCCCCAGAAGAGCACCGAGGGCGCCCTCTATGACCTAATGTCGCGGATCTATGAGCTGCTCGATAAGAAGAAGTTAATAGTATTGGTCTCATTGGACATAGAGGGGGCCTTCGACAGCGTCTGGTGGCCCATGGTTAGAGTCAGACTGGCGGAGGCGGGGTGCCCGGTAAATTTGAGGCGGGTCCTTGATAGCTACCTCGCCGACAGGACGGTAAACGTCAGGTACTGCGGCGAGGTTCATAGTGCCGAGCCGAGCAGGGGCTGCATCCAAGGGTCAATAGCCGGACCCTTGCTTTGGAACCTGACGCTCGATCCACTGCTGCGGGGCCTGGAAAGTAGAGGCGTCTACTGCCAGGCCTTCGCGGACGACGTGGTCCTCGTCTTTGATGGAGACGGGGCGCTCCAGATAGAGCAGAATGCCAATGCCACTCTCGCGTATGTTTTGGAGTGGGGTGTCAAAAATAAGCTTAGGTTCGCACCGGGCAAAACCAATGCCATGGTGCTGACCAGAAAGCTTAAGTTTGACACCCCACGCCTCACCATGGGCGGGATTGACATTGGCATGAGGGACAGAATCAAATTGCTGGGACTGACCATAGACAGGGGTCTCACCTTCAAGGATCACGTAAAGAGTGTGACGAAGAAGGCCCTCGGGGTTTATAAGCAGCTCGGGAGGGCAGCCAAAGTCAGTTGGGGCCTCCATCCCGAGGTAGTCCGCTCCATTTATGTCGCCGCGGTGGAACCAATTATCACCTACTCTGCGAGTGCGTGGGTATCTGCGACTCGCAGAGTGGGGGTTAAGCGGATCTTGAACGCTGTGCAGCGGGGTTTCGCGCAGAAAATCTGCAGAGCCTACCGAACGGTGTCCCTGAACTCAGCCTTATTACTGGCTGGGATACTCCCCCTTGACTTACGAGTCCGTGAGGCTGCCTCATTATACGAGGCCAAGAGGGGAGTACCACAGCCGGAGCTTGGGGACAGGGTCATCGAGCGGGGGGTTCTTGCGGCCGGGGCTCCCCACCCCGCCGAGCTGGTTAGCCTCGAGTTCGGAAGCCTGGTGGACGAGGACGAGCTTTTAGCAAATAGCGCATACCACCTGCGCATCTTTACGGACGGCAGCAAGATTGACGGTCGGGTTGGCGCCGCCCTATCCTTATGGAAGGGAGACGCCGAAACCAAGGCCGTCAAGCTTGGTCTGCCGTCGTATTGTACCGTCTACCAGGCAGAGCTCTTGGCGCTATGCGAGGCGTCGAGGGTAGCACTCGGGCGCAGCGAAACATCCGTTGCTATATACAGCGATTCAAGGTCCGCACTGCAGTCCATCGCGGCGAGTAAGTGCTCGCACCCTCTAGCAGCTGAAACGAGAAGGAACTTAAACAGCATCAACAAGGAGGACAGGATAATTAAATTATACTGGATAAAGGCTCACGCTGGACTAGAGGGTAACGAGAGGGCGGACTGTCTCGCGAGGGAGGCCGCACTGAAGAGTAAACGAAAGCCGGCGTACGACCTGTGTCCGGTCTCGTTCGTCAAGCGGTGCATTCGCATGCGCTCGCTTGACGAATGGGACCAAAGATACAGGGAAGGTGCGACGGCTGGAGTTACCAGGCTGTTCTTCCCTAGAGCCATAGAGGCTTATAAAACCCTGAGGAAGGTGAGACTTGAAGGTGTGATGACCCAGGTCTTGACGGGGCACGGTGGGTTCTCCGAGTACTTGCACCGGTTCAAGCGCAGGGAGAGCCCATCGTGCATTTGTTCCAGCAAGAACGAGGATGTCCCGCACGTTCTGCTGGAGTGTCCGGTCTTCGCCAAGGAAAGGATGGAACTGGAGTACGAGCTGGATATGGAAGTGTGCCCAGCCAATCTTAGTGCGATGATCGCCGGTAGCCAAAGGAAAAGGTTTATAGAATTCTGCAAAAGTATTGCGACTAGGGTAATTAATAGAAATAAAACGTAAATTGTAAATAGTAAAAATTTTAAAATAATTGTACACAAATGTTTTAATTTATCAATGTTTTATTATTTTAATTATTTTATATTGCAATGTTTAATGTTTATATATTTTAATGTTTTTCAATTTTTAATGATTTTAATTGTAAATAATATTAATGTTTAAATTTTGAATTGTTAATGCATTAGAATTTTATTTTGATCATTTTATATTTTAATTTAATTGTTTTAATTATTTTACATTTTATTGTTTTAATTTATCAATGGCAAAATTTTAATTATGTTTTTATGTATAATAAGAAATCTATTGTGTACAATTATTTGCAACCCTAGCAACCAATAATAAAGTTTAGAATATAAGTAAGGATAGTGTAGCAGAATAGGAAAAGTAAGGTATAGACGGGAATCCCACCCGTAAAGCATGAATGAGGACGGATACTAGAAAGATACAGGATGAAGAATGAAAGTACGAGTTGTAAAAATGCGAGAACTGGTATGAAAGAGTAATTGTAAAAATAGGCTACGACCCTGCGTCGAAGGGATGAGCATTATTAATATAAAAAAAAAAAAAAAAAAAAAAAACCTAACCTAACCTAACCTAACCTAACCTAACCTAACCTAACCTAACCTAACCTAACCTAACCTAACCTAACCTAACCTAACCTAACCTAACCTAACCTAACCAACAACATCGCGGTGGTGGGGATACAGACGGGAGCCTGGAGGATAACGCTGACCTCCTTTTACTTCGAGCCGGACCAGCCAATTGAGCCCTACATCGGGCACCTGAAGCGGGTGCAGGCCGAGCTGGGGGCTGGGAGGTGGCTGATCGGCGGTGACGCTAATGCAAAGAGTTCGTGGTGGGGCAGCAGTAGGATTGACCACAGGGGTGAAGAGTTTTCAGGTAGTCTGGAGGAGCTTGCCCTCGATGTGCTCAATACAGGAGACACTCCGACCTTCGACACAATCCGGGGGGGGCAGCGTTTCTGTAGTCATGTGGATTTAACAGCTTGTTCCCATGACCTGTTGGACCTGGTGGAGGACTGGAAAGTCCTCACTGATCTCACGAGCTCCGACCACAACGGCATTGCGCTAAAGTTGAAACTGAAGCCCTCTCGAGGAATGGAAGTGGTCAGAACGACCAGAAAGTACAACACCAACAAGGCGAATTGGCATAAGTTTGGCATCAAAATTAAAGAATTAATAGATAATTATAAACTCAACAAAGGTGTTGTACTCAATAAGGAAGAAACAAATTTGGCTATTCAAAATTATACGAAATTAATAACAGAGGCGTGTGACCACGCCATCCCGAAGAGAGGGTCGAAGGAGAGACTGGCGCTGCCGTGGTGGTCGGAAGAACTTGGGATCATGAAGAAAGAGGTCGCCACCAGGAAGAACAGAATCAGGAACGCTGCTCCGATCCGGAGGTCGTGGGTCGTTGAGCAATATCTCGAGAAAAAGGAGGAGTACGAGTCGGCGGTGAGGCAGGCTCAGACAGACTCCTGGAAGTCTTTCTGCGAGAGGCAGGACGGCGAAAGCGTCTGGCAGGGCATTTATAGGGTGATAGGAAGGACCACCGTCAGGGACGAGGACATGCCACTGGAGAGAGATGGCATGGTTCTGGACGCGAAGGGCTCGGTGGGGTGGCTTGCGGAGGCATTCTACCCGAAAGACCTTCCAAATTCGGATGAAGAGGTTCACCGCCAAATCAGGAAAACGGCGGAAGGAGTGAATGTTGGGGAACAAGACTCCTCTTGGGACCCTCCATTCACTCTAACCGAGCTTGAGATGGCGGTGAGGTCCTTCAATCCGAAGAAGGCCCCCGGCGCCGATGGACTCACTGCTGACATTTGTTCCAGGGCCATCAGTTGTGACCCTAACGTATTCTTAAATTTAGTAAACAACTGTATGGCCAACCACATCTTTCCGCAGATATGGAAGGAGGCAGCAGTGATCGTCCTTCGGAAGCCGGGGAAGGATAGTTATGCCACCCCCAAGTCATTCCGGCCCATTGGCCTGCTTCCCGTGCTTGGCAAAGTGTTTGAAAAGATGCTCGTGGCTCGCCTGAGGTATCACATTTTACCGGGCATAAGCGCGCGCCAGTATGGCTTTGTGCCCCAGAAAAGCACCGAAGACTCCCTCTATGACCTCGTGTCGCGGGTGCGCAGGCTGATTGGAGACAAGAAGCTTGTGACGCTCGTGTCCTTGGACATAGAGGGAGCCTTCGATGGCGTCTGGTGGCCTATGATCAGAGTCAGACTGGCGGAAGCGGGATGCCCCGTGAACATCAGGCGAGTCTTCGACAGCTACCTCACCGACAGGACGGTAAACGTCAGGTACTGCGGTGAGGTATTCAGCACGATGACAGGCAGGGGGTGCATCCAAGGGTCTATAGCCGGCCCTCTGCTCTGGAACCTGACACTCGACACATTGCTGCGGAGCCTGGAAAGTAGAGGAGTCTACTGCCAGGCTTACGCGGACGATGTGGTCCTCGTCTTTGACGGTGATACAGCCTACGATATAGAGAGGCATGCCAACGCCACCCTAGCGCATGTTCTGGCGTGGGGTGTCAAAAATAAGCTGAGGTTTGCACCGAGTAAAACTAATGCTATGGTGCTAACCAAAAAGCTTAAATTTGACACTCCGCGCCTGAGCATGGGCGGGGTTGACATTGGCATGCAAAAGGAAATCAAATTGCTCGGCCTAACCATAGATGAAAAGCTGACCTTCAACAGTCATGTTGACAAGGTCTGTCGGAAGGCCATCGGCGTCTACAAGCAGCTGGGGAGGGCTGCCAAAACTAGCTGGGGACTTCATCCCGAGGTGGTTCGTTCAATCTATGTCGCCGCGGTGGAGCCCATAATCACGTATGCTGCAAGCGCATGGGTGCCTGCAGTTGGCAAACTGGGGGTGGCCAAGCGTTTGAACGCTGTGCAGAGGGGCTTCGCTCAAAAATTGTGTAAGGCCTACCGCACGGTGTCCCTCCACTCGGCTCTTCTTTTGGCTGGGTTGCTCCCCCTTGACCTACGTGTCCGCGAAGCTGCTTCGCTATACGAGGCCAAGAGGGGAGTACCCCAGCCGGAGCTGGGTGACAGGGGCGTCGAGCGGATGGTCCCAGCAATCGAGGGTCACCATCCCGCCGAACACACCAGTCTTGAGTTCGGAAGGCTGGTAGACGAGGAGCAACTTAATGAAAATAACGACTACCAACTGCGCATATATACGGACGGCAGCAAGATTGACGGCCGGGTTGGGGCCGCGCTATCCATATGGACTAGCGAGGCCGAAACGTCGGCCGTCAAACTTGGTCTGCCGTCCTATTGTACCGTCTACCAGGCCGAGCTCTTGGCGGTGTGTGAGGCGACGAGGGTGATCCTGCGACGTAGCGAAACCACCTCTGCAATTTACAGCGACTCAATGGCCGCTCTCCAGACCATCGCGGCGAATAGTTGCTTACACCCTCTGGCGGTGGAGGCCCGAAGTAATTTGAGGACAGCTTCTTCGAAGAAAAAGCGTGTCAAATTGTTTTGGATTAAGGCCCACGCCGGCCTAGAGGGTAACGAGCGGGCGGACCACCTAGCTAGGGAGGCAGCGCTGAAGTCCAAAACTAAGCCGAAATACGACCTGTGTCCGGTCTCATTCGTCAGGCGAAGCATACGCATGCGTTCGCTTGAGGAATGGGACCGTAGATACGCACAAGGTGACACAGCAGCAGTGACGAAACTGTTCTTCCCCAATGCTGTCGGGGCCTTCTCGACAATCAAGAAGATTGGCATAAATAACATTCTGACACAGGTATTCACGGGGCACGGTGGATTCTCCGAGTACTTGAATCGCTTCAAGTGCAAGGGGAGTCCATCGTGTATCTGTGATCCTAATGTTGCAGAGACGGTCCCTCACCTGCTGACCGAATGTCCAGCAAATGAAAAAGACAAAATAGACCTAGAACTCGATATAGAAATGGAAGTCACACCCGAAAAATTCAAAGACATAATGACAGGTGACAAAAGGGAAAAATTCCTAAAATATTGCACAAAAATAGCAGAAAGGGTGATAAAGAGAAACAAAAACTGATAATTGTAAATATAAATTAAGCCAATCTAATGTGATGTTTATACATAAATGTTATTTAGTAGGTTAATAATTTTATTGTTTTAATGACGTGAATTGCTTAATGTTTAGTTATTGTTTTTTAAATTATTTAAATGTTTATATCTCTAATATTTTAATGTTTTTAAAGATCTATATATTGAAATTTAATGTTACTGTTTTTTAAAATTATCTAATATGTCTAGTCTACTGAATTAATTAGCACTATCCCAATGTGTTTTTTTTTAAAAAATTAAAAATGATGTCGCACGATTATTTCTCCGACCCTTAAAAACTGCTTAGAATTAAGAATAAGAAATAAATAATAGTTAGTTAGAATAGGAACTGACAGGCGGAAATCCCATCCGCAATGGTATGAATGAGGACGAATGCAAGAAAGAAACAGTATGAAGAATGAAAGTACGAGAGGCAAGTGAGCGAGAACTAGTATGAATGAGAATTTGCAAACATAGGCTACAGCGCATGATGCTGGAGGAATTTAAGTAAAAAAAAAAAAAAAAAAAAAAAAAAAAAAAAAAAAAAAAAAAAAAAAAAAAAAAAAAAAAACCTAACCTAACCTAACCTAACCTAACCTAACCTCGCTCTGGTTACCCTATACTGTTAAAAAAAAAAAAAAAAAAAAAAAAAAAAACTTATGCAACCTATTCTGTATTGACCTTACTATACACTAACCTAACGTAAGCCAATTTAACTGTGTGGCGACTGGTGTGGCGACCGTCGCCAATCTATTTCTTAGCTTTTTTGCTTTGACTTACTAGGGCTTATTTGTGCCTTTCGGTGCCCTCTTTATAATCCCGTTGGAATTTTCGCGCTAGTTTAAAAAAAAACGGTGACCTTGACACTTAAAAAAAAAAAAAAAAAAAAAAAAAAAAAAAAAAAAAAAACAACCGGTATTGTCGTGTCTGCCTGCCTACTGGGCTCACCCACTCGCCCCGCCAAAATTTGTTTACGCGTTGTCTGGCTGGTCTTGCTTTATTTGCTTTATGTTGCATTAAGTTCATTTAGCGTTTTTTGGTGAATAGGTTTTAAAATAAGCGGTCATTATTAACGTTTATTTAAAGTTTGTTCTTATATTAATATATTATCCCATCCATCCAACGGGTCGTATAAAAACATTACTTAAAAAATATTAGAAAATATAATTAATGTTTTCAGATGACTTCATTCAGCGCATTTACACTTCATTGTTTTAGCTGAACATTTTATGCCGACATTTAAATTTAAGCCAACATTAACTCAATTCGATGGTAAAATTCTGACGAATATATACCATCGAGCGCGGAAGAAGTGGCGTACCTACTTAACAGGAGTTCTCTGACCCATAAATGCCGATAAGAACCAAAAGCAAGGTCTACAAAACAGCTATAAGGTCCACTTTACTCTATGGTGGCGAAACGTGGGCTTCGAAGATAACCCATGAGCAAAAACTTCATAGGTACCACTGAAATGCGCATATTATGTTATACGAAATACGTAAGTGGTAGTTTCAAAGTATCGTAACGCAATAGGCGTTACGATACTTTGAACTGAGAATATACTGAACTGAGAACTGAGAAGAGAACGATACTGAGAAGATAACAGAGTCCAGGCTAATGCGGTTCTGACTTGTTATGCGTAGACCTAACTTTTGCAAGTCCATCCATTCGCTTACCACCGAGAGTACTACTCTTACCAGTGAAGCGAATGGCACCGAAAGATTAAGAAAGCCGACCCCGCGTAACAGGAAGAGGCGAGGGCAAAGAAGAAATAAGAAAAACGTTTAAAATATGTAGGTAGTCCTTTCACTGGCTTTACAGTAAAAAATAATTTACAATGAAAACTTTTTTTTTTTTTTTTATTATTATATTCAACAGAATACCGACAGAAACGTTAAGTGAGACATTAAATTGATCATGTGTCTTTTGGTAATGCTATGTTCGCTAGAATACTTTTATTTATACTTATAATAAAATTAATAATACTAGACTCAGTCTGACTTTTTTTTCAGGCTCAGATAGGATCTAGCAGCTAGATAAGTAGTAACATGGTTTTGTAAAATATATTTACAATATTTATTGAAAAATATATTATAAAGAGTTCAATTTCGGGATAATAGAACGATATTATAACCATGAATTGCTATTAATGTTACTAGAGCTCACTAGGTGGCGCCAGTGGCTCGGTATGTGAAGATATGAAGTGACGATTTAGAAAGCAAATTGTGAGTAGATGTCGCTTTACATAATTTGAACCCGATATCATTATGCATTATGCGCTTGTATTGTACAAATAGATCAAATAAATTCAAGTTCGTCAACGGATCACTCCTGTGAATGGCTGGGTGACGATGAAATGAAACGAGAGTGAATGGAAAAAGATTCGTTTTATTAATTCCGTGTCTATCAAAAGAAATTCGACTCAATTTCGATCACTTGAATTCGTCGTATAAACTAGTTTAGGAGCTATAAGTATAGTATGTACAGGCGGGGATCAGCGGGGATCAGCGGGGATCAGAGAGGAGGCGGGGGCGAGGGCCGAGGCTTGGCGGCCGCGTACGCGATCTCGGAGAGACGCACGTCGATGGGCGCGCGCTCGTCGTACAGCGTCGGCGCCTGCAGGATGATGCCCGCCGACCCCACCACCACGGCCAGCGTGAAGATCCACAGGAACAGCCGGTCGAGCACCATCGCCACGTACTTCCAGTCCTCCTTCACCCGGGTCGACTCCTCCTCCTTGCGCGTCTGCTCCGCGATGTAGTTGATGCCGTCGATGGCCTTGTGCAGCTCGGGGCAGCGGTGCCACCGCCGCAGCGCGTCGCAGAGCGCGGGCGCGTCGTGCAGGCGACAGGCGGCCGCGGGGAGGGGCGCGGGGGAGTCGCCCTCCACCCCGCACCAGCCCTCGCCCGCGCCCTCCTCCCAGTGCGCGCCCTCCGCGCTCGCCAGCCCGGCGAAGCGGCTGCGGTGCGGGTCGGGCCGGTAGTGAGGGCGGCGCATGACCAGCAGCCGCGGCAGCACGTGGATGAAGACGCGGCGCACCCACGGCGACATGGTGTGCGTCTGCGGCGACCGGAAGTGCACGTTCAGCACCACTACCGTCACGCAGATGCTGAACGTGTCCAGGATCATGGTGAAGAGCACGAACTTGCCCAGCAGCGGCACCACGAGCGACGTGGGCGGGATGATCTCGGCGAGCAGCAGGAAGAAGACGGTGAGCGAGAGCAGGATGGAGATGGAGAGCGACACCTTCTCGCCGCTGTCCGACGGCAGGTAGAACACCAGCACCGTGAGGAAGGAGATGCCCATGCACGGGATGATCAGGTTCACCGTGTAGAAGAGCGTCTTGCGTCGCATCGTGATGTTGAAGGTGATGTCGAGGTAAGGTTCGTCGCAACACGTGTAGAACTTCTCGTTCCTGTAATGTCACAACAAATCAACAGCCTGACCGGTCTCGATGAATCGCCGAGGACCACCATATTATACGGTATGAAAACGGTGGCATTAGCAACTTACGAAATCTAGTCGTAAGATTCGACTATCCACTTTCAATACGTTTCATCTAATACGAGTAAGATATACATAATTATAATAAAAGAATTCAATAGAATTTAAGTATTTTTATATATTGTTTAAAAAAGTTACATCTGGATACTGAATATAATCGCTTCAACTGAATATAGACATTGTATAGAAGATAAACTTTGAGCTATGGTAGTTAAGATTTAATCGAAGAATCGAGGTAAAGATTTTCAGAGTTCTTTCATAATATATTTTTAAATAAAAATCCATTTTCATTATATAAGTAAAATACATTTATCATATCAAAATGTTACCTTTTGCAAAGAAATTGTTTTATTAACACTCAAAATATATAAGTACCTATTATAGTTAAAGTCTACTAGATTTAATGTAGATTGTTGCTGACATTATTATCCGCTACTTTGGTAGGTACCCAAATTCTTTCTACATTAAAGTGTTAACGGAAAATATAAGTTCACGATCAATATATACAACATAACTACATATTACTAGGCCTATGTTAAACAAAAATCATTATCTAAACATTAACTCAAGTTCAAATTTTTATGCTTCCATGGGACTCATTGACCCATTTCATAACTGGTCTTGATTATATTTAAGTTAATCATATTAGGTCACGAGTACATACCTAGTACTCCCTTCATTTATATTTTATGTCAATTATTCAATATCCGTGGCGTAGTTGCGCTAACGAAAATGCCTTTAAACGTTCTAACTTTTGACAGTCAGACAGGCTAACTGTCAAAACTTTGAGATTGACATTGACAACGGGCACTTGGACGAATTTTTTTTTCTGAGATACAGAATCCTATAAAAACTTATCAATTTATTACATTAATACGTTAGAGTGATTATGGATTCGATTCCACCTTTTACAGATTCATAAACCCATTGATTCATTGATTCCAGTGTCTGAATTACGTTTCACATCTATTTAGTAACATTTTGATTAAATATTTATTTATTTTAAGTAAGTACTAAAACTATCGAAATAATATATGTTTGCAAGCAATATCTTGTATTCAAGTTCGCTGACTAAAACCATCTAAAACTAATTATTGTGGTATTTTGACACCGTATAAAAGTAGCACACATTACTTTTATTCACCACTATAAACCATTGCTATAGTATCAGCAGTTTTATAACAACCTCTGCATCGGGTGGGATAAGATATGAGAACTGTCCCAACAGTGGGATTGAATTAATGGACAATTACTGCAATAATAATTGCACTTTAGTCCAGAAAAGAAACTGGGCCTATGGGAGGAATAAATAGTCAGTATTATAAATTTAGTTCACTTACATTACGATTGTTTTTTTAAAAAGTTACTTTAGCCATTTTAGGAAAAAAAAAAAATTGCAATAATTTTTAAAGTAAGTACTTACATGTAATGTAATTTATATTATACCAAGTGGCAAGTTAGAAATTGATTTAAACGAATTTTTTTGCGGAAGTAGTTTTCATATTTTTTGTAAAATATAAATTGCTGGTGTTTTAGGAAAAATAAATAGACGATTTTTTGGATTAATTTTAATAGCCATTATATGTGTACTCGTTGGTATTATATGGTAGAAAAGAGAAGTACCTACCTGACAGCGGGCACCTCGAGTATGTCCCATTCGACGGACGTGTAGAATTCTGACAAGTCGACGCCGATTTTGACGACGTTGGTGTCTCTCGCCTCGTCGATGTGGCGCAAGTCCACCTTGAACAAGCGTCACGTTAATGGCACTCGTAGGTACTCAATGGCATTCGAGTGGCGGACGGCGGACGGCGGAGTGGCGAGTACGAACCTGGAAGCCGTCGTAGGTCCAGGAGCCGAACTTCATGACGCAAGTCTGCTGGTCGAAGGGGAAGTACTCGACGTCGATCTCGCAGGAGGACTTGTAGATAGCCGGCGGCCTCCACTCGACGCGGCCCGTGTAGTTGAGCGTCGCCTTGGTGGCCAGCGTCACCTCGAAGTTGCCGTCGGCGTTGTTGTAGAGCACGATGTCCGGCCGCCAGATGTGGTCGGACGGCACGTGCAGCATCTCCACGCCGCCGTACTCTCGCGGCTCCCACGACAGCTTGTAGTCGTACCAACTCTGCGAACGGACGCTTCGGTCAGCGAGTGAACGCGGTCGCTGCGTTACTGCAAACTACACATACCTGCTCCACCCAGAGATTGGTCGTCATGATCTGGTTCTTGAGGTTCTGGAAAGGGCATAGGTCGCGGTTGAGTCACAGCAAATAAGGGAATAAAGAAAGCGAAAGGAGGTGCACAGACCACATCGATGAGCTGGCTCAGCTTGAGCTTGATGCGCACGGTGAGGGCGTCGCTCACGTTGAGCACGGGCCGCACAAGCTTGTTGTAGTTGCTGAGCAGGTCGTCGTAGAGCCGCTTGGCGTCGGGGTTCCCGGCGCAGCCCAGCGACAAGGAGGCGAGCAGCGCCATGAGGAGCAGAAGTCCCGCGGGCGCGGACGTTGCGCGGGAGCGCATGTCGGTGCACTCATGGCGTCAGCGCATCGCGCTCTGCGCTCCGACCTCTCGCTCCCGCTCCTCGCCACACGCACTCTCGCTCTCTTTGTCCACCTGTCTCAACACATTAAGATTTAATAAATAAAACTTATGTCAAAATAAAGATCTATCTTGAATTCCGGTTATCGCGTTTTAAAAAGCGTTTAAAACTCGACAACCGGAATTCAAGACAGATATTTCGCAAACAACTCTATATAAACGCGATGGCAGTGAAATTATCTTTATTTTAACATGCTTTATTTATTAAACAAACGAATGCAAAATATTAGTAATCTATTTATACCTGCCTACCCAATGGTTATGATAGGAAAATAATAGTCAACCTAATGTTTACATATTCTATAGACATCATACTTTAGATTGGTATGTAATTTGTCTATTAAACAAACAAGTGCAATGTTTAAAAAGAAATTAAAAACTTTATTTAATCATAATATGATTTTAAATTAATTAAAGGTAAATATTAAATTTGCTGTTCATCCATTAAACAGACGTTCAGATGGTTGAAGGTCGACGTCCTATTCGGATCTAACTATATGTATATGTATTAAAATTTGATTTAAAATTACTTATGTCAAAACCTATCAATTATTTTCAAAATGTATCTGAAGGTAAGAAATCATGAATGGTTTGAATCTAAAATATTAAGTACATATGTGAATTTGTTTTAATGGTATTTACGAATATAAATCTTTATTTTCTAAATAAATTAAATAAACAATTGAAATTAAATTTTAAATAAAAATCTCTGTTAGAAGCATAACAATTAGAACCTATAGAATTGCTGTTAAATTGTTAGTGAATGATAGAGAATGTGAGCATAAATATTTAGTTGTTTTCTGTTCTGATCTGAAAAGTGGCAAACGGCACCATATTTAATTAAGAATTTAGCCTAGGTAGATAGGTCCATCTCAGAGATAAGGATCGATCACCACAAATAGAAGTTGTGTGTGTGTGTGTGTGCATTATTTAGATGTAAAGCAGCGGATGTGTGACTTGCCTGCAGACGTGTCTTGCATCCAGGTCGCGGCACCGTCGATATTAAGTGGTCGGCGTAGGTAAGGTCATCCTTGAGAACAACACTGTCGGATAATAAAAAATATGCGAGTCTGTTGTGTTTATCACTAAGTAAATAAAACGGTTTGATACGTCTGGTTTGAACACGTCGTTGGCGGAGTGTCTGTGTTAGTGGCGCGTCGCTCACGTGTGCGCCGAACGTCGTCGGAGGCTGACGGAGATCGGGCGGAGATCGCGCGACATCCCGACGCGACTCGTGTTCGTATGAAGTAGCGCCGACGACTGAACCTAAACTGAAGTCGGTGAGTCGGTGAGGGAGTGAGGGAGTGAGGGCGGGGTGCATCCGTCGGCGCACGCACCTCGCTGCCACGCGACGGCGCGGTGCGCCCCGCCCGTCGACATTTCCAACTTGATGTTGTCGGTGCACTAGCAACGACCATTTTCACTCATTCTGGTCACCAAATCGCCAGCTACTACTTAGTTCATTAAAGTAGAGAGAAATGAGCTCATTTGGCAGAAGTCCCTTTCTGAATTTGTATTTAAGTAATTTCTATTTTCATCGCATTTAGCTGGTCATCGTGAACCTACATGTAGGTTTCTTTGCGATGTTAAATTACGCATAATTTCGTACCTGCGCCTACAGAACCGGATTCAGCAAGCAGGCACTAGGCTGTCGCTACTGTAAGATTGTTTACTTTTGTCATTCGAAATGAATCCATTCCTTCGTCCACTTTAGGTATTACTATGTCTAACATCGTATCATCATTTTATTGAAAATCACAACATATGTTTATAAATTGGAGCAAGGTGTATAGATTATTTCATGTCAATGTAGAGGATAACTCATTCTCTACACGACCCTAGCAAGGGCCATTTAATATAGGTAATCTAACTGGTTGCTTATAGGTAAATAAAGTATTCAAAAAATTCATCACCATGAAATCCCTTCATTTATTAAAATGGACAAAGAATAAGAATACTTATATAAGTATAATTATTATAATGTTGTGGGGTGTCATCATCGTCTCTCATGAGGCATCATTGCCCTCTGTTTAAAAGGTGTACTCGTATCTATATAAAAGGACAAAAATTATCGCTGTTTTTATTTCACTCTCAGTTTTTAATACTTTAGGTATTACTGAATAAATAATTCGTTTTGGGAATATTTCTCCCAGTACTCTGCATCTGAAACGGTGACCGCGTCTTAGCAATTTAATTAGGAGTAAGACACGCCGATACACTAACGAGCAGTTCCGGAGATGAGCCTCTCGGTAACCGCCACTCGTCTTCAGTTCATTTCCTCGTAGAGCGATCTCGGAATCGATTTATTTGCCTCGTCTCCGGCCTTACTCAATTATCTGTGGCCGATATGAATGCTAAACACGTCGGCCGCGTAACTAGAATGTATTCGGGGTACGCCGACGGGCGTGCACAAACACCTATGTATCGGCTGATTAACATTTTACAGGATGTACGGAGAGGAAGCCGAGACGGCTGAGCCGGATGTCTTCGTCCCCCGCAGCCGACCCCCTGCGCCTCGCTACGCGGCCCTGACCCATTTCGGGGCCCACTGTGCGTTACGACCACATTACACAGTACACAGTACACACCCCTCTTCGTAACGACTTTTTGTTCTTCCTTATACTCGGCCACAGACACGTGAGAAACACTATGAATGGATAGGGCTTCACTACACGTAGCTCTTTATTCATCAGCGTATCAAATTAAAAAAACATCTAGGAGGTGAGAGCCCGAATTGCACGTATAACAAAATCAACTTTTGTCATGAGTGAACGTCTCATAGCTATACGAATTTTTCGCTTTTTTTAATATATATTTATTAACATTTAGGCTATATAAAGTATAAACCTAGACCATAAATACAATAGAAAATTGTAAATAAGTATATTTCAGTCATCGCAAATTGTTCCCATGAAAAGGACAAAAATGAGAAACCATCTTAAAACCTTCTGATAACTTTTTTAACGTTCTGTCATGACTGATAACCCAAATCCCCTATTGTTGTAATTTACTTCTACATGTAAACGATGGCCCAAAAAATTATACTTACTTAGATATAATGTTATTAAACAAATACATCAACCAGTGGCAATTTAAACATTTTTATTGGTAGAAGAGTAAGAATATGCTTAGGTGGCTCACGAGGCTCAGGAAAGAGAAAAGAAGAAGCTGCATGAGTGGTCACTGTCTAGGAGAATTCACCAACAAGAAGGATTTCTCACATAATCATACCGATTACGTACATGATTCGTTTCACTTCATTCCTATTTAATTTTAATTTAATACTTCTTTGCGTTTTGGTATAAATAATTTCAGTAAAAATTTACCCAAATAATTACGATAAGCTATGCCTTGTTACGACGCGATGCCTCGAGTTTTTCGATCACAAAAAGAAGAAATTTGGACTCTTAAAATTGTCCGGAAATCTCGTGAAAACGGCAACGGCAAAGTCATTCTCGTCATCACGCTAGAGTGCCGCCCCCTTCGAATTATGGTAGATACCTGTTCCGAAGTTGGGCGGAGAATACGAGACTTTGTACAATACGTAAAATACACAAGAGCTCTAAGAGCTATTGTCTCGTAATGTTTCGTATCTTTTGTGACCGAGAAACTATTGTGAGGACATTGACGTGCCGCGTCTCGCCTTCATCCATCCGATCGCTTAATACCGAGTGTCTTGTCTCGTGGCTGTCACACGACACGCGATTAAGCCGCCTCGGTTATTTCCCCGGGGACATACATCCTTTGTCATTTTCCAGGTGAAACTAGTGATTAGTGTCAAATGTGTTTAGCTTTTTTTTATTTTCTCATAGGAATACGTCCCACTATAGTGACGACTCCACTAGGTGGGAATATATGAGGCGAAAGCCGGTTCGATTGACAGTTTGCGGTAAGTCTGAGAGTGGAAAGGTCGCCCGAATTCGTTTCATATTATAATGAGTTAGCACTTGTACCGTTGCGGCGGAGTGGCGCTCGATGGGAGAGGAAGTGGGAGGGGGAGGAGTGCTCGCGATAAATAACCCTCTGGAAGGAAATGCCCCGTTTAAATAAACATTGCCGCAAAGTGGCCCCGTTAGGTGCGCAGCCTGTCGGCGGAACTTATACGCTAAACTTTAAAAATTTAAGAGTTTCAGAGAATAACCACGAAGTATAACGGTGAATAGCGCGGTAAACTTTTGTATTTACACGATCCCATTGCTAGTTCGCTTCGCGTAGCGCCAAACGTATTCTGCTGCCTTATTGTCTAACAGCAGACGACTTGCGACCAACTTGCGACAGGCGAAAACTTTCTATCGATTTGTGCAATATCACACTAAATCGTGTTATGGTACCTATCACGTGACTCATAACAAAGGTGTGGTTTGCGATTAGGCCTCTTACGGACAATAACTAAAATTACCGCATAATGAAGGTGAGTCATTATGCGGCCGGGTAGACGTAATGACGAAATTAACATTCTAAACAAGCATCTGTCACCGGGTGGTAAGCACAAATGCTAATATTTTAACAACTTACGATCAAAAACCAGGACACTTTCGTGACTGCTCTAAATAAAAGAAATTACTTTAATCAACAAAACAGAGCAAGCAACCAATATCTCAATAAAATTACTCTGTTAAAAAAAGTAACCTACCGTGCCATGTAACGTAGGTATCGAATTTTATAACGAAATTGTTAAATATCCAACTACCACTTAACTACTGAAGACATCGACTTTTGTAAAAAGTAATGTTGTTTAATTACTTAAACTAAAGGTCACTACTAAGTTCAGAAATTTCACTACTAAAAATTAATTGCAGAAATGGCAAGTACAATAATGTTTTTTTTTCTCGACCTATATAAGTATATTGTATATTATTTAATCTAATTTAATTTAAAATTTATGACAGAATAGTAACGAAGATTTTAATAATTATTTAGTTTGGTGTGGTGGTCGACCACATATGAGTTACCAGCTTACCAGTAATCCTGTAGGTATATTGCATTTCATAGCAGCAGATGGCAGTAGTAAATATGAAATAAACAAACAAATTGGGGAGGAGCAGACACAACCCCCTCTCTTGTTCACTTGTAACTTAATAAGATATGCAAACGTGTCTAGCGGAGCGTAGTCTCGTCGTAATAAAAAGTGAATTATACATGACGAGACAAAGGTGTGCTCGGGTGAATAAAAGACGAGATGGTAAGTGTCTCTTTCTATATTCTGCCAGTGGAAGGGTACGTCTTGATTATTCTTTGAATACCTCTTGATTGTTGGAAGTTGTGAATTCAGCCGTAATTGAAAACCGCGTCGTGCGAATCGCGGCCTGCATTTTGATTCTGTTGAAAAGAATTAGCATAAAGTTTTATCGGTCCTTCAATCCTTTGCAAATTCAATTGGGATTAGCAAAGGAGTTGATTGGGAGTGATTCGAGGGAGAATATCGGAATGTGTGCGGCTGTTGGTTCATTGATTTCTATGTTAAATAGGGAAAGTGGGTCGCGCTTCTGACCGACTTTCGGTGCACTTAACGCGTCGGCGCCGATTCCTCTGCACCGCATTCGCATTCTTTGCAACTTTCACCGGCGCCATATACAAGTTCATCGCACAAATGTACTACGCTCTTATCTCTTGTATTAGGTTACGTCGGTCGGACGGAAGCGGTGAGCGGAAGTTCCCGAAGGCTGATCCCGAGAAGAACCACCGATAAAAAGTCGCTTATGTATGCGAGCGAGAACCTCGCGTTATTGCCGATAAATCACTCGTGAACATTCACATCCATCCGACACGATAACTCGAAACCTCTTCCACCTCACACCTCACACCGCCTCCTTCGTAAACCGAATATAGGTACGAGTGTAAACGAGAAACATACCCTCATTGAAAATTCTATGTGTCGCTTATAATGAAGTCGGTGTAACGTATACCCGGATATAATGCAACCGCGATTGGCATGAAATCCGGTCGGTGCGGGATCAGTTTCGGTAATTGGCTTCGAGTAGATCGATGCCGCGTAGCACATTAGGGGTTACATGTGCGTACTCGTAGCGTCGTAGCGAGAGAGTGGTAGCATTTCGGAACATGCTATAAACACCCGTTTTCTAAAACATGCGTTCCCGTCCCCGTCACTACCGTTTTAGCAACATAGTATGTACAACTGTTTAGCCGCGGTCATTCAATTTACAATTCCAATTTCGAACTTTGCCAGGTTTTCGTTGTACCTACGCTACGTACACATGAATGTACCTGTTCATGCAAATCACGTTCAAAAATAAAAGTTATGTGCTGTATATACCGTAGGAGTTAAGATGCTTGCATAGGAGCTGGGTGGCCCTGGGCAGTTCCCTTGCGTGCCAACTGCTAAGACCGATTTCTGAACATGTTCCAGAACATCCGATGTTGATTCCTGAACATAATTAACTATCTGGTGCCCGCGACTTTGTCAGCTTCCCTTTTCCTTGGGTGTAAAAACATTTATTCTTATCTATAAAACGTTACCTAAAATAAATTTATACAGAGAAAATATAATTATTACATTTTTTTAGATAATGTTTGTCCGTTGCTAACCATAACTCATGACTATGGAAAGGGGATGAAAGGACGGTTGCGCCGACACAAATTTATTCAATCTTTTTCAACCGACGAAAAACAAAAACGGAGGAGTTTGTCAAGTCTACTGTATATATTTTTTTATGTATGATCACACATATCTTTTTAACTTTTTTCCGATATTGATAATTCTTTTTTTATTGGATTGGGTATATACCTCAAAGTAGATCCCATATAAATTTGGAAAAAAAATCTAACCCTAAGGGTGGGAAAATAGGGGTGATTTAATGCTGAGTAATAACAGTTAATAGCTAAAGTAAGGTATTTTAAAAGTAATCAAAAATTAAGCATGTAGATTATAGCCACAAAAAATTATAAAATAAAAACTTTTTACAAAAAAATTAAACCACCGAAAAAACTGAAAAGCAACCTTTTTTATTTAACCTTAATAACTAAGTTCTTAAAAAAAAGTATACCTAAGAAATTGTGAGTCGGCAGCGCATTTTTTGGAATGTTAGCGTTTATCGTTGGAGATTTCACGTGGCATTGTTAATTTGATTTGGTTATTTATTTAAATTTAAGATAATTTCTGGATGAAAAGTACCTTGTGTCCTTTTCTGTATCCATGACAACGTGTATGATAACTTTCATTATGTTCGGTTGAGCTGTTAAGGCATGAAATCGTTACAAACAAACAAATTCACTTTCTCATTTATTAGTTACTAGTTAGCGACTTCATCCGCGTCCCTTATTTCTGACAACGTGTATGATGATCGGTTTAGTAGTTATTGCTTGAAAAGGTAACAGACAAACAGACAGATAGTAAAGTATAAAGTATGGGTAGTATGAACTAGTACGGATTCGCGCATTATTAAGTTATTTATAAGTTAAAAATAGTTAGAAGCGCATTATCAAACAACACACTTCGCAATATTAGTTATCAGTAGGTGCAACAAAGTGATATGCAACAAAGTCCACTGGATATAATATTTTACTTTTGTATATGGAATAAATCTAAGAGATCTATTTCAATACAGATTTGAATCAATCGTGTCGGTTAGCTATAAGATGTAAAATGTGTATACATAGGTGTACATACATAGGTGTATGACTGCATAAGCAACAAGATTAGGGATTAAATAATTTCCTAAATAAAACAGTCAATTATAAATGTACTTCCCTCGCTACAACAATTCTTAAAGACGAGATTCAAGATTTCTCAGTGCCCTATACTAGTAAAAATGTGAGATCGAACATTTTTCGGTGAGGTCGTTTTACGGCACTTTTATCAGTCAATTTGGTATTGATCCACAAATAAAACAGAGAGAGCTATGAGCTCCCATCTTGCGCAGATAAGTTTAGCCGTAAGGGGTATTAATCATTGGCTCCATTTATAAAGTGAGTATATATAAAGTCGTATACGCTCGGGAACGAATGCTTCGCCTCCGCCTCACGTACGCGGATCCTAATAAAAATATTATCAGGTAATACTTTTATCGGCGGCATATTATGTCCTCGTCGCCTCCCCTCGGCTTCTCTTGCTCTCGAATACGACTAATATGTATGATAATGTTGTTCACTTGGACGGAGACGACTAATTTTAAATGACTAACCAACTTACCAAACAAATTTTATCTAGTGGCCGTTCAATTCAGCCATAAATTGTATATTATTTAGTGCAGTAGGGAAACGGTTTAACTAAGTAATAATTATGTAAATGTGTTGTATTTTGTTATTACAAACTTTATATTGGTGTTTATATTAAAAAAAAGAAGAAACCTCAGTTCTTATAGTAATTTTTTATATATTAAGATACATTTTTGTCTTATTGTATCTATGCAACTAATCTCACAATACTAATATGAGTGACTAAAGTAATAGGCATAATTTATTTTAGAAAATGTGGTGAGGCCTGTGTAACTTAACGAGTAATATTTTCTTTGAACGTATTATATGTGTACACCACGAAAAGTATTTGACACTTTAGCTATATTATGTATATTAGCTATATGTCATTGAATTAATTAAATTCTCCCACTATGAAAGCAAATTTGACATTAAAAATTGTTATATAGAAAGCTGTTGTGTTTCTGTATAAAAAATTAAAAAGATCAACGTCGGATTTCAAGAATGCCTCCTCGATTTCTTCACTTTGGGTATCATGTTTTTATATTTGATGGAGAACAACAATTTTTGTGTTTATTGGAGATATAGTTTTAAATACACAAAGCAACCTCCCAAAACCGCCCAACCTCCACCACTCAACCGCCCAACCGGCCCACAGCGCTGTGGCGTGAACACGGCCGTTTAAACCACTTTCCATGTTCCATCGCGGAATAATCCGCCGAAAGCATGTCACGTTACAATGCTTTTCTTCGTAAGAATTCCTCATAGCGTCATGTTGTTAAACGAACTAATACTTGCATCCTTCTGGCGATAGCCTTGCGGCCTACTATCGAATGCATTACTGTTTTTTTTTTTTTTTTAATTTTTTTATTAAGATACACCAACAGTACACGTGTTACAATTATTTATGATATAATGATTCACAGAGCCACAAGAAAATAACATTAGCCACAAGAACGGTAACAAAAAACAAAACCATATAATATAATAGTATAATACAGAGACATAATTACTAGTAGGTACATATAACCTACACTGCATTAAATGCAAGAGTTACATACAATTCAATGCTAGTCCAGGATGTCAGAACACCATCAATGTTATCTACCTTGATGATTCCTACTTAGCTTGAATGCTTTATTTCTAAACGCTCCAATCGTATCAGAGATGTCGAGGTCCTTAACGCGGCTGTTAAGGTCATTGTAGGTTGGACACATTCTCACCATTGGTGCGCTCAGGCCGAACCTTGAAGAACTCCAAACGATCCCCATCCGAACATCTACGAATACCTGACAAAGAGAATGCCAGGGACCTAGTAAATGAACGTTGAACATTCTCAACACGCTGATAGTGCTAGCATAAAACGGATTCCACGATACACTAGCATATTCGAGATGGCTTCGCACCAGGGAATTGTATAGCCTCAATTTAGTACGATTAGATTTAAATCTTTTGGTATTATGTCTTAAGAATCCAAGCATTTGAGCCGATTTTTTTACAATGTGATCGATACACCCAAATCCAGAATCTCACACACCTCCTGAAGAGCAGTTCCATTCAAGCTATACGAGAATGCCAGTGACTTTTTTTCCTAGTGTATTTTATATTGTAGCATTTGCATACGTTAAGGACCATTCTATTTTCGTCGCACCACTCATATATGGTGTCGATATCGCTCTGAATAAGACTGCTATCCAGAGAGGAGACAACCGTTTTATAAAACTTTAGGTCATCAGCGAACAGAGAATATTTACAATATTTATATGCATCTGCATTTTAGAAAATAATATTTCATTTAATTTTACACAGTACGTCTATGATAACCATAACCACCATGGAATTCGATTCAGTCATTTATTCGAGACGGTTAATACGGTACTCAGATACACTACACCCCAGTTCAAAGTGTTTCAAGGGGTCTCACTTTCATGCATTACCTTTGAATTCCGTAGGAGAAATAGTGGGCACATATTGCACAAAGTTGATTATTGTTTATTACCCGCATTGCGGACGCGATACGAAGGGACGCGGGGCGGAGAGTCCGACTTCGGAGCCACTCGTGAACACTTGTCGAACTCGGTGCGAGTACAAAGTAAAGCTTGCTCCTCGACACATCTATTCGCAATAACGGCCCAACCGCAGGATCGCCGCAAACAGAGCTCGTGGTCTTGGATTACCCTTGTGAAATAGCGCAATTGTCATTTTACCAATCTTACTATTAATAGAGTGGATATAGCCAAACGCCAGTAATGGTGTAGCGGCAATCGGTGAAATGAATTATGAGAAAAGGTCTTCTTAATACCTAAGCGATAGGGCATCTCCGTAATCAGTATGATTGACGAGTTCCCCTCCCGTCATCCGCTCACCCCCTCACCCCTCTCACCCCTCACCCCCTCACCCGTCCCCGCCACGTGGCGGCTCAAGGCTCCGCCTTTGAAACTACAACACTACTAATGGAAATATAATGCAACATTCAGTTTAGACCGTTTACATTTTGCTGACGTGTATGAAACGTGACCATTATTCATAATTGGGTTCATTTTCACAAAATACTACTCCGTTAGTTTCTTAAACTTTACCTAGCAGTAAAAGGAAAAGCCCTTTCTGATTTGCGTCAAACGAGATGAAAGTAAAATTGCCGTTTTGTAATCGATGAATTAGAATTAGAAGGTTGAGGTTGTTAGATGTGTCCCGGATCGCCTGGATTGGTCCGACACTCGATCGGAACGTAAATTGTGTTCTCGTCCCTTATCAATTCTTCTTTCGAATGAACTAGAATCAAATTAGATAATTAATTTCTTAGGACCCACACAGCAACTTACAAAATTATTCTACAAGTCTGCCTCGACGCCACCCCTGAACGAGCTCTTTTTCCGCTAAGTCAATATTTTTGTTTGAGCCCAAATTTAAATAAAGGTTCTCGAACCGTAATTTAAATATGAAGAGAACCCTTTCTCTCCTGTCTGTCTTTCCGTCGTGATGATAATGTCTCGCTTTAAAGTCATATGGGTCCGCTTACAATTTAATCTATACCAAAAGCAGAATTTGTTTGATAATCTCTGAAATATTATTACATTTATTACCCTAGTTGAACTATTTTGTTAAATTAGACGCGAGTTGACCTAAACTCGGGTCATAAAACTTTGTATAGATAATAAACAGAACCTTGGATATACAATTTAAATAGGTAATCGGTAAAACCACCGGTATAATTTTAACACGTGTACTGTTGGTGTATCTTAATAAATTAAAAAAAAAAACCACAGTTTAATAAAAAAAAAAATTCCACACCTACCACATACACGTTCTTCATCTATACTTAATATTATAAAGAGGAAAGATTTGTTTGTTTGTATGCATTGAATAAGCCCCGAAACTACTGGACCGATTTGATAAATTCGTTCACTGCTATTATCATATTATCAGTGAGTAACATAGCTATATTTTATAAAGTTACGCGAGCAAAGCCGTGTGTAACAGCTAGTAATTTACAAAATTAATGGGTTATGGAATTAAGCACACAAAATGTCTCTTGGGTTATTTTTTCTTTTCCTCATTGCGAAACTCGAGCGGTAAGAAAATGACAGTTAGTGATTGAAAAGGATAACCATAATTATTTACTACGTAATACGTACCGAAAGGTGTAATAGAGCTGAAATAAATATAAATACCACACTGTAACGTAACCGTTTCTTTACTTTTCTATAAGAGCATTCAATAGCTTCAATTGGTTTGCACCAAAACGTTCCTAGGACCACGAACGTTATGATAGCCGATTTTCCGCTCGGCTGCTCCATAATATACTCCAAGTGTTTCTCAAACAAATTGCTACAAAGTGGAGCCCTTTTGGCCGAACAAATGCAATTTCCCTAGGTGACATTTATAATTTTGTCATCTGAACAAATTTATAAAGCCCTCTGTAACTTGATGTAAGTTTTTCAAACACTCTTTTAAATTATAATATAAATAGATTATTTTTTCTTTTCAGTAAATTAGAAGCTTCTCCGTAATTAGTCATCATATTTACACCATAACTCGTACAATACACTTAACCTCTGAGCCGCTTTCTGTGAAGTTTCCCGAATGTGATACTGTACTCGTAATATTGAAACCAGGGCAGCGAATCTGGATCATTTGAAAAGTGTTTTTTGCTCTCACCGCGTAATGATCCCAATTGAGTTGGTTCGGTGCGAGTGGAGGAGCCATTCGTCACTAGTCTAGCGCGTATTCCCTGCGGAGGAGTCGCCAGTCGGTGTGGATGGATGTCGGCTTCCAACCATCGCCGAGAACGTACACCTCTCAACAGTTCCGACACTTCGGACTCTCCCTCGGGAAATGATCCCTCATTCGGCCCATATACTATGGCTGTAAGCAATCTGTTGTCTGTTCTCCTCGGATTTGGGATCTGTTATTTTCTTTTACACTCGACTCAATTCAAAAATTATTTCCATCCGTTTCATTAATAGATTTTCACTATTATAACAAGAACTTTGTTCAAATGTACAGCAATTTATCTCCCAAGCTGTGATTGTTCCTTTCTGTTTGGGTAATTTATAAAAACTAATACCTGTCTGTTAATTGTATATCTGCTGCACGAGATTGGCTCAGCTTCAGATGTAACGTGACAAGAGAACGCGGCAAGAGGCAGGGGCGGAGGGAGGTTCGATCATCCCCGCGTTTGAATGATAGATGAGTGATAAAAGCTTTTCCTTTTCCCCGTCCGCTCCGAGTCTAATTTCTCTTAAATCCAATTTGTGTTAGGCAATCTCTGCCTTAGAAGAGTTGAGCTTAATTTAACTTGATTTTAATTAACCTTCAGAGCGAACGTCTTTCGCAATAACTCCGAGTACAGTCATTGCGAAAAGCATTCGCTTCGTGCGAAAATAGATTCCAGGTGGTTTTGATATCACCCAATGAAAAATTAAATAGACGTTATGTGTACAGACTGGTTGGTGACTAAGGCTCGATGCCATTGTGAGTTACGATGGATAATATATTCTCTATTTAGTCTTAGTACTCGAATCCGACCCCAGTATTTAGTTAGACAATGTAGAGTCGAGCAAAGTTCGGCGTAATTAACATTTCAAAACACTTCTGGCGAGATTACACTCAATTACTGGCGGAATGTCTGGCTGTCAGCCGCTGAGACAATTGGAATTGTTGTCGACGTCGGCTTCTAGATGTTTGCATAGTACCTGCGACCCCCTCGACCCCGCAAGTCCCATCCCCGCCCCGTCTCCCGCATTGACACGCCTCTGACAACATCACAATCACCGAGTTCGCAAAGCCTCCAGATAAAGCCTACTTAAATGTTTAAGACTCTCGACTCACGACAATTTATCACGAAATTAAAGTTTTGAATACATAAAACTTTTGACGTGACTCTGCAAAGTGGCGTAACGTCTATCCCGTGGAATCGGCTCTGGAATATTATATGTTGGCCTTTAATATTTATGCTGTGTCGTAAAATCTACCCGTATAACACATATTATATGTGACCCACGTTCGTTCACGTTCGTCTCGGGTCAATATGTTATCTTATAAAAACCCATTCTGTGCGGTCTTTGCCATCGAAAATTAAAACTAAGTAATCATCACAATTGTTTATTTCCTAAATTTTCGAATCCACGAAGTAATAAAATTAGATTTTTAACTTTTTTAGCTCTCTCATTAGCGACATCGACAAACGTTCAATACTGCTTTCATACAGTTCAGCAACTCAAAACCTACGAAAAATGCTTTTTCGAAATGGTATTTCCAAACTACAATTTCTCTATAGCATGTAAATCCATATTAATATTATAAATGTGAAAGTAAGTAACTCTGCCTGTCTGTCTATATGTCTGCCTGTTACCTTTTCACGCAATAACTACTCAAGTGATCATTAAATTATTAAATTATGAAACCTTTCATCCAGAATAAAATTAAAAAAGAAAATCCTATGCCTGGCAAAAGTCTTAATAGTAATAGCAATATCAAGGCGTTATATTTTATCAGTTACATTTTTATTTTATCACGCGGACGAAGTCGACGGCACCAACTATGTTGCTTTTTTATGTATAATAATAATAATAATAATAAATCAAATTGTCTGTTGTTCCTAATTCTCCAATCAGTGTTCTGCAGGGTTCAATTCTTGGCAATTGTTTTTATTTATAATAGACTAGCACGCGGCTTCGATCGCGTTACTTTATAAAATAAGTATAGCCTATGTTACTCGCTAATAATATAGCTTCCCAACAGTGAAAGAAAGAATTTGAAAATCGGTCCTGCCTATTCAATGCAAACAAACAAACAAACAAACAAAACCTTTCCTCTTTATAATATTAGTAATGGTATCTCCATTTTTGTAAAGAATAAACATTATACCTACCAATAAACGGAATACATTACATTTGAATTTAGTATGGAGGACATTCATAAATGAATATTCATTGCTTTTACACATTTTTGTTCAAAATTGTTGTGAGTGTGATATTCAAATTGGGTGAGAAAAAACCAGCGAATCGCTCTGATAGCATTACCCAAAGTAAGTATGTAAGTACGGAGCCAAATAGTATTTTAAAACTCTTCATCCTTTGGTGTAGTCGAATGTTTGTATGGTCGATTTGATAGGTATCTACAATGAAACGTTGTAACAATAAAATAATGTTAGCCAAGAGGCAAAAGAATTATCCTAGAATCCCATGGGATTCCATGGATTTAGTCATGGGAGCCAAGTGGAGGGAGGCAGGCCGTCCACGTAATTTTTATACTAATATACAAAGTCTCAAGGAAAGAATCCTCATTTATGTTGAGGGAAATCCGCATCCAGATCACTTTCCACCGATGGCTTAGAACTTATTAATACCTTAAAACTCTTATTGTTAAATGTACCTATAAAGTTTTCTGTCGGAAAACAGAACTTTCGATCGCACTAGAAAAGTGATCTTTGCTCTTATTCATATACAATCATAATTCTAAATGATCACTTTGCAAATAAGCTTCAGTGGTGTCCCCACTTTATTAGACTGGGGAATAGACTTACATAGTTATATAGCATTTGTTATCAGAACAGAAAGACCTAAGAAATGCTGCCGATATACAAATTACATTTGCATTGTAAAAGAAGACATCTATCTATTTATAAAAGAACATTAGAATTCTGGTAAAGTCTACCGCCTTTTAACTGTTTTGGAATATCTACTCGTAAGTGTTTCGTGTGGCCGTGTTTGGCTTAGCGATGCTCAAATCCGTCGTTCAACCAACTTAGTAACGATATTTTTATTTACAGTACCGTGAAACACAGAATATGTAAATTTATTTAAATTAAAACATAATATAAGTAAATTTATTGGATCGATGGAGGGTCCACTTCGGGTGTCGGTATTTTATCTTCTTCGAGGTCGGCCTCAACGTTCATTCAGTCGTTATGGGAACAACTCTCGGCACCATCTTCCCCTGTCTTTGCCTTTGCGCTTTTAGGCTAACTGAAAAGCTGCTGATAATAATATAGTTATTCATGTCGGCCATCAGTTAAATATAAAAACACTATAATGTATAATAGAAACTGTTATTATTACATTTTTGTTTGGTCTTACCTGTGTAAGGTATACTCGTATGTCAATTACTGCCAATTATTAAAAAAGCGCCTAAAGTACTTTTTTCTAGTAGATAACTTATAGAATATTCTCTTCTTATTCTTTTTCTTATTATTATTATTTTTTTTAATTAATAAATAAATGTAAAAATATAATTTTTATGATTCTTTAAGCCTTTTTGTATATAATCTATAATATATATTTTTTAAATTTATGGCTGTATGTAATTTAAATCTAAATAAATAAAAAAATCTAAATCTAAAGAATTAAATTAAAAATAACCATAAGAAGCGCAAAACAAGAAAATTAAAAAAAAATGCTTAATGAAACGCATACATATATAATATAATATATAAATAAATACATAAATGCGATTTATTTTAATTTGATTGATACGGGTGTCCAACCTATTTCGGGAGTTAGAGAATTATTATAATACCTATCCTAAAATTTGCATTCACGCAACAATATGTGTAATTAAGCTCGTGTAGACATGTGTTTTTGTACAAATAAAGATTGTTATTATATATTATTATTATTATCTCTTTATTTGTTTTATTTCTTAATATTAATTTTTTTACAACATAAATATAAAAAAAGAAACAATAAATATTTAGGTCCTTACATATGAAAGTGGCGTTTTGTAAGGGAGGAACATAAAGACGATTTTTTTTTTTTGAGTCAATTTTCGCTTGGGGCAGGATTTGGCTGGTTCGCCAGGGTTCAGCCATTGCGATGAGCGTTTCTGATTATCGTACAGGATACACTTTTCATCACAGGTAGTGATTTATTTAAAGTCCCTTTATTATTCTGTCGGTTGAGTAATGTAACGTAGCAATCGACGCGCATTTGTCGGTTTGCTGCACTCAATTCATGAGGTACCCACCTTTCAAGCTTTTTCACCTTCCCAATTTGCTTCAAGTGGATTAAAACAGTTTTATCACTAACACCGCAGCCTGAAGCTAACACGGACATGGTTTGCGATGGATCCGCTTCCACAATAGCGTTCAATTCATCATTATCAACTTTGATCTCCGGCCGTCCACGGGGCTTGTTCTGCAGGTCGAAATTTCCAGAACGAAAACGTTGGAACCAAAAACGCACTGTGTTTTCTTTTGCAACACCGCCGCCATACACATCATTAATCCTTCGAGCCATTTCTGCAGCACTGGTGCCACGATGGAACTCGTACTCGTAAATAACGCGATATTTCAAGTTTTCAATTTTGTAAACTGAGTGGACCCAGCATGAAAAACCATAGTGGACTCAGGCTGTCGCCTTAAAAGATGGCTCGCTTTATGCTTATTTCGTCTTGCGGACCAGAGACGCTTTGTAGACTGCCTGGTTGATGAAGAACAGTGGTCCACTGCCCCATGCACATGCCCACGAAGGATCTTAGAGTCCAAAATCCTTCTCAGCCATGAATGGGGCATCGAATCATAGGCCTTCTTATAGTCAATCCAAGCTGTCGACATAGCTCCTCTGTTCCGCCTGACATTTTGAAAAATAGTCATGTCTATGAGGAGGAGCTCCTTAGTACCACGGGACCCTACTCTACATCCATTCTGAGCTGGGGCCAAAATATTATTAACAACTATGTGCAAGTTAATTTTTGTCCTCAAAATGGATGTGAATAATTTGTACAATGTTGGTAGACATGTGATGGGTCTATAGTTTCTTATTATTGTTGTTATTATTGGTTGGTCTGTCCACTTGATGGTCTCCTACTTACACCAACAACTCCGATGTTTGCAAGTGCGCTGCTGACCATAGCAATATAAAGAAATATATTGGAACTAGCTGGGTGTCTGCGACTTCGTCCGCGTTAAAAATAAAAATATGTAATAAATACTGTTGATTTCGCCATCTATTAAACTACAATAGAATTAGTTGTAGCGGCGACATCTGTCGGATTTGGGTAGAACTGTTGTGGTACACCTGTGCACAGTATCATTAGTATGCTTCAATTTGCAAACTCTGGGGAACCAATAAACTTGAAGAGACACTTTTGTCTATGATGTACTACAGTGTCTGTGACGGTACAATAATGTACTCTATCTTATCTGCACCAACAAAATAACTTATTTCTGATGGATTTTTATTAATATAACATGGCAAACATCTATGTATTTTGTTGTTATTAACATAATTGTGAACAAAAGGTGAACCTATCTAAAATAAATTTTAATTCTGAAGAAAACTTTAAAAACATGCCTCTTTCACTTTAAAAAACAACAACCTTTGACAATTTCAATTTGACATTTCAATTTCGCGGCATAAAGATTCATCCATTATCGAAAAAGTGTTAAATGTGACATTTATATTTAGACGGAATTATTATTAATTTTGAGACTATCGATAATTCATTCTTATTGTTAAGTGATTTGTGCTACAAAAACTTAACCTATTTATGCAAAATATCGTTATGTGAAGAATATCCACTTCCGCTTTAACAGGAAAAGGAAGTGGGTTCGTAAACATTTAATGGTAACTATTTCATTCAATATCTATATCCTGTTTATTTATATCAGTTATTAGTATTATTCAGTTTCATATGCAGAAATAGTACCTACATACCTGCTTGTCTTTAATTTATTAGTTTCGTTTCATAAGTAAAACCTATAATAATGAATGATTGCGTTGCCAATCTAGTTTTGTTATTGCTATTGCGAACAGAGAGTAACGCGTTACGAGTGTTTCGTATTAAACATTTTATTGTTATTGCATTCAAGACTATGTAGAAGCCTTTCTTTACTTAGGCATTTTTAATAATGTATAAATTAGGTCGTTTAAAATTATTTTCGATTTTTCTATTGGTACATCCTTGGCAGTACAACTTTAACGTACCTAGGAGGTCACAAAGCCCGCCAAAGGAAGATATACCTCTACTATTGACTGCGAAACTTGATAGGTCATTGTATAGGATTGGTTTAATTTTATATTTGTTACATAATTGAGAGGTCTGAGACCAGATTGGTCATGGGTGCTAATTATCATACATAAGTACTTGTACAGCTGTGGCTTGTAAGCCTTGCTTAGCTTTGGCAGATAGTTGGCATCATCTGCCATGTTAGTCATATCAGACTCCATGTGAGGAAAGATTATTCCTTCCTTCATTATTAATTCACTCCAGTAATAAGGAATGCATTGCCTTTATACGTAGGTATTTCGGGTCCTAATTGGTAATAAAGAAGGCTTTACTTTGTGGTGTCTGGTGCACACCCATTCTGCTTCTCTGACATTTTGGTGCCAATGGTGGCATGGGATAATGTTGGCTATTAACTGATATATTCAAATTTATGTAAAGAAATAAAAGTAGCCGGATACTGAATATTGAGCCTATCTTGAAGCTACAAAGCCGGTTATCGCTCACGAGCTCTCATAGATGGTGCACAATGAATAAGTTCGGCTCTTTTCATTCATGAGCAAAGTTAGTGTATAGCAATTGTGACTTATATTTGTGGTCAGCATGCACCAGCGTCTGAAGCTGTCTCTTAATGAGGAGAAATTGCTATATTCTCTTTTGCCTTACTTTTAATGCAGTATGAGTACTATTTAATTTTTTGTAAAATAAAATGTTATATATTGATTATTTGTTATGTTTATTAAATAAAGTACTTACCTAAATTTGATATTTGTTTTTTTATAATCCAGTATCTGGCTGAATACTCTCTTTTATAATGGATTACCCGATAGGCTGCCCAAGTAACTGTGAAACATGGTTTGCCCTGCCACCACTTTTCAGATCCAGACCTGAGCCAATTTTAAAAAGTTCATTTCCAAAGTTGACACTGTTGAGAATTGAACCTGAAACCCCTGAGATGTAGCATTAAGGCAACACCCTAAGCATTCATTCAATGGCTCATCGTAAATTAAAATTTAATTTAAAAGTTAATATTTTATTTCCACATAAAATACTAGGGGAATTGAAATATGAACAACTTTTTTATTTCATCTAAAAAAAACTTTATTATAGGTACTAAAATTATGGAGAAAAAAATTGTATTTTTGTTTTTAATGAACAAACTGAAAAAGTACTGAACCAATTTATAATATGAGCGAGTAAGATCATCACTGTTGAATATTAGGTGTGGGTGAGAGATGGAGTCGGCGGCGGGCGGGTCGCGCGTGACGGCGTCGCTGGCGGCGGTGGAGCTGGGCCGGCGGCTGCTGGTGGCGGCGCGTGGCGGCGACTCGCAGGGCGTGCTGCAGCTGATGGCCAAGGGCGCCTACTTCACCTCCGACTGGCTGGGCACGTCGCCGCTGCACCTGGCGGCCATGAACGGCCACGCCGACACGTGCGCCGTGCTGCTGCGCGCCGGCGTGTCGCGCGACGCGCGCACCAAGGTGGAGCGCACGCCGCTCCACCTGGCGGCGTACGGCGGCCACTGCGACGCCGCGCGCGTGCTGCTGGCGGCCGGCGCGCGCGTCGACAGCCGCGACATGCTGGCTATGACGCCGCTGCACTGGGCGGCCGCCAAAGGGCATGCGCCGCTGGCTGCGCTGCTGCTGGAGCGCGGCGCCGACCCGCTGGCGCGCTCAAAGTTCCACAAGACACCGCGCGACCTCGCCGACGCCGACCTTCGGGCCTCCATCGACGACGCCCTGCGCCGCCGCGAAGCCGCCGCGCGTCGCCCGCCAACGCCGCCCCCGCAGCCGCCGCCGCAGGCCGAGGCGGGGGCCGGGACGGAGGCGGAGGGCGCGCGACTGCTGCGGCGCTTCGGCATCACGATGCTGCCGACGGACGACGGCGGGACGGTGCTGAGCGCGCTTCGCAGCGGCCGCACCGTCGTCCTCTCCGGTACGACACCCGCTCGATCCGTCCGATTCTATCCGATCCGATGTAGGTAGCGCTTTATCCAATGACTATTCGATTGAGCCAGATGCGGGGAAGCTGATGCTGAAGGAGAGCGGCGCCCCTCCGCCGGCGGTGGCGACGGTGGCGACGGACGCCGCGCGCAAGGTGGTGACGCTGAGCAAGAGCAAGGCGGCCGTCAAGACGAGGGCCAAGGCTAAGCCGGCCGTCGTGAAGATCCTCATCAACAAGGGCAACCTGAGCAAGCTGATGGCGGGCGCGGAGGCGGCGGCGGGGGCGGGCGCGGGCGCGGGAGAGGACAGCGTGGTGTGCGTGCCGGAGCAGTTCGTGCGCAGCTCGTCGGTGGAGTACCTGCGCGTGCAGCTGCTGGCGACGCACGCGGCGCTCGCCAACGTGTCCGCCGAGCTGCGCGCCGCCAAGGCCCGCCTCAGGCGCTACGAGCCCGACTAGCGTTACAGGCGGGCGCGGGCGCGGAGGCGGAGGCGGGCGCGGGGGAGGATATGACTGTCATCCCCTTAAAATTGTTATACAGCGCCGTCGATCTTCATATGCAAATTATAATTGTAAATATACAGTAGTTATTTCGTTTATATAAAGTATGTTATATTAGAAATAAGTGGTCAATATACGGCCTGTGGGGGTGGCGTAACCCCTCGGGGAAAACTATTAAAAAAAAAGAGTATACCAAGCCTTCCTTGTTCATGAACAAAATCCTCTCCTAAACTCCTAATGCTCAATAGTTCAGAGTTTTTCATAAATGTTATACTTATGTAAATTTTTTTTTCATGAAAATAGAGCATTAAAAAAAATAAAAACAATGTTCCTTTCATGTTCGTGTTCCATAGTTGACCAAAAGATGGCGCTGCAGGTCTCAAGTTATATTAATTTGCTATATCGAATTGATTAAAAAAAGAAATGTATGCAGTCCGTTATGAAAATGAAATAGAGATACAGTCCACTGAGTTAAGAAAAGTTTTGTTTATAATTTGAAATAAGAGAAGTTTAATTTGGGTTTATGTTAATTAATTTTACTCAACAACTTTTACTTTCTATTATAAAATAAATGTATTTGTATATGTCCCGTGTAAATAAAATTTGCATTAAAAATTGTGTTACTGGTATATTATTTCTTCATCTTATCAAATTTGTTGGTTGTTATTAAACTATTGAGTAAATTGTTTCGTAAGGTGGGTTAACTTTTGGACAGAAAGAACAAACGAAAAGGTTTATCACCTGTATTATAATTTCAAATTATTATCATTGTGAATTAAAGCTATTTGAATGAAAAAATGAAGACTCGTATTATATACGTTTAATCCCTCCTTGTCCTGTTCCGCAAGACGTCCCGGAACTGTGCGAGGATGGCGTTCTCGCGTTTGGCGCGTTCCTCTTTGCTGAAGGCGGCCAGCGCCCTCTTCTCGTCCGCCGAGTAGATCTGGTTCTCCTTGCGGATGCGCACCGCCTCCATGCGCCGGTGGCGGCTGCCGCTCATCACGTACCCCACCGACTCGTACGACGCTATCTCCTCCGACGTGAGACCTATCTCGCCTCGTCGCGGGATGCGCTTGCCCTCCGCCACGTACGCCGCCATCGCCGCCCCCTCGCCCGGCAGCAGCGCGCGCCCGAAGTCCTTGTGGCCCAACGAGGGCCCCGTGCGCGGACTCGGGCCGTACGCTTCCGACTTCGCTGTCGAGGTCTGCGCCTCCACTCGCTCCCTCTCCGTTCCCTTCTCCACCCACACTTCCTCCTCGCTGCTCGACACTGACTCTTCGCTGCCACTCTTCCACTTCTTCGACTTTTCCTTCGCTTTCTTTCTCTCCTTCTTCACCTTCTTCAGTTTCCTCTTCAATTTCTTCAGTTTTCGTTTGGTGTCTTCCTTATCTTTCGACTTCTTACTCTTCTTTTTGTCTTTACTTTTCTCGCAATTTTCCTGTTTGCTAGGCTCCTCATCTGAACTAGAAGGAAAGAAAAAGGCAATAAAGGTAAAATGTGGCAATCTACTGATTCATATGTACACTAATATTATACCTAAAGAGAAAACATTTGATTTCTCTTTAGGATAGCAATGGATAAACTCAAAAACTACTTAACCAATTAGTAAATTACATTATCAGCAAGTAACATAGGCTATATTTCAATTTAAAAAAAAAATTAAA
Organism: Synanthedon myopaeformis; assembly: GCA_944738685.1. NCBI lineage: Eukaryota > Metazoa > Arthropoda > Insecta > Lepidoptera > Sesiidae > Synanthedon > Synanthedon myopaeformis. Next base: position 11,430,771 of record OX122921.1, on the reverse strand, counting down.
ATCCATATGAAAGTTATGTGACTGTTTTTGCCTAAATAAATAAATTATTACTCTTAATAACTATCTCATTTTAAGCCTTTTTATATTAATTAAAAAAGAATAAGCCTAGTTATACTTTTTAAACTGCATGCATTCCCAAATTTGTAATTTTTAAATAGTAAATAAATAAATAAATAGTAAAAACAAAAGCTTTTATTAATAAACTATTATTAAAATACTTCCAGGTGATGTATATTTAAACACTCGGTTAGGTAAACCATAAACCACCTGAAGATTCATCATACCTAGTAATTTTTGTAAAACTACTGAGATAATTTATCATTACTAATTAGATATAAAATATAATTACTCTGGCCTTTGTGGCGACTTTCCCCACACCGATGACACTCCCAACTGTCCTATCCTCTCACGCTCTTCTCTCCTTGCGTCTAGAAATTCTTCTTCCTGTGGTTTATTATATCTGCGAAATCCCTGACCTCCACTCCCGCTGCCCAGGCCTCCGTTCATTTCTCTGTGAGATGCTGCGCGTTCGTTGCCACGGTCTTTGTACCTGTCGCGATCTCTACTTCTTTCTCTGTGCCGAGTGCTGCTCTTGTCGACGCGATGCATCTTATGACGATCCTGACTTCTACTTCGATGTCTTTGGCTACTTCTGCTCCTACTCCGACCTCGAGGTCGACTGCGCATCGGTAAGGAATCATTACCCATGACAACTGTTTGTTGTGTGATTATACAAGCTTGATATTGATACGCTGTAAATAAAATTAATACCAAAAATTACTCTCTCTCTACTCTAAACGTCGTACATATTCAATCAAAAGTTTAAAACACAAAACACATCATATATATAGACCACAGACTGATGATATATATGATTGTCACTGTCAATTTACACAGGGCATTCGAAATATCTCTAATTGGGGAAATTATTTCCATCAGTCATGAAGAATAGATGTGGCGTTTCACCAAAGTTCCACTTACATGTACATATCAGATTACATCTTGATTCCTTTGAAACAAGCAAAGCGTGGCGGTACCTGCCACGCTTTGGATCATCGGCACACGCCGAGGAACGATCTTTGGCGTCGCTAAACCGCCCAGACAGAACCAACGAACGCAAGCGATACCCGTTTGTTGTTGGGCCGGTGTGTACGCAGCATAACCAACCCAAACAAGTCTAAATTTTAATCGTAGTCATAATTCTAACTAAGAGTACTAGGAGATAGTCCAATTTAAACAAGTCTATAAAATAATAATTGTTACTCTGTGTCACTGGCAGTTGGCCTAAATGTCTAGTTACCGGGCCATAAAATTCGGAAAAAAAAAGAATGGTTTTGGCCTTTTTCATGAAAATGAAATCAAATCAAAGTCAAAATTTCAACATTTTATTTACGGTACCAAATACCAATACGGTACGGTACTTGGTTTAAAAGACGTATATTCAGTTCACAGTCGCAAAGTTTAATAATATGATAAGAAACGGATTATTGTTATAATAATTTTCGCAATCACTGATTATTTATGTTTCGTTGTACCACCACACTTTTCGTTTTACTTTCCACTAACAAGGAGGATTGTTTGTATTTAGGATATATTTAAATTAGACTTAAATATGGGTGGTAAAACTAAACAAAGTCAAAGAACCAAGAATAATGTCAAAGTACGTATTACTTTTGTTTGCTTACTATTTATTATTTATACATGTGTGGATTTATTTATCTGTTATATATATTTTTCGTTTTGGGAAAACAATTTACTCAGATAGTTTTTTCTTCCATGTCTTGTTTTATTTTGTTAATGAATAAATTGTATATACCGTTTTCCAGCCATCCAGCAGTAGCCGTAGTGCAGCATTACTAAAAAACACAGCGGAAGGAATCCAATGTCCAAATTTATTTCTGAACTCTGTGCCACCCGTGGACAACACACTGAACAGTGAATTTTTGTTATGCTTTAAGAGGATTAACAAAAAGGATCCAATAACCAAAACAAAGGTCACTTCAACTATTTCATTTATCCTAATAAAATTATAAATTGGAAAGTTTGTTACTTAATTACGAAAAAAGCGGCTGAATAGATTTGGATGACATTTAGCACACAGACAATTTATTGCCTGGATTAACATTTTATAGCATACTCTTTATCCTGAAAAAATGTTAGGTTCCTGTGGTATTTAAAAAAAAAACGAATTACAGGTTGTATGAAGTACATAGAACAATTTCACTTTTTTCTAAATGCTTACATTTTTGCTTGATGGTAGGACATATTTTAACTGGTAGTTTACACCTTCTTAGACAATCTGTGAGTTTATTTTTTCTCTTTATTCAGGATACAAACAGTCATTATACATAATTTTTTACAATATACATAAATATTTAAAGACAGAGTTCCATACACAAAATAGATACATAGATACAGTACTGAAACAAAATCCTACACATAATACAAATAGATAATCAAAATTTTAAAATTTAAATTAAGAAAAACAATAAATACATTCAAGGAGCCATCAAAAGCCTATTATGTATCTGAATCTATAATTAGTCAAACTTCCACGTTATACATCCACATCCACAAATTCGCTATTGTATGCGTCAACGCTACATCTAAAAAGTTATTCCCGGTGTAAACCGTTTTATATAAGGGGATAGAGAAAAGTGTGTGAACGGGAGCCAGGTCTGGGTACTCTTAAAGCTATTTTATCCAAAATTTGAGGGGAATCAATGTAATTTAAAATTTTAAACAAAAATTTCTGTTCGAATTTGCCACATTTTAAATGCATTTTAGTAGTTGTAACTATATATTTGGTATCTTTGTCTTCGAGTGAGAATTAACAGATTAATGTATGCACTAACTCTGGCAATAGAATTTTTAAACATCAATATTTTAAAGAAGAGACATTTATAAAGAAACAGGTTATATTTTGCAGGCACTGCAAGATCTGGCGCTTGCGGTGGAGGCGAGCGAGGCGGAGGAGGCGGCGAGACTGCTGCCGAGCTGGGCGCAGTGGTACAGGGGCGCGGCCGCCGAGCCCGAGCACAAGGTGCGCGAGTGCGCGCAGCTGTGCCACGGCGCCCTCATGCGCAAGTGCGGTCGTCGCGCTGCGCCGCAGCTGCGCACGGTGGCGCCCGCGTGGCTGCTGGCCTGCCACGACGAGTTCGCGCCCGCAGCCGCAGCCGCCGACAGCGCGTTGCGAGACACCTTCCCCGGCCGCAAGCTGCGCGAGGCCATTTTGTTTTGCAAGTCCGACATCATGGAGTACCTCACGACCAACGTCGTGGCGTACGCGGATCGAGCGGTGACGGGGAGCGAGCGCGTGGCGGCGTGCAGTCTGCTGGCGCTGAGGCGCGTAGCGCGCGAGGTGGACGAGGGGGGAGAGGGGGGCTTGGGGGTGGAGATGGGGGCGCTGCTGAGTCACGAGTCGTTCTGGCGGCTGGCGTCGCAGGGCGAGGGCCGGCTGCGTGGCGCGTGGTTCGCGTGCGCGGCGGAGGCGGCGAGTCGCGTGGAGTGGGCCGAGCGCGCAGCGAGTCGAGTGGCGCGCGCTGCGCTCGCTTCGCGCCCACTCGACTCGTCTGCGTGGCTCTGTCTGTTCGAGCTGATGCGACGCGTACCGGTACCTCTCTTTCTTTACGCTTTATATTCAATCGAAACACTATGATCTGTTATTTTTCAAAACTCAAGTCATAATTTTGGCGGAGGGGCGATATTTTTGACGCTGAGAGAATACATACAATAACTATGACCCTCTGAAATAATGAATATTGTAGTATAATAGATTCATACATTTCAGAAGTGGCACAAGTGGCTCGAGGATAAGGAGCTTTTGGTCGAGCAACTGGTGACGTCGATAGAGAACGGTAAGTGGCGCGGCGGGCGACCGGCGGGCGAGTATCGCGCGAGCGCGTCGGCTGATGGTGTGCGCTGTTGCAGGCGGGTGGGGCGACGCGCGGCGCCTGATGGACGCGCTGCCGATGTTCACCGAGGGCTCGGACGCCCCTTCGTCGCGGCCGGCGCTAGTCCGAGCGCTGCTCAAGGGGCTGCGCACTAAGGCCGTGCTGAGCTCCAAGAGCGAGCGGAGCGCGTTCGTCGACGGCGTCATCGACCGCTTGCGCGACGCGTCGCCCGACGAGTTGCGGGCAGTCGGCGGATGCGGCTCCTTGTTCTCGGTGGCGCTCGAGTCGTCCGAGGCGCCGCACCGGGAGGACTTCATTCGATACGTCGCCGAACGCTCGGCGGCGCTTCTACGCCACTGGCTGCGAAGCGACCGCGCCTCCGACGTCGCCGACTTCTGTGCCGACATAGTCGCCTCGACGAAGGAGCAACTCGAGAGGGTGTCGGATTCGAGCGATTCGGATCGGCCGGTCGACGGGCAAGTGCTGTTCTTGCGCACTTTGAGAGCGCCGACCGCAGCGGGCGACGCGAAGCGGCGGAGCGTTAAATTCGAAAACGATCCACGACCCGAAGACAGTAGTGCATCGACGGTGACGGAGTCGGAGTCGGATCCGTCGCTGGAGAGGAGGTACGAGTCGTCGGTGGAGGAGGCGGGCATAGGGGTGTTCGGCGAGTACGTGGCGCTGGTGGACTCGGGCGCGAGTGGGAGAGGTCGTCTTGAGGCGGCGAAGGGTGCGAAGGCGCTGTTGCAGTTGTTCGACGGAGAGCGGTTGGTGTGCGCGGCGATGCGTCGCGTGGGCGCGGATTCGGCGTCGGCGCTGGGGACGCGCGCGCTGCGCGAGTGGGCGCTGGGTGCGGAGGGCGTGGAGCTGGCGTTCGCGGCGCTGCGGCTCGCGAGCGCCGACGAGCGAGAGGCGCTTGTGCGGTTGGCGGGCGAGACGTCGCCGGAGCGCTGCCTGCGCTGCTGCCTGCCGCTGGCCTGCGCGGACGCGGACTCGGCGGCGGCGCGCTGGCTGCGCGAGCCGGCGTGCGCGAGCGTGCTGCGCGCGCTGTGCGCTCGCGCATTGCGCGATGCGACTCCGTCGGAAGATTACGAGCTTCTGATGGACGCGCTCTCTCAACCCGGTATTTACACTTACTTACATACAGTTAACGCAGCCGATGAGTAGACTCACAGATCCATTACAACGTTATATTTCATTGAAATCGCGGTGATATTGCCTTCGCTTGTAGTGAATGTAAATTCACTACAAGCGAAGGCAATATAGGTATGCATGATATGTTAAAAAATATTTTAAAATGTCGCAGTATAATCGGAGAAAAGGGATTTTTGTACAGCGAGTGTGGTGAGCGAGGCGGCGGCGTCGGAGGTGGTGCGGGAAGTGGTCGCCGCGGGGGCGGAGGGCGCGTCCGTCGCCGAGCGAATGTGCTCCGCGCTGAACGAGCGGCCCTCGGCGCAGGATGCCCTGCTGCGCCATCTGATCGCGCTCGCATTCGCGCGCCCGGGAGCGCCGTGGCGCTGCGCGACGCAACTGAGTGCGCTGCCGACTGCGCGCCGCGACTCGCTGATGCGAGTGGCGGCCGAGTGCGCCGAGAGCGCCGCCCGAGCCGCGTCCGACGCGCCCGCCATGGAGCTCGTGGCGGACGCGTGCGCGCAACTGCTCGCCACCAGCGACGCAGCGCAGGTGGCGTCGTTCTCGCGCGCGCTGCTCGCGCCGCCCGAGAGCGACGCGCCGCTGTGGCAGTTCGCGCTGCGGCAGGACTGCATCGCCGGCGAGCTGCACTGCCCGCTGGACGAGGACGCGCCGCCGGAGTGCGGCGAGCTGTCGCGAGCCGAGCTGGTGCGGCAGGCGGACGCGATGCTGTTTCGCGCGATCTACCTTCGGCGCCTGGGCGCTCTGGTGCCGCTCGCGGACGCGCACGTGCGGCGCTGGTTCCTGGAGTCGGTGCACGACTTCGCGGTCGTTCATTCGCTGCACGAAACGTACGGATTCGTAAGTCGCCTCATTCTCTATTTGTCAATAATTCAATACTTCAGGCGACGTTGATTACAAAATGTAAACCAGCCTTTTAGCCTGTGGAACGATACACCAAAACCGAACTGTGACAAACTTTTAATTACTTAAATGTTGAACAATTATAATTATTCAAAAATTACAGGTTTCACACAAATTTTACTCAATAACTGAATTCTTTGTTTACGAAGAGACAACACGTCCTCTCATATAACAAACTACAAGGAGGTAAATCGGTTTTTGTCACTACCACAAAATAACCGATTCAAATCTCAAATACGCTTTCACCGGCACAGACAAAACACAATAGCGCCCTTATATCACCTTCACTATACGGGTTCGCGTTAAAATTCCAGTGGGAGCATTACGGCCTCATCGAGGAGTACCACTCGCGACTGCGAAGCGTACTCGCGGACGTCGTGGCGTCCGCCTCGCGAGAGGACAGTCGGGCCGTCTTCGGCGCCGCGTTGGAGCTGGCGACCGACAAAGGCTACTACTGGTCCTACGCCGCCCGACATCTGTGCGACCTGATCCCCTCGGATCTCGTGGATTCCGACAAGCTGCATAGCGCCGTCGGCGGGAACGGATACTTCCACAACCTGCAGGCGCTCACCAGAGGCAGCGCCGACGAGGAGCAGGCGTTGGAGGTCCGACTGGCGCTCATGACGAACAGCCTCAAGCTGATGGCGCTCGAGCCGGCGCCGGCGGTGGCTCGGCTGCGCGGCGAGTGGGGCGCACTGTCGTGGGCGTCCTGCGCATGCTGCGCGAGCACGTTGCGCGCCGCCGCCGCGTCGGTGAACGCGCTCGGCTGGCAGCTGTCGGCGCAGAAGTGGGACTTCGTGACGGTGTCGCTGACGGACGCGCTGCAGGCGGCGGAGCGGCATGCTCAACGCCGCGTCGACGCCAAGGCGGCGATGCTGTGGGTCGCGACCGAAGAGTTGCTGGGGGCGGTGGTGCGCTTCGTGCGCGCCGCGCCACGCGAATGCGAGCGACGCGTGCCGCCCGCGCAAGTGGTGCAGCTGCTGGAGGAGTGGCCGGTCGTGTTCGAGGCGGCCGTGCGAGCCGCCGTGCTGAGTGTTGTGATGCAGTGGCTGCGTTCAGACGCAACCGGAGCCGCGGCCGCCGCGTTCGCGTGGGCCACCGTGCGCGCGACTCGCTGGGTGCGTGTGACGGACGCGGACGAGGCGTCAGCGCTGGCCGCGGCGGCCACGGCCGCCCTGGAGCGTAGTCCGTCCCGCGCGACGCTATACTTGGCCTACGGCGCACTCTCGATGTCGGCGGACGCGTTGGTGCGACGAGACGGTATGTACTGTTTCTTGGACTATTTTTGAGTTTGAAAGCAGCGCGATTAAAAGTGGTTTACGTAACCTGAACTTTTGCGTGGAATTCTTTTAATGTGTGAGATAATATGGAAGACGGTGTAGTCTCGGAGCTTCTTTTAATGCCCAAGACCTGCACGAATTATTTAAAAAAATTTTTTTTTTGGGGAAATAAGTGCAGTTACATATAAACAAAAAAATCAATTTAAAAAAGATACAAATTGAAAAATATGATCATAGTCTTTAACATTTCTCCCTGAGATACCAATAGTAGAAAGTTTGTAAATACAAGACTTGTGTTTAGAGATGGGTTTGCTCTTGACCAGCATTCAGCTGTGTAGCGAAGATGAGGCCTAAGATGGAGCGAACTTCATTCTCAACCCAGAAGATGTCACTCCAACTTTGAAAACATTTGGGTTGTATGAGCTCAGGAGTTCCTAACGTTGGCAGTGCGCATTATAAAGGATGTTTTAATGCACTTGGTTCGAAAAAGAGGGATTTCGACAAGATGAGTATGGAAACCAGCCGTACGTCTGTACGCCGTGTCTATTTGATGTTGCACCCTATCGACAAGTTGCATGTTAATGCTTAACTAAACATTGTAGAGGGGTTGTAAGAGTGTCTAATGGTCACGTTTGGTGCAGAGGAGAGGTTCGCGCAGTGGAAGGGGCGCAGGATCGAGGCGTGCGCGCGGGGCGAGAGCGGGGAGGAGGCGGCGCCGGCACCGCTGTGGTGGGAGGTGTACGAGGCGCCGCTGCGGCGCCTGCACGAGCTGGCCGAGGGCGCGCTGGCCGAACTGCGCGTGGGCGAGCAGACGGGCGAGATGGCGCCGCACCACGACTCGCACCGCGTGGCGCTCGCCTACCTGCTGGCGGCGCGCGCCGCGCTCGCCACGCTTGCCGCTGTGGCCGAGCGCTGCGAGCGCGGCGAGCGCGACCTGCTCGCACACCACTCGCGCCGCGTCGCGGACGCGGGCTTCGCGGACGGTCTGCTGTCCGTGTGTCTACGTCTGCTGCCGGCGGACGTGTTCGAGTGCGCGGGGGCGCTACCGCCCGACAGGGAGACTCTCTTCGACGCGAATCAGGTCAGATTCCACCGTCCTTTAAACTCGGTCTCTCTTAGTGCACATTTATATGTTTAGCTTTGGTCACATAGAGGGAGGAGCCGGCCGCGGCCGCGTCGTCTGCGGAGGTGGGCTCGCTGGCGTGCCGCTGCGTGGGCGCGGCGGTGGGCGGCGCGCTGGCGGGCGCCGTGCGGTCGTGGCGCGCGGTGGCGCCGGAGCGCGCGGGGCGGGCGCTGTCGCGCGTGGTGCGCGGCGCGCTGTCGGCGCGGCTGGTGCGCGAGCAGCTGGCGGAGGTGCGGCGGTTGGCGGACGCGGAGGTGGCGGTGGACGAGGCGGCGCGCGAGGTGCGCTGCGCGGCGGAGGAGGGCGCGCTGTGCGTGCGCTTTGCGCGCGAGCACCCGCTGGTGGCGCCGCGCGTGGAGGGCCCGGCGGTGCTGGCGCTGGCGACGCGCGCGGCGGAGTTGCACCTGGCGGCGGGCGGGCGCGTGCGGGGGGCTCTGCGCGCGTGGCGCTCGGCGGCGGCGGCGCCTACGGGCGCGTCGTGCTACGTGTGCTACTGCCGCGTGCACCCGCAGTCGGGACTGGAGCCGCAGTCGCAGTGCCGCCAGTGCCGCAGTCCGTTCCACGGCCAGTGCCTCAGCGCCTGGTTCCTGTCCACCTCAAAGTGCTCGTGCCCCGTCTGCAGGATCACCTTCTAACACGATCAAGGTCCTACGGTGTTGGCTAATTGATTAACGTTCAATGTAAATACATTATTTGAAAAACAAAAATGTTTTTTAATCACTAAGGATAAGGATAAACTTGTTAACACCAACTAAATAAAAAATTATAAATGAAGGCTTATATGAATATTTATAAGATTGGGTCTGCAGGTGTTTGTGATACTCCATTTTTTAAATAAAACTTCAATCGCATCATATATGTACTTGTTTTATTTAAATCTTCCAGCATTTTTTTTATATGAGCATATGAGCAGCATCTAGAGAGAGTGAAGGGTAAATTGTCAACACCTACTCCAATTATGTGGAGAGACTGACTGGATTCAATATGACGTACTCTTACACAACAGACGTAAATTTCTGAATTGTATGTTTGTTCAGGATTCTTCATAATCATATTAACTCTGCGCCCCTCTTTTAGAGTTCCTTTTATATCCTTTTAGTTTTCGCACTAACTACGCAAGGAATACCTTTTTCAGGCAGACATGTACGAGTTTGTGTTATAACATATTTTCCATTTCTATAGCAAAGTTCAGGAAGCGCTTGGAAGATTTGCTATTGCGTTCTTAATTTGTATCTCGTAACACTTAGCACTATTTTGTTGTATTCTTTTGAAGTGGCCATTTGTAAATATTTGTATTAATCTTATGGTAATATAGGTCTTAATGTTTCTACTTTTTGTAAAATAAGCTGTGTTTGCCTTAAATAAATAACTTGGCCATACATATTACAACAATCTCTTGTACTTTCCAATATAATATTTTATAAATAATAAATAGAACAGTGCATTACCATTAATTACTTGTTTGCAATATCTTTTCACAATGGTAACTTCTCGTTGAGGAATTTTCAATATTTTGTTCTAACACCATTGACTCGACGTGACATAATATTTAAAAAGCAATATCAATTAATAAATCTCCCTTGAATTGTCTATCGCTTGGCAAAAGTATAACGTTAGACGTTATATACAGCGAACTTATGGTTGGTTTTACATACTTCCTGAAAAAAGCCTGAAAAAATGCTACCGTACAGTGCTGTTCAAGCTACTGTAATCTTGTTTGAAATTGAAAAGAGACAATTTGTTTATTAAAAAATACAGAAACTAAAAAAAATGAAAAGTGACTAGAATAAGTTAGGGTCCGAATGGTTCATTGGTTGTCCAGCTGTCGATTGATCCAGTCCAGGTCTTCGTAGAAGCGAGGGTCGCTCACGCGCAGCGCAGTGCGTTTGTACATGAAGTAGTACCACGGGGACACTGCAAAAGAGATTACTTTAACTCCCTTTATATAGGGAAAGGGGATGTGGAGGTGATTTGTGGACTTACTGCAACGCTGCACGGTGAAGAGCAGTATGAGGAGAGGAGTGGAAACGGCCTCAGGGTCCGTCCACTTCTGAAGGAGCCAAACGGCATGAAGGGCGACGCTAGTGGCGACGTACGCCACACACACTGACGCCGCTGTTCGGAATTTGCGGACCAACACCTCCACTAGTCCCGCCTGATCACATATCATTATTATTTATTATAAAAGGAGTGTTTACAACTAAATGTAATGCCACAAAATTACATTACACAAGCTTGGGGGCATTGAAACTATGAAACAGCACAATAAATCAATATAAATTCAGACTAATGAACAAACCAGCGGGTTATTTCAAGTGGAACATTGTACAATAACTAGACTAAACATCGTCGGGACTCTTACCTGGAATAAGTATGTTGAAAAAAAGGACATCAGCATTATTGTGATTGAAAAAACAAGAAATAAATCTTGAAATCTAAAAAGTACAAAATTATAAAATTAGTACATACAGTTATAATACTGACTTAAATAATATAATATACTGACATAAATAATACAAGTAATCCATCGCGGCTTTTCGGAAATAAGCTGGCGCAATTAAAAATGATATCACAAAAGACAAAGAGAAGTTGTAAAAGCAAGCAGAAGGTATATCTAGGAGTTGATAGCTTCATTTCAATTCAATTCAATCAACAGTGTTAACTAGAATATTTATTTACATTTTTTAAACATGTTTATTTATATTCAAGGGTTCCCAACTTTTCAAGGTTTCACAAACTAAGCCACAGCAATGACATCAACCACAGAACACTTCAACTCCTTATTTAGATAACTTGTATTCTATAGACATAGTAAAACAGACACAGAATAAAACATAATTTTTCTTTTTGGTTTTTTACATACAAATTTATCGTGTACATATTTTCAAATTAAATTGAATAATGTATTCAACAACATTATATATATATATATATTAAATTTATAATGACTGTGTGGGATTGTAAAGTGAACTCCACATTAATTATTTACATATATACACACATTTATTATATACATTTATACATTGGAACATTTGATGAAACGCACGAATGGGCGTTTTTACATTACGCACGATGGGCGTTTGTATTGTTGAGTCGCGAGAAAGCGCGTGCTTTCTGTAGCAGAGTTGAAGGCCGACTGTCTCTCGTTTCCGTGCTTCTTCATTTGAAAGAATGACACGGAAACTAAAACGTAAGTTCCAAATAGGTAACTTAAAGGAGGTCGCCACATCAGCCCCCCCGGAGACCGTAGGTCGTAACGAAGAGTAGACTGGAAGGAGTGGACAGCACTTGGTGGCACGTTGCTGGGTGATGGCACTAGCCGTGTCCATTATTTGGATCGATAAACCGGCTGCTGGAACGTATCCGTGTGCGCCAGCCTGGATAACGCTATTAGGAGCGCGCGGTCGCGTCGACTTTCTCAGGCCAGCTAGCTTCTGTCCGAAATCTTCGATGATGTCGTAGTTCGTTTTCGTTTGACGACGTAGTCTTCGACGTAAAATGCAATTTCGCAGAAAAATTTTTCGCTTGTTTCGAATGTCACTTTGTCAACAACACGGTAACTATGGAAAACTGTCCGAATTTTTCTTAAAATGTTCATTTATAGTCGCGGGTCACCAATTTTAAATGTGGGATGAAAATGACTTCACATTATTATTTACATATTTACACACATTTATTATATACATTTATACATTTGGAGAAACGCACGAATGGGCGTTTTTACATTACGCACGATGGGCGTTTGTGTTGTTGAGTCGCGAGAAAGCGCGTGCTTTCTGTAGCAGAGTTGAAGGCCGACTGTCTCTCGTTTCCGTGCTTCTTCATTTGAAAGAATGACACGGAAACTAAAACGTAAGTTCCAAATAGGTAACTTAAAGGAGGTCGCCACAACTGTGATGGTTAGATTTAAATAAATTTTCATTGTGTTGAGAATTGAAATGTCAAATGAGCCTGTGCTACATGAATCGAATGATTTTATTTTGTGATTGTTTCAATCGGCTGATAAACTGGCGATCTATTCGATCGGACTTATTGTTGTTTCTATGACTTCTAAAGGAGAGCAAGTTAAATAGGACTATTTTTTTAATAATTATAATTCCTTCTATTTTTTTAAAGATGATGTTAAAAAGTAGGCGACTACTTATTAAAGGGAGTTGGCGAGTACGTCAACGCTCAGCTTTGGCATCCCTTACTCACTCACCGAATCACAACAGCACATAAATGCTATTATTTTATGGTGGTCTTCTGGGGTGGTGGTTACTGCCGCCAACGGGCTGCTCAAATGAGTGCGAAATGCAGTATGCCCTGCTACTACTTTCCAAATCCAGACTAGCCAACTTTGAAAAGTTCATTTCCAAGTTGACCCCGCCTGGAATCGAACCTGGGGCAGGCCCCCGTCACTCGCCCAATGCTGCGTTATAAATTGTACATTTCCCGCACAAAATGCACTCATATTATTATTATAAAATTCTTGAATAACCATACAATGGTTAATTATTGTGAAGATTGAAGCCCCCTAGAGAGGGCTTAGTCTTGACTATACTATGACTATCAATGCAATCATAACGATTTCATACTAGCTGTACCTACCATTGGAAAGTCCTTTCCAATGCCTTGTTGTTTAGCATTCTGTATTTACAATTTTGTTTTATACTTACTAATTTTTGTTGAAATAGATTGAAGATTTGTAGAATAGTCGCTGAATACTGGAAGGGAGTAATAGCTACTTACTGTCAATGTGCGTAGAATGTGCGCTGTGTCACCTTATAATTATGTTTCAATACAAGGCGTTATGAATGTTTAATTAATAAATTCATAAGTCTAGAAGAGTGGGCATTAGGCGTGTAAGCAATTAAAAATCATGTTAGCATTGAAATGTCAATATATATATTTTTTAATATTTATAAATTTAATATACATCGTAATATCAAGTAAAATGAATTACTATATTTTATATAATATAATATTTTAACACATGTTAATCTATGGGTAGCTTTAACAATCTAGAAGTTTCTTAAGAATAACGAGCCGTTGCACACTCTGGCTGCGGACACCAAACAACATCCAACAAACACTATAATGGCAAATTGGCAATAGGAATCCGATCGGCACTTGACTCACACTTAGTACATAAAACAATTGGCACAATAAACTTTATTCCCTAACTAAAGTAAAGTAAAGTCGACGGGCCTCGTAGGACTATATGAAACAGACAGACCCGTCGAGCGTCGGCTTAACTAATCTTTGGTTCGTCTAGCCCACCAGGTCATTCGAAAAACCTTAACCTAACCTACGACCACAACGAAACGAAACGAAACTCAATACTGGTTCCTTTGTTTACTTTGTATTCGTTGTTCGGAAACCTTTAAAATTAATTTATCTTAAAATGTATTTTGGCTTAGGAACTCTCCGTTCTAATATACTGATTCGATAATTCGATAAAATGTAAACGATGCTATATCTAAACATGAATTCAATACCTTTTATACTCGTAGAATGAAATTTAATCTCGAATGTTAGTTAAGTACAAGTAAATTCGTAATTTGGAAATGCACGAAAATTTGTCCTTATCGTAGGAATATTATATGAATATAATATTATATGATTCAGTAGATAAACGAATAACGCAGTGCAAATAAGACATTGATTATTGTCACCATATCCATATCCATTCATCAGAAATTCAGTTACAATTACACGGCTAGAATATAATAATATTATGTACAGATGATTTACAGTAATGCTAAGTATTTACAGGCCATACACACCTTTTGAAAGTAAAAGTTCGTTAACACAGTAGAGATCCCACATTAGTACATCATGGAATGCTTTCAATTAAAGTAATCTAAGCTATCCTAAAATACATGCAAAAGCACGGCCAAGTTCGCATTAGGTCGAATTCAAGAGTATACCTAACTAAACTATATATATATATATACTATATATAAATTAACAAGTAATTAATAATGTAAACACTAACGTATTGTCATCACAATCGATCGAAGAGTGGACTGAATCGAATTTGGCTTCGCGGAGTATTACGATACAGGTACTGCGTTCGGGTTCGCCTTAACCTAACCTTAACTACTCTTACATTTGGTTCAATCAGATACACTTTATATGGCACGTCGTCTTTGGCTTGCGTTTGGCGTTTGGCGTTTGGCATTTGGCGTTGGCGCTTGTAAATTAGTCTCTGTAGGGCTTGCAGATGGCGAACCTGTGGTTCATGTGCTGGCTGTAGGAGCCCGAGTGGGAGAACTTCTTGAGGCACTTGCAGCACTGGAAAGGCTTCTCTCCCGTGTGCAGGCGCTTGTGCTCCGTCAGGTGGTGTTTGTGCTTAAACGCCTTCGGGCACTCCACGCACTTGTACGGACGTTCCCCTGAAACACGACACGACCCCGGTTAGAACCTTTGTTGGAATACAGACAAACCTATCTCTACATTCCGAGAACGACGCGACACTCACCCGAATGCTCGTATTTGTGCCTCTTGAGGGAACTCTGCTTGACGAACGTCTTGTCGCACTGGACGCACACGAACTGCCCTTCGCCCTCCTTCGAGTCGGCTTCGAGTTTCACTTTGGTCTTCTTGAGTACTCTGTCGTCCAGATCGACGGCCGACGACGCGTCGTCGCCCCACGACGCCCGCTCGTAGAACGGACTCAGCCTCTGTCGGTTCATGTCGTTCGACATGTGCACGTTGAGGAGCGGCGATCGCGCCATCTCGTTGTACTGCAGCATCCTGTCCACGGGCATCGGATGGCTCGGAGGCTTCTGCGACAGCGGAGACAGAGGGAAGTCCGTGAAGGACGACGACGAGCAGTTGGAGTGCGGGTAAGCGCCGGCGTAGCTCGGCCGCTGCGGCGTCGTGCTGCGCGACGACTTCTGGCTCAGATTGACCGCCTCCGCCTCCTCCGAGTCGGAGTGAGTCGCGGAGACGCTGCACGTCGGCGACGGCGACGGACTCGACGTCACCGACGGATTCGACCTCTTCGTGGACAAGTCCAGCGGCTGATCGGACGTCGGCATCGTCTGCGTCATTCTGCGCACTCTGGCTCGGTTGTTCTGAAACCAGACCTGCACCACTCTGTTGTCTAGACCGATCTGTTGAGCTATTTTCTTAAATTCGTCCCGATTCGGTCTCGGATTGACGGCGTAGTGCTCCTTCAGTATCGTCTGCTGTTCCTCATTTAGAGCCGTGCGTACTCTAATTTTTCTATCGGTGTCGTTGATGGATTTTTCGTCGCGATCTTCTCTGCCGAAGTCTTCGTCCTCGCTCGCGCTCACCCCGCTCTGTATCGAAGCTCGCATCTCGGCCTCCAACCTGTTCAGAGCTACGGTCTCCGCGACTTGGGCGGCCAGTCCTTCGTGCTTACGGAAAAGGTTTCCTCCGCAAACGACTTTTTCGTGATCCAATAGATCGCTTTTATTGTTAAAGATCGCACTGCACTTGGGACATCTGTGAGTGTCGACAGATCGTTCTCGGAGGCGCTGAGCGGGCGGCGACTCTACGCTCGGACATATGTTGCCGGAGACCGGCGATAGCTTGTCTACGTTCGTCGTAAAGAAGTGTTTAGTGACCGAAGCGTTGACCGACTCCATTATTGTGTTGAAGCCGGCGTGTTTGTCATCGCTCAGTCTACTGTTTAACGGGACGGAGTCGTAATGACGAACGGGGGATTCCAAATCTACGTGTCGCTCCTCCCGCTCCTTCTTTATGGACACGGCCTCCTCGTCCTCTATGTCCATCACGAGTTCGGCGCTACCTTCCGACCGTCTGTCCTCCTCTTCCGTGACCTCTTCGATTAAGTCTTCCGGGTCCGCCGGGGCCGGACTGTTTAGTTTTGGACTTATGGGCGTGTCCATTTTCCTGTACTGCGATGAGGCTAGATGTTCAAACAGTTGCGTCAGCGAGGCGGGGAAACTGTACGGAGCTATTCCACTCGCCGGACTGATCGGCATGCCCGAGGGCAGATAGAACGGATTCAGCCCCGGTTGTCCCAACGGCGGACGATGGAAGTTATTTTCTTGAGCCGACATGGAGGCGAAAAACGCAGCGGCCTCGTTGTACTTGGGCAGAATGGGGATGAAGGAAGTTCCGTTGGAGGCTATGTTGTTATTCAACTGCGAGGCCGCGATGGCGTTGGCTCGTTTCCGCGACGGGCTTCGGTCGGGGTTGAGCGCGGGGTTGTTCGGTTTGATCCTTCCCATCTTGATGTTCATCACTAGACACTTCTTGGACGTCATGTGACTGGAGTAGGAGCCCGAGTGGGAGAACTTCTTGCCGCAGTTGGCGCACTCGAAGGGCTTTTCGCCGCTGTGTATTCGCAGGTGCTCCTTCAGGTGATGCTTGAACTTGAAAGCTTTGTCGCAGTCGTTGCACTTGAACTTACGCAAAAGGGCGCTTTCGTCGTGGCTTATCATGTGCCTCTGCAGTCTGTACACGTTCGCAAAATTCTTGTGGCATATCTTGCAAGTCTGCGGACAAAACAGATTCGTTGTAATTATTTACGGTGTCACCGCAAGCGTTGTACGACGAGGGAATTTTTCTTTGGCTTGTACGTTTAATGGTGATTTTTAAGAGAAGAGATGAGCAGACGAAGGCAAAGAAAAGGCGAGGTAATCTTATTGATATTACAAACAGAACTGACATATTTTTTGGAAGTATCCACCTGTGTGTTGGGCGAGTGGAGTGTTTCGTGGCGCTCGAGCTGTTCCCGCGTGGGATAGGCTCCTCGGCATTGGCCGCAGGAGAAAGGCCCTCCGGGGCCCAAAGGCGACCCTCCTCGTTCCTCCTCCTCCTCGCCGGTCTTTCCTTCTGCTGCCCCTGACGCCAGCGGACGAACTGTAACGTAAAAACACATTCTCACTGAACCACTTGTGTCCTTTTGCCCCACTAGTGTTACGTTAGGCAAATAGTGGTCTTCTGTAAGGGTGGTCAGGTGCACTCTCTGACAATGGCTTCTGTTAAACGACGCATAAAACGAATACTGTAGATGTTATGTAGCGGGTTGGAATCGTTTACGCTCGCTCATATACGTAAACAATTAAATTTGAAATGTGTTATTTGGGTAATAACGGCTGTTCGCCGCGTAATATCGTTTTGAAAGGCGGCGCACTAAATCAAATATAATAAAGAGTAAAATAACGACGCGACGTATTAATTAGTGCGATCGGCCACCGGCCGCCGGCCGCGTTATGACTGGCCACCGGCCACCGGCCACCGGCCGCGGGCCCACCAACTGTAATTTGGAATTTTACAAAATTACGACAACGTAAACAGAAATGGTTTACGTTTACAGAGATACCTACATTCCTATTACGAAATTCCACTAAATTATTAACATAATTATGATTTGTTAATTTTGTTAGGTATGTATTTAATTTTAATTTTAAATGCACAGACAATAGACCGAAGTGATATTAATTATAAAGTGAATGATCACTGCAATGTTTGTTATTTCGATTGATATTTTTATGTTAATTTATATAAAACATATTTAAATTATATAAGAAAATTAAATAGTTACAAGTATTTGATTTGTTGATGGTACTTTAAAACCATTGGGGACGATGGACACCTGAAAATTGTGATGGGGATGAGAGACACTATAGTGTAAGTAAATAATGAGGCGGGGACCAACCCTCGGGGACGAAGTGGAATAAACCGATAAAACGATACGAATAATTAATGTTTATAAGTATATTATGGAGTGATTTTGATTTCGAAATAAAATTATCTTTTCTCATTTTGTTATACCTAATGCACATTCTTAAGCACTCAAAAATGAGTTTCTAATTGTTTTGGCTGACTGAAACTTTGTTAATAAATCTAATAACACGTAAAACAGTTGAAATGTACAGCTTTACCGAAGTCAAACTACTTTTCATCTAGAAAATACATATTTAATTTGGAAATCCGTAAAATATCTTAATGTGTAAAAATAAATCTAATGAAATATCAAAAAGTTAGTGCATTAGAAAAAATACATGCCAATAGAAGACATATTGGTATGTACAAATTAGGTTATGATTAAGATCGCGTTTAATCCAGAGTTTAAACAACTTTAAGTAGTTATTAAACAGCAGAAAATAGAAAATTTTCTCTAACTTGAACGTTTGTGAGATTAAAGTTTTATAAAATACATTTTTTTTTGTGCAAAAAGTCAAATAAGTAATTTTATTAAACTACGTAGGCACTTATCGTAGGTATCAACGTTGCTACATACCTAAGTAATAAGTATTTAAAATTAAAGTTTAGTTAGAATATATTACATAAAGAGGTCGTCATGAAAGTGGGAAAAAATGTGACTAACAGCATAAAAACAATAATAATTTCTCTATTACATTTACGAAAATATATTAAGTCGAAAAAATATCTACTCGACGACAGATGGCGCTAAGCGTACGAAGCTGTCCGGTTCGCCAGTTATTCTAAAAATACACCGGGAGCATAATTAATATTGTGTCTTCGCGTTATGGCAATCTTGGTGGCGTTTTTGATTAATTTCTTATTTATAATTACTTAAGTTTTATACTTGACGTAAACTTAATCGGGTGTAGGTAGGTAGGTATATTAGAATAAGGTAGCCACATGAAATAGTATATTCACACGTCAAATTTGAGTTTCAAAAATGATTAAATATTAATTAAATTGTTATTCTATTAATAGGTATATTTATATTTTACAAATAGCGCAGGTGACATTAAAGTGATGCATGGTTTTTTGTTCGCAATGTAGAGAGCGGATGAATACGCCTACACGCCACGGAGCAGAGTGCGTCCGTTAACCGCTGATAAAAAAACGAACAATTATCAGCGCACACACACACACGCGCACGCGACGTGTCCAGATAAGAGGTGCAGCACACAGCCGTGCCGACTGCTGATTGGTCGCACCTGTGCGTTTGCGTTCAGTGGGAACTAAGGCGCGGGGGGACCCGAGGGGGAACATATGTTTTCTGGCCACTTCACAATAGCCAAAACCATAATTATAAATAACAAAGAGAAAGTTAACCTATTTTGGATGAGCCTATGCATCATAGGTAACACTCAGAAATATATAAAGTTAATCTTGGAGTAGTTATCTCACCCTGTACGGAGCCAGAGCGAGTCGCTAGTATATAGTTGTTAGGTACCTAAATTCATCTACTAACATTTAGGTATTGTAGAAATGAAATTAGGTAACTAAAAATAATACGCAATTACATATAAATATATGTTTTAATTTGTAATTGTCGTTCCTGAATTTGTTTGGCGGATCATTTAGAGTAGCGAGTAAGACGTATATCCTGTTTATTTAAATGATTCCAATGGGACAGTACAAGCTATATGTACCTATAACATCTATAATTTTTGTAAAAGCGATTAATTAAATTCGATTTTTTTTTTTACAAAATAACTTTAATTCTAGCTGATGCACGCGGCTTCGCCCGCGTAACTTAATAAAATATAGCCTATATTACTCGCTGATAATATAGTTTTCAAACAGTGAAAGAATTTTTCAAATCGGTCCAGTAGTTTCGGAGCCTATTCAATGCAAACAAACAAACATTTCCTCTTTATAATATTAGTATAGATATCATAATTAATTAGTAACAAATATTTCTGTAAAAGTACGTTTTTTAATTTGTGTTATGAATATCTGATACAACACCTTATATCGCATGTCCGTTGGTATTTTACAACAAGATAGGAGGCCATTGAACATTAATGAAATATACACTTCGCAAAGTTTATCTAACAGATAAACTTTGATTCACAAGAACTGCTCGACAATCATGTTCCAATTATAGTATGAAAAAAAAGTATTTATTTTATTTTAAGTAAGGTTTTCATCTAATATATAAGTTTTCTCTTCACCTACAATGAATAATCTTCAGTTGAAATTGAGTTGATACATTTGACAGAAAAGTTCTAACGATCCAAAAAGATAACTATTATATTAGGTTGTTCGGAAAGTCATTTCGTTTTTTCCCGCCAGAGGACTTAATTACGTTTTTTCGAAACTAACTTCACACTTAAGCCCCATAACCATTATATGTCTTGAGAGCTGATATTGCAAGGCTTGTGTGTGAAAAAGTTCTATTAATTCTACCCAGTAGTTTTTGGTTGGTGCCCTTTTAAATATGGAGAGCAATAAGCAGCATTTTCGTCATATTTTACTTTTTAACTTCAGAAAAGGTAAAAATGCTGTCCAAGCGAGAAAAAAATTGACGGATGTGTATGGAGAAGGCGTGTTAACAGTACGCCAGTGCCAGAACTGGTTTGCAAAATTTCGATCCGGCAATTTTGATGTCGAAGATGCACAACGGTCTGGAAGGCCGGTCGAAGCTGACAAAGATGCGATAAAGGCATTAGTTGATGCAAATCGGCGAATCACCACACGAGAGATCGGTGAGAGATTAAATTTGTCGAATTCAACTGTTTATGGCCATTTGAAAGGCATGGACTTAACCTCGAAGCTCGATGTGTGGGTGCCCCATGTCCTTACCGAGCGAAATTTGTGTCGTCGTGTTGACGCGTGTGATTCGCTCCTCAAACGTCTAGAAAATGATCCATTTTTGAAGCGGATTATTACTGGGGACGAAAAATGGGTTGTATACAACAATGTTAAACGCAAGAGGTCATGGAGCAGAAAAGATGAACCGGCTCAAAGCGTGTCAAAAGCCAACATTCACCAAAAAAAGGTGATGCTCTCCGTTTGGTGGGATGTCAAAGGAATCGTTTTTTTTGAGCTTTTGCCGGACAATACAACGATTAATTCAGAAGTCTATTGTCATCAGCTGGACAAATTGAATGATTCACTTAAAGAGAAGAGGCCCGAATTAATCAACAGGAAGGGTGTAGTGTTCCACCAGGATAATGCGAGACCTCACACAAGTTTGGTCACTCGCCAAAAACTTTTACAGCTTGAATTGGACGTACTGCAACATCCACCATATTCTCCAGATCTGGCGCCTTCCGACTACTATTTGTTCCGGTCCCTGCAAAATTTTTTGGATGGCAAAACCTTTACCTCAAATGAAGATGTCAAAAACCACCTGGACGAGTTTTTTGCCAGCAAGGACCAAAACTTTTATGAGAGGGGAATTATGTTACTGCCAGAAAGATGGCAAAAGGTGTTGGACCAGAATGGCCAATATATAATTTAATAAAATATTTATTCATTATACGAAAACTGTCTTTCATGTTCCCCAAAAAAAACGAAATGACTTTCCGAACAACCTAATAAATTATTTGAGTCGTAAATGTTTTAGATACATAATTTCCTGTTTAGATTTGCTATGGTTTCGGGTTATTATGGATCATGCGTTAAAACTTATCAATTCACTTGCCAACATATTTTTTTAAATATCAAACAAGTGAGAACTGTTGATATTTCGTCTATAACGTAAGTTTTTATTTTATAGCTTTCGCTAACAAAGGATTTTTTGAAAATTTTTACTTTGTGCCAAGCCAGGGGCGTGTCTCTAGTTGTATGTGTATAAAAATACAAGTCATTGTAGAATTTATTTCAAACTAGCTGGTGCCCCCAACTTCGTACGCGCTATAGTTCGGTTTTTGAAAACCCCACAGGAACCCGACATTTTTAAAGGATACACAAAGTATCCTATAGTATAGTTTTATCCGGGTAAAAATCAATACATTCAAATCAGATAAAAAAACACATTCAAATCGATTCAGCTGTTTCCGAGATTAGTTCGTGGAGACAGACAAAAATTCAAAAAAATATTTTTGGACCTCGGTAACATAAGTGTAGGTATTAACAATGTGTACAAATACTTTTTTTTTAAATATTTAATGTAAAGTCACGCCTCATTTACGATTTTATTATATGTATAGACAGGTATGTTGTTGAAATGTTAAATGTTTTTGAAATAATAATATCGTTGAAGATGATTCGTGAGTAGCGCCATTGAAGCACTGATCTTGTTTAAAAGTAAGCGAGTCGCGACAAATCTAGACTAAAAGGTCTGTGTCTACATACTTACCTACATCCTAACTGGAATTTTAATAGTCAATTATTGAATAAATATATTAAAAAAAAAAACAGTTTAATTAATTCAGTTTAATAATAGGTACAAATAGTAGGTAATACGTCTGGTCGGACTTTGGCATATAATTGGTAGATAATATTTAACTTTTGGCATTAATCAACCATTACTAAAATATTATTTCAGTATTAAAAAAAGTTAATAGGTATTAAGAAGGAGATAACGTTGGAATACGTTTTATATTAATAAAGTGAAAATATATGTTAACATTTTCAAAAATATTAATTAAAATAAAAAATATACTTAGTCGAAATAAAAAAGCGAACTTTGGGTTAGATAATTTTTAAAATGAAGCTTTCCACCCAAATCGATAACTGGCTACCGTTCACCATTTGTACCACAAGTACCTAGGTAGGTACTTTTCGTTATCGTTACTAGGAAATCTTTGTAAACATCGTTAAATTTTGTACAATATCGGTGGAACGGGGTTACTTTGATCAATTTTCTTAAAATTACCTAAAATAACTCTACTTCTTTAAATATTGGCGAAAAAAAAAATATTAAAAAAACGTAACATCAACTTCTGTTTGTTTTTCTAACGTCTAAATATGGTTTAAATATATTCAAAAATAAGTTTAAAAAATTAAACAAAAAGCGTGATCAAAGTTAAACTGCGATCGGGCCCTACTTTTTTTTAAAGAAAATCTATAGTAACTCCCATTAGGTTATTATTATGGTAATAACCTAATAGGTACAGTAAACCAAATTAGTAATAACAATGGTACTGTAAACAAAATTATTATAGTGTATATATATATAAAAAAAAAAAAAACTTGACACAGTGGATTTCATCAAAATAATGTGTTTGTAACAACCACATTAGTACATTGAAAGTTATTCAGGCTTATAAAATCAGTGAAAATAATACTTACACATTTGTCGATTTTTTTTTCATCACACTGACACATTCTTAGACGCTAACCGTAGAAAAAAAACTTGAAGTTGCGTTCAGATATCGAAAAAAATTTCATATAAAAACAATATAAAGTTTTTATCAAAGTAACCCCGTTCCAATGTACTTACGAGTAATTATGTATAATATGATACAAAGTATATCTACTTACCTACTAATTTACCAAGTTACTAATTCATATGCATAACTTTAAGTACATATTATCTGTGTCATTAAAATTAGTATCGATAGAGGTAACGAGGTACTTATTACCTAAGGCCTTATTCTGACTTCTCTCGAGTCTCAAATGCTCAATATTATTATTAAGATTTAGTCAATGTAAGCCATGTAATAGCCCGAAATAATATATATTTTGTTATATATCAGAAAAAAAAAAGTTCAGATGATTTATTGTTGCAAACATCGACAAAGTTCGTTGTGTAATTTACAAGATTTTTTTTTTAAATAAATATTATTGTAATTTTAAAATTAAATTTTTCACTATACTTAAGTATATAAAGTTATCATATGCCTTATTCGTTATAGTAATAGGTACATGTACCTATATTTATTTTATTTGTTATAAAACCTATTGTTGATTCTCGTTCTCAGAATCTTCACTTACTTATTACCTAGGTAAGTATATAACTGTATATTTTTCAGTTTAATTTACTTTCTGTAATAAGAAAATCCCTATTAAGTATTTTAGGTTATCAAATATCAGTCTTAGTGTAAGTTAAAACTAAAGCAATAGTTAATTGTAATAATACATAGTATAAATGGTTGATCAATGTCAAAAAAATAATTCTTAATAGACTTTATGTTATGCTAAAATAAAATCTAACCTGATATAGGTATTTGTACTTTATATTAAATGAATTGGAGTCACCTTGAATTTCATATGTGTTTCTATGTTCGTAAATTGGCGATGGCACGAATTAAATTTAAAACAAATTAAAACTTTGCACTCACTTCAATTATTTTTTATTAGAGGAATCTGCTAAGTAGTAGATAATAACATATCCTAGCTTAATTAGATATAAGAATTTTCCTGTCGCGAATTTATACTCGTAAGTTTACTACGATGGTTTGTGGTAGCGATGTGATTTGTAAAGGTAAACATGTCCCTACGCAGTAATCCACTCCAGACAGGCGGCACTCGAAGGAGAAGAGACAGAAAGGAAAGAAAGATAAAACGAAGCAACAAAATGAAAATATAATAACAATAATAGCCGGGGAGCCACGACGTGGTTATTTTGATCGGCCGAAGTGCACAAGGAGCACAGGGTGCACAGGGAGCACAGGGAGCACAGGGTGCACGGCACTCGCGAGGGGGTAAATAGGGTAAATAAAAGCAAAAGGTTGGCAAACAAAAGCAAAAGAAAGGAAGCTTACTCGAGGAGCCGAGCCGCCTGGCGGAGGTGGTGGACGTGGGGACCTGCTTTATCCTCATGTCCGCGAGCCAACCGAGCGGCGAGCGATCGAACAGACCGCCCGCTCCCATGGGCGGCCTCACACCGGCCACTTTCATCGACGCACTCACACCGGACGACTAACACTCACTTCGGCAGGCGCCCCACACGTTGGCCAGGCTCCACAGGCGGTACGAGTAGCTGTCACCATAGCACCCGAACATGCTCTCATCGGTTCTCGCGACCATGGCCCGCTCGGGCGGACTGACGTGCGACTGGTGGCGCGTCGCGCGGTGGAATGAAGCGTCGGACCGCCTTTGGCCCCGCCCCCTCCGCGCGCGCGCCCCCCTCCGCACCACCCCGCACCACCCTTCATCTCCGCCGCCGCCCGCCCCACCTATACTTCGTTCCACCGGCCCGTCACCGTCCACCGTCCGCCGTCCGCCGTTTTTAAAAATTCATACTTAATTAGTTATGATTAAGTTTTTTTTTTTTAAATAATACAATTTGTAACTTTTAGATGAGTAAAATACTTAGATAATAGATAACTTTAGATATCTTTGCTACACGGTTCAATTAATAAAATAACAGTTCAGATATGTATTAATTAACAGTATATATTTACTGAAATATTTATTAAATTATACGAATTCATTAATATTGAATCTTGAAATAATTAGACTGACGGATTGAGTCTGCAAATGGCTTGCACCGATGCATTTTTTAGTACCGCTTTCTACCACCGGATGGCGCCGCCAGTCTTTTGGAGAGATCTCGCTTTGAATCATTCAACAATAAGTTCAGAAAAGTTATAAATGTACCTAAATTATACTTTACCCAAATTATTGATTACAAATACAGAAATTTCTATGGCTTTTAAAAAATAAAATAAACCTTTTTCGGTTTGTACAAAATGCGAGCAGGTAGGTAGGTAAGTCCCAATGAACGCAAGTGCGGCGCACGTGTGCGAAAGGTACTAAGCAATTGTTCTAAATGCGCAAATGTTACAAAACACAACTAATTTATAAGCATTTCGTTCATTCCACAGCAGTTATAGTGTAGGCGATAGAGTTCAGAATCTCTGTGAATAGTTGTCACTGTTGAGAGAGATATATGACGGTATTATAAGTATACACTACCACTTGGGATGGTCGCTATTGTTGTATTTATAAAATATTTGTTGCATTCTGTTTTATAACCTGTGTTAAACAACAAAAGAAACGAAGAGAAAAAAAAGTATTGAGGCACAATTTTATTGAAATATTTGGCGTGTAGAATTAATTTCAAATTATATTAATTGACACTTAATTTAAGCAATTAAGGCTCTAGCAAATTATATATTCGTGTTTTATTGAAAATTAGTTAAATATGTTAGAGGTTTGAATTTTATACTGGTGAATAAATTTAAGAAATATAATTTGGAATGTGATTTTAAAAAACAAATGAAGGGGAAGATATTTAGGAGCACGTTTTAGAAATTGTATTGAGATGGTTATAAAGTAATTTTGATGAATTATGTTTATATGAAGTTATACATAGCTATGTAAAATGAAGTGATTAAATTTATGATATGGAAATATAAGAAAGTTTTCTTATTTAATTATCTTATGGGGCCCATGAAGAAGTTTAGAAGAAACAGAAGTAAAAGTAAAAAATTTATATTAAACATGGCACTCGTTTATTGATTAACTGACTACCTACTAAAGTTGGAATATGAAATCTGGTTGTCACATGATCGTTAGCCAACACATCTGGTGGATGTAACCACCACTTTACAGTAGACCACCTTGAAATAGGTAACACCATGTGTGCAGTTGTGTTTCGGTAAACTATTAAGGGATGAAATAATGTCCATTAATTAATCCCTTAGGTATCCTTTATCCTACTAAAGTCGACAGCACACTTTGTATCATCTAGATATACCTACCACTTAGGCAACGGTAGCCAACTCTACCATCAACTCCATCAAATATAATCGACATTATGATTAGGTATGATAGGATTTTTTTTGAAAATGTATATGTAATTACCTAAGTACTTATACTTTGGCATGACGCTCACTACTCAGACTGGTTAGAATTACTTTAGTATTTCTGACTATACTCTACAACCTACTATATTCTCGAAAAGATGCACTCTTGCACAAGAAATTTTTTTTATAGCTTCTGTGGCACTTTTATTTAATAGTTTTAATTAATATCAGTTTCTAATTTAGTAAAATATCTAAAAATATTAAAACAAAGTAATGTTGTCTAACTAAATCCTTGTTCAAATGTGTGGGATTGATATCTTTAGTTGTTAAATGACTGTCTTTAGTCTCGCAAACCTGAAACTATAGCACAACAAAAT
The DNA here is from genome assembly GCA_944738685.1 of Synanthedon myopaeformis. Taxonomy (NCBI): domain Eukaryota; kingdom Metazoa; phylum Arthropoda; class Insecta; order Lepidoptera; family Sesiidae; genus Synanthedon; species Synanthedon myopaeformis. The sequence goes on along the minus strand of OX122921.1, from coordinate 11,403,711 downwards.
ACGGAAAAAAAAATACCAAGCGTATATTAATAATTTTATCTATTTATGCAAAATGCAGCATTTTGTAGCATTGAACAATAATTGCTCGTTGTGATAATAATTTTTTACAACATTTGGGACAGTTATTACGCCTACCTGCGGTCTCACTCTATTTCATATTGCAATGTCGATATTAATCTTAAATCGATATGACATTTTCCGTTGGCCCGTATATTTTTTCTTGAATTGGAGCAACCCCAATCAGTTCCTGTGGTTTCCGCAGCCGCTATGGTTCTAAAATCACAATATAAAGTAAAGTCGCCCCTATATTCTTTGTCCGACTGATGTGTAAGTTGTGAACGAATTTTTATGTTTTAATAGAGCGACTTCTTAGGTTTTTGTATATAACTCATGAATTTTATTTAAATTGCGCGAGTTACTTATTACGGTTTTTGTAAAAGAAGTCGATAAAATTTACTTTTATTAATTTCAAGTAATAAAAGCCTTGATTGAAATCCTTAAAATTAATAATTATCTACCTCAGAAGTTAATAAAACTAATAATTTATTTATTAGGTCGGCCAACCAGCGGAGAAAAGCCAGTAAACTTATATTCTAGTCTTCCAGAAGGGAAACACTCTTCTATGTTTGAATAATAAGGTTTACAAATTACCATTGATCTAATACAATATATTAGTCTTTATATTAGTTCACAGATCTAATGCAAATTACATGAACATATCATTTAAATTCTGAATAGCGTTTTATCTATCAGTTGATGATCTGTCAAAATGTTTTATCTCTATGAAAGGTTAGCTTTATCAGAGAAGTGAGACCGAGCAAGGGAGTAGGTGCCTCAAATTATAAAAAAAAACCAAAATAATCAGCTCGTTCTCTATGAGGTTATCTGTTCGGGAGCGGAGTAATAACACACTATGGGAACTCGGTTAAAAATCGTTATTATTAATCATCGAACTATAATGCTTATTGTAGTTATATGGAAAACGAAGGTTGGAGTGTGGCATTGTGTTTTAGAAGCGCACATGTGCCGGTGACAGGCGAAGACCTGTCCCACGCCCACGGCTGGTCCTAAACAATCAAAAAATGCGCACGTGATGTCCACAGGGCTTTGTTCTTCGCGCTGCAGGCGTGAAATTTCGAATGAATATTTAAGGTATAAATGGCGATGCGAACAATTCGGTTGTGCTGTGCTGTTATTGCAGTCCGATGCCAGATGTTGTTGCAAGTGTCAAAAGGCCATAAGCGAAGTACACTCGTCGACACTAGTCATTGCAATGCTTACTCATTATGCATAATATTTAACTGTGAGGAAATATTTATTTCTTTTAAGAATAAGATTTAAATTCAAATATTATTTTTAAATAAACCACCAGAGAATGATAAGTATTTGATATTTATTTAAAAAGCTTTTTACAAGTATGTGTATGGAAATCGTGAAGCACGATAAAATTAAATTAATCCACCACGTCCACTCAAACTGCAAACCAACCTCAGTAAGTAATTGCTTTTTTCAAATAAATCTTCAATTGACATAAAAAATTAGTATTTATTAAATAATATATTAAACATTGAACATTTTTTTGTGATGAATTATTTAAATTTAGTTGTAGATAGTCACGGTGCAACATTTCCTAACTTATTGCAGTACTTTGGACATTGAAACTTTCGTTGGCGACTGTACGAATATCCTGCGTTGACTTTTGTTCGTCACGTAAAAAATAATACAAATGATATTTAACGTCCTATTTTATCTATCGACAGTTGTATGACGAAACACGTGTACGACTATCTTTATTACTTTTCCAAGTAATTACGTATTAATTGTTAGACAAACAGAGCCAACGTAGGCCCAAACTAAGCGTCAGACTTGTTTATGGGAGAGCGTGTTATTATTTGAGATATAATTTTTCATAAGCATTAAGCATGAATTACTAACTAAGTATCTTTAACTTTTTCTATATAGATTTTAATTTATTATTTTCGGTACTGAAGCCTGTGCCTTGGATTCAGATAATTAACACCTGCAAATTAACCCTTTAGCCTATGCTCTGATACGATATAGTCTCATTTCTGTGCTTAAGTACAATGCCGCAGAGAAGTTAGTAGTAGCGGAGGCGTCTACTGGCGTCTGAAAAGGCCAAACGCGAATCCGATGCCAAGCTTTAAATTGAGTCGGTAATTTTTGTGAGTTAATGTGCGTAAGCATAAAACATGGCCTCTCCCGATGCCACTTGAACGCCACCGTTAAAGTGGCTTTATGCGAGGCCTTTGTTTAAACTCATTCCGGATCGTAAAAAGTGGGGTCGCACTATTGTTATTATTTGTTCATTAATTAAATCCAAGGGTGTCGTGACGATCAGGAATTGTGACCAACTTTTTGCTTAGGTACTTATATGTTGGTGACTTGTGGAATTTATTAAAAGCCTGCTGTCGTGTGGTGCGCTGCGATAATGTAATAGTTGGCACGCGCGTCCCTATAGAGTAGTGCGAAGAAGAAGCGGGGTGTAGGTGTGCAATTAGGGAGACAAGGCGCGACAAGAGTTGGCGCGACAGCGGCTTCCGTCGCCAGATCCTCCGGCCTATCAACATAAAAACAATGCGCCAATGGGACCTTTATTGCGACAGGTTTCCGCCATCGACGCCGCGCGCTCTCGCATTTCTTGGGCGTCGTTTTCTTTTCGCTTCCGCTCTGGGAGAACATTAAGCTCACGGAATTTGGCGCTGCGTGAATCGGTGCATCGGTGCATGCTACACTTCCAAACAACTCTTTCGCTGTTTTATTTGCGGATCCGTTGCTCTTTTAATTCGTTTATTTCGTTGCTTTGTTTCGGCTTTCGCGTTTCTTTATGGAGTGACTGTTCGTAGACGTAGCTAAAGTGCGTTGGCGTCCGTCCAACTGTGCCAAAGGTGAGACAGGGAGCGATAAATCAGGCATCCTTCGTAGAAGATGGTGTTGCGTGGTCGATCCTTCACCTCTGCGCCCTGCAGCCGTTATCGCCGCGATAACGCTCCCACAAATAGGCTACCGATTGACGTCACACTTCAATTGCGCACCACCTCGGCCCGATAGCGGCCTCATTACTAACACTACCACTCAATATTACCTACTAGCTTTTACTTTTACCCGCGGCTTCGCTCGATCTAAAGTGTGTACATTCTGAAAGACATTCTAATTTATCAAAAAAATTCATAAATTTAATGAGTGGGTACCAACGGGTCCTTCTTGTTTTAGCGCTCTGACTCAGGGGTCCTGAACTCGTTCTCAGCAGAGCCAAGTTTGGAAATGGACTCTGGGTGTGCAGGTGTGCCACCCTGCATGGTTAACACACACAAGCCTAACAATGTATTCTGTGGGGCCCATAATATTGGCGTCTTCGGTCTTGGTGATTTTTAAACATTATTTATTTTTATAAAATTCCGAGACATCAAAAGCGTAAAAGGATTTTCACGCCAGTTACTCGTAGCTTATTTTAATAATATATGTAATGTATGAAGTTTTTTAGGCAATAAGGGTACGGGGACGGGTATACATTATACCATGGGACTTTTCTGGGACAGTATAGGTATGTAGTTGCAATACCTACCTTTTATTATTTAATTGTTGTATTTATAGAAGTACATGGTGTTTATGTAAATACACATGTAGAAATACACTGTCGTATTTATTATCAGACAAATCAGAATATACCAAATTCTGGTTTTATACGAACCAATATACTTACAGTTCCATTTCAAATGGTTTCTTTTTAACTGTTCGTACTTAAATATAATAAAATAATACAAAAAGCGAGACCATATATTTTTTTATTTTTTTTTAATAAAACTTTAGTTTTGCATGTGGATTAGTAGATTGTAATTTTTTTTCTATCCTCATGAGACAAAAAATATAACCTGCGTAATCGTTTTACTATGCGCAATAACTACGAGTAGACTTACAACTTTTATGACTTTGACCAAGAAGTCGTATTTCATTTTTTTTTTGAACTCCTTTGTGTATGAGTTTCATTCTTTCTAAGGATAAGTGCACACGGAGTATCAGTAAAACAGATGTTTCCTTGCAGACATCTGTTTTAATTGTCAGATGTTAAGGTAAAAACGAGTCAAGAATGAAATTTATAATTTTTTTAGGTACCTACTTGAACATTTAGGTACCTTTAGGTACCTGTACATTACTCTGAAAAAAGTACAAGACGTAATAATATTACCTACTATATTTAATGAAAGATTCAAGATGTCTGATCTTTTTGTTTAAAAAAAAAAGAATAACATTTTACTTATCAGCCAACTTAGCTATAATATGTAATGCTAAAGACGTAAATCAAATTGATTTTTGTAAGAAAAAATCGTCCGTCATGTACTCGTAGGTAGGACTCGTTTGTTGATCGTGTTGCTCGGCGGAATTAACGAAATTAGTAGTCTCGATTGTTTACTATAGTAATTTAATACTTTTGGTTGCTACTTTTGAACAGAATGGAACCAATGTACTCAAGTACACGTGTAATTTTGCGGATTGTTTTGCCAATATTATTTGCTATGGAAAAGGCCCATCCATAAACATCGATGCATACGTCATACGCTTACTCGTATGAGAATAGATTAAATACATTTAGAGTAGGTAGTGGGTCGATGGAGAGGCGATCACAGCGTGACTCGCTGTTATCGCAGTTAACCTTAAATAACATTAATAACACAAATAAGGTAAAAACAAAGCTCCACAAACAGATAGTCCGACATCCGTCCGCCAACGTTATCAGCGAGCGCCGTGTGTGCGTTGCGTGTGCGGCCCATTCATACACTCCATTCAACTTCTTACTTTTGAAAACTTATTAACAGCTAATTATACTGTAGAAGAAGGCTTTTATAGATACTTGTAAAATAAGGTGTGGACATTTATCATAATAAAATTATATCATAATAAATATTGGTATACAAGAAGAAGGAACTTTAGGACGCGATCGTCTTTATACTAGTATCAATTATCAGAATTGATCTAGGGTTGCCTACGTGTTCCTAAATCGTTAAATATATTGATGAGCTTAGGTACTATGTTATTTATTTATTTATTTATTTATTTATTTATTTATTTATTTATTTATTTAATAGCCAACCTTACAGCATGTAACATTTTAGAAATACATAAAAATAAATTAAATTTTTATATAGCCTATTAAAAGGTTAGACATATTAAAAACTATAAGTAAAAAAAAATACGAGTAATTAAAAAAAATGATAACAATATCTATAAAATATGATGTATCTATAATTATATAAACATATTGTATATGCACATTATGTGCAAAGACATTTACGCCTAGTATGAGCCACTCTAACTCGTACACGCAGTCCTATTCGCTCGGCTAGATAATTATGGCCAATCTATTACAATCTGTTACGAACACATTCACACATACTCGTAATGTAATACACACATTTATGCAAATAACGTAAACTTACAATTTATATTACAATTGCAATTTTATTAATTATATTGTTTAAAGTTGTTTATAATATATAAGAAAACTTGTAATTGGCAATGTGCTGTTTATGTTCCTAATGTTTCAGTCTTTTTTGTTAATAAATAAAAAAAGAAACCGATTCTGAAAATAGAATTTCAAATAGTTAGGGCCTCTTTCACAATTTCTGAGTAAAGTGTCAAGTAGGCTAACCGCCATTTAAAGTCACCGATCACCTGAAATGATGGAGCTGATATATATACCTTTGTTTGTACGGTAAAAGTCTTAAACATTAAAAATAAAATAATAATAAAAAAATCGCCTATCGATATAAAAATCACTCAAAAACTATATCATTCTAAAGGTCTAACTTATTTAACTGATGCGGCAGCTGTCAGGTTTCGCGTTATCTTCTTCCTCGTGAAGTGTTTACTTCTCTCGCTTCCAATTGCGCACAATATTTATTTATTTATATATTAAAATAAACATATAAAACAAGATATACATTATAAACATATTATGTATAGTTTTTGATACTAAATAGACTTATTCAATGTCAGACAATCATTGCTTTTTTTTTATTAAAGATGAGTTTGCTCTTGACCAACAACCGACTGAGTAGCAAGAAACTCGAACTTTGAAAAGATTTGGGTTATATGAGCTCGGAAATATAGGGGTTATGCTTACCACAAATATGTAAAATATACTTTATGTATGCGAAATTTCATGATAATCGGTTGTGTAGTAAAGGCGTGAAAAGGTAACATACAGACAGACAGAGAGAGAGAGAGAGAGAGAGAGAGAGAGAGAGCGAGTGTCGCACTCGCAGTACGAGTATGGAGATGCGTAGTGCGCTTACGCCTTGGCCTCTGACCGCTGTATCGCATCAACGTCCACTTCTGCGTACGATACGAATATCTCCTCTGACGTACTCGTATGCCGCGTTTACTGTCTACGAGTATGTGTGACATCGTGCCTCTTTTTCTATACAGTTGCTCCACGTGTAAATAAATACACATTCTACTCTTTCATGCAAAAACTATTCAAGGCTTTTTATTAAAAATATATTTTAGAATAACATGAAGGCTATATTTTATAAAGATGTAAGAAAAAAGTTAAAAAGAAATCTATAAATCTTCAAACTAGAATAATATAATAATTTCTATTATGTACCTAAGTATAGATACATTAACTTATTTAGCAGGTGAGTCTCTATTTTGAGTGTATTTGTATGAGATAAGAGAAGTAAGTAAAACATTTAGTAACTCAGTCAATGACACTAATTTTATTATCTTAATAGGTATAATAATATAAAAATCACGCGACACGAAGTGCGTACACGTTAATCTCCGAAACCGCCCAAACGATTTTAATGAAATTTTAATATATTAATGCGTAATACGTATACTCGTAGTTTGTAAAGAAATATTGCTAACGAAGTGCAATCAAAAGTTGGTAAATAAACAAATATTGATTTAAGTGTACAAAAATAGGTGAAGTGCAGATTAAATAATATTTAGTATACTGCTTAAAAATAAAAATAAAATTAGTTTTTAAACAAATGAATTAGTCAATTAAATCAAATTAATGTATTAAATTAAAATTAATTAACAAATTTATTTGTGCCGACCAAATGGAGATGTTGGGATCATGATTCTATCATCATGGTAGAAAAAATTGTAAAGAAACCTTTAATTAGCTTGTAGTTGTTTGACAAAATTATTGAATTTGGTTCTAGTGTCAACTTCAATTGGAAATTGATATAATTTCCTAATTAGTATGAGAATGACAAAGTACAAGCGAACCCCCAACCCGCGTCGGGGTCGTCGTGTGTCAGCGAATTCTTCCAATCTGTGTAACGTCTGGTAATTCGCGTTCCACTTATTATCGTACCGTGAGCATTTGCATAAGAATAACAAGGAGGATTATTGATGTCGGGCCCCCTCCGACCTGCCACCCGCTGCCCACCGCCCCGCGGATTCGTACCAGCACGTCCAGTGCAAGTATAGAGACCGCTTCCATTTTCCCCATTAGAGTCGACGGCGCACTTGCATCTCAGCATCGGCTACAAGTCATGTCTCCGTCCGACACTAACTAATGCTCACCCTTGAGCCATCTCGACGAAAGAACTCACAGACGAGAGCGGCAACGGTTAGACGGTGGAAATCGCTACCGCTTATGCCTGGCGCCTCGTCGTAATGCTTAATTTTGTTCTCTTTTCATGTTTGCTCTGTATACATTTCGTCTAAAATGGAATGGAATAATTTGACGTAACGCCGCCATCGACGTGGGCCGATTGGATGCTTCACTTTTATGTCGAGCGTTGTTCCTTTTCCTTTATCGATATTGTATGCAAATGTACTCCGTCAATGTTCTCAGTTATTGCAATAAATTATGGATTATTTGCGTGTGCTTAGCGATTGTTTCCTATCGAATTAGTCGCCGAGGCCTTCGATGAAAATGAGGTTGTCTAATCGCGAAGGTCGGCGCTGTATATCACGACTTTACCACTCGTTCAATAAATCTGAAACGTGATTGCTGTGGATAGTTGTGTTTAATTTCTAAGTGAAAAGTTTAGAGCCGAAGCGAAGTTGCGAACTTAAAGCACCTTTCATCGACCAGCGTAATTCAATTAACAACCTCCGTAGAACGTGACGCTACACGGCTCTACGCGGCTACGAGATTACGTCCGGGCAATTTTCTAACCGTTTTGAATATCTTCCATTTTTGATATCTCTATTGATATTTTTGATAATCACTTGATGATGGAAATACGAGCATTGGCGACTTTGGTAGGATAAAAGACGAGAAACGAAACAAGGTTGAGATAAATAAATGGCTCCTGGCATCATTTACCATCCACCATGAACTTAGACCCTTCAAACGTTTAGAAGGCAATCAGCTTTTAAACTACTGTAAACTACCGTCATCGGAAACAAATCACAATAACGGATGTTATATAAACTCGTTGAGGCAACGAGTCAGAGTGGGCCTGCACATGTGCGTTCCCACGATTAAAATTCCAAGTTCCCTTTTTGCCGGCAATTTCCACCGGCCGAGGTAAACGGACAATGGGGCCGGACAGACCCTAAATCACGGAAGGCGAAACGCGGGTGCAATTTCGACCGGACTTACTTAATTCAATCATGATAACTGCGGTCCCGGCCAGGCGCAAGAAATAAATTGACCAATGACTCCGCCGCCCGACTCGCTTCACTTTCAGGGTTCAGGGTTCACACATTATTTGTTCTATGAAACAATATCATATCCATTAAATTTACATCTACTGTGTTTCAAGCCTTGGCTGGTAAAGTAAAAGTAAGGAAATTTAAATATAATTTCAGGGGACTCCAGTTGTGGTAATTTAATGTGGACCGATACCTCAGTAGCTTTCATTATTAATAAAACCAACAAAACAATGAGCTTCGATCCTCTATTGTTCTTCGATGCAAAATATTCTCGAATACTGTTTAAAAGTGTGGAATTCACGTTATTATAATATCTACAAAGCCAAGTACATTCATTAAAAAAAGTTGTTAAGGCTATAAGACGGATGTTTTGTTAATACTTTTTTTTCCATTTTGGTGCTTGTATAAACAACAGCCTTTTGATAACTTTGGTATAACTTTTGATAAATGACTCTGTATGATATGTTCTAAAAGTATTGTAGCTCATTCATTACACGTATTTTGATTCTGAGGTGGCAACCCTATCGTAAAGAAAGGGCTATGTGTACCTGTGAAGGGTAGCGGCGTGGTGTGGCGACCTTGCAGCGGCAGATAACAATTGAAGCCGCTCGGGCGCCACAAATTCAATATCCAGAGGTGTCGTCGCCTGCCTTTACTTCCCGCCACTGTCCGCACTCCACTGCCCGCCTCCCACCACCCTCGGTTTACCTTAGGGTTTGAATTTAAAGATATAGAACGTCACGTGGCGTATGATCCGTGCTTTATCAGTGAGTTTGGTGTTGAGCAATATATCAGTCGTAAGATAGTCGGTTGGTGGGTCGCGATAGGCCTGCCCGGTCCGGCCGGCATATTAAACGCCGATTAACCCACCGGCCGCTCGCGCCGCACTGATTTATGGGAACTATTAAAATGTACGAAGGCACAGAATTAATTGCACTACTTCGCGTCGGCTGCCTTATTAATTGGGACCGAGTCGCCTCTTGTTTATGGACATTTCCCTTCAGTCGGAGGCGGTGGGCGCCCTTATCGTGACCCGGGCCGCACCAATTTGTCCACTCACGTTTCTGTTCATTTTCAATGGCCGTTAAGGCAAATACCTATGTTTCTTCCTCTCTACACATCTCTGCCGACATATAGCATTCAATTAGGAGAGACGGACCGGAAGAAAGAACTATCGCGTTAGGTAATCTCGAATTCAAAATAATATATTAGGGGCAACCGGCAAAATTTACAAGTTGGCCGACGGAAAATTATGTATGTGAATGGTAGTCGTCAAAACTCGGGGCGAAATGAAAACTTTGCCCATTTGCATTTAAATGTGGACACGTTAATATATTATCACCTTTGGTCGGCTAACGCTCGGATCAGACTACGGTCTGTCTACTTTTCATTTCACCATTGACATACATTATTAAAACACATCTTGACTTGAAGTGTGTGTTTTTTTACAATCAATACACCTTTTTATTTCCATCTCAATGATAATGAGTATCTTTTTTAGTTATTAGTCCCTTCATGGTATCTTCCAACTCAAGATCGCATTCAGTCACTTTTATATTGCAGGATATAGAGTATGTGTGCACACATTAGGATTTATTTTTAACTTCTTTATTATTCTGCATTATATTGGAAAAAGTGGAAGGCAGGCCGACGATCCACTTGATACTATCAATCAGTGGCAATCGTGACCTAAGGCAAATAACATCACCAGAGGCAAAGAGATTTGAAAATTTCAACTCCTTGCGAATATGGAAGCGTTTATCATAAAATAAATGAATTGGCGCATACGGGTATGTCCGTGGGCAGAGATATGTGGAGGCGGTAGACACGGTTCAAGGTGATTCCGAAGTGAAGCAATATAAAACCGTTCGTCCCCAAGGTAAAGAGGTCCGTTATCGAGGACCGTCGGGGAGCGATTGCTTGGATCCCTCTATAAAATGGAAGCCGACAATTTAGATCATCTCAGCTGTCTCCGCGTGTCGTCACATTTTTCAACGAACCGATGTAATCACGTTTCCCTGGGCGAAGAAAAACCTACCCTATTTTCACGGCCATAAAGACGCCGAGGACTGTTAAGTTATCCGTGCGGTGTAGTGTATCTCTAAGGTAGTATAATAAGAAGAACGCGATAAGGTTTATTCGTAGCGTGACAGCAGCTTTTGCGAACACGTGTGAGTGTGTGTTTGTACGTGAAATCAGCACACGAAGAAGTAGTCATCATAAAAGTTATAGTAATCGTATAACAATATTTCTTAGGTTTTTCAGACTGCTTGGTGGTCGTCTGCTGCAGACGTTGAAAGAGAACCAAAAATGGTAGTCATTTATAAATTAAACCATTAAATAAAGTCGTTCACAAATTTAATGATTCAGCCAGATGGGAAACCATTATCACTCAATGTATAAATAAGTATTTATCTCAGTTAAATACAATAACTTCCTTAATAATAATAATAATAATAATAATAATAATAACTTTATTTCAGACATTTGTGTCCATAAATTACAAACTAAATTATGTTACATATTATACAAAAACAAAAAGTAAAATAAAAATTAAAAATTAACACAAACTGATTATCATTTTCTATTAAGGGTGATATGCGATTTCACCCAATGTTTTAGTATTGGGCAGTCCACCTTCCCAGCAATCACCTTCAACAGCGTGTCTGTGCTGCCTCGCACCCTAGTCATCAGGGATGCTATTCTCATTCTTAATATAGCATAGAAATCTGCAACTCTTGTATTGGCAAACATCCCTGATGCACTACAGTATCGCGGAAGACCCAGAAACACTCTGAAAGCATTGTTGTATTGGACGCGTAGGGCATTAAACGATTTTTGAGTGTAGTTAACCCACAGGCTACATGTATAAAAAGACTGACAATATGTCTTAAATAATGTTATTTTAACGTCATTAGAACAACGCGCAAACCTGCGGGCGATCATATTACATCTCACTGCTAAAGCCCTTCGTTCCCTCGCAATATCTATATCGTCCGACAAATCCTCCGTAACCCAGTGGCCCAGGTATTTGAATTGACTCACCCTAACAAGCGGGGAACCATTCAGTGATATGGGTGGTACAAAGTTGTATTTTTTTGTTCCGGCCTTGAACATTAACAGCTCACTCTTTAAGACGTTGTTCAAATGAAATACCTAATTATTTCTTTATCGAATCTTTAATAAAAACTAAATATTCCATATACATAGTTTAAAATATAAGTTCTATATGTTACAATGTAATATAAATATGAGCTTTTCTTTTCACAAAATGATCGGTATCGCATCGCGACGCACAATTATTTTTTCTAAGCTATAATATTACATCTAGAGATTACTTTAAAAACTATTTTGATTTTCAAACTTTGTAAGAATACGAAGAAAAATACGCACAGTAAGAGATATAAAAAAGTGTCCCGATGGAAAGTTGGATTTTCAAGATTATTTGGTCGGGTGAAAGCGATTTGGAAAAAATCCGGTGACAGCGAAATTTTGAAATGTAGCCTTGGGTGAGGGGGCGGTGCGGGATGCGGGATGAGAACATAAAATGCGAGAGTTGAACGGTCGCCGCGAGGTGTGTCGTTACACAAAAACTCAATCTTATCGCCGCCACTTTACGAATACCTATTACACATTTGCCAAATGCTCTTATCATCCAACTGGAATTTCATTGCGATCCCACTTTTATACTCGTAGCTGGATGTGTTTACTCAGTTTGAAATATTCAATACTGTTTACTAACTCCACATAACTCTAACTGGTATATTAGTTAGACTAAGTAAGATCACAGCAGCAGATTAGTGTTTAGTGGACTGGTTTGAGAGCTGTACATTATAACTCAAGTCTCAAGAAAATGATTAGACAAAATTCTCATTAAATAGCTCATTTACGGATAATGAGGATCTAAAAGGATTAGATTTAGATCTAAAATCAATAAGGCTTGAGATTTGTCGGAATTTTTTTTTTATTAAGTATAATTTTTTCCTCAATGTTTTTTACGGGCAAACTCATAATTTTGTAATAAGCAATGCAGTCGAAATATTTCGTGATCGTTACCAGCAATTTAGATTTTTATAAAAATGGTATTACAATAAGAACGATAAAAGTGCGATAGTTTTTTTTATTTAAAATATTTATGAAACTCATTGGTGCTTCCCTTAGCGATCTGACTCAAGGGTCCCGGGTTCTATTCCGGATTCCGAAATGAACTTTTCAAAGTTGGCTCTGTTCTGGATCTGTCTAAACTCAAACTTGGTACAGTGCACGTGTGTTGTTACGATGAGTGACTAAGGGATAGCAGAGACCATTGCCTTATCCCTTTCTAATCCCTTATCCTTAATGGATGGTCACTGATAAAATTTGTATATACTTTAAAAAGACCTTTCTATAAATGCAAGTGAAGTTGCGGACTAAAGCTAGTTTACTTATAAATTGTAATTATTATATTTTAGGTATATTTACTCCTCTCCCTGTTATCCTTTTCAACGGCTTTCGTTACTGCTTACTCGTGTAGTAGATAAGATTTTTAATAATAATAAAATAAGCTCTGATAGGTTCGACGCACAAGAGGCACACACCGTGGGGTGAAAATACCTCAACAACACAATGTTTGCTTATTTTGAAACTTTTCTTTTATACATTGTTAGGTAGAGTGTCGTCAAAAGGACCGTCGAAGTGATTATAACGACGGGATTGAATTCAATCGAGATCTGAGCTCCGCTAATATAATTATGGTATCGGTTCCGCCGTCTCTTTGTGGTTGTCGAGTGCCGAATGCGGACCTTCCGCGGACTACACATTGTTTATTTTCTTTTGCGTCGCGAGCTGATATATATATATATATTTTTAATATTACTTTTTTCTCGCGGAGTTTCCGACCGCTCAAAGGCGGACTCGAGTTATGAAATTGTTCAAGCGTTAATTGTAGACGTCCAGCGGCGAATATTAAAGTGGTCCGTGTGCAGCGAGCCTTATATTACTAGTTAGCCACAGCGTACATGACCGTCGTACTAATAGCACCGCGCACAGCCACTTTGAAACGTTTCAGAGGAAAAATACATATTTACATTTGCAAAGTTGAACCGCCGGTTGATCCTGTGTGGTATCAAATTTTTTTTTCCTATCTGTAAATATCATTCCGAAACTGATAAACTTCTTCACCTGCGATTTTTGTCGGACGCTGCGCGGTCAGTCGTCTTTAACGACACTTTTCGCGCCATTGCTCATCGACTGTAAAAAACAAAGAGCTCTCTCTCTCTCCTAATGACTTCGGCGATTACCAATCACTAGAAAAAATAGGCTGCGGTGTGACGCATTGAGATGATAGCTAAAAATGTGCTTAGATTTATTTATATTTAACACTTTCCAAAATCAAAAAAATATATTTGTTGACCTAATAACAATATTTTCTTTTAAATTTATTGATAGATAGTTTCTATAATCTCTAACGATTATTTCCTAGTGATCTTCCCTAAGTGCAGATAGGTGTATAAGTCGGCCCTATTTATCGTTTATCTGTAACATGTTAAGTATATTATATTTAAATGTGGTTATCAATGAAATATAAATAATAGAAAAAGTTGAAAGTAATAAAATGCGGCTGCGTGGGGCAGCGACGGGACCTTTCGCAAGAGTTCGCAAGTACGCGCGGTGCGGACCGGCCATTATTTCATTACTTGGCCCAATAAAACGTATTAAAACCTAATTAGACGCCGCGATTTTTGAACATTAAAAGAGGGGCGGAATTAATTAGTGGAGGGCAGAAGCAATGATTCCAGTTCGGCGGGTTCAAACATAAATCGACGGACTTAGAACAAAAGAGATTCGCGATTTCTTCACTGGCTATCTCGCACTTATTTGAATTAACCTTGTGTCTTGTATGTATGTGTCTTGGTCATAGGCTTCTCCATGGCCCTTTTGTACGAGATTTGCATTGCACAGATTGTACGAGAATAATTGGTTGTTGTGTTATACCTACCTATTATCAAATAAATTACTCAAACTTTAAAATCAATACAATGAGATGTGATGGGAAAACATAAATACACCCACCCATTGAAATAACAAAATAATAAAAGTTATTGGAATAAATACTTAGTTTAGGTAAATTGAGTTGAGTAACCTCCAATGCTCACGTAATTTGTGGATATAATGGTTGCACAGCAACTTGGGCTGCATCCTTAGGCGTACAGGAAAAAAGCGGTGGTGTGAGGGACGGAGGATTTTCTTTTGAAGGGTGAAGAAGATTTTATTGAATCAACGGATGAATTATTCTGTTTGTCAGACTTTGAGCGTCTGCTTTCGGTTTTCCTTGAGGTTTAATTGTTTGGATTGTTAGGAGGATGGCGTCTACCCGCTTACCTGTGTTCATATATTCAATTGTTCTACAAAAATGTAAGTACTAAGTGAACGGTTGGTCGCCATCGCGTCGCTTTGCCATAAAACGCCATAAATTCGAACATTGCAAACAATTAAGGAAGCCTGCATTAATTTTAGGAAATGAAATCAAGTTTCGTTCTATTATCGGCCCCAGTTCCATAAACACCTTAATTCTCATTAAACGCCGGTCATTTGGAGAAAAACAAATTAACTGGAGACGGAGGCTTTTGCTTCCGAGTGCCATTTGTTTAATGGCCGCCGAGTCGCGGAAACTTTGACAGCTCCGATGAAATGTCACGCGATTTTTACTAATTAAAGCGACCTGCGAACCCTTCACTCCCTTACCGTTCGCAGAGGGACTCCTATCGAAACTTAGTTCATTTTAATTACGCACCATTTGACTACAATCAAACTTCATCAGAACTAGGTTTATTTCGTACCTAGTACCTACAATATAGCTCAAGTATATAATAGTGCGTATGTTGTAATATATTGTGCCTGGTGTGACCGCATAGAAGTGGCTGCCTACCACAAAATTAAAATGAATTCCTTAGAAATATTTTTTCTATTAAAAAATAAAACACTTGATTACAGGTGGTCGTACACGATGTTTATAAATTGCCACAGTACCTGAGTTTATATATTTTCCCCCCTTTGGTTGGTGGCTAGCTCCTGCCGCCCCTTTCTGCAAGGAATTCCTTTTCTAATTCGACCCACAATCAAACTGCGCCAATCTCGACAAATTAGTTTTGATATTTAAATAAGTCCTCCCGGCGGCGATTGCTCCAACTCATTTTACACCGTCAGATTTTATATCTACTTTTGAACATAGGAATTTTCAATTGGTCCTCCGTTCTCTTGAGGTCATCATGGCTTCAATTCAAAGACTCCTTTATCCAGCGCCCATCTCAGCTATTCCCAATTCGGCTGACTTGATCCTTTGGACGTTGCAACGGTTTTTTTTTTTATTAAAAATTGGTTTGCTCTTGACCAACAACCAACTGTGTAGCAAGGATGAGGCCTAAGATGGAGCGAGCTCACCCAGAAGATGGCTATTCACTCGAACTTTGAAAAAATTTGGGTTATATGAGCTCAGGAGTTCCAAACCTTGGCAGTGCGCATTATAAAAGATGTTTTAAAGCGCTTCCATGCGATCGATTGGTAACCTTCACCCTGACATGGTAAAATTGACTTGATTCTGCAGTCTGCGAGATAACCAACTCCTCAGCAACTTACAGCGTGTTTGGACTCAATAGATTATTATAATTCTAATTGCAGCTTGGTTCTCATTTAGTTGTCAATGCAGTGCTATAATTGTTTAATTGATAAATAAAACGATGCATATCGTAAAGATATCGTGCGATGTAAATGTCCCCACTCCCACAGGTTTGTTTGAAAGATTGATTTCTCTTTCTTAAGCGAGTCTAACTACAAGACCCCCCACAACCCCCCGCAACCCCCGCGCAGCTCCTCGTTCGCCTTTGCCCCTTTGATCGCCTTATTTCGCAGATAAGTCCGTTAATTGCCCTTACAGCCAGGTTGCTCATTCTATTTCCGACTATTGATCTCGTTCAAAGTTTTTTGATTGGCTTCACATCCAGTGTTCTACAGTTAAACGGTTACGTATGATTTAAAAAACATAACGAATAATAATTGTCGTTTTCAAATTGTTATTAGAAACAAACCGAGTTGTGTTTATTTATCAGATAATTTAATTACAATAGAACACAATCATTGTCAGTTCTAAACCGGGATTTGTATTGAGTGAAAATTGAAAAAGTTTTCTCGTTTATAACTGATTATATCGAAAGGAGGACGAAATCTTTTGCAAATATTTATACGCAGAGAGGCCGAGGACGAATGTCGAAATCGGGATAAGGATGGCGATCGTTTTGTCCCACTCTAGCACACCTGCCGAGGCTAACGGGTGAGAGGGAGCGAGCGAAGCCATATCGAAGTTCGTAGTGAGATCATAAGAATAGGGCCTCGCGACCGTTCTTGTTTTTAATTAATTAATTTTATTATTTTTCAAGCGGAACGCCGTCTTGCCTTTATTGGCGGAATTTCTCGAGTAATTAGTCTTTTATTATTATATAATTTTTGCAGGAAGGGTTGAGTTGAGGTGGATCCTCAACTCAACCAGATGGTAAGCGGACGCTGTTATTATTAAATGCGGATTTGCAATTTGCAATTTGCAATTTGCAATTTGCAATTTGCAATTTGCATCGCTTACCTACGATCGTACTCCATTAAGGTAATTGCTAGTAGTTATTCTGTAAATTCCTCACTTAATTGCCTAAAGTGGACCTTCGTCTCACAATATTAACTTCCTATTTCCCTACTCTACTTAATAACTTAATTTTATTTATACTTAAATTAACTTTACAATTTTTTTTTAAATACAAAAGCGGAGTTTAGTATTATTCCTTCTACTAGTGTAGTATATTGTATTGATTTTTTAAAATTATATATACATCTTCTTCTTGTCGATACTTAATGCCATCTTTCTTGCTTAATTAAAATGATAGCGTTATTTTCTATTTTTGTGACCATTTTTGTACGATTGAGTGACAATATTAAATACAACTATTTAAACTGAACTAATATAACTAAAATTACAAAATCTAAACACAAAACATAAAATTATGTCAAATGAATCGTATATTATTTGATCAAAGGATATATCACCTTCGGTTCTCTGGAGATTCGCGAACTGCGTTTTGTTTTCTTAGGAGCGAGGTGCGACCGATACTCATTTATAATTTAATTAATCAAAATTAATGTTGTGCTTTCCTATAATTTAAATTCATACTTGTGATGTTCCTCTCTGTGAGTGTTGTATACTGTGATTAAGTATGTCTTTAGTTGGTAAGCCTTTTTAATTAAATAAATAAATAAATTGCGAACACTTCAGCGACTTATAGTGGACTGTGTTTCGAATGTGTAGGTAATTGTCTTTTTCTTAACAGCAAGTGTGGGGGGGGGGGGAACAGTCTTCTTAGCAGTAAGAGGAGAGGGGGAGAGGTATTGATAACGCGCGAAACCATAAGCCAAAGTAGATATTATTAAGTTAAAAAAAAAAAAATTGAACGATATTAAAAAATCGATAAAAATATTCATATCGTATACATATATAGGTATGTACTTATTTACTGATTTAATATGTAATTCATTTATTTAAAAGTACTAAATTAATATAAAAACTAACCTAATAAGTAGGTAATTAGCATGTAAAGAAAAAGTATCAAATAAATGCATTATAAGTTCAATATTATTTAATAAGTTTTCTATAATTATAATTATATTAAATTAATTTTCGATTTAATTGAGTTTTTGATAAGGTTATTTATCGAGTAACTACTTCTTAAATAATAAAAGTATTTTGTCATAAATATATAATATGTTAATGTCGATTAGTCTTGAGAGGCAGTGGATGGTGAGCTGGGCGTGGTGCGATGTTGCACAGGTGGTTCAGGTGGATCAGATGGAGCAGGTGGAGCAGGTGGAGCAGGTAGCCACGCCCTCACCTGGTGCGCGCGCCAGGTGGGCGTCCGACAGACACGCCCACTCTTACCTTATCTTACACCTGCCCTGGCCAAATGGTCGCTTATCGCAACTTATCTTATCTAACTGACGAATAATTATTAGGACAGGTCTTTAACAAAGTTACTTACTTGTACTAGATTGCAAAATTAACTAGGTATTACATTTATTCATGTTACATAAAATTTATGGCTATAAAATTTATGTGATTTTTAATGCCTAGTTTTTTAATTATTATTATTACCTTATAGTAAGTATTTTGTGAATTTTTTTTAAATGTTTCATTATTTGTATGTCGTTTGGGGTTATTGGGTAATTAACTAGGTATTATCTAATTGATATTTGCAATTTAATTTACGGAAAATATAATAGATAAATTTTGAAAAGCACCTATTTAGTTTCAAACCTCACTGCTAATTACTTAACCTCACGTTTGCAAATATTTTAAATAAAACTCAATAAAAAATAACCTCAAATTTTCATTCACAATTCTAACAGTAAAAGAATACCTATACAATGTACAATGTACACTAATAACAGCACATTACAATGTAAACAAAGGTCTATAATTATTGAGACAATATAACAACGTCAAATAGTCTTTAGCCATACATGATAAATCCTCATTCGAAAGTAACTTACGTACTAATAACTCGTCGGAGTAAGTATAACTTGAAAATATAATAATATTTTGTAGGAATATCCAATATTGAATGATACAAGTAGTTGGTGCGGTGTCACCTTGGTTGGGTCCATAAATTTTTTGCTCACTTAACCCTGCGACCGCTACGAAAAAGACACGAAAAAGGAGGTGCCATCTTTGGGCACGCGTCGCTGAAGGGTTGACCTCTTTGTGCTGACATCAGCTCTCAATGGCTGAACCATTGGCTTCTTTCCGCGCACTGTGTATTTCTTATTTAAATTATTCAAAAAGGACATCACAATATAAAAACATTTTATATGCTATATCTCTATTAGTGCTTCTGTCCAAATGTTAGAAGATATTTTTTTATTTCTTCAAAATTGAGTCGATTCAGAGACTTTATTGTAGGTAAAAATTCAATATATATGGACTCCTTTTTTAACTGTATAATTGTATATTGTGTATTGCAATACATAAAATATTATAGCCTTTCAGTAAATTTAAAATTAAATTTCAGATTATGCATCTAAGTAGGTATAATAATATATTAATTTGGCGGCATCCCTCGAATTATACTCTCTTTAACGATGAGAATTTTGAGTTTATTTAGCTAATTTTTAATTATTAGTTAGAGACCAAGTCTTTGCCAGACGTCGACGATGGTTTTACAGCGACATACGATTATATTAACTGACATACGAATATAGAAGTTAGTGTTGAATCGTTATCGTCGTAGAGTCAGTAAGATGGAATGAGCTCGTCGTAAAGCAAACAAAATGCGGAGATAAATAAATAAATATCGGCGGTATAGTGTTTGCCAACTAATCGCGTTGCTAGTGTTCGCGTAATTGAAATTTTAATGGAAGCAGGTGTGCTTAAGTTGCACATGTGTGGGAGAGATCGTCGCCATTGTGTGAGCGATTGAGTTTCTGCGACCATTAACTGTTCTCTATTGTCCTTTACACATTGCAAAATGTAATTTGACATTTACACATTGCGAATGTAATTCATATGGGTGATTGTAAGACACAATTAATTACATATATTTAGAAATTAATACTTAACTTATTACGTTAAGTATACAAGAAATTTATGAGAATATGTCACATGAAATAGTTCTGTAAATCTTGCCATTAAAATGTAAGAAGAAAACAGTTTATAGATTAGTTACAGCAGCACAACAGCAGACGTGCTGTTATGACACGATTATGTTCATAACAGCCTAATAACAGCACGTTTGCTGTATAGAGTAGTAAAGAGCTGTACTTTTGACATACAAATTATTTATTTTATTAATAACTAGCTGTTGCACGCGACTTAGTCCGCGTAATTTTATAAAATAGTATAGCCTATGTTGCTCGCTGATAATGTAGCTTTCTATATGTGAAAGAATTTTTAAAATTGGTCCACTAGTTTTTGAGTTTAGGTATTCGCATTACAAACAAAAATACAAATCTTGCTCTTTTTAAAATTTTGTATAGATTTATTAATTTTATTAATAACTTTACTGTCACTGAATATGTCATACATTTTTATGTTTTCGTTGTAATTTTTTTTTCAGCGAGTTATCTTTATGGAGATTTTTTTAAGAAGGTAAATTCGTTTCTAGGTGTGTTTGCAGAAACAGATGGTCTCATTGTTTTCGTATCTGTCGGCGAGTTGAGAATTCAATCAAATATTTCATGAGCACGTTGCCGTAACAAGCCGCGGCTTCATTGTTAAGGGAAAATGGCCGGCAGGCAAAGAACCTGGCTTGAAGTGCAAATGGAGTAATTTCGTGCTTCGAGGTGAGGGGTGGGGGGAGCGGTGGGGGAGGGGAGGGGGAGGGGAGGGGGAGGGGAGGGGCGCTACCTCAAGACGTTCTACAGCCACGCATAAAGCAGACAGTATCTCATCTAAAATCTTATAATCTTATACGTCTTATCCAAAGACCATTAGTAGTTAAGTTAAATTAAACATGTTAAGTACACTGTTTAGGAGTGCAATTTAGATAATTATCCATACACACGTAATTTATAGTTTTCAAGTACTTATATACCTAATTGCAATCTGTTTGTGTACTATATCAAATATAAATATAAATCAAAAATATACAAATATTTTTAGGCTTATTTAGTTTTAGATTTTAGTTTAGTTTAGTTTTATTTAGAATTAATAAATATATAAATATATGTATATATTTTTTAATCAAAGACGATAAGATAAAGCTGGTCTCCTATGGAATTTAACATTGACGATATTTATACCGAAGAAGAGTTGTTATAATTTTTTTTAAAGTAATATAGAAATTAGCATTAAAACAGTATCCAGCCAAGATATCGGAACACATTGATCTAAACTACAATATACTTATATAATCTCTGTACATATGAAAATTTAATTATAAGAACCATCATTTATTTGTTAAGATGGGAGATTATCATAATTACAACACAAGATAATAACAATAATTTGTTGGCTGTATTTTGATAATCAATGAATCTTTTATATGTAAATGCATACACTTCTACATATAATAAGGTTCTCGTTTTATACAAATATAAATGAGTACTTAGTAAAACAGAAATTCATGATTATTTGAATGAGGGAGTTCAAATTGGATTGATAAATTATTATTTGTTAATTTTATAGCAAATTAATGTTGAAAAGAGTAATAATTTCCTTTTTTTTTTTGAGGACGAAAATTTCGTCATGTGCAATGAGGAATAATATTTTATTTATTGAAATATAATTTTTTTTTAGTGGCAACCAAATAGCGGTCAGTTGAAAGGTTCGGTGCTGTTTGGCGGCAGCGTTTGGTGCGTTCGCGTATAGACGAACAAACATAAATTTGATTAGGGCAGGTTTGGCGCAATCAACAATACACCGACGCTTCCCAGAGAGATATACGACCGCTTGTTTGCACGTGTATTCGCCGTATTCTTGCGCTTCATTCGGAGCCAAGTGACGGGAAGTAAATGTTCCGTTTCATTTAATATTCGCGAATGTAAATAACCGGGCGCGATCATAGAACACATTTGAAAGTATTATTTGAGAAATTTCGGAAAGAATTTCTTTTGTAATTTGCTCAAAGGAATATTAGAACTAGTGGCTTGCCAAATTTGACTCTTGGTGACTGTAAAGACTTTATTATTAAGTATCAGAACACATAGAGTTCGATAGTCATTTAATTAGGCAAAGATTTCTTCGTCTTCTGAGAGATGAAAATGTCTCTCGGTGAATAAGTTCGCGGCTTTCAATACAACATGCATGTGTTTCGAATTTGTATCAAAGGCAAAAATAATTAACGTAAAATCGCTCTGCTTGTTCACTATGTTCCCAATATCTGCCGGCAGGTATGATTTTATTACGTTTCTACAAATATTTGCACCTTCACCCTGTCGGTTGTGCTCCGGCTCAATTTGATACATGCGACAAAATGCCTATTTTATTGGAGATATTCCCAACGAGCCGTTATTTAGCCGGCGGGAATTTTGGAAGAAGAAATTGTGTTTATTGCAACACAAAAAGTGAAATTACTTGTTTACACCGCGTCGTTATTTGTGTTTTTACAAGGAGGACGATTAAAGTGGGGACGCAAATCAGACTCGTCTCTGTCTCCGTCCGTCCCATAATAAAAACAAAAGCCGACCGCCACTGTCGACAGGGGAGGGGGTGACTCCGTTTATGGTACTCAATTATAAGGAAACCGAAACAACTCACTCTTTTCGACTACTGTTATATAACAGCACTCCTGCTGTCGTCTGTTTGATCGTCACCTATTCTTATAATATTGTGTTGTGTACGATTAAAACTCAAAATACTCCTTGTGTTCCGCGACCGCTCTAGCTTTATCTCGCCAATTAATTTATTGACCTTATGTTATCATTCCACACATAAAGTTAATATAATTCTGACGCTGAAATGTGCTAATGAACGCCCGATATTATCGGTACACGCGTCAGCTGTACTAGCTGTACTAGCTGTACTAGCTGTGCTGTGCTTTGAGAGTCCGCGAGTTGCACATGAAATCATTTACGTATTATTATATGTATCTAATATTAATGTATGTATTTTTAAATGTATGAAAGTGGCTATTATAGCTTATTAACAGATATATGCTGCTGCTCTTAGATAGGAAAATAGACTTTGGCATTCCTTACTCTTGGTGTTTTCTATATGAGAATAGTTACTGTACGGAGTAGATGATTATTTAAAAGTGATGCATGTTAATTACATTGAGGGTAGCAAATGTTTATAATAAAAAAAACCCTTTCAGATTAAGAAACCGTAGACGTGGAAGAGGAGAGTGGTTTAAAGTGAATCGGCGTCCATTAATCGTGCGGCGTATGTGTGGAAAAGTGAAAAGTTGTCCCGCGCTAATGCGCCCGGGACTCGCCGGGACACCCGGGAGACCCGGGAGATCCGGGACACCCGGGAGCCGGTGGCCGGACAAACATTAAAAACGATTGTGTTTGCCTCCGTAAACAAAACAACTCTACTGCGTCGAATTAGCGATATTATTTCGTAACAAGCTGATGCTCGCGACTTCGTCCGCGTTAAAAATTTAATAAAAAGCAATATAACGCTTGACCTCGTGTTGCTATAACACTTTGACCAGACGTTAGTTTTTTATTTCTTATTTATCTCTCGAGAATAGTACATTTTTTCTGGATGAAAGGTACCCTATGTCCTTTCTGGTGTAACACACAACGTGTATGCAAAATTTCATGATGATCGGTTCAGTAGTTTTTGCGTGAAAGAGTTACAAACATCCATACATCCAAACATACTTTCGCATTTACAATATTAGTAAGTATAGTAAGTATAGTATAGATTATAGGAAATTTTATCATTCATGAAACATAAGATATTTTTGTCAATATTTATATGAATTTCATTGGTGAAATCGTTGTTTAGAATGCCGGCTCAAATAATAGGTTCATGTTTGAATTGGAAATAATGTGTTATAAGTATAAAAAAGAATTTTTCAACCCAATAAGTTCGATTCGTCGCTGCCTAGCATGATATACAAGCTAGGACTATCTCCAAAGATAGAAGTAGTTTAGGCCCAAGGACATAATAAAATATTCACAACAAATTACAAAGAGCCTGATACAGTACAGTAAATTATTATTATGTTACAATTACAAAGAGCACAGAACCAGCGAAGTGAAACCACAGCCGGCAATTCGCAAGGTCCGTTTGTCAGTACGTTACTCGTAGATATATCCACCGTGTCGGCGGAATTAAAAGTTTCTCTTGGGGTGGATTTAAAAAGTGTACTCGCGCGAGCCGTAACTCCCGCTGATTGCTTCCCACCGGAACGACTCGAACGAGATCCCACAGGACACGTGACATGCGTTCATTACTGGCACGGATTCAATTTTACACCTATTGAATTACTAATCTTTTTTAAACTTAATCGACTTTACAGGTATTGATAAAAACCAAAGTCTTAAACCGATGAGCGGTGACGTAGACTGTTTCCGTTTTGTTTGAGTCACGCCGCGAGCTGTATGAGAGTTGTATGAGCTGTATGAGATGTATGAATAATGAGGGCTGCAGGTTATTGTGGCTGTATACACGAGCTGTCATTGATAGATTGTTACGTGCCGCTAATGATTGGAGGCTGTGATGCAATTCGCGTTACCGAAGATAGTGCAATACTCTTGGCTTTAAAACACTTCTTACCGGCACAGAAACGAATCAGCTCTAGTACTACATGTACTAGATATACAGAGTATGGCCAGAAAGTGGTGGAATAATATGCACAATAGTATTAAGTATCCACAAAAATATCTTGGGGATATGAAAAAAAAAGTACTTTATTGTGATTGAACGTAAGCGAGCTTGACAGTTAGACGAAATATATATCAGTATATACCACACCAAGCGCTTTAAAACATCCTTTATAATGCGCACTGCCAAAGTTTGGAACTCCTGAGCTCATATAACCCAATTTTTTTCAAAATTGGAGTGAATAGGCATCTTCTGGGTTGAGAATGAGGTTCGCTCCGTCATAGGCCTCATTCTTGCTACACAGCTGGTTGTTTGTCACGGGCAAACCCATCTCTAATAAAAAAGGAGCACACTAATTTAGCGTGTGAATAATACGCGAACTATAATACTCGCGAAATAAAACCAATAACTTGAATATTTAGGTCGCGATAAACATTAGCTGTAAGAAAAATAATATGCGGGAATGATGTATATTGAATCATTAAGAATTTCGCTTGTAACTTACTTATTTATCTTCATATGTTCAGAAAATAAATTGCTCTAATCAGTCTGCCCTCCAATAGTTTATCACAACATACCTTTGCAAATTATATCAACAAATAAACAATCGTTCAAACATATTTAACGCTAACTATGAAACATAATATTCCAACACTAAACAAACTAAACTCTATTTTGAATCATTCTTTTATGTACTTAAAATTGTAAAATCTTATGAAAAATAATAAATATATTTGAATTTGAAAAAAAAAAAAAACAGACATTCGTTCTTAAACAAAGGCTGTTTCCAATTTTGATAAAATAGAATTTGAATAATATACTTATATTAAAAATATAAAAAATTCAAAACAAACTTTAAGGGCGGTCATCTCAGATTCTTGTCACACAAAAACGATTTGTTTTGCAAACAAACATACACATACATGACATAATATATCAACTGATTAATACTAAAAAAATGTACATACATACATAAAAATTAATGTATTTAAAATTTATTTTTGTGAGGACGTATATATATTTTTATTCTTTCACAAAAAACTATAATGCACTGGTTTTGCTAAAACTTTTCAGTAATATTATATATGCTCCATAATAACACACGTAATAAGTGTTAATTATAATAAAGAGAATTTCTTTTTAGGATGTGGGATTACAGTGAATATTGTCCCATTTTTTTTATTGTTATTTAGCAACTAACTTACTTACAAGGTGAATGTGTTTCAGCAATATTGCATACATATAGTCCGGGCACTGTAAGGAGTAAGGAGCGAGTGTGTGCGATAGTTTAAATTGGTGTCCATTAATACATATGAATGAGGCAAGTTTGATTGGTTCCCGAGATGAAAGCCGGCGCGTTCCTTAACTTCCACTCGTGTAGCCATAGCGCTATACCAGTGGAATAACGGTGGAATAAAACAATGGATTAGTAGCAGCGTAACTAAAAGGCAAACAGGATCGCTGCAAATAAATTAAGTCCGCGACACCGACAGCGATGGCCGCAGCCGCAGAGACATTCCCATTTCGAATGCTGCTCGTGTATTTTCCCTCAAACACCAACACAATTTATAAAAATACAAACAGTCTTGAGGAAAAAAACATACTTTTCTATTTATAAGCTTAGTAAAAGCTTTTTGGAGGACATTATAAAATATTTGAATCTAATTAACAATATTAACCTAAAAATGTACAAAAACACAAGATGTACAAAAAATATGCAAAAATTATTAGCAAAAAGTTAATTAATATATCTACTAATTAACTTTGACGATACGTTTGTTCTAATGGCTAGTAACCCTAGCTGTTAACCAAACGGTCGCAGGTTCGAATCCCACTAGGGGCAAATGTTTATGTGTTAACATTTACGAGTACCTTTGTACCTGAGTTATGGATGTTTGTATTTATAATATGTATATATTTACAAAAAAAAGTAATCTATGTATTATATCAACCGTCTGGTATCCATAATACAAGTATTTATTAGTTGCTTACTGTGGAACTAGATGGTGCTGTGTGGAATGTGTGAAGATATTTATTTATTTATGTATTTATTTATTAAAAACGTCTGACTTAAATTAACCCATTGATAAAATAATTATAAATTTACTAACATGGGGTTTGTTATACATAAATGCCATCAAATTTATATAAATACATTCTCATAAATTTTGATGTAGGATAAAATTGTTTGATGGAAAATTAACATGTGGTGTCAGAAATAAATAAACGTGTCTATAAATGGCAAAATCTTAATTTTTGTATTATATTGTTACCATTAAACATTTGGCCGAAGTACCAGAGTAGCACATCATTATACCTATAATGTTCACAACCGCAAAAAGTCACTATAGTTTCGTAAAGTCACAATAAGGCACCAATTTTTAATTATATTATAATACTCACTACGTCTTTTTTGCGAATTCTTCCTCATAGAGTTTGCATTTCGAACTGGTGATAAATATGAATGATAATATGACCACTGTAAAGAGACAGATATTTTGTTCAGCTAAATTAATCATACTCATCAATTTTTAAATATGTATCTGCGACCTTCTAGTAGAACATACTGCGTTTAGCAGCTCTTCTAGCGACAGTAACCACCCAGTGTATGTTTTATGGATGGCAAAAGCCATTCTCCTATCTTCGGCTCTTTTTTATATATGGTACTATTTTATCCTCACCCACCTATTACTTGTATTTCTAGGCGATGACAGCCCCACTCTAGTGAATCGTTAGCCTATCATTTTTTTTATCTGGATACAATAACCCCATAAAACTGTGGTGTGGAAGTTTTGAGTGAGTTCCGATAGTGCGGCGCGTACCTATTCGTACTAACAAAGAGCGTTCGCCGATAACCTGCAGCGCGGTTATCTCATTAACGTACGTAATAACGGTTACCAATTTTATTTATCAGTTGACGTGCGTAGGTACACGCCACTACTGCTAATAGTGAAACATTGAAAATTATGTCTACAAAGTCTAATGCTGTGCTACTTTTTTTGACAATAAGGCAGACTAAGTAACAATATTCCTCTACACATAGGAATAACTAGCTGGTGCCCGCGACTTCGTCTGCGTTGTCCTTTCTGGTGTTTTTTTTTCTCCAAATTTATATGGGACCAACTTCGATACCCTTTCCAATAAAAAAAGAATTATCAAAATAGGACCACTCTGTAAAAAGTTATAATAAATAATAAAATAAATATCTTCACACATTCCACACAGCACCATCTAGTTCCACAATAAGCAACTAATGCTTGTATTATGGATACAAGACAGTTGATATAATACATAGATTACTTTTTTTTTGTAAATACATACCTATTATAAATACAAAACATCTATGACTCAGGTACAAAGGTAAACTGTTAACACATAAACATTTCCCCTAGGTTAACAGCTAGGGTTACTAGCCACTAGAACTATATATGCGTCGACTTGAGACCTCCGTTTTTGTTTTTTGTCGGTTGAAAAAAAAGAGGGTGATCGCTTGATAAGCAATACGAGTAAATACTTACTCGTTGTCTATTTAAAAAAAGCACACGGCTTTTATGAATGTTACTTTAAAAAAATGTAGGTGGTACAAGTAGACACTGATTAACTTATGAACATAAATAAAATGTTTAGTGAAAAGTTTAATTATTTAATAAAATTGTTAATAAGTTACTAAGAATTATAGGGCAAATGGACAAAAAAGTTTTGTTTTTATCATAATATATGTAATAGTGTTTACAACATGACGAAAGACTTCCATGATATTGGCGCAGTTGATACGAGATTTACTGTTGACTGTCATAATCATAATCTACATAAAATATATGTTAAGTAAATGCTTTTTCTTTCTTACTTTCATAGTAAATTGTGATAATTTGTAAATTAAAAATACTTTAAAAACCATAAAGTTAAGTTAAGTTAAGTTTATGTTTATGTATAAATGTGTGTGTAATATTCATGTGTACTAACTATAGGTTTTGTAAGATGTATACTAACACTTTGGGTCCAAGTAACCCGATTAAAGAACTTTATTATTATTATTATTATTAATATAAAAACAGCTTACAGAAAATTTATTTTGTCGAATTATTATTCAAATTTTTACGACTACGAGATCCTACGCGTTACTTGTTTTGCTACGAAATTTTGCTACGAAGAAGGCAGCTAAGCTACGCAGATTCGTAGCAAACGTCCTTATCTAATACGAGATTCTTTTGATAATAATTAATGTTGTAGAACAGAGGAGAGTTAATGCAATTTGGAAACATTTAAAGAGGACAATTTGTTTTCTTTCGAAACGAAGAAAAGATGTGAATTGACACCGTATCGAAATTTTATTTACCGTCCTCGAATGGCCGCATCGCCTTCTTGGCTTCCACTGCAACAGGACAATTAATATTAAAACCTTCTCTTCGCTGTTGTAAAGTAAAACCGGGCACAGACTTCATAGAGACAGAAAGGAATTATACATCTAGTGAATTAATTTCGATATTTTACCATATCTCCTTGAGACCGCGTGGTACGACTGCTTCGTCCGATTATATAAGTCAAAAATTAAGTTCTACTTAATTATGTCGTATGGAATATTAATATAAATTTAAAATTTCCAGAAACAAGTTGTTCCCACAATATCGCTCAGAAATAAAACTAGGCAAATCAAATTTACTAACTATCTTCTTTAATAAAATAATTTAATTATCAAAGTACACCTAATTTTATGTTTATAAGAATATTGAGAAATTAAAAGAATAATAATAATAGTGAATTCCATGATTGTGCTTAAGAAATAAAGATGAACTAGTTCTTGGTTAAGTAATTTTTTTAAAGGTAATTATGCGCAGCATCTATTTTAAATCATTTATAAAAGGCCTAAGACCTACAAAATTGTCTTGCTGACAAAAGTACGAATATAATTATTATTTATTTAATAAGTTTTGTTTATTGAAATATTTGTACTTATTTGAAAAGAGTAACTACGTGGTTTATTTTGAGATAAGCACCTACACGTACATATAATCTAAAACAGCATTCCGAGAGGTAGTATAGATTAATATAATTTCATTGCGTTTGACGATCTACTCGTATAAACACTTGTAAAAGTCTATGTAGATTAATAAAGTTGCATATGAATATTTTGGTGGTTACAGTGTAGTATTGGTGTCTAGTGGAGGGCAACGCGGTGGGCGGTGGCGCGGTCGCTCGCGCGGGTAACTGGCGTTGAAGCGGTCGGATTTATGGCCCCACATTGATTTATAGTCTCACTCTGCAAGTGGAGGCGCACTGCGATTAACCAAATACTTTTACCAATGCATTGCAATTATTATTATCTGACTGTATGCCTTTTTCAAAATGGTACCAGTATAGGATCGTACCAGTAATTATGTTTTTAATATTCCAAATATATAAACATAAAACTAAAGAATGTGTTAAAATTTAATCTTAATAAGTGGATTATATCGTCTCAAAGAAAACACGCTTATCTTGTCTTGTGTTTTATTGTGTTGATAGGTACGAGTGGTGTGTACATACATATTTATGATGTACATACATAGAATATATGTACGTAGTCGCCAAACTTCGTGTAATGAAGAAAAAATGAATAGATGTGACAGATAGGACGTTGGTAACGACAGAAAAAGCAAATGTAACATATTTTGTTTTTGTTAAAGTTCTTTTGTTGAATAAAAATGAGACATATTTGAATTGTTTTTATTTGAAACAAAAGTATACACCATCAATTTTATTTATTTGGAAAATGAACTTTTGGAATTAATGGGAACTTTTCTGCACGCCATCTTGTGGTGTATCATGGCCTATAAATAAACCTATTACATCTGTCATTATGGTCATATTAGATTGTCAGGCACATATAAAATTGTCAGTCAGAAAACATTAATATATAATTGTAAGCGAACTGACTTAATTTAGGTGCGACAGTAATTTTTACGTCCTCGATCACAAGTTTTAATTATTTTATATCGTTTGGAATAAATGTTTTAGGATTTTTTTGTCTCCTGTATTGGATAATAAAGC
The DNA here is from genome assembly GCA_944738685.1 of Synanthedon myopaeformis. Taxonomy (NCBI): domain Eukaryota; kingdom Metazoa; phylum Arthropoda; class Insecta; order Lepidoptera; family Sesiidae; genus Synanthedon; species Synanthedon myopaeformis. The sequence goes on along the minus strand of OX122921.1, from coordinate 11,372,759 downwards.
AGCACCGTGTAGGTAGTTGAAAAAGAAGGAGCAGATAACGCCTATAATATTAGCATAGAAAGAGCCGGCGGCCGGTCTCACGCTCTCCGCCATATTTACGACCTCAACCACTTACTTCTAAATATGTTTTTACATATTGCAATTTCTTCTCAACAACGTAACGCGCATACAATTCAAATACAATTACAATATTTCCTACACTCTGCTTTTAGGAATAGAAACCAACCTGATAATTACAAATGATTTGGTAACGATCACTTAGGCATGAGAAGCAAATATTAAGAGTAGCAGGTCGTAAACCCTGAACGAGTATTATTTTTTTGGCAGACAACTATTTGTGTAAATAGAAACTCAAGTAACTCAAGGCATTTTATATTTTTGTCACCTTGACCTTGAAAGGCTTGACGTTTTTGTCTTGGAAAAAAAGTACATTTCAATTATTACCTCAAAATTTTCTTCCCAAAATATAACATAAGACTTAGTTATGAGTGCAAGAAGGGAAGTTGATCAAAGGTAATTTGGCGACATGAGTTCACTATTTCAAATAAAAATAAACATTCTCGCGTCTCAATCAGACGTCGTCTTCGCAATCAGGTGCTTTTATTCTCACACAAGGCAACACACACATACATTCCAAGCACACACCCAACACACGTTAAACATATGCAGTCGCCCCTTAAGCATGACGGTGACTGCGTATTTCTTGTGGGGCCAGTAAATCAGCGGTTCTAGTAACCTTCAAATTGTTCAATTATCATCCATTCACTTTTCCAAAACTTCTTTTCACAATTCTGCGTTTTACATTCTTTTTAGATTCAAATGATTGCGTTTTTCTTATTCATAAACTGGAAAGATCGTTTAGCATTAGACCTCGAGTAATGACAGCTCATATGATCGGCGCATGAGTTTAGAATGCCAGAGAATTTCATTCTGCCTGGCTTTCTGTTGGTATCGCTTGTGTCACCCACCAACAAGTAGATCGTCAAATTACCTGCCACTTTGTGTATAAGATCGAGTGCATACATAAAATATTTTGTGAGTGATTTCTTGAGTAAACAAGAATTTTATCACGTGTGTAATAAACAACATCATTTAGATATTGTAGTAAATAAAGAAAGTCAAACAAAGAAGAACAAATTTTATTTGATCACCAAGTATACACAAAAAAGAATTGCCGCTGTTACACAAACAAATAAATACATTTAAAATGTTGCATCTACCTTACAAGTTTGTTATAAGAGTATAATCTTATAACGTATTAGGGCTATATTATAGTGTGACACTTATTTTACAACATATAAATTACATAATAATATATACATGAATATTTAAATAATAAACATATAGTTTCTTAAATTAATTTTAATAACGTATTTTATGCCTTTCTTCAAATGCCGCCATTTTAGAGAATGCACACCGCGTATGAAACGCGTCACGCGCGCCATTCAGTGAGCAATATTGTCTAAAGCAATTTGTATGTAAATCAATTGTTGTTAATACTATTTATGCCGATGGTTATTGAGCATTACTATTTACTTTCACTCCCTTTCTTCTCACACGAAAAGAATCATTATTTACAATCGATATAAGGACGAAAATACTGTTCACTAAGTGAAGCCACTTGCGTTGGGTTCGTAAAAACATCAAGCAAAGACGTGATGTTTGGGAATTGTTAATAAGAGATTGTCTTATATAAGACCTTTTTGTAGGGTGAATTAAGTTGCTTATAAATTTTATTACATTATAAATGAGAAATTTATTATATACTTAAGGGATTAAGGGTTGTTGTAGGTATTCTCTTCTTATATAAGTAATGTGCTTTAACTTGGAGAAAGCATATAATATTTTTATTGCTTGTATCGCACTCGCTTAATAGTGTGTAAACGTGATCGGAGTTAAGTTATAATATAGCAAGTGAGTTAAGTAAATAAGTAAATAGGCCAACAAATCACCGCGCCCGCGCCGTATCGGATTAGCTATAAGTTATTTATTGTGCGCTGACTTGGCGGTTCAACGTCGCTACGAACTTAGCGAAGCCTTTGGATGAGGCAGATCACTTTCTTAGCTCACCAGAGCTCCTTCTAACGCAAAATCTCATGATATTTTTAAAGTATTTGTCTTTTGTGTCCATGAATGAACACTGTTAATGCTCAAGGAGTTTTTATTAAAAGGTATTTCCCCATTTTATAGAAATATGCCTCATCTAAGACTCACAGTAGATGTTTATTGGATGACGCAAGAACTATTTACTGCGTAGTGTTCGCGGTATCGCGATGTCCCGCGACGTGACGTGGACACTGAAACCCGATACAGCCTTAATTAGTAGCGCACATAGGAGACACTTAGAATTGCCAATGGTGAATACTCTTTAAATATGCTTCCATATTGGGAGGCAATTCTTCTGAATAATAATTCTGAATCCGATGATAAAAAAATCGGGGAATAGATCAAAGAATGACCGGGGAATCAAAGATTGTTTTGGTATATATGGTATATTCGAATTAGTTGTATATACCTATACATATATAGTATGCACAAAGTAAATTTTACTTTTAACGTGCACGTAAAATAATATGTCTATATCACACCAAAACCCCTTTTTTTCAGGGAAGTTTTTTGTCTAAAAACATAACTTATTATTCCTTTGTAAAGAATTGTCGCCACCTATAAGGTCTGACTAGACAGAGAACGTTTAGTGTCCTGTGGTGGTATTGGTTGTATCGTGTGACGGCCTGTCTGTCGGTTCGTAGGTCTGTCCGCACGAGCGATGCGTATCAGCGAGTGCGTGTATTGTTATTTATTCCAATAAATCGCGGTGACAGTTTGTATATATTTTGCGGTGAACCCGATCACTGCTGCCGACTCCCCAGGGCTCTTAGAAGTCCCACTGCAAATAACTTGTCAACCGGAACTAATTTATTGAATGGCAATACATGATTTATTATAATTTAATTAATGTTTATTTCGCTTTGAACATATTGAGTGTTAGAGGTTTGAGTTTGATACTGGTGATAAATTTAAGAAATATAATTTGGAATGTGATTTTAAAGAACAAGTGAAGGGGAAGATATTTAGGAGCGTGTTTTAGAAATTGTATTGAGATGGTTATAAAGTAATTTTCATGAATATGTTTATATGAAGTTATACATAGCTATGTAAAATGAAGTGATTAAATTTATGATATGGAAATATAAGAAAGTTTTCTTATTTAATTATCTTATTAACAGAAGTAAAAGTCAAAAATTTTAACAATATTGAAAATGTGAATGTTTATAAATTAGTACAAAGTTATTCTACAATGTGTGGTTATGTATAAAATTGATTAGGAAGACAAATGAGAGGGCGAAACTTTTACGATTTGATCCACCAAAGCAATCCCCTTATCGTGATTCGTGAAAAACATAAACAAATTTCATTTCGCCGACTACAAGATGAAGATATTGTTGAGGCAAATAACATTAACCAAGAAAAAAAGTGAGTCTCATCCCGACGTGACTGGCGGATTCAATTTCATCGAATAATCAAGTACAGACAAAGAGGTTTATACAACACGGCCATAAATCAAATCGCGAATAAATGTCAGCCTTGGACGCTCTTTACGAGCGTGGAAATCGCGGACGCTTCTTAACTTCTGCAGTATCCACTCCTATCCTACTCCGTACCCACAAAACCTTCCTGCCTCCGGTACAAAGTAAGCGCAGCAAATGTCTTACGAACATCAAACTTATTCACAATTTATTAGTATATATTACAATATATTATTTAGTACTGTATAACTTTTTAGGAAGAAAACTAGTTTTGTGTTTAAGAGCGATGCTAATTAAATTTTAAAAAATATTGTAAATTTACACACACACACTCAATCAAAATATAGAATGTCTTCATGTGTTTCCTTTCTTTTTTTAAAAAAAAAATTTTTTTTATTAAATTAATATTTCAAAACAGTATGAAAAGGGAGAAACTGTAATATATCGTTTATCTGAAATAAATAAATACACTGTATTATCATCTTTGCCATATTTTATAATATGGATAATTTATAATACAAATAAGAATAATAATTTGTTATATTTTTACCGACAGCTTAATACTTCATTCGGGAGTAAGTAATAAAGCTCAAACCTTAAGTTGGTTTGATTTATCAACGTGGACTTATCACAATTAAAAATCCAATACCTTGACCCCGTCCTATGCTTGATCGCTGCCAACGACATTTAGGCGCATTTTATGCGTGAAAACCTTTTTCTATTTTTTTAGTTCGCAAACAGCCTAGTCTTCCTACATGATATTTGCATTGTATTTGTCCGTTTATACGTTTCAATCTATTTTATCTGAACAATCTTTTTACATACATTGTTTCGTGTTCAGTATATTCAAATACAGTTAGCAACATTTTGAGAGTTCCAATCGTCGCCGCGCGCCATTGCACTGTGAGCTCTAGACGAAAGACGGAGAGTTGGTTTTTAGTGGAGCCACTTAAATAGTTGTAAGTGCCGTGTTGTTGTGCAGAGTTGAGTTTGGTTAGTTTTCCGTAGGATACGATGTCGTTTCGCCAATTGTTCTCCTGAAACTGTGGACGATGTTCAGTTCACCGCACTTGAAATATGGCCACAACAATCTTGTGAACACTTCTTGCCGATTCTTTTTTTTAAAAAAATAGAAAATGTAATAATTCGTTGACTTAAGTATATAAAAATATATTCACCAACTTTTTAGCGCGGTTTGACCAGAAATATTATTAACCCTTATTTTTGAAAGAAATCCATTCTAAATATTGAGCAAAGTTTTCTTTAAATAGAACAAGTAGTTCCGAAGGCTCCGTCCTATATACAACCTTGTGATTGTGTGGTTAATGATTTGATCGATTTAATAGTAGCAGAAGTGCTTGCAAAGATATATAATTTCGATGGTAGCAGGGCACATTGCGTTTCGCAGTTATTCGAGATCACTTTTCTAAATTGCCTCCCTCTAAGGAAGCAAATTTAAAGACTTATCACATCAAAAAAGATTGATAAATTAATTAAATCAATTGATAATTTCATAAGAGTCAGTATTGTTATATAAAAGTAATGTATTTGTTTTCAATTTACCGAAACCGATTGGACAATAAAAGAATGTTTAAGGCAGTTGGCGGTCGGGCAGTAAACCGGCGAGTCCCGTTCTGCCCCGATGGGCGATTGCCGCCCGTTACTCCTTACTGTGCATAAACAAACAGTTTGCGCTTTTTACACTTGACAGCGACCCTCGTAAAAGACCAACAAGCCACACCGAATCAGCGGTTTCCAGCGAAGCCACTAGTGACGTAGCATAAGCTCTATATTCTGTAATAACTTTTAAATTATAGCCTGAGTGTTATTCTCACGTTCAGTTACATCAAAATCAATACAGTAGTTTCTGCATGAAACCACACGTTCATTCTCGCTAAATTTCGTATTTATAATATAATATTTTTATATATTCTGGATAAAATTAATATTATACTATGGAATCTACCATGGGATAATATTACACGCTGCTGTGTGGCGAGAACTAACATATTTATGCTTATATTTCAACTACAAAGTTTTTTGCTGTCATATACGTATCGCTAAATAAATTACAGGATTATTAACAAAGCAGTTTATAAGGAAAGGTATATTTTTTTGTTATATGTTGATGATTCTCGCTCTGCTGCTTGATTTAAATTGAATACATATGTGTTTTACAAAAAATTAAATAAATAAATACTATCTTCTAGCTTTTATTCGGAAAGTTTCAATTTCAGTTTAAACAGTTTTAAATTATCGACATGGTTTGTTCATCCCTAACGCGTCTTCCGTTCGTTCCGCCCTTTCGTAGCTGGATAGAGCTGATACACGACAAATAGATTTGCATTTTATTCGCCGACGGTCCTCTTTATGTCCTTCAGGTAATAACGTCTTCGGCGGACGATACCCCATCATTTTTTAAATCTCAAAACAAATACGCCATATGCAGATTGCGAAATAGTAAAAAGCTTTCGTCTTGCGTCGGTGTAGTATAAAAGTGCGTCCCTATTAAATGCCATCTCGCGATATTAGAAGCGAGATTGTTCATATTGCTGTTGATTAGTCGATAAAAAGGCGATGCGTATTGTCGGCGATAAATCGTCGAGGCGGCGACAGACTCGGTGAGGCGTCGTCGTGTGTCGCCGGTATTTTTATCTGCTCCCTATGCAAATGACCGCATTCACCTTGCAATGAGACGTCTTATATAGTTATCTGTCTTCACAGGGCTGTTCAGTTCGGCAGACAAACGCTTTATTAATTAAAAATAACATTTTTTCGATTACATTCTTTATTAAAGACACAATTACATGAATTCACATGTCATTTATGCATATGTCAATAAACATCTCAATATGATGCTAGATGTTATTCGGCGTTTAAGGTCTAATAGAACTCGCCATAGTTTCACTATACAAAAAGGCTGTATATTAATTTTCTTTTCAAATTATTTCATAAACAAAGCTTCGAGTTAAAGAATTGAAATAAAAATTAGATGCAACCCTAGAAATTAGCAAGAGGAAGACAAGGTAGGATCTGGAGAAAGCAATTATCGTTGCCACTGCTTACGGCGGAACACATTAACTTCTGTGTACCTTTCGCACTATAATTGCTTCGTTTAAATGCTCCTTTGTGTCTAATTACCCTACACTTACTTGATACATTACTAGTAAATGTAATAAACAAGTATTTTTATACAATAACAATAGAGTTTAGGAAGTGAAGGCACATGAGTTGGTGGTATTAAATCGAAATTTATCTAAATCTGTCTGACGCAGCGATCGGCAAGTGGACAAATGCAATAATAGGTGTCGTAATTAGAGATTAGTGGTAAAATGGACCGGTCATCAACCGTCACTTATGTGTGTGTGTGTGTGTGTGAGAGTGTGTGTGTGTGTGTGTGTGTGCAGTGTACGAACATTGTTCCGACACAGACATATTTAGGCCACGTTTTACTGGAACTTATTGGACGATCTGTTTATGTGATACACTATTTAATTTTTTTTAATACATATGCTAGAAATTCTTGGCACTTTCTTGGCAATTTATAGCAGTTAAGATATTTTTAAAGTTTATATTAAAAAAAATTATGAACAAATAGGTTTTAATACACTATAAAAAACCGATTAGAACAAATTAGATCGAGCTTATACCATAGAATAGGTAATAGTACAAGTACCTACCTAACTTATACTGAGAATTGTGATTTTATTCACAATTTATTTTAAACTTTAAGTTTGTTATTCGTTTTTAAACTGTTTAATTATGTTGCTTGCATTAAAACATCTATATACGTATGTTGTATTTTAAAATGCCCACACTAGAGTAATTGCTATAAAACGTTACCTCACAAAAGGTGCCATTGATAAAATTGTACATAATTGTATGACTCGGATGCAACATTAATTACACTAATTTTACCTAATTTAGGTTAAATAACAAATAATTATGACTGAAATAATATGTTAGCCTATTTTACATCGCGAATTGTACACCTGTACATCGGCAATTGAAATATTTGTCCACATTTTTGGATGAAAAATTTATTGTAATATTTAGTTAAACTATTTAAATAAAAGATTTGTGTCGATATGACGACTTAACTTTAATAAACTTATAAGACATAATTGCTGTGTAACAAGTCACGAATTCCATACTTCGCTTCTATTCAGTATAAACTTATATAAAATGCCACAGTGTATTTACTTAATATCTATTACAGTTGTGAACACTCACTGACTCAATCATGGAAAGATTAGGAACATCTTTGAAGGTATATCCAGTAACGGTGATGGTCAGTGAAACCTGGAGTAATTGGAATTGACGAATGTTCGTCCGCGCCCTCACAAAGATCCAGCAATAACAATCCACGTCAATTTGCTACGCTGACAAGGTGCGGTGCGTCAAGGGAATTCATGGAGACTGCCATCGCTATCGCCATCGCCATCGCCATCGCCATCGCCATCGCCATCGCCATCGCCATCGCCATCGCCACTCTAGCCTACCTATGTTCCCATAAATATCTATATTCGAAGCATTTTTATTCGTACTTGTCACATATTATGATATTTACATAAAAAATTCATTTCAAATCATTATTTTATTCCAAGTATGTACCTAAGTAATATTTTTTCACTATAAAATACAATAAATGATTTGTCATATTATTATTATATTACGATATAATTACTATGAATTTTAAAAACATTCGTATTTAGGGTTATAAATAAGATATTCACTAATTATCTCTAGGCAAAATAGGTACATATAATATTTGGCAATGATGAATTTATTTGTATTTCGAATATATAAAAATGTAATATAAAATGTATGTATAAAAATATATGTATATATAAACAGGTAAAATGTAATATTCATCATACAGGCGCATATGTTTCGTTAAGTTAAAATTTAAACTCTATAATGTAACATAATATTTACACGTGACAATAACTTAGTTTATCTTCAAAATGATCAAACAAAAAGACAGTAATTAGCAAATAAAACATGCTTGCTTCTAATATTTATACAAAGTTAACAATGCTAGTTATAGGTACGAGCATAATGAACACCAAATAAATTATGGTATAGTGAACTCAATAATAAGCAAATTTGTTAATGAAATTGTTGTAAAAAATATCAGTACTTAAAAAAATGCTTGTAATCAAACATCAACTGCAAAGACAACATTGTCTGGTTTAACATATATTACTAAGGGTCTCTTTCACCAACTACAAATAAAGTGTTGATTAGTTACTTTTAAAAATAATTTTATGTTTTATTAAATTATGCACTCGGTTTACTGCATATTTCGATAGGCGAATTTTTTTTAAGATTTTCTTTTTTACTTTAAATGGCGGTTAGCTTACTTGACACATGGTGAAAGAGGCCCTAAGTATATTTAAATAAAAATTAACGAAATTCATCTCCATTGATTTAGTGTTCGCGATTGAATAGAATACTTAGTTTTGCAGTGAACAGGGTGCAGGGAATATACAGGACATCCAGTCAGTACCTACCTGATATTATATAATAAGGTTTAGGAGACATTTTATAGATAGATTAAATGTCACTTACAGAAGCACTAACGGGGCGATTAAAATATTCTATCCATCAAATAGTTAAGATAATGAGGACATAATTATTATAAGTATAATTAGTTTTGTCGGTGTGTTGAACAAACATACATTTTATCTGGTTCGCAGCAACAGAGGCACGTTCACATTAACGTCCGTTCTTCCGGCATTAGCTGTTGATAACCGACGATGATTATCAACAGCTCAGGACCACTAATCACCTCACTTTCAACTTATAGAACTTCACTCTAAATTTGTTTTAAGTAGCATAAGTTAGTTTTTAAGTACGCATTTAAACGACAGCCTGCATCGAATTTCTATATCAGAATTCTTGTTAATGTAACCAGATGAGTGTTCTTCCTATTAAGATCGGAATAGGATAAAAGGTATTAGGCGATGACAGCCACCTCTAAAAACAAGTGTAACTTGCCTACCTGCCAGCAATTTTAACAAAAATTACATTAATATTAGTATCTATAAAAACATGTGACTCGTCCACGCTCGTTTCAGGAAACACTCAATATAATAAAGCGGAAAAAATTATTATTCATAATAAATATGGGGATGAAACAAACGCCATAAAAGATCGGACGGGGCCGCTCGTAAAACCAATTCCTATCCGCAATCGTGACACCCCTGAATTATTACAAAAAAAAAAAACACTGTATTATTTGTTAAACTTGATAAAACTGAGTTCATAAATATAAAACCACTTGAAATTGTAGTATCAGGGACACTTCTTGTTTGCACAGCCAGAGCCAGAGCAGATCATTTCCTTATCAGTGCACAATATCTTATCTGACACTAAAATTGCAGCACCTGTGGCGTTGCTTATGTTATCGACATCGGTAGACACCTACCATCAAATGGACCGTCAGCCTGTCTGACGACGTTAACATAAAGAAAGGTCACGAACTGAGCAGTTCGTGTATGGGTAAACTATGAAGTAGGGCGACGGACAGGCTGACGGTTTGCACACCAAAACTCAGAACATGATCAAGTGATACATTTCATATTCCCTATTGCAGAACTAATCATTGTAAAAATTCCTTCTTTCATATAAGTAAATTCTAAGTATCACTACAATAACATTCTGAATGATATTTGACATATTTTCCAACAAATTAAATTCTTATAAAAAGAAAATTAGCGAATTACTTTTGAAAAATTAATTTTATCACTTATAAAAAATATTCTCTTTATTTTTTTTCTTTTTTGGTCTTATTATTATTATTATTATTTTTAATCAATAAATAAATATAAAAATATAATTTTTATGATCCTTTAGGCCCATTTGTATATAATATATATTTTTTAAATTTATTGCTGTATGTAATCTAAATAAATAAATAATAAAAAAAAATTAAAAAAAAATTTCAAGTTACATAAGGACGATAGGGACAAGGAGAGTAAGCTCTGGGATTTCTTATTCACAGAAGACAATGGTTACAGTTTGTGATTGCTGAACAAAATAATAATAACAGGCCTCTACATCTTTTCTAAAAATAAAGGCTGTCCATTTAATAAGGGGGTTGGTGTAATTTTAACGACTGCAATATTCGAATTGGACTTTTGAAACGGTAATAATAATAATGCGGTAATCCAAACTCGTAACCGGGGTTACCGTGACGCACAATTATCGCCAAACACTCCCAGAGGCATATTTTTATTAATTTAATGTTCTTGTGGAACATTAAAGCGTTAACTTTTAATTGAAATTTGATCTTTTTTATGTATTTGGCATCTTTTGGCATCACCACATTATTAACGTTTCTCCTTCTCCCGTTTTAAATATTTTTGATTAACTTTATGAACATAAAAAGTTGTATCATTCCAACTTTTGTCGAGAATTTTTCACTTATCATCAAAATACTTCATTCCAAATATATTACTTTGACTTACAGGTAATAATTTATTATTATATTTTAAAAAGATACGCTCGTCTAAATTGAAAGACTCGTTACCTAAGTTCATCTATTTGGTGTTATTACAATCAAGATTGAGTATGTTTTAAAAATATCCAATTATATACTGTATTAACAAAATATCATTCCTGTTAAACGGAGTAAACATTTTAATGAGTATTATAAGTAACAGAACACAATCATTTTCTAGGAACAGCATTTCCTCTTACACGGTCGTCGAAAAGATATCGTATCTCTTGCAAACAAAAAAAATGCTTTGTTCGTTAATAGGACACTCAAAGGTAGCGTTTATTAGAAATACCTATCTTAGGGCATTAAATACCCCCTTACAAAAGATCACTGGGAAGACCACAAGAAAAACAGCAGGTGTGCTTTTGTGTTTCTGTGAATAAGATAAGAGATAGCAGAGTCCTCCTCGCTTCTAATTCGATGACCTTTAACGTACTAAGGAAGGCAGTAATTAAATGATGGATTTTTTAAAAAAAATATTAAAAAAATTCTAACATATAGGCATAGTTATAGTAATTAATATGTATGTAATTAATATGTAAATGTAACAGCAAGATGACTATTACAATAGATAATGAAGACAAATTAGTAGGTATAATAATTTAACCAAATTGATGTCCAATATAAAAAATAGTTATAAATATAATTATCTGATTCAAGTTCATTTTTAACTTAAAAGGCTTTTCCATAATAATTAAATATGTACTGACATACATAAGGGCCTCTTTCACGAACTACAAGTAAAGTGTTGATTAGTTAATTTTAGAAATAATTTTACGTTTTATTACAATATGCACTCGGTTTACTGCATCCTTCGATAGGCGATTTTTTTTCTTTTTAATGTTATTTTCTTTTTAATGTTTGGGATTTTTACCGTACAAACAAAGGTATATATATATATATATATCAGCTCTATAATTCCCGGTTACCGGTGACTTTAAATGGCGGCTAGCCTACTTGACACATGGTCAAAGAGACCCTAAGACTAACATGATGTCGGTGTTAACTTGATATTGATTAAGTTCATATTATCTGTTTGAATGTTTCAAACAGATAAAATAAAACAAAATCTAGTGATCGAAAATCTTAACACATAAAAATCGCGTGTCGCGATGTTCGTTCATGCTACTCTCCAAAACACCCAACCGATTTCAATGAAATTTTATGAATGTGCGTTTAAAAGACAAGCGGAAAAAGTCGCGTGCAAAAGCTAGCTTTCAATAAATATTTATTGACCCAGTTAAATGAAGTAAATAATGCGGTCTAAACATGTGCTTTTGATAAACAACGGTTTATCGAAAACAGCGGTTTATCAAAAGCGTATAAACATTAGGTGTTAGTCCGCTTGCACTAGATAATATTAAACAAACGGTCGCGTTATCTTAATTAACTCATTGTTTATAGGTGCGAGGACACATTCCATATACAAGGAAAATATTGAAATTAATAATCCCGCTGTTATACTGGTCGGTTGGACGAGTGTGCAATCCGCACACATGGCTTTAACTTACCTCGGATTAATTAAATTCAATATTCATTGTGCGTGTTTAATGCAGACAAAACGCTCCGGCACATATCGGTCGTGGCGGAAGCCAAGGCGACATGACATCATATTGTACGGTCTCACCAATATTTTTTTAAAAAGACCACTTAGAATGAGCCTAGATCTAGGGTCGACCTCGTACTATATGTCCTGTCAATTCCTATTTCAAATCCTCAGCCGTCGGGTTATGTCGGTGACCCCGTCATGTTCAACTGGTTAAAAAGTTTGTTTGAGGTTCTGAAGAATTTTGTACATACAGATGCCGTCCAAACACTGCCCGTTTCCACAATGATCCGTCGAATATATGCCGCACGCCTATTGACATAAACAAGACTTCTGGCATCAGGTCGATCTAATTCTCAGATGTAGTTTAGTACTACAAATACCAGCGACCATCGACGGCGTCCCATAGCCGTCCGACTCATTGGATATGTGCTGTACCCTTAATTCTAATAACCCATTGTACGTGCCTAATGCAGTTATCCCAACAACAGAGCGGGTTCAGCGCTTCAGTACTATTGTAAGAAGGTCGATATATGAAGCGCTTAGCGATGAATTTTATAGCACAGTTTGGGGTATAAAGTTACCTGAGGGGTAACTGCACAAACGCCATCTGTCGCCGCGAGAACAATGCCGAGATTTATTGTTGCAAAATGCGCTTACCGGGGCTTGTGGGGATCGAGTTTTTTGTCGGCTATCAAGTTTCCATTAGCTAATTTCGTATCGATTTTCCGCGCCCGGTGAGAAATTCGTCGTGCGATTCAGTTTTGATTGATCGTTTATATTCGTTTAAAACTGAATACACAAAAGTTTTGTGTGCACTATTTTCACTAAATACTTTCAAAATATAAAGAAAATGGCTTCACTTTACTTTACGAACACTGCACTTGTCTGCTCTCCCGTTTGGCCGCATTAATATTAATTGAGAACGTTCTAAATTGCTGCTGTCATCAATGCGAGGGCCGCTTATTTCTCAGTGAAGGGTCCACAGTAAAACTACCTTGCTCCCCTGAATATCTGCATTATCTTACCTACACACACCCTTGCGAAATCAGTTACTGCACGCGCATTCACTAAAGTGCATTCGCCATTCCGCCCGTCAAACCTTACAATTATCTAACCGTGACCGTTCAAAATTGGATCTAACCGCCCAAAGTTACGGTCACAAATGCACTTTATGTTTTGTTATCTTTTAGAATTGGACTGGGCTAAATGATGATAACTTATATTCGGATGAGTCGAAGGAAAAACGGCCGCAAGATGAAGACGTTAGGGTCGACATTGAAACTGTTGAACCACATTGGCCACGGACCGTTTAAGCTAAGAGGGTAGTTCACATGTTGGCGGTACGATTTATCAAATTTTATAGGAACGTGGGGCAGCGACATGTGCGCGGATGGAGCGGACAATTGGGATGAGGACGCGCAAGTATTCGAATTAAATATGGAGCGCGAGGTGGCTAATGGATTAGCGGATGAGGCGGCGTCACCTTATGGCTCGCAATACGACTCGCAGATGCGCCACTTGAATACATTCAATGTAAACTATGTACATGTTTTTGATATAGTGGGTATAGGAGCGATGTTATACGATACGAGATGATTACTAGCGACCAACGTCGTCGGGCGCACGTGTGCCGTGCACTCGCGGTGAAATTGCATGCGTCTCCCACTTAATGTACCGACAGACCGACCACATCCACTTATTTTATATATAACATTCATTTATTATACACTAGCTTCGCAAGGATGCATTTTTTTCTGAAAGTTATATGCACAATCTACCTCTTTTACGCTTTTTCCATTAGTGAAAACCGTATCAAAATCCGTTAGGCGGTTTAAAAAAAGTTAGCGAATAAGATCTTTTTAAAAATAATATATGTTAGAGACATAAGCTACATAATAAGCAGCATCAACTAAGATGTATAAGTTTATATGTTTCCTTAAACGAATAAAGATTGCAGTAGATTGTTCTCACAAGGGGCAACGCACTTGTCATATTGGAGATATTGGTGTTACTTATAGCATCAAGTAAATCAACAGTCTGCTTGCTACAATTTATTATAGAAATAAAAGAACTCCCTAATTCGCTGATTTAAGCAAAGCAGTATTATATGTTGACAAGTTTCAAGAAGTAGAGTGTAGGCTGTTTAATTGTTGGCAGGCAACGATGATTTTGCTGTCGCTACCAACTCACCTATTCACGTGGTTGATGGATTGCGGCGTCGATTAGGGCCGGCGCTGACCTGTTCTTTCATATCACACTAATGGCCGCCACCCGACACACGCCAATACTCTACCTCTGCCGATGCGGACATAGACACCCCACCCACTGGAAAAGCCACATTCTATTAACACCTATTCACCTTGTTACTTTCTAATTCTATGGCTATTAGTGTGAGAGATATATATTTAAATTTAACACTCTAAGCATTCCAGGCCGGTACTCGTAACGCTGAAGACGAACGTTGACGATATCACCGGTCAAGTAAAGTCAAGTCAACAATGACTTAAAACCTATGGCTTAAATTACCACAAATTCTGTCTTCAAAATTTAAAGAAAAAACAAAGCATCAACTGTTATGAAACTAATTATCACTGATTCAAAAGTTCAGTAGAATCCGGCTACTAATTTTTTAAAAGTTTTTATTGGTAGGAAAGTTCGAAGTCACCTTTTATTGAAATTAATTGGACTAGGAGAATAGTAAACAGATAAGTTTATGTTGTGTACATGTTAAGTGGATCGTAATGGCAGGACTGTGTTCCGTAGTCATAAATTTGGTAGCCTGCAAACACCACTGTGGAAAAACAGAATGTGTACTTTTGTGTTTCGATGAAGAGGGAATGTCAGAACCCATTTCTCTATTAAAAAAAATACCAAAGTATTTTTTTTTTATACTTGATAAAGTACTTGCAGCACCTGTGGTGTTACTTGTGTTAAGGCGACACCAGCTATAAAGTTGAGAACACGATTGGTCTAGTGGCTAGTAACCCTAGCTGTTAACCAAACGGTCGCTGGTTCGAATCCCGCTAGGGGCAAATGTTTATGTGTTAACATTTTACCTTTGTACCTGAGTCATGGATGTTTTGTATTTATAATATGTATGTATTTACAAAAAAAAAAGTAATCTATGTAGTATATCAACTGTCTGGTATTAATAATACAAGGATTAGTTGCTTACTGTGGAACTAGATGGTGCTGTGTGTGGAATGTGTGAAGATATTTATTAATTTATTTATTATTTATATTATTTATTTAAAGTGGACTTAATATAAACAATGAAACAGGGAATATTCCTGTTAAGAAATTTATTTAAGCTAACCTCTTTTGAAGGTACTTCCAGTAGCGAATTGTATGATCGCGTTCGCTGTACCTGTCTGGTAACGGCTGTCAGATGTACAAGGGTCATTACTTAGGCTATCACCGCGCGTCAGTAATTAATATGTACCCACGAAATGTCGGTGTTTTGCCTTTTTGCCACGTTCCGGGAAAACTCGGGGGAAAGTGCTGTTTGAATTTATGACTTCACGTGTTGTTACAGCGTGTTCAACCATTTTATGTTCTACTTTCACGGCTAAAAATTATTTAATAAATATATTATGTATATTAATGTTTTACCAATATATTTAAGATATATGTGTATATTAATGATTACTTTTTTTAAAGAAATACATTGCAGTCGATTAGACAACTGCTAGAAATATGATTAACAAGCTGGTGCCCGCGACTTCGTCCGCGTTGAACGTTGAAAGGTACACTATGTCCTTTCTGGTGTCTCAGACAACGTGTATGCAAAATTTCATGGTGATCGGTTCAGTAGTTTTTGCGTGAAAGAGTTACAAACATACTTTCGCTTTTATAATATTAGTACGGATTACATCTAAGCTGTAATTTAGCCATTTAAAACTACAACACACATTAATCGGTGCATCTCCTGTTACAAATCTAGAAAATGAAGAGTTAAATTTCTTGAACTTGAAAAATTTTAGAGAAGCGGTGTGTGCTGAGTTTGAATGCATATTTTCAACTCTAAAAAAGAATTTAACTGCTTAATTGAACTAAATTTATAACGTTTCATTAAATTGAAGCGTAGTTACATTAACTGGATAATGCTTACGGCTTCGCTGCGCTCGGTCAGTTATAAATCAGAGAATGTACTGTCCACGTCAGTCAGTGTGCAGTACCTGGGGCCCAGTTGTACTCAGATCAAACTGTAATTAATCTCTAACAACCCCTGTACACCCTCCACCTACCCTGTGCACTACAGGCGACAAGGAGTAGCTGCTCTTTTTCTTTTTTTCTATAAATCTGTGTTGAACAGTATTTAGAGCAGCCAGAAAAATATTATTATTTAAAAAATAGGAATAACAACATAAGGACATCTTTCACCAACAACTATAAGTAAATGTTATAAGTAATATAATTTTATGTTTTATTAAATTATGCACTCGGTTTACTGCATCCTTCTATAGGCGATTTTTTATTATTATTTTCTTTTTAATGTTTGGGACTTTTATCGTACAAACAAAGGTATATCAGCTCCATCATTCCCGGTTACCGGTGACTTTAAATGGCGGTTAGCTTACTTGACACTTTACTCAGAGATGGTGAAAGAGGCCCTTAAGTGTCATAACGTTTAACGTTACTTACGGGTGCGTTTTGAAAAAAGTATAAATTGATTATAACTGATAGGTACTAAATCAATACTACTCTTGTAGACACTTTTACTTCATCTGGATCAGTTACATCACGAGCAGTGTTCTCTGCTTCCCCCAAGACTGAGGCCTCACGTCTACGACATCAATCAATCAATCAATCGGATTTTCCTTTACAAGGACAACAACTAGTTTAGACTCGCAGCGACGTGGTTCCCAATGTAATGCCACCTTGTTTATTTTTAATTAATATATAATATTAAGCATCCGAGTGCTCCTACTAGGGGTGTAAGTGTAAGGGTGGGAGGAGCCCCCCCCCTCCCCCCACCGCATCACACCCTCGGGCGACAGCGCGGCGCCGCTCAACGATTTCAGGTGACCACCACTTGATGGGTATCGTCAGCAGAACCGTTTAATGACTGTGCATTCATTACTGTTTATTATTAAACCTAATAATAATAATAATACCTATTATTATTAATATATTTATAAAAATAAATAAATATATACTTTTAAATATATTCATGGATCGCAGATTTTGAAAAAGTGTTTTGGTTTAATATATGAATTGGTTTGAATATTTGCATGCCCTTATAGGGTGGAACGTAGCGGAGCATTGTTGTTAATGTATATAACTATTGTAACCTATGTTCAGCAAATAAATAAATAATAATAATTATTATTATTATAAACTTGGCTCACGAGGTGACCGCCATGTGAAATGTCGATTCGATCATCATCGTCCCTATAGTGATATCGGCTAATGGTCTTATAGCGACCAACATCTTAAGAGTCTCTCACTTGATGGCTGGGTCAAGGGTCAAGGTCAGATACAGAAGGCTGTTCCTCTTGTCAGGAGGTTCCTCACTCTGCAGCCCTAACCACCGGTAGCTTGGGCCTTACACCGCTACTAGCGGCACTCTAGGTTTAAGTTTTTTATAATATTTTTTTTTTTTTTTTATAAATACATACATATTATAAATACAAAACATCCATGACTCAGGTACAAAGGTAAAATGTTAACACATAAACATTCGCCCCTAGCGGGATTCGAACCCGCGACCGTTTGGTTAACAGCTAGGGTTACTAGCCACTAGACCAAACGTGTCGTCAAGTAAGTTAGTATAACTTAAATTCGATAGCATTTTTTAGATAAAACTTTAAAATACATATTTTACCATTGTCACATAATCCGTACTTAATATTATAAATGCGAAAGTATATTTGGATGTATGAATATTTGTAACTCTTTCACGCAAAAACTACTGAACCGATCACCATGAAATTTTGCATACACGTTGTCTGGGACATCAGAAAGGACATATGGTACCTTTCATCGTTCAACGCGGACGAAGTCGCGGACACCAGCTAGTATTTCATATTTACTTTAATTTAAAATGTAGATAAGAGCTTTCTCATTAGTGTGTGCAACTTTTAAGATTACTCATCCAATAATGCAAGTAATGTATGCATATTTCAAACTCGCCCAACCCCCCGTCTCTCCCCGATGCTGAGAAGCGACAGTTCGGATTGCTTTGCAATTAATTCCCGACCTCCAGAACGTGTCACCTTCGTTCCCCTTCGTCTCCCTTCGTTCGACTGACCGGTGTGCTTAAATAACTTAACTTATTAATAATAAAATTAATATTTAACATTAATCTTACAAAGAAAACTTTTGATAATAAGGAGTAGAAGTCCCGTGGGATGATCCCACTCAGCTGCCGACAAAAGAAACTCAGGTTCAAATACCGTCCAATTTAATGTCATTAAAGATAATGATCAGCTCTAAAACGTAAAGCAATATTCGATGACCTACTTACACATAGGATAAAACATATTCTTTTACATAAAGAGCATACCAAGGCTACATTTAGTTAGAAAATGTCGAAATAGACGCTACAGTTTGTAAATGTTCAATATATATGGTGTCCGAGTAGAATGTAGGTAATGTTCAGTTTTATTGGCCACTACAGTTTTATTGAAACATGCCGCTCCACATATTGTGTGCGAAAAGGTCTCTACAAAATGAAGACGTCAGTACGAGGTCGACGCTGTCTCTGCGTTGCCGCTGCGCGGACGCAATCAAACCGCAGTAAAATCGCAGCCAACTGAAAACTGCTGTAAGGCTGGGATACACTTGGCGCAAGAAAATATTCTTACACAATTTTAGTTCCAAAACCCGATTCCCTTACCATCGTACATCTAATTTTTAAAATGATTTCATTACGTTACAAATAGGACGGCGGTGATCTTTATTTATCAGTCTGTATTGACTAAAATTCTAAAGTTCTAATACTTAAATAAGTTTTTGTTAATTAAGGTTCTGTACAATTGATCCTATACAATAAAATTGTCCTATTATTACCATCCATTTCAGATTACATTATATGACTTTGAATGTAGGTAGTATATGTAAAAAATATATATAGTTTCATATTTGATAATTACAATTAAAGGTAAAATATTTATAAATTAGAATAAGACAGATATGTTTACTGGTAACTCTTACAAAGTAAAGTATATAGTCGACAACTAGTTCTCTTCTGTGAACAAACTACGTAAAAAATCAAGGTTTCAAGATACTGATGTAATAACTTCTTTTCTGTAATACCATTATAAGTTTTCATATGCAACAGCATCTTGAAACAGTTGCGAAGGATACATCTCTCCTATATTTGCACATTTCAATTGTGCGCTGATAAAATAAGCAAAATACAGCGTATATAATTATGTACAATTACTTACGAAGCGCAATAATATATAAGTAACATTATCAGTTGGAACAGATGGTGCAAATAGATTTGCACTCGTTGTGCCACTGCCTTTGGGTACATAAAGCAGTTTTCATATCGCGAAGTGGCGCTCGCCGGATGATTTATCGACTGCTCACCGGACATATAAGTTCACTTACTGCATATGTGGTGCACCCACTCTGCTTGCAAGGTGCATTCTCTTATGCTCTCATTTCATTTCCGAACACAAATTGCTCTATGATCCCAGTCATAGTTTTCTTTAAATGAGATTTCATTACTGATAACCACATTATGGAATGACTAGCTGGTGCCCGTGACTTCGTCCGCGTTGAACGATAAAAGGTACCCTATGTCCTTTCTGGTGTCCCAGACAACGTGTATGCAAAATTTCATGGTGATCGGTTCAGTGGTTTTTGCGTGAAAGAGTTACAAACATACTTTCGCATTTATAATATTAGTACGGATGTCTTAAAAGAGACATGCCTGGATATTTTATTAATTTTCATTTTACCGTTAATTTTTAACTATATCAGCTTGCCTACATTTGCTTCGTATTATATTGTAAATTTCATTTCAGGTTATTCAACAAATATTTGTTGAGCATAGTAGATAAAATCATACTCTGGTGCGCGTGGTCCGGATAAGTAAATACTTTATCCCGCACGCTCATTTCCATCTAACTACAAAAGGTTTTTCAATGTGAGTTTTTTCAAGTGCTGTAAAAAAATGTTGCACCTTGATGTTGCTTGTGTCCTTAGGCGAAGATAGTCTACCAACAAGAAGACCTTTTTAATATGTATAAATGAAAATTGTGAAGTCTCATACCTTTGTGCGGCTCCTACCCATACTACCGGATACTCGGACGACATACATCACAACGGCTGACTGATAACCGTCCTTAGTGGACCGTTTGGTGCAAGCTGAGAGCGGTAGCGTGAAGAAAGTTATAAAAGTCTCTTTAAGCATCATCCGTTGAAGGTATATAGTGCCAACAAATGCTCGCTTCCTCATATTCTTGTAACACCGTTCATCTAATGTTACGGAACTCAGAGAGTCTCTATTAATCTGAGTATTAATAGTTAAATCTGCTACAATGTACAGGCTTGCCTAGTGTGGGGACCGGGGTTTGTTGTTGAATTTGTATAATGTGTTATGGTAAATAATAAATTATTTGAATATTTGAATGCTACAAATATTTGATTAATGATTTCTTATCGCTTATGCTGAGCGAATAGTGAATACCAGTCAAACCATCAGTTATTGAAAACAACGTAATTTCAACATTAACTGATGTTAATTAAAGTACAAACATTTCCTTGTTCGTGTATGTTTCGTGTCACTTAAGACCTGGTTTTGCTTTGGTGAAAAGTGCCCGAGGAAAAGGCCCTTTACCTTCCACTAAAACAAGTAAATAGTCGGATTAACTGTGGACATAAATCAGACAGGAGTGCGTCCACCGTCCACCGTCCAGGGCGCGCGATGCGTATCAACTCGATACAGATAGGGGGGCGCATGTATGTACTACTAACAGATTGGTATCTCCCAATTGACCCGACTTCTTAACAACTTGCTCACTGAGGAAAAATTTCAGTTTGGAGACGATAGCCCAATAACAAACATTAAAGTTGTGGGGGAAAATAGTCGCCTTTCTAATTATTGGCTCATTAATATGCATACCATTTTTTATTTGACGTCTCACAGACGATTTAATTCGTGACGGAAGCGAATTCGGGAAATAGACAATCTTGAAGGCAATGGTTTCCTTAAGAAGGTTTGAAAAATTCAATGGAGCAAATGTTCCGCCGCCCCACGGCCGCAATTAAGGGCAGATCGCTTTCCATCTAAGAAGGTGATTCTTATTATTTTTCTCCGGTCCTGGTTCTCTCCCGAGGCCCCCGCACGAATCCGTCCGGAAGCGTTCTCGTTAATTACAAGGAGTATTTTATTAGGGCCAATTTGTTGGGAATACCTGCCAGATTGCAGGGGCTTCAAACTGCGTCTGTAAGGCGATTTGTAAGAGTTTTTTTTTTTTCAAACTTTTTTCGGAGGGTTCGCAGAAATATGTCTAGCTTGTCGTTTGAAAACACAGAGCATCCGTTTGTAGAATTTAATTAAACAATCTAGGTTGATTTGAATCGGTTAGGCATACAATTAGGTATGTTTCATTACTGTAGCAGGTGGCGTGGTACATTTCAATTAGCCGTTCCCCGAGATAGTAATGAAGAGGTCAGGGATCGGGTTAAAATAATAAGTGTTTGAATTAGGTGAGTCAGTGGCGGTTCCCACGTCTGCTGAGGCGCGTGTCAATTGCTCGAATTGACCGGTATGCGTGCGACGCCGTCCCTGTTGACCCTCGCCTAACTCTTAATTGTCCTCCACCTAACGAAACTACTAAATGGAGTCGCCTCTCTTACACTTACCAAATGCCAGGAAAACGCTTGCTATGCATCCAATTGGAGCATTGTCGGCGATTAAGACCACAAGCGTTTCATAATTCGTTATTATGGTTTATAGTAGGAATGTACTAATGATTAATAAGATCTTGGTTCCATTCAGAATACTTGGGAATTTGTAAAAGATGTATCACAATAAATACTTATAAACATTTAGTATAACAGTGTCAAATATTTAAAAAAATATATCAGTGACTGTTAGTGAACCTATATATACCATTCTCCTTAATTTTGCAATGGTCGGCATCGCACTTGCAGCATCAAGTGGACCGTCAGATTGTGTGACGACCGTTATATTAGAAAAATAATATGCGAAATCATGAAACACGTATTTATTCCACTAGAGGTCATAAGAAGCAAGTTCTTAATAGAAAGGGTAATGAGGTGCCAAAGTATTGCTTCTAACACTAATATCGTCTCCATAGTTTTTATATTTTGAGTTGATAAACTGTCGTTACGAATACTATTTCATATAAGATGATGATGGCTCCAATAACAGGAGAGCGGTGGCCGTGAAGCTGACTCATTCGTTTCCATCGAATGTACAAACAACGCGCACATTAGTACTCTGTGGTACTGTTGCGCACATTAGTACTCTGTGGTACTATTGCCGTGCTTCTATTTATTTTGAATTGAGGGACATGACGTAATGTATTCAATTTTACTGCTAGGCTTCAAAGCATACAATTTACAACATTTTACAAAGCTGCGTGTGAGTTACACCACACAATATATTTTGTAACAAGTTATTGACAATAGTATTTTTTGAAATATGAACTTTGACATAAAAGGATGGCACGATAAAATAAAACACGCCTTTGCTACGTAATGATTTTTTTTAAATATAAAATTAGTTAGGTATACATTATAAATAATTACGCATTACATATAAATAAAACTCATACCCTTTAACCGCTTGGTTTTGTAGGATTTGTCGTTAGAAGAAAGCAACTCAATGATTTAAAAATAAACATTATACAAGTAGAGGAATTTGTCGTATATATCCGACTCTGGCGGCTATTGAAATATTCAAAATCTGACCGCCTCTTGATAGAATCGAGGGCGCGACTATCGCTGAAATTTGAATGAATTTGAATGCTTAAAATGTTCTATATTTTTTTTAAAGTTTATTACATCCAAACTTATACGAGTCTCTTTAGAGGTTTCTGCCGTCAAATAATAATTAGTATGAAACAACTAAAAATAATCTCAACGAGGATTTTTATAGCGAAGACCAACATCTCAAAAAAGTTTTCGATCAAGGGACAGATACAGAAGGCGGTACTTACTTCTTCACACGGCACGAATTGTCAGGAGGTTTTTCACTCCCCGCTTGCTTTGCCCCGCTACCTGAGGAATTAAGTTTTTTTATGATATTTATTGATTTGTAATAAATAAAAAATTATAATAGAGTACAACCTATATTATATTTCAGTCAGATACCAACTGTACAATAAAAAAGTAGTATTTTTTCGACTTGCTGATCTTTGTTTGAGTAAAAGCCATCCATACTATTATGCATTTGATTTTATTTCTAACAAGAAACAACTAATTTTCCCTTACTTTCCTTTCCCTTGATCATAAAATATTTCTTCTCCTTTGTTATCCCCTTGCATTTAGTTGTCACTGTGGTCATCAATTGGCATTTAAGTTCTAGTGTCCAATATTATTTCTGACAGGGATTAATTGTGGATTAAATGTTGCTTGTAGTAAAAGTGGTTAATGTGTGGATTGTAGGTGCGCGTGCGGCGGTCGTTGGCCGCCATCGCGTTCAATTAGTTGGAGTGGACGGTCGAGTCGCACTAAAGTGGTGTCATTTTATCTATTAAACACGTTGTGGATGCCAATCAGTACAGCGTGCGGTGCTGCGATGGCTGTGCGGAGCTACAATGGCCTGCGTGGTTAATGAACGCGGTGTGATGTGATTCACAGGCACACATGCGACCTCGATACCCATAGACTAACGAACGCAAACAACTGTCTGACGGAGACTATATGCGCCTTCTTTGAAAGATCGAAGACAAAGTGTCTACATGAACGGTTTGTCCAGTCTGTGCAACGGTTCTTTGGCGGAGTCGGGCTCGTGAGAACCGTTGGCATATGTGGAGTACACATTTATTCTTTTATTGGCGCACCGCACTCACACAGGCGCACGCTTTTTAATTACCCGTACACGTGTAGGTGTGTGCGGACACCTAGTTACATCATGTAATGTCTGGAACTTGTCGACAGCGGACAGTTGTGCAATCACTTTCGGTCGAACGCTTAAGTGTTTACCTACGGCGTATTACAGACATTCGCTGCGGAAACTGTTTCTCTATTTCGTTATAAAAAAATATCTAGTGGTTAGTAGATAGTGACGACCACGTGGGATGAGTGGTTAGGGTACCTATCTACTTGTATTAACACTTTGTCTCAGGGGTACCGGGGTTCGATTTTCGTTAGGCTCAGCTTTGGAAATGAACTTTTCAAAGTTGGCGCTGGTTTGGATTTCGCAGTTCTTTGAGCTGCCCGTCTGGAGGCAGTGACCACTCCCTTACAGAAGACCAATATGAAATAACAGCACGTGTGCTGTTGTCTTTCAGTGAGTGAGTAAGGGATGCCAAAGGTCATTTTCCTATCCTTTTCCAATCCCTTATTATTAACACTACAATGGTCGGCTGTACCACTTGCAGCACCAGTGGCGTTGCTCTTTTTATAGGCGACGGTAGCCACCTTACCATCAAGCGCCTCCATATAGAAGACGACAGTAGGAATGCTATATTTGTATGTGGCATGAAGGATGTCACAGTCCTACGTTCACGTTCAACATTGGTTGACAAAAATTTTTTGTGAACCTGTCTGCCCTTTTCAAAATAAATAAAAAATAATTTAAAACAAGAACTTGCCGAGATGATCAATCTATTAATTAGTTACATTGTTTTCGGTCCACAAGTAACGGATGACACACCTAGCAACAATGTCCACTCAACAGTAGAGACCATAAAACGAGTGAGGTCATAAGGAACTTTGACCAACACAAAGCGATCCTTGTATCTACATTACCTACTAGTCAATATATCACTGAAAATATACAAAGAGGCGCCAATAAACATTATTTTAAGCATTACATAGTACCTAAACAATAAGTTTAAATATAACAATTACTAATTTGTAATATTGCGTTCAACGTGTAATAATTGATAATATATAATGTCGTTAGTAAATGTTAATAGATAAATCCAATCCAAATTGATTCCTTCACTTATAGAAAGCTACATTATCAGCGAGTAACATAGACTATATTGAAACGTTATTATATATATATATTTGAAATTTAATATTTGATTCAGTAAATCCGGCTAATAAAAATTAAAAACTTAGCTGGATGTGAATAAATGGCTGGATGTAATAATATAGTTTTCCTTCTCGGCAAAATAAAGACACGCTGCTCATCAGTGTCACCAAAGAAAAATGAAGAAGGCTCATCAGAATGTAAAATGCGGATAAAACCCAGGATTCATTATATATTAATTATATATCTCTAATTAAATCCATGAATGACAAAAAAACCAAAACATAAAAAAAAAAACCTGAAGTGAAAAAGAAATAATTAAACACAAATCTAAAAGAAAAAATATGTGTGCCTGACCGTGGGAATCTAAAATTTAGATATAAGATCCCTAAATGTTAATAATTTATTCAATAAATGGTCAGGCAAAAATAAACAAGAGAAAAATAAAAAAATACAATTGCATAAGGATTAAAAATAACTGCAAAAGATAATAGAATTAAATGAGTACATTAACAATAAATTTAAAATGAACTAAAACACAAATTATAATAAAAAAACATTAATCAACAATCTATCATCAGAAATAAGATGAAATACGTACCCATTTATAAACCGGGGTTTTTTACATAAATATTTAAAACTGAATAATTAAAATTTTAAAAGAAAATGAACTGGCAAATACAGGCTATTATCAGCACAAAAACTGTACCGCTCTCTGCGAGCGACAGAGAAACAAAAAACGCTCTACTGAAATGAAAATTTTGAATATTGAACGTCAAATGCAATTCTATATATTTAAAAAAAATAATAAGGTTTTAAATACTTAAATAAATAAATAAACAAATAAGGTAATATAACTAATAAAATAAATAAAATAAGTAACGCTACGTTACAATATTTTACAAAGTTAAGCGGGCGAAGTCGCGTGCAACAGCTATTTCTTTATAAAGTCGGCGACGCACATACATAAATTACGTCCTGCCGATCTTTACATAAAAAATTATCATAACATGTATGTAATCAAACAAATTGTTCAACTCTCTAAAAGCTCTATAGTCTAAAGAGGCATGAGCAGGTTTCTACTAGTGATTGATTTATATATCAATTGAGATTTTATATCCGAATTACGAATCCGCGTTCAAAATTCGGTTTACACCGGGAATAACTTTTTTAGACGTAGCGTTGACGCATACAATAGCGAATTTATGGATGTGGATGTATTCCGTGGCAGTTTAACTAATTATAGGATTCAGATACGTAATAGGCTTTTGATGGCTCCTTGAATGTATTTATTGTGTGTTTTTTTTAAATTTAAATTATAAAATTTTGATTATCTATTTGTATTTTGTATTATGTGTAGGATTTAGTTTCAGTACTGTACCTATGTAACTATTTTTTTTAATATTAATTTGTGTATGGAACTCTAAGTCTTTAAATATTTATGTATATTGTAAAAAATTATTTATTTATTTAGATTACATACAGCCATAAATTTAAAAAATATATATTATAGATTATATACAAATAGGCCTAAAGAATCATAAAAATTATATTTTTACATTTATTTAATTAATTTTAAAAAAATAATAAGAAAAAGAAGGGAATATTCTATAAGTATAAAATTAATTTTTCAAAAGTAATTCGCCAATTTTCTTTTTATAAGAATTCAAATTGTTGGAAAATATGTAAATATTATTCAGAATCTTATTGTAGTGATACTAAGAACGATGAAAGAAGTAATTTTTACAAAGATTAGTTCTACAATACGGAGTATGAAATGTATCACTTGATCTTGTTCTGAATTTTGGTACATTGAAGTAAATACATTCTAAAAGTGAAGAAGAATCGATATGATTATTTATTATTTTATATAAAAAGATATATTATGTATAATGATTGTTTTTTCCTGAATAAAGAGAATGTCGACAACTGTACTTTTTACCCACTGGGCTTACTAGATTTGACTAAGATTTATTTACATTAGTCGACGAGCGAATTTGATACCAAAGTCCATAATTGACAATTTGTTTAAGAAATAAATTGTGAATCAACTAGTCTATTTTTGTGACATTGAAGTAACTGTTGCTATATTAGTAATGCAACATTACTGCGATATGAATAAAAACACGAGCAGAATATAACTCAATATTACTCATTAAATAAAAAGTGCGATCGTGAGTCACTGAGTAGGTAAATTTGAGGCACCTCAACAGCTTAGTTATTTTTGTCACATCCCTGGTAAATTATTTTTCCATATTTCATAATCACCGGTGTATATAGGGAAAAATTGAAATGTAAATTAAATGAAATAGGTACACGTAAAACCGCAGATAAGTTCGCGTAAAAACCATATTATTTAAAGATTGTGGCCAACACGAAACAATAATTTATACATTTATTTTATTATTGACTAGCCTATGCCTAAGACTCTATTTTGACATGGGCTTCATATTAAGATATGAAATTTTAAGTAAACAAATAATAATAAAATGTTTAGTTTACTAAAGCCTAGATCTGTTTTTGTTCAAATAGTATTGTTTTGTTCAAATGTAGGTCAAAAAACCACATTTGAACAAAACAATATTATTACTTTGAAAAAATTGGTGTGTGTCGTTTTGTGGACGAATTCGGACAAATTAAACTAACAAAATAAATTATTTACAACATACCAATTAGTTAAGTCGTAAATATTTTTTCAAATTTAAAAATTGGCAAGCAAGCTTAGTGACTGCCATCGAAAAGTGTGGTTACTGCTGCCAGATTGACTTTGTACTTCACTAGCTGCAGAAAGTTTAACGAAAACAAAATAATATTTTAAAAAAATGTAAGCCGATAATTGACACTAGTCTGTGCAATAGGCGGAAGCCATGTTTACAGTATCTATGGCGTAGTAAGCCTTTATTATGGTCATAAATGTGAACGATGGTTCAATTGCTTTCAACAAACGCTCACGTTTGTTTATAATTAGTTATTAAAATGTCTGCTCATTGTAATCTACAAAGTAAGTGTGTGTTTGTAAATAATTGTTATACAGCTTTATCCAATCGGGATGCTGATTTCAATATTTAGAATACTAACCCAAATAAATAAGAAAGGAAACATAATATTTGGTATGATTTACAAAAATCTACTTTGGTCCACATAACGTTTCGACTTTAACATAATAATAAATTGCCTTTTTATAATTAACTAGGTTTTGCTCGCGACTTCGTCCGCGTCCATTTTTCTTATACGATCGCTACCAAACTTCACAGGATCACCCGCTGGAATAAAATGAAGATTGTCTGAAAATTTCATCAAAATCGGTTAAGCGGTTTTGGAGTCCATAGGGAATATATTGAAACATACATACACACTTTGTCTTTTATATATTAAGAAGAAGATTTCTATTTGTATACTAACAGACATCTCGAGTTCTCGAATGGAAGTCACGAATTGTGGCCAGGCGGACAGACGACTTCAAAGGCTTCTTAGGAAGCGGCTGGATGCGAACTACAGAAGACCGTGCGCTTCGGAGTGACGAGTCTTCGGAGTGGTTTACATCCAGCAGTTAAGAGACACGGGCTGATGATGATCATGATGTCTCCTTATAGGTATGTTATGTATGGATCGGTGGAAAAGCTGATGTTCTATTCGATGTTTTCGGCCATTTACATAAGAAACACGAGTAGAAATCTAAGTGCGCTGTCTATAAGAATACAGTATAATAAGAAATGTGAATATGTCATATTATGTATTTACATTAAAAAGTTGTCGTCTAATTCCCACTAGTACATAATTAATGTTTTACCTAATTAATGATTTCATTAATTTAATTAATTAATGATTAATGATACCTAATTAATGATTTGGGCACTAAGATAACTTTAGTTCTAAGATATGTGTTAATAAATCATATATATTTTTAAATTATGAATGAATGGACAAGTGACCGAATGAAGGAATGAAGGGATCTGTCAGAGGGTGTAGAACTGCAGATTCCACTCACTTATATATCGTGTATGCACACAACTTCAATCAAAACGATCAAACGGATGTTACCAATCAAACTTTGAGCTCTTTCTTAGTAATCAATTACTAAGTCTTATACGAGTATGTAAGACGAGTGAGGAGAGTAAGGTAAACGCGACACTCTCACAGTATCAGCTTTTAGGATTATACCTGAAACATATTATTCTCATATGTGAAGGACATGATAGAAAATTAATTAAAAAAACTTCAATGGGCTTTTGTTGCAATCGTCATCCAGACGTAGCAAGTTGAATGTTTCAAGCTGTTTTCTGATATTCGACAATAGATTGCGGTAAACAAAACAATTAAATAATAATGCTGTTGTTGTTGGTGTTCTGATTAATTGATCATAAATTATAACAACAGTTGTTTTTTTACAAAAAAACAACATAACAAAAGATAATATACACGAAATAGCCGTGTAATTCACAAAGCCATATATCGACGATAAAAATGCATAATATGTAAGTTATATTGCAAAAATACAATGAAAATATTTAGTAAGTATACAATTTTATAGTTCAAATTTAAGCAGAAAAAAAAAATATAATTAAGTGGCATACAGGTATCAAGTATAGTCTATTTTACCCTATACAGAGTCGGCTGCAAGGTGGCCGCCCGACTGTGACCGTTGGGCCGTGGATAACGCCAACTATTCACCGAGATTAATTAAATTCTGCCAAGATCCCACAACTAAACCTAACATAACCTGATGCAACGTCCAACTACCGAACTGTTTCAATACATCTAAGTACTCATCCACTTTGCAAACTTTACAGCCGCAGGTTTTAGTTAGGTTTTTTATATTGTTCATTCGAGTTAAAACTAATCTCTCTTGCCTAATTCTGGTGAATACAAAGTATCTATAAGTAATAACTTATAAGTATTTTTGAAGACATCTAAAATAATAAAAAAATCCTACTTTTTATGAATATTTAATATTTGCATTGTAAGTAAATGAAAGTTTTAAACATAGTCGTAATATTGTGGCCTAGACTGATACAAGAGCGCCTCGTCGTCGTAGTCCACTCAAAGGGCAAACATATAGAATAGTTGCCTTTCCGAGACCACTTTACACAAACTTAGAGGAACTCGTGAACTAAATCTATTTGCGTACCTACTGGCACAAGCACGCGAATAAACAGTATGTGGACTCTATTAAAGATTATCATGAAGTTTGCCGAAATACGATGAACACATTAAAATCTTTATAAATTAAAACACATTCGATAAAAGTGATAATGTTTATGAAATTATTAATGTTAATCATGATCTCCACAGACCGGTTATAATTTTCATTGCCGACCTACGTCAACGACTTTAAAAATGTTAAATTTGATGTTGCGAGACTTACGAAAATATTATTTCACTACATTAACTGCAACATATACAGGTGAAATTATTTTGTTTAAACTTAATGAGTAACAATCAAGAGAGAGCGAGGGAGATAGAAAGGGGGGAAGAGAGAGAGAGAGAGAGAGAGTCAACAATATACTCCTTTAACTGAGCACTTACAATGTTGTAAAATATAATTAATTTAGTACTCTCTGAATGAATATACCATGAAATTGAGTCACGTTAATTTTAATGTTGGGAGTACAGAAAGGGGAATTGCTAATAAATGTTCTACAGTATCTACTGCCATGCAGGATACTGTGGAGTGAAGCGAGATACGATACGTCGTCGCTAATCCGATCGGGCGGATCGTAAATAGTATTCATACTGTATATATGTATGCATGCAGTCGGTTTTACTCTTGGATTTGGTCCATCTTTGGTACACTCAGCAAAACTAAACCAACTTTGGAGTTCGCCTCAAGTCTGGAAAACTTCATTAAGCACTAATACTTGCTGTGGAAATCATGTTTAAATGTTTTTGTATCAGTCTTTATATGTATATAAGTATTACACCCCAATACAACCTTTCTTTTTGTGAGTAAGTATAGCCAACACCCCCACAACCAGGCTTCATTAAAACAAAATGTTAACAAGCAAAATATTAATAAGTATTATAAAAAAATTATAGGTGCATAAAAATGTCGCAATGTTCGATGGAAATACTACCTATAGTCGGGAAAAAATAATTCACCAACCTGATCTGATACTACAGATTGATGTCGATTTAAAAAAATTTAAAAAAAAAAATTGAAAATGAAGTCTTTTTAAAAATACGTACCACGATCTTAACGTTATATTTTAGTTGTCTGTCGTTATTTAATAGTGTCTGTGCTCTTATATATAGAAGAAAATGAACGGTGTGTGTGAGTCCTAAGAAACACTTAGGTGAGTAGCGGATGCATGAAACAATACTAATTGTGCCGCCATAACCCCTGACTTTAAATCCCGACTGTACTTACATCCAGTAGTTACAGAATGATTTCAAACACAAAAGACTTTATTTTCATTATTCTATAGAATTATTTTTAAAAAACCACAATAATGTTTTGTTAATATTGTTTATCAAATTAAAACCTTTTAACGTTTCAGAAAATTTATGATGACAATATCGGGAGATAGACTCTTATTATATATTATTATATAAAAATTGTGGTTTTTTTACATAAATATATATATGGAAACCATCAATCTACTACAACTATAGATTTTGCATGACAAATGCCAAAGCGGCACATAAAAAGTACGCCTAAAACGGAATAATGGCGGAGTCTTGCCTTCGCGCGTCGATGGTAAAAGACAGTAACGACCAAGTTCTACTATTAATTTTAAACTCCAATGTGTTGACGTAAAGTCTCATTTTTTAAAATGATGGTTGGTTTTAAAAGACAGATGACAGAGTTCATGCTCTACACATAAGTATGTCACTTTTAAATGTTCCATAAAGTTCCTAGTGTTTTGCACAACGAAATTCATAGTTGTATTAGATTGATGATGGAACCCATTTATTTATTTTTGAACAGGCTTGTTCGTTTTAGTTTTAATTAAACATTAATTAATACTATTTTGTATTTAGAAGCACTGCAAAGATCACGCTGTATATATTTGAGATCCCGTTAAGGATGGCGGCATACACGCGGCGCTCGAAACTTTACGCAAATAACTGCCCACCACCCCATCGTGGGTCACCGTCGCCTCCCTCCGAAGGTCCGAGTGGGAACAATTTCTTAATAGCCCATAACTTGAGCGTTAGCCGGTTACGTGCTCGAATTAGTGTCAACTTGGCACTTTGTCCCGCAACTCCCGCAACACACCGATTGTTTTGGCACCACGCGGTACCTACTCCCTCGTACTACTTGCGACGGACAACTGCCAACCAGGAACCGAGAGTAGATATTATTGAAAGGACGAAATATTTGAATCTTTATTACATTTTTTTGGAATACATTTGTAAACGTCTTATATTCAAATAAGCACATCTACAGCTTCGCCTACGTATCGCTGAGTTAGAAGGCATCAGTGTTGCATGTCTTGCACTGTGTTTAAACTAGTAGGTAGATATATAAGATATAATATGATTGAACCTACTTGATCGAGAGCACTTGTAAATTATATTCCCTTTTTTCTAGTGCAATCCACTATTCGTGTCGGCTCACACCAAAGACATGATTTCCTGTGAAAGACTGGATGCCATTTGCGCTCGCGGCGAAACCTCAACTTTTCTTAGAATCAATAAGGGAAATTCAACCCTATTGCGGTGCGACAAGTTTTCTAATAGATGCATTAGTTAGAGTGGTTTGTTGTGATGTTGTAATTAGTCGGCAGAAGGACCAAAGACAGGTCAAAGGGACGGAAGCTGACCGCGCGGCGTGCCCGCAGCGTGCGTACTTCCGCTGCGTGTCACCAACCATGTCTTCTGTCCGGTACTTGCTCAACTTCATTTCTCTTAAGATAATTACTTCATATGTTCTCTCAGTTTTACAAATTAATACTAAACTACCTAAATAATATAAAAAAATATTGAAATCATCAATTTTCTAAATTGCCTCCCACTATGGAAGCGAATTTAAAGACGTAGGTATTCACTTCAAAAATACATTATCTTATTCAAGTTTGGTGCTCAGGTGAGATGATCCATAGGGTTGAAGGTGAAAGGGTATACGCTTCAGCAAGCAAAGCTTTCGCAGAACATCAAAGCGACCCTTCAATTAGCCAGCTAATTGGCTTGACCAAGCTACATCTCCTATTGCGGTGGTAAGATGGCGCACGTGATCTCGTAGCTTAAATGCTTAATTTTTATATGTTGTATACAAGTAATAGTTATATCTGTTTATATATAATAAAAAGTTAACTATTTGTTAGTTACGAGGTTAGTAATAAATGAAATTTGGTTATAATAATCCGTACTAATATTATAAATGCGAAAGTATGTTTGGATGTATGGATGTTTGTAACTCTTTCACGCAAAAACTACTGAATCGATCACCATGAAATTTTGCATACACGTTGTCTGGGACACCAGAAAGGTACCTTTCATCGTTCAAATCGGACGAAGTCGCGGGCACCGGCTAGTAATATATAATTATATCTACTTGTTAAATTTAAAATTTATGAAAGAGAAGAAACTTTTTATTATTTCTTAGTTAAAGTTATACTTTAGTAAATAATAAAATGTCAGGGAAATAATTGTTACAGTAAAATACTTATTAGTGTTTATGTCTGTTAGTAATAAAGTATTCATTTATTTATTTATTTTCAAGGAATAACTAAATGACAGATTAATTTGACACCGTTTACAAGTTTCCGCATATTGAATCTATATAAAATAAAGTAAAACCGATCCTAATCAATATCAATAATTAAAAACAGACTAGGTACGACTAAAAAAACTTTCCTTTTTTTATTATTAGTTATAATAATAGATATAATATATAATTATATGTACCGTTTAATTTTTTTAAGAAAATATTAAAATCAAATGGTCAAGATCAAGAAAATTTGATGAAAAGGGAATTTAGTAAATTTTACTCAAATATAACAAATAAACGACCAGCAACATTTTAGTGGCTTTTAACCGTAAAAATGATTATGCCTTGAAATCGGAGATAGACAAAAAGTTTGATGAATTTTTACTGCTCGCGAAGTCATTGGAGAGTGCTCGAGTCTGAGTTGAGCGCAGACGGGACGAAATAATTTTAATTGGGAACAACTCGTGCGAACTTCGCGCTCCGCCGAATCGCCACAGACGAGGCAAACCATCTTAATACTAAAATATACATTTTAAACCAGGCTCCAGCCAGGACTTTAAGAAGTCTAGGGTTGGCACTGTGCCGGCGTACCTCCACTTTCGGGTACGCCGAGGTTCTGACAGGGAGCGTAGGCTTCCCCGCGATGGATAGCCGTGGCGAGGCACCGAAGTCGTGTCATAACTTGCCCACGACCTCGTCCATCAACGACCGCGCTAGAAAGAAAGTCGTTGGGTTTTAGCCGGTAGAAATCCGGCATAACCCCGCAGTGTCCCCTACAGCGCCGGGTATCCAAGAGGATTTCCCAACGTTAAAAAAAGGGTTGGCACTTTATCTAGGGTTGGCACTGTATCTAGGGTTGGCAATGTATCTAGGGTTGGCACAACGCATGGGCGTTGGAGAGAAGACACTAGCTACAGACCACCTCCTTGTTGGATCAAGTGTTTTGGCACTTAAGGCCTACGTTCAATAGTGGGCACTCATGATGAAGGTAACGTAGAGACCAGTTCTAGACCAGTTCACATAAGACTATGGTCTAGAAAATATATTCGTTCATTTTGTCAGATCGTCCCGCTCACAAAAATTGATATTATACAGTTAGAAACCGGATATAACGACAGATCGGTTACAAACACTAAATGGCAAGATATCTGTCGAATCTCTATAGAATTAATATTGCTTATATAGTATTAATATTGCGTTCCTTTATTATGAACAAATTTTTGTGGTCCCTTCAGGTTTTCAATGTATTTTCAAGAATTTAATATTTCTAATAATGTCATGTTTAATAAGTTAGATGTCGTATTTTAAAAATAGCATTAAGTCAATTGTTGAATTATTAATTTACAATTAAAAAGATTTTAAAGATATTAGCTCAAAATGTCGATAAAGATATCATACTTTGTGCGATAAACATTTTTGTTTCGACAGAATACGTCACAACGAGGCATTATATCGGATGTTGATTTATACCGCATGGACATCAGATATATCGAGTGGGCGCGGTGTTTACGAACGGACAGACGCCCGAAAATATGCTATGTAAATAACCCTGACAAGATAACTTATAGCCTCCGCGGAGGAAAAGGCTTCGTATCACGCCGCAGCCAAAATCGCCTGATCATTCTCGAGTACTCATTGCTCGACTGTGGCTTTACTTCGTACTTACTAGTGGACCTGCGTTTTCAAACTTTTATACTATTTAAGATAAGCAAAATAGTAAGATAAAAAAAAAACTGATTTTCGCAAATTAAAAATATTTTTATAATATTTAAAAATAAAAACCTTTTGGTATAAAACAATACTTGTATTTTTATTTTATACCAAAAGTTTGTTAAATTACATTCTAAATATATTTCGGCTAAAAATTTGCTCATTTGCTATAAATGTTTTGTAACGAATTAATTATTGACGAATACGAATACTTTAAATAAACTAAAAATTGGAAAATATACAATTGTCGACAATGTTTATGTTATGTTTCGATCCTCTCTGAAATGGGACAAAAAATTAATTAAAAATATGCACTTTGTATGCATGATGGCGAACATTTGGATGTGAAAAAGTTCAATATAAATATTTATTTGTTAATGTCCATCCTAAACGAACAAAGTAGGATAGGATACATTTTTTTAAATGAACTTCCATACCTATACGTCAGTCCCTTTTGCATCGTATTACCATAACCTTATAAAAACAACGAAGTTTTTTTTTTAATTAAAGTTTATTTTTAATAACTGGCTGCAGTAATTACCATTAAATTTATAGAATAAAATAACAGAACATATACTATTGTAATTCGACGAGTAAGTAAAGGATGTCAAAGCCCATTTAAGCATCTTTCCGTTGTCTCTGGTCATACTAAGTCACTTTTGCTAATTATTTGACGATAGATGCCAGCTACCATCAAGTGGACTGACATCCTGCCTGCTAAACTAAACATTTAAAAAATCTAAACAGGACTTATAATCATTGGAATTTATATTGTAGTCTACGCATGTAGAATATCTAATTTAGAATTAATAAATATATAATTAGATATATTAGAAACTTATGTCTGAATAGTTAGTTTTTAAATGTTTCATTTGTAATGTCTCTTCAGTGTATTAAATAATATTTAAATTATATATATATATATATATATATATATATATATATATTCGAATATAGCGTAATACACTGAAGAGTCTTTACAAATAAAACATTTAAAAACTAACTATTCAGACATAAGTTAGAGAAGAAATATATTAGGGAATGTTTATTTAAAAAATATATATATGTATATTGGGAGGAAAGTGTCCCAACCGCGAAGATACGTAAACACCGCTAAAGCATTTCTATTAACCTGACGGTCATTTCACTTTGTAAGTATTATACCTTTTGTGGAGAGCTCGCATGAATTATTCAGTTCCCAAGTTCTTCGGGCGATACTTGAGATGGAAAACGGGCTTCACTTGTTTTGAATAAAACACTCACCGACCAAGTATTGTTTCATAACTTTTTAAATGTTAGTGCAGTCTGCTTTGTCGGTGAAAAATTTCGCTTTAAACCCAACTCTCGTTTGACAGTTCAATTCAAAATTGGATGTTCTACTTGCAATAATGTCTTTCAGATATAAGTGTTCAATCTCTGAAATATAACTAGTTATATTATGTCTAGACTTCAAGATAAATGCATAAAATAATTAGTAGCATTATATAAAACCTGTTCTTATATTTCAGATATAATGTAGCATAATTTATTATTATTAAACTAAATATCATTTACTAAAAGACATAACATTTACTTATGTCTTAATTTTTTATTTTTTGCTAACATTAGTTAGAATAGATGATTCTTGTATCACCTAACTGACAGTAAATGCTATCGATGTAAGTACAACAGGTGGCTGCAACGAGCGGAACCGTGTGTTTACATGAGTGTTTTATGACGCACTACTCTCGTTTCTACTAAACAAATACGCACCTTTACAGCTGCCCTTTGACATTGTAATCTTTATGGCTTCTTTGCTTACTCATTTCAAACTAAAAAACGGTCTTTCCGGTTCTAGTCATGTTAGAAATTCAACACAGACTTTGTAAAAAATTTAAAATATTCGCCACCTCTGCAAAACAGTCCAGAAAGAAAGTGTCCACGAAATCCAGAGGGACTAAATAGAGCGATAAATCTTTGCGCAGTTTATGAATTGCAAAAGTTGGTAAATTGAGCATTTACAATTCGTCTCATACTCAAAATGCTCAAGTGTTGGGAGCGCGTAACACCGCGGGCTTATCCGTCGCGCGCTTGCGGACTCAAACTAATATTTATGGCTGGAACGCACCTTGCTAACATGGACATTTTGGACACAGTCGAGACACAACAGTCACACAGAAAATGTAAACTATATTTTCGGTTATTTCAAAATATATTTCAACATTTTTAGAATTAGGGTTCCTCAACTAGAATTAGGATCTCTTTCACCAACTACAAGTAAATTGTTGATTAGTTAGTTTTAGAAATAATTTTATGTTTTATTAAATTATGAACTCATTTTACTTATTGCATCATTCGATAGGCGATTTTTTTTTAATATTTTCTTTTTAATGTTTGAGACTTTTACCGTACAAACAGAGGTATATCATCTCCTTCACTACCGGTTACCGATGACTTTAAATGGCGGTTAGCCTATTTGACACACGGTGTAATAGGCTATTAATCTAATAAAATGTATTAGGAATTCATTTAATATTATTTCATTTATAACTAATTTTTTTTTAAACTAATATAAGCACGTCTAATTTGATCAGTTATGATAAAAGCTAAAACAGAAGTCGGCATTAATTAATTAATTAATAAGGAAAATTAAGGGCCTTTATTAAATTTGTTGGTTGTGCAACAGTATTTTGAAGCTAGACGTTATCGAGGAAGTGGCGCGTTTGAAAAAATTTTATAAAATTTAATGTGAAATAATGCACATTAAATGTTTTCGCATTAAAAGTAGATCCGAGGTGGTCCACAAGACATATAAGTGCTGTTAAAATGAAAGTCGAAAAACGATCGAGTTCACTTAGCATTCCCATAAATCTTGTAACGTGCGAACGGTTGGTAAATGAGACGAGATACCTTCACAATGCTACCTACGAGAAAACGTTAGCAGTATGTCCTCTTAGCACTGATTTAACTAAAAATATTCACCTTATTAATTATACTAAAAGACAGGTGGCAAGCATAATATACTCACGAAATCAATTTCTCAAAATCAAAACCAAATTTCTCAAAATAGTAATTTATTGAGCAGGTAGACCTTAACTCATTAAAAAATTGGCTAGACACGAAGACAATTTCAAAGATTGACAAGAAATGATAACCTAATGGATATGATACTATAGAATTCTTGAAAGGTATCCTTAAAATATTCAGGAAGCTCCGAGACAACTTCATGTACAAAAATCCTCAGTGCTTCAAAACAAATGTGTGTTGCCACTTGCCTGTGATGATACATAACTCTGAAACGTGGTTTTAGCTACTTATAGGCCTTGTATGGACTCTGAGTTACATACTCTGCAAGATCAAAGCAGATCGAGATTAGTAAGAAGTGGTCCGCAGCCTCCTTTTGGTCCTTTTGGACATCCAACGGCTGAGTTGAAAGGATCAACTAAGTTGTTTAAGGAAAAGTACGTTTAAATTGAAAATCATTTTCCGACAATCAGAACAACCTTACTGGTTACGCTTTGTGAGGTGGTGGTACCTTGTTGTACATTACGGGACATCAACGGGGCCCTTCACGACTCATTAGGGTGCGCGTTTTGAAAAATGCTCGGAGCACTAAAATAGACATTATGTAAAGTGGCACAATTACCGCGGTGACTTGTGAAAAAGTTGCGTTTTCTTGTGCGCCGTCTTCACTCGCTTCTTAGGGTTGCCAAATATTGTTATATAAAAAAAATAATATAATTATAAGTATTTTAAAATAATTCACTCAACAATATTTCTATTTTACTTACTTTTAATTTTTGTAAATAACCTTAAAATAATTTCATAGGCTTACTTATGTCATAAGCTTAATTAATAAGTACTTAATATGTCAGTCATTTATTACAAGGCGAAATTAAATTAAAGTTTTGATTAAGTTAAAATTAAAATTGATTAAGTAAAATCGGAATCGAAATTAGCGAAAGTGAACACCGAATATTTTTAAAATTGTTTTTGTCAACCCTAGAGTGAGCGTTAAATATAAAAGGTGCCAGGAACACGTAAGACGTCATTTAGCGTTTAGAATTAACATAAATAATAACGTCATTTCTCAACCCGCCCTCACTCCGATATTGCGTCATTTGCCTCTGCCCTTTATAGCCGCACAACACTTAACTCCAAATAAAAAATATATTATAAATTCCTTCCAACGTAAAAAGCAAAAAGCGTCGATTATTTTCTGCGCCCCCTTTTGGACTCGCCGTGTACCCACATCCAGATTTGCATTACAATCGTGTGCAGAGTGCTGTTTTTTTTAATTTAGACAACAAATAACTTTTAATGGCGGAATAAGGAGTACCATTTGCATGCTAGTGTCCTCCGTTCTTCATTTCATACAAAAGAGGAGAAAACGCACTCTAATAGGGAGCATGGTATTGTCAGTAAGGTGTATAACAACCGGACTTTACTCGTAGGACGCTACGCGACCTTTTCTCATACTTTTCGTCCCTTGAGGGTGGAAACACGTCGCAACCAGCTTTCGGCTATAAATTAAAGGTGGATTGTACCGCATGCTAACAATGACTTATGAATGTTTTTCAAATACCATATTATCATATTTCGTCGACTAAATATGAAGAAAAAATATCCTATTTTTAGATTAATTATAATGCTAAAAATATGTCGTCATAACAAATAAAAGGTTGAACAGATAATTATCTTAACCCAAGTAAATAATGTATATGGAGATATAGATCATGTGACTAGGTATATATCTCATTAAACTGCCAGACCAGCTAGAATATATTATGTACAATACTTATGAAAAATAACTTAACTTTTCGCAATTTAAGTTTATAATAGTGACATGCTCTCATGCAGGTATGCTTTTGGGTAATCCTTAATCCCCCTAAAGTTACCACACTTGCAGAACCACCTACCATCAATTAATGGACAGTCAGCCTACTTGGCTAACTTTATATAAAAAAAATAATTCAAAGTGAAATTACAATTTCAACAACTTTAATTGAACGGTGTAAAATAAACTCTGTGGATTTTCGTAGCACTTTGTATAATTCTTAAATAGTTAATACTATTGTTTTGATTAAATAGAAAAAAACGGTTAGATGGCTATATAATATGTGCAAAAATGTGTAATGTATTGTGTGTGTGTGTGTGTGTGTGATCCCGAGAGTTTTCTTCATCTAATGAGTTTGAAGCCGAGGTCGGAAATAAATCTTGCAGTTTGTAACTCGCGGAACAACCGGCCGTGGTACAAGTAAGGCTCTCTTTATAAACTTTTCAATTTCAACAGTTATTTTCTTTGTGAGTAATCTTTTTTATTTGGAGAAACAGTAAAGTGTTTAATGAGTGTCATGCTTTAGTATAAACCTCAGTTAATTAAAGAAAAACCTCACATTTTATTAAGTGCATATAAAAGCTACACCATTTTGATATTACGCTAACGCTTTGAACTTATATTCTGCATTCGAGCGCTTCTATATCCGCTTGTTGTAAATCAGAACACGTTGCTTCTTATAAACATATTTTGTGTGTCGTCTCTTTTGAAATTTGTCTATGTCATTTTTTTAGAAATTCCCGCACTCATAGGCGTTAAATTTCAAAGGATTTTTCTTGAGCCGAGCTGGAAGATTTTATTTATAATTTTTTATTATTGTAAACAATAGAGGAGTTAACTAAGTACAGGTAACTAATATTAATGTTAAATATGATTTAAAATGTTCTTTTATTTCCAGGTTTCCTATTTGGTTTGATACAATCATTTCAATGTTTTCATAGGCATTTAAATATTTTTTATTCATTAGGTATTGCGTTTTTTGCGACGAAAAAAAATTTTTTTTCTACTTGATTATAATTATTAAAAAGTGTACAGATTTCTCGAGACTGTCGCTCAGTTGTGGACAAGTCGATAAGTCGATGTTGACAGGTTCGACGATCGTCTCCACCCACGGTAGAACACTGCTTGGGAAGATGGGGTGGGGGGCTAGTGGGGGGAAGGGTAGGTACAGGTCAGAGGTCCGGTTAAGTGGGGGTCGTGAATTATTCGCCTTAATTATACACTGCCAGCTTAACACGTGGCCAGCGCAAGATCTTGTACAAACTGTGATGCTTTGTTAAGATTTAAATAAGACATTATTTTATGAAAATATTTTACTCTGAATTGGGTTAACCCAATAGAAGCTTTTGTCAATAATTATGTATGATCAATATTTTATATTGTCATTAAAACGATTGTTACTTGAGGTAAATGTTACCTAATTATATATTATTACTAAGGTGTACTTTCAACCTACGTTATGTGTAAATATTAAAAAAATTGTATAAAAAATTTCATCAAGAAAAATCTAATTTTTACTTACGTAACACAGCAATTTTTTTCTCAATTGGAATTGGATGGGTAATGATGATATTTTTTAGTGTATATATTTAGGATGTACGAGTATATGATTACTTTGTGGTCTATTTATCACATGGAAACACAGTGAGTGCACTTTATACAGACGCAATAATAATTTTTTTTATTTTTTTTTTTATGTCTGCTACTTTTAAATTTGTGTCTCGTTAAATGGTTAGTATCACAGTGAGTACAATCGCAGCAACAACGTAAGAAGCGAAGTCACAAGTTTAGGTCCTTCGAGCCGGATTGTCCCGTCTTGGATTAAATTAACATTAGGTGAAACTATTCGCAAGGGGTCCCACGGGCCTATTGTGCGGACCCCAGAGAACCTTTCAGAACCTTCGCCGGCTGTTGGCGACTTGCTGCGGTCGAAGGATTCCTAATTAAAATTACAACATGTAAATTGTCCGAAACGTCTTGGGCCCTTTAGTTTAATGTTTGTTTAAAAAGTGTTTCGCATTTGCCTCTTGGATTAATAGTTCATTCTTGGATGTTTGTTTAAAACATTACAGCAGCTTTAACAACAACTTATTACTTCGCAAATATCGACACCGTACCATAGTCAGACATTTGGTTAATCATTTCTGGTTCTCACAGTGCCACAACTGTCAAGTACAGTTCTTTGCTACACATGTGTCCGTCAAGCAATAGCATTTTCAAAAACGGCATTGTTTTTAGTACAAGTGATCGTTTCAGTCAATGGTCTAGACCAGCCATCTATAGCCTCGACCTTCGTTTATCACCGTGCAGCAATTACTCGTACTTCTCTTGCCTTTCGTGCTGATGCACAATGGTATATGATGGATTCGTCTTCTTTTTAATTTTAATAATTAAAAAAAGTAATTTTAATGACACGATTTATAGTTACGCTTAATTTTTATTAATACTTTTTCATGAGAGTTTACTGTTAATAAATACATTTATTTTAACCACTTTTTGACCCTATGACTTTATTTAACTTTTTACCCAACATTTGTCAACACTGTATTGTGAGTTTATTAAAACGTCATTTATGATAACTAAAATTTTTAACCTCACTTGTAAGTTCTTTCAAAAACTATTAATAGGAAATTGTTTAAGTTGACACTTCTCTTTTCAAGAATCAGATACGATTATGTTACGAGATAATGTAATTAAGTTAAAGCTTCACTGGTGACACTTAGTTTTGTATTCTAATATAATATATGGATATGATATTTAAGAGTCCAGTAACAATGTAAAGTTTTGAAGGGAGAGCGAGCGAACAATTGAAACAGTATGTTTACATACATCGCGCGTCGGTCGAAAGGACGTTTCGTTGTACTCGTGCAAAAGAGGAAACAGTTTCATAACTTAGAGTTTACTTAATGATACGTTATTTATTTGTCGAACTGAAGAATAATATTGTGACCACGTGTAACCAAGAAATATAGAATAATGTCTGATATATACTGAAAAGGTGATTTAGGCTAGCTACTATAAGTGCTTCTGCAACAAATTATTGCAAGA
The DNA here is from genome assembly GCA_944738685.1 of Synanthedon myopaeformis. Taxonomy (NCBI): domain Eukaryota; kingdom Metazoa; phylum Arthropoda; class Insecta; order Lepidoptera; family Sesiidae; genus Synanthedon; species Synanthedon myopaeformis. The sequence goes on along the minus strand of OX122921.1, from coordinate 11,328,820 downwards.
CAAGCAGCCCACCTAAATAGCTCATGGTTTTGCTTGTGTACTTAGACGATGGTAGCCACTTACCAACAAGTAGACAGCCAGTCTGTTTGCCTATCCTTTCAAGAGAGAAAAATCTATCACCTCTCCTACTGATATGTGGTCTATACTGTGACATAAGTTTGGGGACGACTTAGGGCTGACTTGTAAGTTGCGTGTGGCGGGCGTTTCAATGGTCGCATGCAAATGTACTTGGCTTTTCCTCAACTGACCACTTCGAGAGTGTAAATAAATACCTAACAAGAAGTGTGCTAGGTATATATGTGCATACACAAATCAAATAAGGAGTTTCTTTAATGAATTCAGACACCAAATGAATTTTTGTCTATCAATATTGTAAATTACCCTCAAAATGGGTAGAAATTATATAAAAAAACGGCTTATTACTAGAAGGGCAACTTCTTATTAAAGCACTTCACTTCGTAAGCCAAGTCGAGGAATTTTTTGAACTTATCTTTATGTTTTTATTTAATCTTAATAAATATATTATTATGGTTTTCGAAAGAATTTATATTATCAAAAACTACCTACCTATTTCTCTTCAAAGAAAAAATTAATAGAAACCCATGCGGTATGGAATCGCATTCAATCAACTATCGACTATATTGTAATGTGTATTGTAACCTAAGTTTTAATTTTGTAATTGACTATTTACATACTTAGTAAAGTAAAGATTGGCAAAAGCCAACTGTGGCATCGGAGGGCTTTTGGCTCACCCCACAAACTACCAAAACAAACCGTATCCACATATCCTTAATTTAATAATTTCCAACCATTTAGTCCGCGCTCCGCCATATTTGTCTTGGTCTAAAATCCGGCCCAAGATTAATCCGGAATTCTGTTATCCGTGTCCCTTGGCCGGGTCGTCGTGAAGGGTGGTCACTACACGGACACGACTAGGGTGACCACGTTGCGTGCAAACACTTAGACACGGATGCTTTAACAAAGAAGCTAAGAGACCTTCACGAGACAATTTCTTCTATTTGAACTGATTAATAATTTAGACAGAATTTAGATGTACTGAACTATCTATTAATTTTTGGGGGACGGACATCGCGCTCCGTTGATTATTATCAAACAAAATACTAAATGAGGTTTTAATGGCATTTAAAAATTACTGCGGTCGAATCAGTCCATGTTTTAGAACAAAACAGAACCCCAGACAGTTAAACGATAAAATTATTGTAATACATTTTACTGATTTATGTAATTTTTAAATTTTACTAGAAAAATAGAAATATATATAACGCCAGATAAAATATTTTTTTTTATGATCCTTTGGGATGAAAGGAAGGAACTCTATTTCCTATTCTGTGTGTATGTGTGTGCAAATTTCAGGATGATCGATTGATTAATTAAGGTGTGAAAATATAACAGGCAGATAGACAGAGTTACTTTTACGTTTATAATATTAGTATAAATAAATAAGACGAATAATAGTAAGACGTACATTAATAAATATAAACTTTTTATATATTTTTTATATAATAAATATAAAAAATAAATTTATTTTAAAAGTGTAGTTAAATTTATAATAATTGTGTGTTACTTAAAAATTAATAGTTATGAATGTTTAGTATACATACGAGTATAATAGGATAATAAAAAAATTGTACGTCGTAATTACGAATGATTTGATATCATATATTCCACTCACATTTTGATGCAAATAAAGTTATTATTATAATTTAAATTTTGAAAATAATAAAAGATAGCATGTGCTCGCTTAGAAGAGGGCCGGCGGCACAGACCAACATTCCTTCTGCTTCCAACTATGTTGAATATTTTTAATCAATACAAATTAGGTTGAAGTACGACCGGCCTGAGGGCGCCACTCCTCCACTCCTCCTCCACTCCTCCACTCCTCCACTCCTTCACTCCTCCCGCGCCGGATCTACAACGCACACTCACGCCAACGCACATAACCTGCGCAAAATTTTCAAAGGAAAATATTAAATTTTCATCTAAAATCTACATGCCGACTGATTTGTCAAATGTTATATTGTATTTGTGTGTATATATATGTATATTGTATATATGAATGTGTGCACAATTTTATTGTATATATGATGCAGTTAACCGAGTGCACAATTTAATAAAACATAAAAATATTTTTAAAATTAACTAATCAACACTTTACTTTCAGTTGGTGAAAGAGGCCCTAACACTGAGACACGAGAATTTCACAGAAATAATTTTATGTTTTATTAAATTATGCACTCATTTTAATGCATCCTTCGATAGGCGATTTTTTTTATTATTTCCTTTTTAATGTTTGGGACTTTTACCGTACAGACAAAGGTATATCATCTCCTTCATTCCCGGTTACCGACGACTTTAAATGGCGGTTAGCCTACTTGACACTTTACTCAGAAATGGTGAAATAGGCCCTTAGTTACAATAGTAGATTTATATTAGCTAATTATAAATGGTTAAAATTTAGTCCAGTTCCATTGGCTTCGAACCAGTGTGCGATTTGCGATATGCACACGCTATCGGAACATCTCGGAATAAACTTACTTAACAAGCTCAAGATATTGATTTATTGAGTGCTCAGTTCAGCCCCTCTATACCGAAGTTAAGGCCGGTGCTCCGGTGCTCCGGTGCTCAGGTATATCTGGTGCTTAGCTATATCTATATATAAATATTGTATAGATTGGCTGCTAAGCTATGCCAACAATGTTTGTCCACAATCTATTTGTAGAACATCTTCTGAGTTCGAAGCTCAGAATGTTTAACGAAATAATTTTACTTAGTTATTTATTTATTGAGAATTAAGAAAACAACCTTGAGTAGTATTGAATTGAACTAAACACAATATTAATTATGAACAGTGTTGCCAATTACAATGTCACTTATAATTTTAGATATTATGAAATAACTTTCGTCACATCCTTACTTATTTAGGTTTTAAAATCAAAAAGAAAGCTCTCTAGTTATGTTGCTAAAATGTTGCTTATGTTCGTTTGTGTGTTTTGATTTGTCTATGGAACTTGTGTTTGCTTGTGTATTTTTATGAGTGAGTAATTGCTCATAACATAATATAAAAAAGTATATAAATACGCATAGTTCAATGCATTTTTACATTAACATAGTGAGAACGAAATCAGATCACCTGCCAGTGTGGTAAAGTCAAATCCTGGTCAGTAGTAGTCAGTCATTTTTAGGACAGTAATGGAAAACTTTGTGGGAAAACCTCCATATGACCTATATCCCATATACATCTCCACACAATGGAGATGCCTGTAGCCTGCAAAGAGACTTAATTTATACTCGTATAGATGTATGCTGATAGATGTAACGAAATAAATAAGGGACAAGTTTTTTCATAGGCGTTACAGGAAATTTACAAGTTAAAATATATGCCTAAAGCAGGAGTCAGGATGTATACTCGTACTTCAAGTTTTCTTGCTGCTTTTGACCACTTAAGACCCTTTCACATTCGATTTTGTAATAATAGAGACGACGCCATTCATTTATCAGTTTCGATTTTATCTTGTTACCGTTTAGGTTGAAAAATGTGCCAACAAACGCATAATCGACGGAAGGACGTCCGGTGCGTTGATAAACTAATTTGAAAAGTTGACAAGTGGCATGTCACCACTTTTATCTATACGTTTTAGGAGTATGCCGCTCACTATGCGCTCACTGCTCAAAACTAGGCCATAAATATGTAATACCAAAATTATAACTAAACTGAAAATTATTTTTATAACATATCTTTATGTATCTCAGAATAAAAACCACTTTCATTGATTGTATTGTATCACGCATGTCGATGATCGTTTCATTAGATATTTCAAAAATTTGGGGTCTAAACGTAAGGAACCATATTAAATTTGCATACATGCACCATCATAACTATAATTTCTTTAAATTGATTTCCCCAAGTATGCCTATGTAATCATACAAAATGTATGTCGGTTGCATGGCCAAAAATAGAATGCCATAGCAGATCATGGTACTGTAAAATTGCTAATGTGCGGTGTAATAACTATTTCTGGAATGCTAGGAGTTTTAAGAAAATTTTTCTCCTTGGAAGACATAGCCCCTTGAAGCAGTGTTTGCATAATGACGTCTGTTAACATGGTGGACGTCGTTCAGTGAAGCGTCGCCGGTTGTTGCAACTTGTTCTATCAAGTTCGGCTCGTAATCAGTGTGTGGACACTTGAACTACTCGTATGTGTGGCTGTGGACGAATCGGCGCACACCACCATACTCGTCGAGTGCCCACACTTTTACACAGACTTATCACATTCACAGAAGTCACATATGACAAAATCATATACATTTATTATTTTATAATTAATTTGATTATTAATTTTAGAATCTTAATAATTTAATACAATCGGTTCCAAGTAAATAACGCAGAATAGCTCGTAACACAGACATTCACTGGAGAAGAAAAAAAATCTACAAAAAGTCGCTGATGCTAATAAACGTCTGGTTTGACATCCACTATCCTCACAGCCACGTAAAGACAGTGGATGCTCCTAGGTTAGTTTGGTGGTCTATGGGAAAGGCATATATCTAAGAATATTACCTATTTTTTAAATATTATAATTGTATACATAAATATTATCGGCTGTTTTATTGTGTGTCTTCTATAAGTTCATAAGAGTTTAGCATCTTTGAATGCCTAAGGCAGGGAAGGACGGTCAGCACTCGGACGTCGTTGATGCGACAGTGTACGTCTACATGTAGGCCAGACGAGTCCACAGCCCAAACTAGACTCGCAAGAATATGTCCATGCACTGGCCATCACTCTAAAGGAGCTTATACTCGGCTTCTGTTCTGTGGTTTATAGTATTGTAATGTGTAAGCAAACGCTAGCCCCTTAAATAACGCACTTAGTCGCTAGTTAGAGCAAAGTTTATTAGAGGCTCCTTTATACAGTTCCTGGTCTAAGTAAGATGTTAAGTTTAAGTTCGGTTTAAGTTGAAGGCAGAGCACTGTCCGCCCGGGGCTGTTTCTTAAATAGTGCGACAGATTTAGAGAAATTTACCGCAAACAAGGTTTTTATTTTAGGAAATTTTCTGCTGTTTTCGAATATTGCTCTCCCGTCACACATTACTTTATTATAAATATTTATTATAGAAATCATTCCCACAATCGCTAATAAATTTAATATAATAAAAAAATTGCAAATGATCAAGACCAATTTTATGAAATGAAGCAATCAATGGTTTCAAGTACATACAAATTATTATTGCATACTTTATTTATCCTGTTAACTTTGACAGGCAGTAAGCTTATTCCTCCACCGTTCACCATTCACCGTCCATTGTCTACTATCCAACGACGCGTTCGCATAATAAATTCGTAACCCTGGGCTGGGGTGGAAAACACAAGTCATTATAATGTACCTTCTTATAAAGGGGAGAAGTTTTATTGTCGTTGATACATTTATTGCCAACTTTCAACTTATATTGAAGTTGATAATTTTGTCTTTGCGTAGAAGGATACTCTAACTTGCACTTCATAAAGTTATCATGCCTTATTGCTTCAACGACGACCCCTTCTGGATTGAAAAATACAAAATTGTCAAAAATTTAATATCACTCTAGGAAACAAATTAGTTGGATCTTCTTATTTTAGCATGTCACAATTACAACTTTGGAACACTAATTCTATGAAAAATTATAGTATAAGAACAAAGATAAGCTTACAAATACTGTAAGGGCCTCTTTCACCATGTGTCAAGTAAGCTAATCGCCATTTAAAGTCACCGGTAATCGGGAATGATATACCTTTGTTTGTACGGTAAAAGTACCAAAGATTAAAAAGAAAATATTTAAAAAAATCGCCTATAGAAGGATGCAGTAAAATGAGTGCATAATTTAATAAAACATAAAATTATTTCTAAAAGTAACTAATCAACACTTTACTTGTAGTTGATGAAAGAGGCCCTAACACTGAGAATACTGAACAAACGCATCAATGAATATTTTCCCCAAATATGTCAATGTTAATATGAACTTAAATTAAGTTACATTCATTATAAATGGCGGCGCGATAAAAAACCTTAATACTTCTTGCTTCTATGCAATAAAACCTGCAAGGTCTACATCCTTAATCGTGTCTGAATTTGAACGTCAAGAAGACTTTAATGTAGAATAGAAATATCAATTTTGAATCATTAGAAAATCTTAATTATTTAACAAAAAAATTTTTTTTTAATTAATAGATAATTTTTTTATAATTTTCATGATTCTTTAGGCCTATTTGTATATTATAATCTAATATATATATATATATTTTTTAAAAATTTATGGTTGTATGTAATATAAAAAATAAAATAAAAAAAACATTGGAAATATTTTAAATTTAACGAATTTAAAACTAAACAAATGAACATATAATAAATGATTGTCGCATGTAAACAATTGCGGGCTAAAGTAAACAGGAGAGTCATCAATTTAATTAGAGTCGGTGATTAAATGATAATAGGTCTTTGTCTCGCGAAACAACGGCCACGACGGACGGACCCTCCAATTCTTATTTTTTCCTATTTGTTTGTTTCTTATTTGCGGCCACGAATCACCCTTAATCCTTTGCTTATCCAAAAGATTAAGACAACCGACCCACTACAAATCGCAAACAGTAACAAATCTTACAATAACCCTGCACTCTGGCGTTTAAGAAATTTGTGTCATGTGTCAGATGGCGCTGAATATTATAAATGCGAAAGTATGTTTGGATGTATGTCAATTCTGTTCAAAAAATTAAAAAAAAAAAACACAGAAAAATAACAAGTACCTAACTATACTTCTACAACAATAAACCACTTACAAGTAGCAACAGCTCTTCTGAGCCGATAAATCCGTACTTCCGTATTAATTCATCATATATTATAAATGCGAAAGTATGTTTGGATGTGTGGATGTTTGAAACTCTTTCACGCAAAAACTACTGAACTGATCACCATGAAATTTTGCATACACATCGTCTGGGACACGAGAAAGGACATAGGGTACCTTTCATAGTTCAACGCGGACGTAGTCACGGGCACCAGCTAGTAATAAATATATCCTTTCTGTTGACTGTAAAAAGTCGATTTTTAGTATTGGCAGTGCACACAGCGTTTTACAATTATAAACTGGGCAAGCGCCAAAATATGTAGCCACCTCCTTACAGGTAAAACCGTAAAATATCATCATGTATGCGAATAAGTATGCCAGAAAACATATTTTCGCTATTTAATTCTAAACCCTTTATCCTTTATATTTTAGGTCAGAATCTTCACTGAAACACAACATCACACATGGTAGACATTATTTTACGGTGGTCTTCCGTAAAAAGGTGGTTACTGCCGCCAGGCTGGGAACGCAGTGTGCCATGCCATCACTTTCCAGATCGAGACCAGAGCCAACAAAGTTGACACTGACGTGAATTGAACTCGGGGCTACTAACACTAAACATCTCATCCCACGGGCTCGTCAAACAAAACCTTTTATAACAGGTTTTGTTTCTAACATTCTAACACGTCGTACTGTATATCTGCTGTAGTTGTTGGGAGGTGCTAACCCTCGAACGACATTTTTCAAGAAGCGATATTGGTAACAAAGGCGCGGCGGCAATATTTCAAAGGCAGAGGAGGCGGCGACATTAAAAGAAGCGGCAATTATGTGAGTTTTGTTTGCGGCGAGTGGCCGCAACGAATACGCGTCAAAACGCGTCAATTTTTCATTTTTAATCATGCCTAAGCGATTGTTTAGAGGAAAAGTGCTTGTGCAGCACAAATGAATAATAACTTTGGAGTTGTAGTACATATTTCATTAGCGGCAGAACGGAACGGCGTATTTACAGTTTGGAAATGGTTTAAATTGCCATCCCATAAATACATGTAAAGAGTAGTCGACGGATCGCGACGATAAATCTACACAGCGCTACAACAAACAAGAAATAAGTTTCACGGCTGAAAATATCAAATGTAAAATGTAAATTTAACTACCTAATACGGACTTAAGCCGCACGAAACTGCGCTTTAAACCGTTGTTTATATCAAATTTGAGTGGTGTTTTTATGTATGTGTCGTTGTGGAAGCGAATAAAAATGTCTGCTTGTACGGAGTGGTTATGAATGGCCTATGAGAGCACCAATGCTTATTCTAGACGTCCTAGGCCGATCTAGAGCCGATACTCCGCTCAACTATCGCCAAATTTTGACTAACGATAGATAATAATGAGTTTATTTTTTTCTTAAATATAATCTCTCACTTAATTATACTTAAATATGAAGAGAATCCAAAAAAAATTACAAAATACAAGGTCAAAGCGATATTTGTATATTTTAGAAATGTTTAAAAATTGTCAAAATTATTTTGTCTTACTAATTAATAAACGTGTTTAAAAAAAATTCTCATATTTCAATAGCCAAACTGTAATTTCCTACAAAGTGTGATGTTATTTTCAGTTTGGCATTAACTTTCCTTCGGTAAGAATAAGTTTATTGGTTATAGACATCTACGATTCAATCCAGTGAGGCTCTTACACAGGAATCTATTTTAGTAACACTTGATACTTCTCGTGTAAGACTACGATTGTCTAGTAAAATACCTACAGATCTAACAAAACACATATTGATTCTACATTCTAGATGATGCAGCTTACTTACTTGGTTTTACAATAAAGCTTTTCATAATATGAGAATTACACACAGAAATCACAATAGTGATACTTACAAAATAATCAAATGCGTAAAAAAGTGACTAAAATATTATTTTAATAATTATTCGCATGTACTTTATATTGTAACTAGCGACTTCCAATTAATTACATCACCAATTAATTATACGAATTCGATTAATCAGATTATTTATCATTCACACTATTTAAACTAAAGCAAAATTAATTACTTAGACTTCTTTAAAAATAAATTATACAGAGAAATATATGTGTTTTCAAATTTTACTTGTGATATTTTTATTTTTCAAGTGTTGCCTACACATGATTCTTGACGAAGGTGGCGCCGCCACATCTGGGTGATAGGTACCCTATGACCTTTTCTGTGTTCCCCACAACGTGTATGTAACATTTCATGATTATCGATTGAGTAGTTAAGGCGTGATAGCGTAAGAACAATTCACAGGGTTACTTTCGAAGTATTATGGATTTTTAGCATAGACTTCACCTGAAACTTAGAACTACTATTGTAAGTGGTAATTTTTTTAAGTAAGTTTTTTTTTACTAAGTATTGGACATAAAGTATAGAGATTGAAGTTCATATGAAAAAGGTGTCCGTTCTGTAAAGTCGGTGGTCCATGGCGAGCGTCTCTTAGGTGGCTGTGCATCGTTGGCAGTTTGCTTGATATAATGCACGTCGCCGCCCGTTATTGCTGCAACCTACTTATTTATAATTGTTACAGGCACCGCCAGTCAAGTGTGACACGCCACCCCGCCCTCGTCTGAAACTGAGATGAGACGCGGAAGGGGTTTCATTATGGAGATGGGAAGGCCCACTTTCGGTGGTCGCGTTACGGCCAAGGATTAGCTTTCAAGAGAGGCCAGTTAGGTCGGCACGGGCAATTTAGTTTTCTTTCATGGTGACTGTTAGTGCGACCTTTATTGTCGGATGACGCATCGCCGCCGTCACTTTTATTGCGCATTTGTTTAGATATCATATCACTTTTGAACAATATTGCGCGTTGTATGAACTTATCAGCTAATACGAGTGCGGACCATAATTTACAAAAAAGATATTCTTGTTTCAGCAAATGTAGAATGTAAATTTGTTTCGGTATGTAAAATGTAGTCGCTGTCCTGTGGAGAAACGTGTGGCCCATACAATACAGGCTGATACACAAATCTAGACTGTATTAAATATAAATGTCTAACATTAGTTGAATTAGGTTACAATTAGAGTATTCTTTTAAAATTATTTACTCATTTAAACTAAGAAATTTACTCATTTAAACTAAGAAATGTAATTTTTATACTTAAATCTTAAGCGTCTAAATCTTAATCTTAATCTTAACGCTTAAAACGTCTGGGACACAAAAAAGGACATAGGGTACCTTTCATCGTTCAACACGGACGAAGTCGCGGGCACCAGCTAGTTCTTCATAAATATAAAACGTTTGAAATGTTTGAACAGAAAAGGTACACTGCAATAAATAATTTTCTTTTGGTAAGAACAAGTGTTTTTAAGACTATTTTGGGTGTGCTTGTTTTTTTGTAAATAGTTCAGCCTGTATCTGCTGTAATACGCTGCAAATGTCCATACATGGTCCATATATTAAAGTTTATGCATGCTTTTGAAGTAGGGTGTACGTTCGCCATTGGGGGTTATGTTTGTTATGGTTATGGGGTTTTGTAGGGATGATCTACAATTCATAAAATATCATAATTATAATAAAATTTGTTAACATAATATACTTAATTGCTATAACATAAAAACTATACTTAAGTGAAACCATATAAGTATAATATATATAATTATATTACTTCATAAATAAAGTTTTTGGAATAATATAATATACTGTATGTTACTAATAATAATAATTAACTAATTATTGTTAAGGTGTTTAAGTATCATTATCTAAGATCGAGGACGTCTCGTAGGGAGCCGATTAATTTTATGGCTGCCGCTAATTCTATCAGACTTTCCTCCGCTTTAATAGCACAACAAAATAAGACCCTTAAAAACTAATGTTCAGCCTTAAGACCGCCGCAAATACCTCTTTGTGACTCCGAGCGATACCGCCACAGAACCTGGTGGCACTCGATTTTCTTTAAACTTTTTGTGCTCGTTGCAAATTAGACCGTATCAACTGCGCGGAGGTTTCAATTTGGAACGCTGTGGTATGAAAACTTAAGGCGAAGTTGGAGCCAACCAGATTAAAAAGTTGGAGTCGGTCGCGCGATGTCATTGTAAGTGGAAAATGAGTTAAATAAGGCAATACATTTTAATTAGGAGGAAGGGATCTGCCCTTTCTTCCTTACGCGATAACTCGCCGGCTCCTCTATTAATTGAATTTCATGTTTAATTAACTCCAACTCGAGGCTCAGATAATCCAGGAAGCGAATGGATCTCGCCATTCGAGGTTAGCTTTCTCTTTAGCCGATTTTTTATCATTCCAATTTCAAAAAAAATCATTTCTCCTTTCCATAGAAGGCCTAGGTTACATATTTGAAGCCAAGATAAATTGCTTTTTGATTTTTCAATTCGTAAGTGGTTACAATTTAAATATGATTAAGTGTAAGAGTTGTAATTTCAAATTGTGCTCCTAGTGCTCCTAGTGCTCCTAGTACGAATGAAAGGTTACATATTTTAATAAATACATTAACATTTGCAGTAAATTAACTAATTCATACGCAAATTAGACATTACATAAAAAATTATATAGAAATTACTGAAAACATTACTGAGTATTATGTGCAGTTGTGTTTATAAGAAAGTGTATTAATAAAATGAAACGCCTCAAACATTGTTCCATTTATTTCTTACGTTCCAGTCCTATTATTTGGGAGAATAAGAGAAGGAACGTGATTTAAAAAGGTGTTAAGTTTAATGTATTGAAATAATCCCGCTGTGAGTGGTTTGTGTTCGAGCGAAATGAACGCTTAACAGATTAAAAACTTGGAGACTCGTACCTTATTTCGTGGCGTCCGTATTATTTATATTCGACCACGAATATGTACCTCGCGTTGGACGTCTTGGGTTACACTGTCTATTAGGGTTTATTGTTGCTGGCTTATCAGTCAGCGCGGGTCCAAATGTTTGGGGTCTAATTGCCTCCAGTGGCCCTTCGTGCGAAGACCTCGTAAATATGAGTTATGTCTCCTTATCGCGACACGGTTACTTGTGGATTAAGTTTTACTGCTTGACAACTTGGAATAATGTGTTTATGTGTTATCACACAGTAAGCAACAATATTTTTATATAAGTATACACAGATTACTTGAGGACTTGAACGTTAAAATGTCGCAAAATGATTTGAAATTAGATTCTAGATAAAATTTTAATAACTACTTTTAGGGCCTCTTTCACCATGTGTCAAGTAAGCTAACCGCCATTTAAAGTCACCGGTAACTGGGAATAAAGGAGATGATATGCCTTTGTTTGTACGGTAAAAGACCCAAACATTAAAAAGAAAATAATAAAAAAAAATCGCCTATCAAAGGATGCAGTAAAGCGAGTGCATAATTTAATAAAACATAAAATTATTTCTACATTAATACATAAACAAAAAAGTGGCAGATTACGCATTCATAAATTGGGCAGGATAAACCCCCTTACAGACGACCACCATTAAATAACAGCATGTGTGCTGTTGTGTTGTGGACCCTTATAAAAAATGTAACTTGGAAGCATCTGAGTATACACAGAGTAAAACAATTGCGTCTTGTTTTACGTATTTATGTTAGAGCATGTGCTTGAAAGGTGAAGAGCAATTAATTTGATGTTTTATTTGTTTAAAATTTCTCATACTTAGTGTAAAGAAAGGCGCGCCACTAAATGTCAGACGGCCATTTTGTTTAGAACAAGTTCTTTGTGATTTTACGAGGACGCCGTATCTCGAAGGAAGCAATTAAATTAACAGTTAAATTTTTATTTTTCTACAAATAAATCAAACGGTGATTGGTGCGCCATAACATGTCAACTCGGACGAGTTGCAGACATCCTTCAAATGCACATTTTAACTAAACAAATATTGCACAAGAAGAATATCATCATCTAAAAGATTGTTAGTTTATTTTGATATTTAATTTAGTGTGCGATTTATCTATTGACAATTCTATACGACTTTTATGCAAAATGGCTTAGGTTTTTATGTTATTTTTATTTATTTATTTTAAGTTACTTACGCCACATGTTAAAATTATTTATGTTACAATGATACACAGCACATTTTAACTGACACGCGCACCAATTACAGGCGTATACAACATTTAACCACAAGTACGGTAATAAAAACGAAAACATACTTATATTACAATAATAATATAATACAAAACATAACTAGGTATATATATATATCAAATCAAATCAAATCATTTATTTGCCAGATGGGTGTAAAACCAGATAACATAAATACTATTTAATACCACGTACCACATTTGGTGTGCAAAATATTTATATCACGTGTCAAAATATACATGCAACATATGCTACATTGCATTACATGTAGAAGTTACATATAATGCAAGTCCAGGATGCCAGAACACCATCAATGTTGGTGATGGTATTTCTAAACGCTCCAATCGTATCAGAGAAAATGTCAAGTACCTTAACCAGGAGTTTACAATGACCGCACTCGCTAGCGTAAAATATTTATATGGAAAACTGTCAACTGTCAATGTCAAATTGTCAATGTCAATCTCCAACGCGGCTGTTAAAGTCATTGTAGGTTCGATACATTTTACCAAAGTAAGTTTTGGTAAAATGTATAATAAAAAAATATCGATTCGTTTATTCGTATTGTTTGGTTTTGTTCCATATTTAAAACTTTTCAGGGCATTCGAATCCAATGAATTAATATTCTGGTGATTATTTTTTTATTAAATTACAATACATGCTAACATCCTTCATTTATCCTTAATAGCTTTACACTTAATATATACTGATTATAACCCTTAAGAAAGTCTTAATTATTATGAAGGGTCGGGTTAAAAACGTAATTGGTAGATAAACCCAAATTAGGTACTACTATATTAGTGTGTGATTGTGTGATTTATATTTTGTAAGTTATACTAAGTATAATGCGAACTGATCACGTAATGATATCGTTACGGATAGTGAGCTGTTGTTTGTCGAACATAGAAATAGTAGGAGATGTCCCTAATTAATATTCCTACATTTTAAATATTATTATTTTTAGTAATAACTTAAAAGATAAGTCGCGAGAATTAAGCTCGAGTTTTATGGAGGACTTCTCTAAGTGGTGTAGAAATCAGTTTATAGAATAAGCTCACTGAATATCTCAAAGTAAGTTTAACAAGACAAGGCATCAGCATGTAAACGATAGAAGACCAGCATGTGTGCTGTTTTGTTTCAGTGCTTACTCACCGAAACGCAAGAGCACACATGATGCATAGAGTGTGTTTATATGTGACTAGCTGGTGCCCGCGACTTCGTCCGCGTTGATCGATGAAAGGTACCCTATGTCCTTTCTGGTGTCCCAGACAACGTGTATGCAAAATTTCATGGTGATCGGTTCTTTAGTTATTGCATGAAAGAGTTACAAACATCCAAACATACTTTCGCATTTATAATATATGAATTAATACGGAAGTACGGATTTATCGGCTCAGAAGAGCTGTTGCTATTTGTAATTGGTTTATTGGCATAGAAGTATAGTTAGGTACCTACTTGTTAATTTTCTGTTTCTTTTTTTTTTTTTAATTTTTTTTAACATAATTGGCAGTCGAGTGGGACGGATTTTATTTGTGGTTCACAAATATTTAGCTTTGAAGAAAAGACTATACCTTATAAGACAGACATCTCAGAGGTGTTGTGTGTGTGTGAGAGCTGTAATTGGGATTTTATTTAAATAATTGTAAATTGAAAATTGTAAGTTACGACTCCAACGAACAGTGTCCAAAGTCGAAATGTGTTCCGCTAAGAAAGTGTTCTCTTGGGACGCCGCCGGGGGTGATAGGTAGTCGCGAAGGCCGCGGGCGAGGGTGACCACACTTTATCAGTCATCCGATCTGATAGATAGACCGCGACATGGCCGCCCTACAGCGTCCGCCATCTTGGGGTTAATTGTGTTATAAATCGCGATATATCGGACACTGTCTCAAATTAACCGTTAACAAGTAAGTTTTATTGCCACCGCGCACTTTGGGTTATCTCGGATAAACTTTAAATTGTCCACCACATGCCATCATACTCGGTTTACTGTTACACAAGTGATTGCTTTCGTTAATTGCGACATAAATTTATACCCAACTTTTTGGTTTATGTTTACAAAGTGCCCCAATTTGAAAGGGAACATTTATGACTATCCTATGTATAATTTAAAATGTGCCTTTTTATTAACAAAATAGACAAAATTTAAAAGGGTATGCCCAGTAGTCATATAAAAAAAAAGGCTAAGATGAAAAAAAAAAAATCTAATTTTATCTCAAAATCGAAACAATAACATTACAATTAAATCCTTTTGTTAACAGTGAATTACATTGTACATATACATTTATAACAATGTAATACAAGAACAACTCAAAAACTATTTTCATATGTTTCACTGCTAGAAAGAACGTGATTTTTTTATTATTTATATTTATAAATAAAATATTTTTAAGGTATTATCAAAATGTCTTAACAGTAAGAATAACAAATTGAACACAATTTTCTCAATAAAGGCGAGGTGTTTTCCTCTTAATTCAATCAAGACGAGAGAACTCCGGTGTATTTTTCTGGGCCATTTGTTTTTAATTTTGAATGAACGGTGAGTGTCGGTAAATATGCGTCTTACAAAGATGGCGTCCATTCGCCGACGCCGCCCCGCTGTGCCGCTGCGCTGTGATGTCAGGGACTCGTCTCGGATCAGGAAATGAAACATTCACTCCGAATTATTGACACTTTTTTTATAATTTAACTAGTCAATCGCTCCCGGGTTCGCACTGGTAAAAACCATCCTCGTTTAACGCTCTTTCTATTGGTGATTAAAATCCAAAATCTATTGAAAAGTTTAAAAGATCTTAGCGTTCATACAGACGGACACGCGACGGGAAGAGGCTTTGTTTTATACTAATATATGTAAAGATGCCTAATATAACATAATCAACAACATTCGTTTATACAAAAATTAAGCTTGAAGAACAAGATAAATTTATAAAAAATATTATATATTTATTTGTCTTGGATTAATATACATAAATTGTGTTGCGTTCATCTGTTTTTGAAGTAACTTTATTATCTACAACAAACATTACAGAGATGGGTATTCCAACAATATTACATTGAATTGAATTGATCAACATAAGTTTACTGTACACCTATCTTGGAAGGAAGCGTTTCCTTCGCAACAAACAGAAACTTGAGTCCCAAACTCCCGTATCCCGTTAATATGATAATATATCAGCGTATAAAGCATCATTAGGTCAGCCCCTTTCGCCCCCCGCGCGACTTCTCGTCTCCCCGCACAGCTGTTAATTGTTCTTAACGACCACTTACAGGGACCTGGCGATACTGAGGTGTTGTCTGATTAAATGGAGTCCGTAATTAAAGTAGTTCGGAGTTTCTAGTCTCATAAGCTCAATCGGCAGTTTCTACTTCTGAGTTGGTAAGTACGTTTATAAGTAGCATATTATGATTATCATCTTATTTTCAATTTATAATTAGGTCTTGATTTTTCTTTGTGGATATTATTCAGACTTATAATAAAGCATAAAAAGCTTAAAAAAAAAAACTGTTACCGTAAGCATAACTATAATAGCTGAATTTCAATGCGTTGCATTCTTAATAGAGCTTTCTTTAGAGAACAGCTTTTATTTTAGTCGGACATGTCATTCGTTGGATAAATTTAACAATTAAACGAGTAATTGTCGTTGTTTGTCGGTTTGGTTGTAATTAAGAAGTACAATTCCGTTTCAGGTGAAGTGGAATACAATAATATATCAAAGTTTGGAACTAACCGAGTGCGAGGTGCGACTTGCGAGCCTATGAGTTATGTCGACCGCAGCCTCGGTGCTTGAGAGACGCAAGTGATAAGTGAAAAGAAAATCAAGGATTTCAAGGATTCAATTTTCAATTATCGTAATATCTATGGTCAGACCTCTGACCTTTTTGCCAGGAAACCTGGGTGAGTGAGAAGACTTTGTAAACATGTTAATCCGCAGTTGATTTTACAGGTGATAAACAAATCTGTTCTGTTGTAAACAGTATTATAATTATATGGAATAATCTTTCATCTGAAATTTTGCTTCGAACTAATAAAATGTCGGCTCGCATTTGTCATTTTCCCGATTTAAAGTTTTCTCCCATTTGGTTCTTTGGTTATAAAAATTATATAATAATTACGTGTCACATGTTCCTCCGCGATGAACTCCTAAACTACTGAATCGATTTTGATCAAACTTTGTAACTAAGTATTTGTAATTTGGTCCAACTTAAAAGATAGGATATATTTTATACAATTACGCGGACAAAGTCGCGTGCGTCAGCTAGTTATCTATATTATATGTATCTTCAAGCGATCGGTCTATAACATTCTATGTTCTATACATTTGAAATGTTCCCAGTAATGGAAATTCTAGCACGCTATCGCTGACGCCTCCCACTTGCGCCAGTAGTTAGCAAAGCGCATTTATCGCGAGCCGACCTGTCGCATGTAATTGAGTTAGTGCCCGCTAAGAAATGGGAACTGCTCGCGGGAGATTTCAAGTTTTGTTGATACTGTAACGAGCACCAGCTCAAACTTGCGCACAGTTGTACACATCCGATTAATGACACTACCCACCATCGGTAGATCTACATATTACAACATCTTGCTCTAATTAGGCAGTAAGATATTGCTTTAAACCGGTGATCATCCAATTAAAAACACCATGAAATGCCATACCATAAGTTGTGCATAAGTAAATAATAGGACTCGCCATATTTGAATCAGCGACCCTTTTTATCATATAAAAGTCAATTTCCAAGGTATTGTCTGTATACGACTACGTAACATAAAATGTTAAAACAAATGAACTTGGCACTTAAACCCAAATGTTGTTCTATTAAGCCAAAAGTCTTGGACTTTTCATGTCACCGTCCAACGCCTACAAAGAGGTCGGCAATTTTCTACAAAAATCAATATCGTTGGGAATGCGTTGTAAAAAAAAAAGTAGGTGTTTTTTTGCCCCCCACCGTGTTGCGAAAGCGAACGGACGGATGACCGGATTGAGATAGTTATCAATATAGCTTATCCCAATGTTACATGTATCGATGTAGTGGAGGTAAGTAACCTCGGCTAAAAGTTTAATGGTTTGTTTATTTTTAAGTTACAAAAGGTGGCAGTGTTGCTGGTACACTGAATGACGGGAAGAGGATCCTTTGATTGAAACCTGGGCTGTAGTCTTAAGGGAGACTATAGGGAGACTACCGCCCGTCGTGAGATTACCGAGATGGTCGGCGTACCTCCACCGTCAACGGGTACGCATAACCCCGCAACGTCCCCTACGCTGCCGGGTATCCATGAGGATTTCCCAACGTTAAAAAAATGGTATGCTAAATGACCGCTTGATGGTAAATGATCTCATATAGAGAAAAACTACAGGAGAAGTCAGATGAATTAATACATATGCAATTGAAACCTATTGTCATAAGCAACTATGAAAATAAATGCAAGGTGTTTCTCATTTATTTTAAAAGTAGCTGGTGCCCGCGACTTCGTCCGCGTTGAACGATGAAAAAGTACCCTATGTCCTTTCTGGTGTCCCAGACGACGTGTATGCAAAATTTCATGGTGATCGGTTCAGTAGTTTTTGCGTGAAAGAGTTACAAACATCCATACATCCAAACATACTTTCGCATTTATAATATTAGTAGGGATAATAATATAATTTGAAATTGAGATTTTGGCAAATGAGCGCGAACTTGTTTAATATAATTTGACGATTTGAATATAACATGAGGCCGAGTGTACATTCGGGTCCTCAACAAAAAAGAGTGGACGTGACGTGGCATATTGATAACATGAATTGTTTGTTTGCTCCACTAAGGTTATTGGCTGACATTTATAGGTACTCGTAATTTTTCAGTTGTAACTGTAACATATTCTAACGAAGCTAATATCTATTTTATTCTTCAATAATTATGCTTCAGTCTTCAATTTTTTTTAAAGTTATTACCTTATAAATTCTTCTTAATTGAGTTTATAGTACACCTAAACTGTGTACCAACAATTGTTTTATTTTATTTTTGTATGTAAATAAATAAATAAATTTTGATGCCTCAATAAATTTCATAAGGATTTTATTCATTTCGTTTTAACTGCATACCAGCACAAAAATATTCTTTGTTGATCAGTTATATATTATGTCTCCAGCAAAAGTACATATAGGTATATGAAGAAATGAAAAGCCAAGTTATAAGTGTCATCGTCCGGTGTCCGTTTACGAGTTTCACAGTTATTAATCGGTTCATTTACGACACTTTGCCTGTCTGTTCACCCCTCAGGTTCACCCCCTCACCTCCTGCACACACCCTTAATTCTTGTGTTATAAAGTTATATTCTTCCAGCTGGTTCTCATATTTTATGTTGGTCAATTTTTTTTTGTTATTGGTTTCTTGTATAAGCAGGGTATTGACAAAAACCAATATTGTGTGTTTCTAAATTTTTCTTTTTTCCCAATTTGATTTAAATGCCATTCTTTTTCAGCTGTTATATTAACTGTTACTGAACTGCTTGATTTTATTTTATTTTATTAATAATAAAAAACCAACTTGTTGCCATAATTATGTATTTTTATAAATTCACATATATAACGAACTTTAGAATAACGAGAGTTTTGGTGGTGTGTGTGTGTGTGTCTGCTTGTGATTTTTATGGGTAAGTGAGTATTCATCACTGCCTGTACAATTCGCTATCTAAAGGATTCTTTACTCCTAGTAAGAATATAATCTATGTATTCTATACTAACTTTGAAAGCTTTGTTTCATAATTTTATTTATTGAAATCCTGCTAACAAATAGACTTCATGTATACTGCAGAGCTTGCATTAGCAAGGTGGCTCCTAGTTTCAAGTGTGGTTATATAATAATAACAATAACATAAGTGATCTCGGTCCTGGAGACGCAGATACTGCAGGTCACACGAGATTAAACATATGCAAATGTCCCACTATTTCCTGTGTTCACTAATTCATGAATAGTTACTGTTCACGGTTCCAAGTGTCGTGAACACAAATGTACAGTTAATTACACATTGAGAACAATCCCATAAACCAATCAGGCACAACCTCACACGGCCGGTCAATCGCAGCCTCTTCCTGCCCACTACTCTGTCGCTAATGACTAATTACGCCTGCACAATCCCTCCTGTACAAAGCACTACTTGCATTAGCAATACTCGAATTAGCCAAGCGACTTTGAACCTTAACGTACACAAATTTAAGTCGCTGTCGATCCACTGCGGAATGTTTTAAGACGTTTCCTATTGACAGCGATCGGAGTATGCTCATTAGGTATTAGTGTCATTGTTGAGTGCTGTCAGAATAACTTTCAACTGTGCGCCCTAACGTTAGGGTATATTGTTGTTTGCGCGATTGTTTGGAGTTAGGTTTTCGGAATCTCTTCAATACCTAGACGCTTCCTGAGGAAGATATCGGCCCGTAATGAGTTGAGTGCTATTCAAAACGTCATTATCTTCATTCAGAACACCATCCACTCTATATTCCTGTGCAGTTTTCTTCTTTATGAAAGAAAACAGATCTTGAACGAAGTTATTTTTTAAAAATAAAGAAACATTGTCCTGTTTATTAAAGAAAGATATAATAAATTTGTTAAGGATAGACTCTTGTAGGAATTAACACAATAATATGTTATGTAACTTATTATGTACTTGATTGTAGATTAATCCAAATTAGTGTTAGTATAATTAATGGATGGTAACAGTTCGTAATGGCTAGACACAAATTAATCCCGGCATTGAGTGCCGGTATGTATCGTCTCGTCTCAACACTTGAAGCCTAATCGACCCAATCCGATTACATTATGGCTCATTGTACAATCTCGATACACTTTCCCAACACTGCCACTCCAATTATGTACCTAACTACCAATACCAAAATCACAACTAACACAATGATATGAAACATGATAAAAGTATCAAAAATATCAAAGTCTCCATTGATTTTAGGGAAAAAACAATTATTATTAATTTACACGTGTAAAATTCGTGGACATTATTCGAGGGGAAACATTACGCAAAAGAAATTAACCTAATTTGTTCAAAAAAGGTAAGATCGACTGCGTTATTTCTCATAGCTGGAATTCCACATATCAAATCAGGTACCATGGGGAGCATTTTAAATAATTAAATTTAACCAAAAAAGATGGCAATCACTTAGAAAAGGCGTAAAACAGAAAGTGCCATAAATTGTCAATCAACATCGTCCAAGGAACGTTAAGGCGTCTACACACCCCGGTGTTTAAAAAAGTTACAGGCGTCCATAACTGGGTCCATTACGGTAATGAATTATGTGTAGGGCTGTTAATCTTCCCCACAGATATCCTCTCATCTCCTCAGCAATTACAACTAATTGAATATTAAGGCGAACGATTGATATAAAACCGGATAATGTACCCGGATATGACCGGACTGGGGCGAGTGGAAGGGCGGCTTAAGAATTATGGTAGATCGTATAGTTGGCACTTATGTAAATTCCGGAAACAGTTATTGTTATATACTATTAACACTATTTTTTTCAGTATGCTCTTAGACTAGAAAGATATGACTTTTACTATATTTTAATAACAATTGTATAATAATGAGTATATTATGAAAAAAGAGCCGATTTAATTAGCCAAATGAGTTAAAGATTGTCAGAGAAAAACTCAACTTTGTTGTATGAAAACTTATAAAATACAAATAATAAAAAAGGATTCGTATTACTATATCAGCCAATATAGATACTATATTTAGATTGACATCACTGGCTTCCGAAAAAATCCAACTGTTACAACTGATAATGTTTTATATGTAAAAATTGTGTATAATTTATCATTAGAAATTTATGAATCTCTTTATAATACATTAAATAAAATTAAAATATTCCTATAAATAATGCCCTAAACATAATGATCCCAAATGAAAAATACAATGAAAAGGCAATAAAGACGAGGCCATAAGGCAAGTTGCACACTGGCGAGGGGGCGATTTTTGGTCGACACGGCGACAGCGCGCAGGTCGCGACAATACTCATATTAAGAAGTTTATGTCCGCGATAAAAATGCGCGAATTAGGAGATCACTTCAAATGAATTACTATACTATTATAATTGATGAAAGTAATTTTTTGCGACTGCTTCTCATCGGATAATATGATTGTGACACTATCAAAGTAGGATGTACAAGTATCCCATTAGATGAAAGATCGTCACTTATTGATTGTCATATGAGGAAATCTTGCCGTTTTTAATTTTATAATTTAAAATTATATTTTAATCCATAATATTACAATAGAAAGCATAAAATTTAAATATTAGCAAACAAGATGACAGCCTACTTAATTGTTGGTGGCTACCATCGTCTATAAAAGTACCTTTAAACTAAATTGAGAGGGTCGATAAAATTGCGGAAGACGTTTTCGACTCTGTTGTCAAGATTGAGGAAAAAGAGGCGATTTTAGGAATCAAATTCGTAGAAAAGTTTCTAATAGAGTTCCTGTAATTTTTGCATTAGTCGAGTGTTGTTTTGAAAATACATATTATAATCCAAATCTTTTCAAAGTTCTAGTGAATAGGCATCTTCTGGGTTGAGAATGAGGTTCGCTCCATCTTAGGCCTCATCCTTGCTACACAGTTGGTTTTTGGCCAAGAGCAAACCCATCTCTAATAAAAAAAACATTACTTAAGTCAATGTTAATGTTGCAATGAATGTTTATTGAGGAGCATCTCAGTTATGAAGTTATAATCTTGTTTCTGGCACTAATTATCCAAGGTTTTATCTTGATCAACCTTGATCAAATTGTTGGTTAAAATTGACGTATAAGTACGTACATAAATAATACCAATTTTAAACTTTCCTAATAATAAATATAATTTTTAAGCTTGAATCTTATAGAACTCTCATATTTAGGTATCTGTCAAATTCTTTAAAATAGAATAAATAAAAATGACGATTTGTTTCCTTATGTTCACAAAAGTGGTCAGCATCGCTTTGTTATATCTTACGACCAAAAAATATTGCACATAAATAACTTTATTTAGCTGAATTGTTATAGTTAATTCGGTAAGAAATATTTTCACCTGTCTTTAACATTTCAATAAAATTCGATAAATATATTTGATAACAAATAAAAAAATCACTTTATATCGCCGTTATCAAAATCCTAAATGTTTATTAAACGTAAAACGGGGCAACAAAATGTTGCCATAACGGAAGAAATGTAAAATAATAATTGTCAATAAAAAATGACGTATCTACGAGCGAAGACGAATGTCGTAAACAACATCAACAAATATTTGGTGTCGTTTACGTGTCTGTTATGTTGCGACCGATGTAGTGTGCCCCACCCTTTAATAGCACATTAATTTCTATCCGATACGTTCATATTTTAGTCATGTATCATTATAATATTATAATTATCTATAATTTAGAAATATCTGATGAAGAATTGACCGCCTTTAAATCCCAAACTGCTATTATGTGGATTAAAACATTTGAAGGAACATTCAGATTTGCTTTATTGAATATTCAAAGCATGTCTACATTAAAAAAATAATAATTTTTTTTAACATTGAAAAAATACTTTGCAAGTTTACTAAGTTAAAAGTAATAATGATGTTTGTTGGAGACGACAACCATCTACTATCACCTGTTGATTAGTTACTTTTAGAAATAATTTTATGTTTTATTAAATTATGCACTCGGTTTACCTACTGCATCCTCCGATAGGCGATTTTTTTTTATTAGCGGTTAGCCTACTTGACACTTTACTCAGAAATGGTGAAAGAGGGTCTAAGTGTGAATCTATCTAATAAAAAATACATAGAGAGCTGGCAACAAGGAATAGAGCTTCAGTTTTACTTCTATAGTAGACCGTTTATTAACGTACGACTATATACTTAGACTAGTTGGTGCTCGCGACTTCGTCCGCGTTGAAAATTAAATTTTTTTTTTATTTTTTTTTACCCCTCCTGAATACTCCTTTTTTCTGGATGAAAGGTACCCTATGTCGTTTCTGGTGTCTCAGACAACGTGTATGCAAAATTTCATGGTGATCGGTTCACTAGTTTTTGCGTGAATGAGTTACAAACATCAATACATCCAAACATACTTTCGCATTTATAATATTAGTACGGATTTTTTTAGCTGTAAAACTCTTGAAACACTAAATAAGTTAAATATTTTTAGAATTATTTACGGAAAGAATTGTGGAACACAAAAACAAAACAAAAATAACGAAAATTGGTTAACAAACAAATTAATAAAGAAATGCAAAGTATTCACTTTAAAAAAAATAGATTATAAATAATATGTATTAATATATATAAACTGCTTTTGAAAATAGGTAAGTATATCAAGAATACTTTTATTAATTTTTACAATTCATTTAAAATTCCATTTAGTTCTATATTTTATTTTATATATATAAAATAAATATATTATATATATGAGCCGCGTTATCTTAATTAAATTGAAACACTCTCGATGTCAGTTACTTAATAGGGCGAACACAATTTCTAAATAGCGAATGTTTATCTCGAAACACGCACAAAAATATATGTACTTGCAATAGATACTTTTATTGCGGCCTTTAAGGTGGATGAATATAAAGTGGATTTATAGGGATTATGTGGAAAATGGTCTTCGCGGGGTGAGGATGAGATCGTTTAGCTGAGAGGGGGGAAGTGAATGGACACAGTACATCAAAGCGAACAGTGTTTGAAAGAGGAATTTAAAAAAAAATCATTATCTGTAAAAAAATTTTTCAAATTTTTTCAAGTATATTTTTTTTTTATAAAAAATATAAATTAATGAATATAATTATTATCGAAATTTGAAAAATATTTATCTGAAAGCGTGCAGTAAAAAAATATTATTTGTGTACATCGACTACTGGTGTTATAGGTTTATTTGTTGTGTTGCGATATAGCCTTAATCTTTGCGAATGCCGTGAGTTCCGAAATTGGATTGGATCTTACATGTAAATTGTCGCGTGTGAGTAAATAAGCGGATTGGCGATTTAAAAGTATTGCCCGGATCAACGGACTTGATACCTTCGAGTAAATAAATGAATGAGCTGCCACTTTAGGCTATACACTTTATTTAGTGAATTTTAAGAGTTTTTTTTTTATTGAATTATCTACTTTTGTGGTAAGCCCTTCTACTATAAAGATTCATCTACATCAACGCCATTTCAAATTCAGCTATAAGCCCGTCACAAACGTAGCTATAATTATAATATTAATATACCATGCTATCCGTACTAATATTATAACTGCGAAAGTATGTTTGGATGTATAAATGTTTGTAACTCTCTCACGCAAAAACTACTAAACCGATAACCATGAAATTTTGTATACACGTTGTCTGCGACACCAGAAAGGACATAGGTTGAACTTTCATCGTTCAAAGCGGACAAAGTCGCGGGCACCAGCTAGTAATATATATTACGGTATACGTTGGTGACGTCATAGAAATATTATAATATATTATAACTGCGTGTGTGGTCACTCCAATATTTGTATAAAAAATATATCGTAATATGCCTTGCTATAATTTGTATTAATATATATTATAGCTATGTGTGTGACGGGCTTTAGATGCCTCTCCATAGTGCGTTCAACTAATTTTGATTTGTGGACTAGTCTTTTCGCGTGTCACGCCCACGTCTTTTTATAAAACTAAAAATACACACTGGACCTTCGTGTTACGATATTTGTGAATTGGTAGTTAAAAGATATCTCAACCTGTGTTTTTTTTTAGTGTTATACTCGTAAATTAAACGAATTGTTACTTCGACGTTATCAAAATTTATTTTCAGAACAACATGCGTGTGATTTTTTTAGGCTGTACAACATCGTCGTCCACTTTTGACAGTTAATTTAAAATAATTTCCATCAAATAACATATTATTTGTCGATAAAAAACGGGTGTGGGAGCCCCGGACAATGGACGGTGTGTTATCGTACGATCCAACTATTAACTTATGAAAATAACTTACAATAATACCTTGTTTATTTTACCGTTATTCTTCGCCAAGGAAATTTGCGAAACACGGACTAGAGATTTGATCGCCGGTTCTCAAAGGTTTCAAATTCAGCTACTTTTTTAAATACAAAAAAATATGTTTTGTGTGACAAAAATGTGTTCTTTACCTATTAAGTACTTTTGATATTAACTATAGTAGGAAGGACCCTATTAAGTTTTTAGCTATTGGGTATACATTGAATGGTAATATAGGTTAAGTTGTAGCAAGGATGGGTACATGGACATTTTATAATAACAAAATAAAATGGTATGTGGTAATAGATAATAAGAATCAGACTACACCGCGTGTGCTACAGTTTGAGATGCGTCGTCTTACCTAGCAGTCCCCACACGCTGGACATACGGACGGACAGGCCAACTCTAATGGATGTTGTCACTATAAATAAACATGGGATACGGCACGGGAAATGTGATTGCATAACATAATATGACGAACCGGTTATTTAAGTATACATCAACTATACATCAACTATGGCTAAATATTTTTTTAGCCAAAGGGTTCGAGTTATTTTCAAGTGAAACTTCTTTGCGAGCGATAAGAATAAAATTTCAAGTTCGAATTTTATTGTAAAGATCACGTGACGCTTCTGGTAACATTTCTGGTTAGGACCTCTTTCACCAACTACAAGTAAAGTGTTGATTAGTTACTTTTAGAAATAATTTTATGTTTTATTAAATTATGCACTCGGTTTACTGGATTTTTCGATAGATGATTTTTTTATTATTATTTTATTTTTAATGTTTAGGACTTTTACCGTACAAACAAAGGTATATTAAAATATTTATTTAATCTCTCTCTCTCTCGCTCTCTCTCTCCCTCCTTCTCACAAAAAGGTTTCACTTGTAATAGTGAACTATTACATTGGAATTAATTGATATTGATTCCAATTTAATAGTTGAATTTGATACAAAATCAAAGGCAATTTAAAAGTATCGACAAATACCAAAACTTGAAATAGCGCCTCATACTAAATCAAATCTGTGGAACCACTGTATAGGTATTAAGTTAACGGCATCAATAGATAAAGCTTGCTGTCACATAAATACAAATTCCCAGCGGGTATGAATTACAAGCAATCGAATGCCAACGAGTGGCAACCCTCGCAAATAAACATAACATCCGAAGGAAACTCAAAAATGGCCCGGTTCGAGCTACGAGTAGAGCCCCGTGAAATCTCGGCCCACCTCATAAAACACGTGAAACAATATCTTAGGCGCACCGCATCGTGCGAAGCTCACTGTACACAGCGATCGCGCTTTTATTACGACCGCTTAAGGTTCAAATTCGTGCCAAGCGAATGCATTCATAGGGTTGTCACCACACGGCTTTTCTGAAACCATAAAAATATATCGTGCGTTTGTAAACGAGGGCGGCTGTTTGTCAGTATATTTGCATGTAGACATTTCTACTTTTGAAAACTGAACTTTTGGAGTGTTTCTATGTAGAATATATTTGATATATATATATATTATATATCAGAAATTGCAATAAATTGCTGACCCGTTATATTAATTAATGAAGCTATCATGCAGTAATTATAATATAATATTGCAGTATATAAGTTTAGTGCATCAGTATAGTATAAAAATCATATTTTTAAATACTCGTGGTTTCTTTTCCAAAATAAACCACTGTGCTGAATAATCTAATATTTTATTTATTAAAAAGTAATATCAAATTTATTTGCAAGAAATCAAAACTAAATTATAAATAAACGCCCTAAATTTAAAATTATTTTAGCTTTCTTTATAATAGTCATACTATAATATTTTCGGGTTTTTAAACTGGCGTGTATCGTGTTTATTCCTCCGAAAAAATAATAATTTAGAATTATATATTACTAGCTGGTGGCCGCGACTTCGTCCGCGTTGAACGATGAAAGGTACCCTGTGTCCTTTCTGGTGTCCCAGACAACATGTATGCAAAATTTCATGGTGATCGGTTCAGTAGTTTTTGCGTGAAAGTGTTACAAACATCCATACATCCAAACATACTTTCGCATTTATAATATTAGTAGGTACGGACGGATTTTTTGAGGAAGCACATATTTTTTAATAATTACTTTATTGCTTGCAATAAAACAAACTTTGTAAGCACGAAATTACTGAAAACAGCCATTCCAAAATTTGTGTGGTAACAATAAATTTTAAATCGCCGCGGAAAGTAGACATTATTATTTTATATTGATACAAATAGTATTATCAGTAGTGTATGCTAACATTCCCAAGTTTATTTGTAAACAAGAAAAGCACCAATTTTCCCCCCGTCGTTCCGTTTGCATAAAAGTATAAAGCTAAGATTCTACGGATTGTTGTGTTGAGAGAAGAAAATCTTAATCAGAGTCCCCCAGTTCCAGTTCCCGTCTTATTTACACCGCGAAACACTCCCAGTAATCGGGTCATACGCGTAAAAAGCGGAGGAAAAAAAAAACTATTGTATGAAGCAAGAGAATCCGAAGATATTCATTAGGGTTTATCCGACGGAACGAATGGATTGAAATGGTGAACCGAGGTGTTTGTTACAGGGACGCATTTTATTTTTTAGATTTTTTTCTTATGTGGGAATTAGAGCCCATTTTCCGATCCCATCCTTGTAGCACTTGTGGCGTTGCTACAGTGAAAATCGGATATAACGACCTTCAAGGGAACACAAAAATTGGTCGTAATAAATTGATTAGTCATTATAATCAATACTAAATCGTTATAGGCATTCAACAGGGACTTTGCCATTTGGTCGTTGTAACCGATATGTCGTTATAACCGAAGTCGTTATATGCGGTTTCTACTGTATTATAGGCGACGGTAGCTACATAAATTCAAGTGGGCCATCAGCCCGACCACAACTCTTTCTAGACCTCATGATAAGAATAAATGAATCAATGTACTGAATGGAACATGAGAACAAGTATGAAGGTTCTTTAATGTGAAGGTTATGGATTTATTATTTTATTCTCTATTGTAGAACTAATCATTGTAAAAATTCCTTCTTTCATCGTTCTAAGTATCACTACAATAAGGTTCTGTATGATATTGACATATTTTCCAACAGTTTGAATTCTTATAAAAAGAAAACTGGCAAATTACTTTTGAAAAATTAATTTTTATATTTATAGAATATAAAAATATAGTCTTTTTTTTCTTTTTCTTATTATTATTATTATTTAAAATTAATAAATAAATATAAAAATATAATTTTTATGATTCTTTAGGCCTATTTGTATATAATCTATAAATATACATAAGGCTTAGATTTAAATTATTTATAAATATTTTGTGAAAATAATTAGTTAGTTTTTTAAGTTTTGTATATATTAATTTGTATCTATAATATATATATTTTAAATTTATGGCTGTATGTA
Organism: Synanthedon myopaeformis; assembly: GCA_944738685.1. Classification (NCBI taxonomy): domain Eukaryota; kingdom Metazoa; phylum Arthropoda; class Insecta; order Lepidoptera; family Sesiidae; genus Synanthedon; species Synanthedon myopaeformis. Next base: position 11,299,556 of record OX122921.1, on the reverse strand, counting down.
ATCTAAATCTAAATAAATAAATAAATAAATAAAAAAATATTTTATTAAGCGTGGCAAGTATTGAATTGATTGTGGGATCACCTGTATGTCGCGTTTGTAAGTGTTGAGTAAAATGCGTCCCTGCTCAATTGCACGTCCTTGGCTGTAATAGCGAGTGCGTAGTCGACTCACGTCTCGCCTCTAACACTTCACGCCCGTAAATCGGACTAGAGGCCGTCTGTGCTCCACAAATTATCCAAGGCTGTATACAGGGATACCATCCCCAATACCATTGTTAAAAAGCCACAAAATGTTACTTTCAAATGTTTTTGACGTCACGTTTGGTCTAGTAACACTAGCTGTTAACCAAACGGTCGCAGGTTCGAATCCCACTAGGGGCAAATGTTTATGTGTTAACATTTTACCTTTGTAACTGAGTCGTGGATGTTTTGTATTTATAATATGTATGTATTTACAAAAAAAAAAGTTATCTATGTAGTATATCAACTGTCTGGTATACACAATACAAGCATTAGTTGCTTACTGTGGAACTAGATGGTGATGTGTGGAATGTGTGATGATATTAGATATTATATACATATATTAATGTTCACATCGTAAAATACTGACCATGGTGTTACCATTGAAACGTAACATGCGTTAATAGCCGTACATTCACAAATAGTTGCATCGTTTAACAAATGTGAACTGTTCCCGGGCACGAAGTCGATCTGTGTTTTTGACAGTATGCACTAGCATTGCCACGTCCGTTCCGGTGTTCAAATACTTTACAAATGTTTAGAGCTGGCGCTTTTATTTCCAATGAAATCTTATACATGGACGAGCGTGAGTAGCCAAAACAATCTTCTTCTAAAGTTCGGCTTTCGAAATCTAAAGGCCATTCTGCAAAATTATTTCAATACTAGCTGGTGCCCGCGAATTCGTCCGCATTGAACGATGAATGGTACCCTATGTCCTTTCTGGTGTCAAAGACAACGTGTATGCAAAATTTCATAGTGATCGGTTCAGTACTTTTTGCGTGAAAGAGTTACAAACATCCATACATCCGAACATACTTTCGCATTTATAATATTAGTAAAGTACGGGACGGATTGGTATATATTTCCTCTCTTGTGTGTATGTACATATAATGATAACTTTAAATATGTAAGACCTGTAATAACCTCATGAATTTCTCTCTTAAGAAGATAAAAGTTGTGGGTCATTTCCATCAGTTTGTATGTCTGTATGCCTATTAGACATAGGTTGGTTGGGGGAATCAGTGAGCTGCGAGGACAAATCTGCATGCGATGGACGTTTTGATTTCTACTCATTGCCAATATTGTTTTGTACTAGTTGGTGCACGCGACTTCGTCCGCGTTCAAAATGTTATATAGCCTAAAGCCTTCCTCGATAAATGGACTATAAAACACAAAAAGAATTTTTCAATTCGAACCAGTAGTTCCTGAGATTAACGCGTTCAACCAAACAAACTCTTCAGCTTTATAATGTTAGTATTAGTAAGTAAAGTAAGTATAGATTAATTATTTTACAGTTCAAAGGTTTGATATAAATATATTAGAATTTCAGTCTGGCGTCGTTATAAATGCCGATGTTATAACTATAAAAAAAAATCTTATTTTCTCTTCTTTTCTAAAGAGCTGAGCTGTCAAAGTGTATTTTGTACCCTTGCCCTTGTAATGTAACGTCAGCCACATTCACATACCTTATCGTCTATTAAACTATCAAGGCTCCTATGTGGTGACAATTTTCAATATTTTTCAACCGAACAATATTGATTTTGTTTGGATTATTTTGATTTTGATCATTTCATTGCCTTATTTTGAAGATTACAAAAATTACACTGCAACAAAGACATAACAAATCAACATGAACATTAATACAAAGACTATTTGGACACATTACAATGGAGCAATGTAAATCCTTATATACCCAATTTAGTAAAACTCTTAAAAACTTAAAAAATTTAAGACACATATAAAATAATTGTCCTGTGGAAACAGTCCCACGAGACGGTCCTATGACACCTACAAACGAAAATATGACATTGTATCGGGATTTTGTAACTTTAAAGGGATATAATTTTAAATAATATAGTTGTCCTATAGGAGCCTATAAACGAAGCCTTAAACAAGCTCTCGAAAATAATATAGTTGTGAAAATATATAGTTGTGTTACGGCCAGTTTATTTGTTTATTTTGTATGTTATATGTTATTTGTTAACTGGTTTATTTATTTGGTTTTTTTTTTGTGTGTGATTCTTACCTTTTTTTATGTTTTCTACCAGCTCCAATATTCTTTAGTGACTTATTATAATTTATAATATGTTTTAGTAATTTAGTGGAAACTTTGATGATTTGTATGTTTCCCTAATATAAATAATAAAATATTCAAAATCCCTATTTTCCCCAGAAAACTATGCACAAAAGGCACGATGACATAGTCATAGACAAAGCCCCCGGTTATGTGAACGGTGTTTAACTATCATATGAATTAAACACAGCACTCGGTGGTGCGGAAACGACACGTTTCACTCGACATTCCCACTTCACGGTCACTCGGTGGACGCTGGACGAGTGTCATGTGTCTGCAGATGGGGGAAAATACTTCGCACACAATCCTACCATTCGTTAACATACCTACATACATACATTAATAGTGTATATATGTTTCAGTTATTATGTCTTTCAAATTGGATGACAGCGTTCGTCAGAGCTTTTTAATGTGTAAGGGCCTCTTTAACCATGTGTCAAGTAGGCTAATCGCCATTTAAAGTCACCGGTAATCGGGAATGATATACATTTGTTTGTACGGTAAAAGTCACAAACATTAAAAAGAAAATAATAAAAAAAATCCCCTATCGAAGTATGCAGTAAATCGAGTGCATAATTTAATAAAACATAAAATTATTTTTAAAAATAACTAATCAACACTTTACTCGTACTTGTAGTTGATGAAAGAGGCTTACTAATATTATAGTTATTGTTAATTGTTATTTTTAGAAGTCACGAATCCTTAAATAAAGCTAGTCTTTCATAACAGACTCATCTTTAAATCCCAATCTGGCTTTTTAAATATTAAAGTCGACAGACAGGCTGACGATACACTTGATGGCAGATGGCTACCGTCGTCTATAACACAAACAACGCCATAGGTGCTGCAAGTGCGCTGCCGACCATAGAAGGTTTAAGGATAAGGGATAAGGGATGGGGTAATGGGCTTTGGCATCCCTTACTGCCATATGCACATATGATATAATTTCACGATGGTCTTCTGTAAGGGATGTGGTAACTGCCGCCAGACGGCTGCCCAATTTACTGCGAAACTCAGTGTTGCCACTATTTATTACTGACTCACCTTCAGAGGTTCTTCTTTTAGATTTTAACTGTGAATAGAAACATCCAGTCTTGCATTTTGGGGTAAGAAACAGGGCACTGATATCTCTTATGCAAAAAAAACTCAACAGCATAAGTGCTGTTTTGTTTTAGGATGACAAGCGTAGTGTGATCTATTAATTTTTTAATAATAATAATAATTTATTTGCTGAATATAGGTAATTACAATGGTTTTATAATAAGGCTCGCTACATTCTACCCTTTGGGGTGTGCAAACAACACATTTTGACAACACTACATAACAAAATAATTTTTTAATCATCCACTAAGTTATCAGACATATAACCTTTTAAATCACAGTAACATTTATCAACTAGTAATTAGATTATTTTCTTCTTAAATATATTAATATTGAGTTGCGTAGGTATTAGTAAATTTATATTTTACTGCATTGTATATAGCACATTAAATCCAAAATCATTTCCTTCGATATGACGACATGCACACGTCCTTTCTAAATTGAAAATCTCATCAAGCACACAAATGCTTGCTGACGCAAAAGAATATAGTCTTTAATCCACGGTGATAAGGTGTAGTGCGTTAACAGTTTACGGTAAATTACCGGCGTCACAATGCAATGTCATTGTCACACGAGGGTGGTTATTGTAAGTGAGTGCACACTGAGGGGTCGCAAAAATTATTTTTATTCTTATTGATTTTGTCATCGACACTTGGTTAAATTATTGTCACAATATATTTACTTGAACAGACTTTTCTAAGTTTTAAAACACTCAATTTGATCACGTACCTAGTAAACATTATAGTTACTTTTATGATAAAATATAATTTATTGAAGAAAAAAACATAAGACTCAATTTTATTTTACTTACAAGAAAGTGTCATTTGAAATTTTTAATATAATATTTATACAAATGAAAATCAGTTGAATTAGAAGCTATTTTCTAATTATATCCTATTATTAATATTAATTAAAATTTTATAATTCATTTCCTAAAATTCTTTATGTAAATCTATATTTAAATTGACAACTTTTAAAATTAAATATATTAAATGAATGTGTGGAAATATCAATATTATAATTTCTTAATAATTGCTAAAATACTTTGCTTAATTTTAAAAATATTGTATGTATCCGTTAAAGGCAACCATAGGAAAGACAATTGCTAAATAAATAATAAACTGTGAGTACTTTTTTCATCAAAATATTTTTGCTTACTGTTATATAGAATGTAGAATCGAAATATAAAAGAAACGCTGACTACGTATTAGTTCTAAGACAGACATATCACAACTTGAACTAACTCAATTTGACGAGAGCTTTCGGCCAAATCGCCGTATGAGATAACAATTTTCTAGTTCAACTTTTTCTTGGATAACAAATTATTTTGGACTGATATAAAAATACTATAATTTAATGAAAAATGGACAAATTTAAATTCTTAAGGGTAATGAGAACGTCGTATTTCATAGAAGTATGTCACTATAAATATATTAAATCTTAGATAAAATAACTAACGCCTAATATTTTAAATACGTGTCGAAATATATTCATAATCATTTTGAAGCTGGAGATTTTTTTTTTAGAATATTCATACTGAACTAGTAGTAAATTCAAAAGAACTGACTTCTGTAAGAGATTGAACTTTAGTCCTAGATAATAAACATTATTATTATTATTTAAATATAAAAAAAAACTACTAAAATTCAGTGTTTTTAAATGATAACTATCCGGCCGCCCTCCAAGTGGCTAATTGAGAGGGTCACGTGTGTAGGCAGATCGCACTTCCGGCGGAAACGTTGCGCACGCTGAGTGACTTATGTACACTTCCTTCCGGGGCGGCTCAGCGGCAACCGGCAGGCGGCAGGCAGCCTGCCTCGCCTCCCGGAGAGCGCACGGCCTTGGACACTTTTCAATTTGCCAAAACGAACGAGAATATTGCATCAGGAAACACACTAGCGATCATGTGTGGAGAATGTAGGTTACTTTGAGCCTTGTAACTATTTGGTCAACCCTTTTTGAATCAGGACACGTTCATAAAATAAGTTAGTCTCTTCCAGGCTAATGAGTTTTATTTTAAAAAAAGCAACTACGAGGGAAACCCTTTAGATATATCTTTCCAAATTGGTGCTAGATTAATTAAATTTTATTCTATTTGACGATCAATAAATACTTGTACAAGATTATATAGAAAAAATTTAAGTATCTATTAATAATATAGTTATTTATGAGCGGACTTTATTACATAAAGAACATGTTTAGTTGAGGTTTAGAGGTAATTTTAAAACTGTTATCGCACTGACCAGTTATCGGCGACACAAATAACGCAAGTGCATACATCACGGCGTAATCGCACCCGGAAACGGAACCTCCGCCATATTGTGAGCGAGATCGGCCGCTTGTCGAGCCTTCCGCGCTGTTGCACCTGCAAATATTAATGCGACGCTACCTAACAATAAACCTTAAACTGTAACCGTAAAGTCCAAAATCATTTTCACTCCAAAAGACCGAATTAACAATTTATTATTAAAGCGATACAATTAAACACCAACTTTAAATATATATTTTAGAGTCCAATTTCGAGCTGGAGTTTCATCAGGTGACAATTTGAATTTCGAATTTACAAAACAGTCGAGAGCGATCATCTCGCTAGCCAGTTGAACACTCAAACTAGAGAGCGATGAAATATGAGTCTTATGAGTTGCACATTACGGTTTAATTTGAGTTTGCAGATAAATTTGTGTAGGTGTAAATCCCCGTGTAAAATCCGTGTGTGAAACCGCGGACAGGTTTCCGCTGTCTATGTTCCGGGTATTCCGGCGCTATTGTTTATGTCCGAATATGAATTAATTCGGATTTTCAGGTAAACCGTCGGAGGCAGATTGTGACGGCTGTTGTGTGACTATTATCTGCAGCCATCGGACCATGTTCGATGTGGATATTATTATCTATACGCACATTCCGACAAAAACTGTTTATTGAATTAATTTTCAATTACATTTCATACGGCACCTACTACTACTAGCCACCCGCTCCCGGATTCTCACGGGTGCAATTTTTTTCTGCAAAAATATATATAAATATCCATTTCGTAGTTTAAAAGATAAAGGTAACTAATAATAAACATATTTTCGTATAGTGCGATAATTTTAATAGAGAACTTTGAAAATAATAATAAACATTTGAGTCGGTGAAGTGACGCAATGTTTTCTTGTTATCAGCGAAAGTTTTCAGTTGGGTGAGCGCAGGGGCGCGTGTAAAAAAGCTGCCTCGTCACCACCAGAACAGTTTCCACTCATTGTGCACCTGCCACAGTTCAGTAATTAATTATCCTCCACCCCTGCCCCCCTTTGCGGTGACCCGATCCACCCCTAGGGCCTCTGGCACCTTACTGTGTTATGTCAAGGTGAGCCTATTGTTCTGGAAGGACCAATAACACAATAAACAGAGACTTTAAAAATCATATTATAGATTTTTCGCATTCGTAGTGACGTCGGCATTGCAATGCACTTGTGGAGTTGCTTGTGTTAATTTTTGTAATGTGTAGGTACGTGTAATTATTTTAACAATTGTAATATTATTTAATTTACCAAAGAAGCCCAAAACATGCTGCACTGGGACACAAATAAGTATATATCTAATTATAAGTTAAATTTAACAAAGAGTTATTTAATTTAAACAAAGAAGCCCACAGACATTAAAAACATTAAAAACATTTAAAACATGTTACACAGAGACACAAATAAGTATATATGTATCTAATTGTAAGTTAAACGACGATTAGTGTGGTTCAAACTGTTTCCGAAGGTGAGATTTTTGAGGTTGATTAACGATTCGCTGGTGACGTGTTCATTGTATGTCAACTGCCACGTCAACGCCCTCCAGATAATATTCTCACTCTGTTAAAATTCGGATAACTATTAGCGAAATGTACAATATTATGGTGAGCAAAGCTCGCAGTCGGAAGGAAATATAAATGGATTTCCATATTAAGTGTCCGAAACTTAAATTACGTGAGGTTATTTATGGGCTGTGTCAATGCGAAGTCGCTGAAACCGCACGCCACCGGCTCCGGTGTTGCGGAGATTGAAACTGTCGCGAGGTGAACTTACTTTAATGAGGCACCTCCCCACTTTCCCACTTCCCCACTTCCACATTTCCACACTTCTGTGGGGAAGTTGACGAGACGCGGCGTCACTTGCACCGCTACAACGCTTGTTTTAACCATCTTCATTCTTGTACCTACAGTATTTCAAGCAGATTGTTATCACTTACAAGATGGTACCTAGTCAAAGTTTCGAGTTGTTCTAGTGACATATAGGTCAATAAAAGCAGATTTGTCATCAGCTGGCAGAATATTGGGAATAGATACGTGTGTGACGGTCCAGTTTACAAAAAAATATCACGACATTTGAAATCATTACATAGTTAGTACAAAGTCTGAATGTATGCGCTGTTCTCTTTAATATTGTGAACGAATACTGTTCATTCGTTCACAATATTAAAGAGTTTTAGTAAGATATCACGGTTTTAGTAAGATAATTAAGTAAAAATATCGGTTCAGAATAGATTTAAAAACAATTTTACGACAGTATACATCATACATCATAATATGTCTATCGTCTAACAATAATCTAATTATTAAGATTTTAATAAAAATATGTACAATATGTTTCTAATATAATCTAATTGAGATTCCCTTGTAAATAAAACACAAAATGGGTCATTGTCATCGGTCAGGCCAGATGCGAAAAGCCAATTCGTAATTATCAATGATCAAAACGTATAAGACAAAACGCGTAATATTTGAACGCGTCTCAATTGGAATTCCTCGGACGCTTCAAGCGGCCATGATATTATCTTATTCTCTAAGAACTTTAAGTATGTCACACCTACCAGCCGTAAATTTGGCGCGGTCACAGCCCAAAGGTTAAGGCGCAACAATTAAACACTCTGCGACTCTTTGAAACTATGCGAATAGAGAGCGTCCTTAAGTTTGTGGCCACTAAGTCAGCGGAATTGTATTAACGGTGAAAATTCTCTAAGCAGACTGAAAACAAGTTTACAGTTAAAAGTCTAAAATATTTACTAATATAATTTGTATTATTTGCAATAATCCGTCATATATGGGAAATTTCAGTAAGAATTCTGCTTCAAGGAACAAATCTCTTGGTATTCTATAGGTTTAGGTGGCACAGTACATCAATTTTCATATGTTTATTTATGAATACAAAAATCTCTTTTTAACACAGTGAAATAATACGAAAAGATACAATTATATTTTAAAGTATACAATAATTATTATATTTCCAAAAAAGCTGGTCCATAAAAAATGAGATTTTTAATTATTATTTCGCTTGTTTAGTGGCCCTCGAGCCTAAGGCGTTCAACTGATATTAACTTTTGTCAAGGTATTTGGATGTCCCCGAGGGATCAACGTTATGTTGCGTGCACTACATGAAACTACCTATCTACCTACCTACCTAAATACCCACTTACTTGACTGGGCGAACTTATTCGATAGTACCTAGTAGGACCTATTACTTATTACATACTTTACCGGAAAGTTATATTGTGCTTATTAAATGATAATTATAATGTTATATAGATTTTAAATTTCTCATGAGATATGGGATTATATGGTACGTAATAATTGAAATATATTGCTTTCTTGTCAATCTTATGGAAACTACAATTATTATCGAATTGGTCGCGAAAGCCAGTATGTACACAGAAAGTAAGTTTAAATTTGAATATTATTTGTCGTCTTATTTTGTCATGAAAATTGAATTTACTTTTTTTTAATTTTTAAGAATTCATAAAATTGGACACTGTAAATCTAATAGTGTAATTTCCCATACATCATACAATCATACGCATACAATAGGTACTAGTTATAAAGAGATTACTACTGTGAGTAAGAAATCGTGTAGATTCCGAACTATACAGGCCATTCATAAAAATACACAAGCACACACACGCACGCACACACACAAAGTTTGTTAAGTAATAACTTTAAATATACTTTTTAATTTTCTTAAATATACTCGTTTATACAATAATATACAATTTGTTTTCTGTAAATAATTTTTATCACTTATACTCGTAGAATATTATTCTCTTCTTTTTCTTTTTTGGTTTTGTAATTTTTTTTTTAATTATAGATAAATGTAAAAATATAATTTTTATTTACGCCTATTTGTATATAATCTATAATTTAAATTTAAATATTTTTTAAATTTATGGCTGTATGTAATCTAAATAAATAAATTTAAAAAAATCATTTTTTTTAATATTTAAAAATGCGATTTCAACATAGCAACATAACGATACCAATACTCGCGTATGAATATGAAATGGCGGTTAGCGTTTCCAATAAAGGTGTAATTTGTAGCGTATTGTAAGGATTGTAAGGCGCGGCGCACACGAAGCGGTCGTAACTAACGCGCGACGCACCGTCTGCTACGCGTTTAATATTTGAACGCTGTTATTAATTCAGGTAACACGAGCACATATTGTCTACGTAAAGTACGCGCAAGTGCAAAATAACAAAACCACATTTCATTCATATTATCGGAGCACCCTTTTGTTAGATGTAACCCAATTTTATTATATTATTAAAGGCCTGTTTACTGACCATCTCTGAGTGAAGTGTCAAATGGGCTAACCGCCATTTAAAGTCACCGGTCAACCGGGAATGATGGAGCTGATATATATACCTTTGTTTGTACGGTAAAAGTCCAAAACATTAAAAAGAAAATAATAAAAAAAAAAATTGCCTATCGAAGTATACAGTAAACAGAGATAATAATTTAATAAAACATAACTTTTTCTAAAAGTAACTCAACACTCAACTCAACACTATTAAAAGTAATTAATTTCTACTAAGTAATTTTGTAAGAAACGAACACATTGCTTTCTATGCAAGATATAGGTATAAAATATATTTAAAGTAGCTGGTGCCCGTGACTTCGTCCGCGTTGAACGATGAAAGGTACCCTATGTCCTTTCTGGTGTCCCAGACAACGTGTATGCAAAATTTCATGGTTATCGGTTCAGTAGTTTTTGCGTGAAAGAGTTACAAACATCCTTATAACAATATACAATAACAATATAACAAATATACTTTCGCATTTATAATATTAGTACGGATTAGCTAATGTCTGCATAGAATGAGTACTTTAAGTAGCCTTTTTTTTGAGTTTTTCCCCATGAAAACTTTTATCCCATATTTTACTCTTTGGTCACAAAAAGTACCCTATGCTTCTTTAAGGTTTTATTTATTTCTGTGCCGAAATTCATCTTGATATAGCGATTTAGGCATGAAAACGTCACAGACATACCTACATACAGAGTTTCCTTCGCATTTATAATATTAGATAGGATAACTTTAAGTTAGCCCTAGTATTTGAAAGGTGCAGGACAGACTTTTACAGATGACCACCATCAAGAAAAGACCATAATATATAAATTATTCCTGTTACTTAACCACGAATCTTTTATTACAGAGAGCGAAAACTGATGACTGACTTACACTAAGTAATGCATTTAAAAATAGATTTTCTGCCTGTCTGACATACATTTCAATAAAAAGAAACTAACTATAACTAAGTACGGATCCCATATTACATATATACATTGGAAATATGACTAAAGTTTCCTATAGAGTTGAGATATGAATAAAGTTAGCTCTAGCACTAAGGCGTACTTCATTATTGAATATATTGTGGCAGCAATGTGGGAACGTAGGTGTCTCCCGCAGGGATAGACATAATAATATTAATAACATCCTTTGTGAGCGATCTATTGATTGGGTTCAATCCTTCGGGATTGATTCGACTCACCTCTCGGCGACAAAGGCATTATTCTCTACCAACTAAAACAATATATAGTTAAAATGTTCGCATACAATATAGTTAGCTTTACTTACTCGTACCTCGTGATATAAAAATATCAAAAAAATTAAGAAATTATGCATTATGTATATCTATTAAGTAACATTTACTAGAAAATTAATGTAAAATACTTATTATGATATATTTGATGATGATATAATATAAAATGCGAAAGTATGTTTGGATGTATGGATGTTTGTAACTCTTTCACGCAAAAACTACTGAACCGATCACCATGTATATACAAATTTTGCATACACGTTGTCTGGGACACAAGACCCTCCTATTACCTTTCAACGTTCAACGCGGACGAAGTCGCGGGCACCAGCTAGAATAAAATATTTTTACACAATTTCTCCCTCATGTGTATCATTTTAAATGTTTTAGTGGGATAAAGAATAAGGGATTAGGAGGGAACAGGGAAATAACTTTGGCATCCCTTACCTACTCACCGAAACACAACACCGAAACAAAAGCTTTAGTATCTATAGGTTTTGCTAAACGTTTATTATCTAAGTATAGAAAATAAGTAAACACTGTTTGGTTTTCTACAAAGCCTTATAGAGAACTATAAGTTTATAGGTATGATGTTATAGTAGATTAATAATAATATAGTTTGTTGCAAGGGTGAACCCTTTCCCGCTGCACATTCGATTATCTGACATGTTCCATGAATTTATGGGAAAAATCACATTGTTACAGAAAAGTCAAGGAAAAGGGATTAATGCCGAAGGGAGGATACTTAATTCGTATTAGACAGTTGAACAGGACCCACATATAATTTTATTATCAGCTAATATAATTGACAATAACTCTTTTCGTAACTGGATTTCTGAGACTTGTGATTTTTTTGTTCAGTTATTAGAAATACTTACTTCCTTTGAGACATGTGACGAACCAAAATCCATGCGTCAAACCCACGGATAAAACCTTTTATGAACACTCAATAACTGCTTCCGATTGGCGTATAGAGAAATGTTAAAGTTAAAAAGTTCTCACGGTGTCTTGAACAACTATTTTCTGTCCATTTGTTTTAAGTAAATATGTAATTTATTTTTAAAATATTCTAAAAGTTACCTTAATAGTAAACCTTTAACCTTGTTCAAATACGATTTACGATTGCGAAAGAAATGTCCCCTGTCACTACCGAAAGATTGGCAGCTTCGTAAGTCTTCATAAGATTATGTCTTCTCCGATACAAAGTCTCTATATTTTCCTTAACTCCAACGAGATTCCCTAAGACACAAGAGCTGTAATAATAAAATAAATTTGTACAAATATGGAAGAAGCTCGGCCGCCCGCCCTTCGGCACATGTTCAGACATGTTCGCATGGTAATGTTATGGTTATTGCCCCTTTATACGTGAACGCGCGTAACTTAGCGAAGGTGCTGCTTGGGTAAGCATTTCTTCAGTTGATACTTTCGCCATGGCTCAATTCATTGAAACCTGTTATAGTTACTGTTATATACTGTTATATACTGTATATATAGTACTGTTATAGGATATACTGTTAGAGGAGCCACACACGTGTGTATATAGCTGCGCAACTATAAAATGTAAGCAATCACTTATAGTATAAGGTATAGTTATCTATACCTATTTAGAATTAAAATTCACAAAAAAATCAAATTAATTCAGAAACTTAGACATGAAACATCCGTACTTAATATTATAAATGCGAAAGTATGTTTGGATGTATGAATGTTTGTAACTGTTTCACACAAATACTACTGAACCGATCACCATTAAATTTTGCATACACTTTGTCTGTGACACCAGAAAGGACATAGGGTACCTTTCTAAGTTCAACGCGGACGAAATCGCGGGCACCAGCTTGTACTTTTATAAACACTAGTTTACGAGCTAGCGAGCTGTTATTCTGTGGACTATTACCTATATAGATACACAAGTGTTATAAATATTTTGATAAAATTGACATGCCTTTTAAAAGGGCTTCTGTCACATATTCTTATAAAAAATTGTCATAAAATTATTGTCACAAAACTTAACTACATATGTACGAGTATGTTGTAGGTAAGCAGTTTAGTGTTTACCATAGAAATGTACACAAGCAAAGTAATTAGTTGGATGGCTCCACCTGAGGGGCTAAAGATGGTTGATCCGATGTTTGCGCCTCAAACAATAGATTGAAATTGTTATGAACCCTTCCTGCTTTCGTGTACGATATTCGAAATACCTACGAGTATGTGCCAAAGGTTATAAGCATCATTTGAAATTGAAATTAGTTCATTTTCTAAGTGCTATTATAATACTAAATCGGTAACAGCTTATTACAAAGTGCACTACTTATACATAATACGTTCTGACGTTAAATCTTTTAAGGTTTTTGAAATTTCTTAATTAATAATATTTATTATTAATTTATTATTATTAATAATTTGTTATTGACAACATGTATTTTAATTCATAATTAAAAACTAAATTAAAATTAAAATTAAAAAAAAAAGGTAATTTGTTCTCTCTTTAGTATAATATATATTAACGAACTTTTAAATTTTGAATATTCGGAAATTGATTTTCTTTGTCACTTTCGAAATGATTGTGGTCAAACATTTTTTGACCACACATTTAATAGGCGAACACTAGTCTGTGACAATACACTGTTATTTAGAGGTTATTTATATTGAATAATAGTTTTCTTGTTATTCAAATAGTGTATTTAAATATATCGCACCTTCGGTAAGACAAGGGCATAACTTACAAAAAAAAAAAAATTTTTAATGAGTTAAATATGCAGAAGTGTCTTAATAACATTATTAAGTTTAAAAAAAATTCACAAGAATGTGGGGCCTTATTTGATGCAAAAACAAAAATTGTTTCAAAGCAATATAAGCAGAAAAATACTATATTGAATGCAAAAAAATTAACTTTAAATGACTCTCGTGTAAAATTACAAAAATTGCAGTTATGCCTTTATTTTGCTATATGCAGAAAATAAATCACGCAAGTTTAAAAACATATCTACGATATGTATGGGTTTAACTTAACCCCGTAGATAGGTGTGTGCAAACAGAAGGTCGTATTGTGGAGCAACTTATTAAAACATCGTGGTTCGACATGACGTTAATTACTTAAGCCTAACCCTGCAATGTTTACTTGGGCCTGGAAGAGCCGCCGATTAATAAAACCGGTGTTTCAATTAAACTGGTCTATAATTACAAAGGTCAATGTCTATCGTCAAACAAGCAACAATCCGTTGTAGACAATTTTAAATATTTATAAATTATAAATACATTTTTAAATATTTTTTCAATTCGCTTCACGTTACTTGTTTATTGACAAAATGATCTATATATTATATCATATAAAAATCTATAAGAATGTATCTGTTATCGTATATTGTTAATATATACAATTTTGTGGCGAATTCAATTGTATTTTGAAGTTGACAGTCATTATGGAAACACACATATGTTTAATTTGTGACGAATCTGCAAAACGCAGATGAAATAAATATATTTTATTATAATCTAGATGATAAAATATATCTATTGAAAAATGCTTCATATTTTACCACATCACATATTGTATATTATTGTATACTTATTGTATATTATATTAATTTCCTTGAAATAAATTAAACATATTTCGCTGCCTAAATTCAAAAGAACCACAAATTAAAAAATTCCAAAAATGTTTTTATTGCATAAATACAATCACAATCCTTCATATTGTATGTTGCAAAAAGACTTATGGTTGTTTTATTCCATATTTAGTATATTTTGATCATTTTTTTAATATTCAAAAGTAACTTATATGCTTATAAATATCTCCGCTAGTATTCAGTTTATTATAAAAATACTTAAAACATTTAATGCTATTTAAAAATACGCTTCTAACGATATATAATATATGTATATATTTGATATAATTGTATCTAATAAGAAACAAAAAAATTACAAAAAATAATTAAAAATTTTTTTTCGATAAGCTCTCCTGTAAAAAAGTATAATTTTAATTTGTCATACTTTTGAATTCAAGCAACGTATTTATTTTGAAATAGTAGCTGGATACACTGTGTTGAAAAAAATAAACAATTGGTCTTGATGGTGTAATAAAAGTATCAATTAAACATTCCGTGTAATAATATGGTTTTATTGTTGTGTATTTGTGAGCGCCCTCATTTCACCTCTCGGTATTATTACCTTGGTCTGGCTCTTTATTGAGCTCAATTGTCGTCTGCGCCGAGTGGCTCTGTGTCGGTTGATGCGGGCTTCGAGGAACAGCCGACGGTAGGCGGTGCCGCTCGTTAACGGCGATTAAAAAAGGCCCATTTTGCAGATTGACAGTTAAGATAGAGCCCCGTAACGGAATTCGGACCGAGCTTTTCAATTTGCACAGCCAGCCACACAGTCAAAGCACACTTCTTCGAAGCGTTGGAAAGTTCGCTTACAAGTAACATTACCAAAGGTGAAATCGGACAGCGGATGTTATACAAAAGTTGATAATAAATATGTCTTATAATATTTTTAAAACATTAACATCCTTTTAAAATTTAATTAACAATTTATTGGCAAATTAAGAGACACTTATTAAGCATCGAATTATGGTACCTATTTATTTATCATACAATATTTTTTTTTGTACTTATGCAAATTGCAATAAAAAAGGCAATCTAAGGGCCTAATGGCTTGTAAATGAAGTGATAAGAATAGGTTATTGAATATTAAAAAATAATAATAGGACAGTTACTTTAAGAATGTCATAAGATAACTTTAAGAAATGCAAAATAAATTTAGAAAAATAAGCTTAAATTGTACTTATTTAATTTTTAAGAACGTAATAATTTAAATTTTTAATTTTACTATCTGTCATTGAATTTCTCAACTGTATTAGTTTTACCAAGAGTCATTGACGTTTGTATGGAGAGCCATTACGAATAAGGCAGACAGACATCCTTGTGCCCAAATGTGTAGTACGAGTAATGAGTAGCCCCTGCATCGCCAATTGAGCGTCAGTTAAGGTGATCAGCCGCCAGGTGGCCTGTGTCACTCAACGAACAATTCACTTAATAGATACGAGTACCACGGGAGAACAGAGACTACACTGGACACTGCTTTACCACTAAATACCTTTATACTTATAAGGGCCTCTTTCACCAACTACAAGTAAAGTGTTGATTAGTTACTTTTAGAAATAATATAAACTTTTAGTTTTATTATCTGTCATTAAATTTCTCAACTGTATTAGTTTTACCAAGAGTCATTGACGTTTGTATGGAGAGCCATTACGAATAAGAGTTATAGCCATTACTAATAACTTATGCCCAAATGTGTAGTAATGTAGCCCTTGCATCGCCATATATATATTTGGTTCTTATTTTGTTGTAACTATTATGGGACGTATTTTCTAAGTTCTTCTACATAAACAACTTTTGAGTAACAGCGACGGTTGCAACATTCAAATTCACAAATAAATGAGATTTCTCCGATTGTTTATTACAGATATTATTAAAATAAATATAGTATAATAAAAGACGTATCTATTACACTTTCTGTTCGTTGTGTCCCACATACCATCCAATTTGAGTTAGTTTAGGAGATAGAGACAGGTACGGGCGTATACTCGTGTGTAGGTTGTACCAATTTATTTTATGTTCATGAGTCATTTAAATACACACACCTTTTATAGTTATTTATTTGCTGAATCCCGATGAATTATTTCGAAGATTAAAAAGCCAAGAACAACATCTTGGTTGAATTATTCAATATCAAAAGACTTAACTCTCTCTTCGTACTGCAGTTCCAGTAGTGAAGACATAAATGGTCTCTAATCTTCAGAAAGAAACAGCACCTTAAGAAGACCTTGTAAATATTTATTTTCTGACGTCAATTCGTTAATTAGACTAAAATGAATCGAAAGCGAATAAAATTTTGACCAATCACAAAGTTTTCTCTTAGCGTAGCGTAAACGACTGTAGAAAGCACACATGACCACGGGCCTAGGTAATCGAAAGCTTTCGATTCATTTTAGTCTAATTAACGTATTGACGTCAGAAAATAAATCTTTACATGGTCTTCTTAAGGTGCTGTTTCTTTCTGAAGATTAGAGACCATTTATGTCTTCACTACTGGAACTGCAGTACGAAGAGTTAAGTCTTTTGATATTGAATAATTCAACCAAGATTTTGTTCAGCTGTCGAAAATCCCCTCCTGCCTAGAATTTGTCCTTGCATCATCAGCTTAGCCAGCCACTATTATTCGTCATAACATTCAAAAGAAGAACAGCTTGCTTTCATTCACAGACTTGTATAACTTTATTTTGCTTTTGGCCCACAACCAGCCGTATAGCAAGGATGAGGCCTATGATGGAGCGAACCTCATTCTCAACCCAGAAGATGCCTATTCATTCGAACCTTGAAAAGATTTGGGTTATATGAGCTTAGAAATACAGACGCCGGCAGGAAGTTTCAAACCTTGGCAGTGCGCATTATAAAGGACTAGCTGGTGCCCGCGACTTCGTCCGCGTTGAACGATGAAAGGTATTCTATGACCTTTCTGGTTTCCCAGACAACGTGTATGCAAAATTTAATGGTGATCGTTTCAGTAGTTTTTGCGTGAAAGAGTTACAAAAATCCATACATCCAAACATACTTTCGCATTTATAATATTAGTACGGATGTTTTAAATCGCTTGGTCCGAAAAAGAGGGATTTCGACAAGATGAGGATGGTAACCATTTGTACGTCTGTATGTCCAATGGAAGAAAGGGGAAGACCGTATGAGCTCATGCAGCTCCTGACCACACTTTCCGAAGTACATCTTATAAAAGACATAAACTTTGCGTCTATGTGCCAAGCTCTGCATATTAGTTTTTTTTAAAAGTGTACTCCTAGCTCTACGTTATCTTATCTTTGATCTTCTCATTTCAAGCAAGTACAGATTTTTTTACGTTTCGCCTCAAAACTTATTACTTTTTGAATTTCTCTTGTTCAAATATTGTCTTCGTAATAATATAATATGTATCGAATAATTTTCCTCCATTGACATCGGACATGTGCCTACATACAAAACTGAATTAACACAATTTAAAACCCTTTTATGTTCATCTAAGTTTCCACTACAGAATCCCTTTGTAGCGAATGTGTGTGTAATTGTGTATGTGTGAGTTAGATATCACGTGTCACTGTATAAAAGGCACTTTGTAAAGGTGTCGACCACACTAAAGAGTTTAGTAGTTGGACAAGCGGCCCGCATGAGTAACATTACACTGACTACCCACACGTTTTACTTAATTCAATTTCAAAAGGTATAGCGTTAACTATTGTTGTGGCTTGCTTCATTTTTCTAACTGATCAACTTCCAAATTGTTCTTATAGGTAGCTCAATATATTGATTTAAAAATGCACATTTGAGATTTAATAGCATAAAATAATTAAATCAAGGTAATACCGGTCTTCAAAGTATTTTTATACTATATGTACAGACATAACCGGCTGCAGAAAATCCTTTCTCCGCTTTAACGCTTGTATAGGGGGCGATAGTGTTCAGATACTTGTGAACTAGGGACAAGTATTTTCCTTTTATTCAATCAAGAAATATGTTATAACGTGAAAAAATTTCCCGCGCGGGATTTACCGCACAAATGCGGGATTTCCGCAGGTCCCATTGACATGCGGGAAATCGCTGGAATGCGGGATTGCAAACCCTAATGTACCCGCAACTTCATACGCGCGGTAACATAAACAACGTAACAGGTTAAGGATAGTAGGATTAAGGATAAGAGA
Source organism: Synanthedon myopaeformis (assembly GCA_944738685.1). Taxonomy (NCBI): domain Eukaryota; kingdom Metazoa; phylum Arthropoda; class Insecta; order Lepidoptera; family Sesiidae; genus Synanthedon; species Synanthedon myopaeformis. Next base: position 11,280,560 of record OX122921.1, on the reverse strand, counting down.
TAAGGACGGGTATAATGGGCTCTGAGATCCCTTACTTGCACACCGAAACATAAAAGCATATGTGCTGTTTATTTCAGCGTGCCCGCCACTACTCGTACTTTACACATCCACACTAGAGCCAACTTTGAAAAAATTAACTCAACCCGGGATTCCTAAAACCTGAGTACGCATATATATGCATATGTAATAAAATATCTTATATCAGTTAAAAAGTAATGATAAATTACATAGTCATCTCTGTTCGCGTCACTTTTAAACATGTCAGAGGCACCATATTTCCACTCGTTTATAGTTAAAAAGGTATTCAAAGGTGCCCTCCGTTGGGGGACCTTTTTGTCTAAAACGCACACACGCGCAACTAACTACCTACCTAATGTTAATAGTCGAAATTAATAATTTCCTCAGCCCGCAGCCCGTATGCCGTGTGGGTCACTCTCGCTCGCCGATTTCACCGCGATATCCCGCAGCCCTTTGTTTCCTAATTGCCCCTTATTTTCACTTAAACCAAAGGAATTTTTAATTGTTATTGATTGCAAATCAATTAATGACAAGTGGGCAAAATATATTTTAATTTTGAAGCGACTTATGAGAGACATTACTCCACAAAACCGCATAGGAATGTTATCTGCAAAATTAATTTCTTATAGTGCGTTTAAATAGTCCCATCATCATCATCATCATCATCATAGCCTATGCTGGATATAGTATTTCCGCATAACTTCCAACCAGGTCACAAACAGCATGGATCCTGCTTTAGACCTCCTTATTAGGATTCAAACTAAGAAATTAGGGCTGCAGGTCGACGCTGGTTCCAAATAAACCCATACACTAAGAAAATAAGCTACTATGAGATATACTCTCTAATATTTTCTAAAAAAATACCTACTTAAAAAAGAGATTTTGCATATAAATTGACATGTAAATCGCACAATTTTTAGTGAAAAGTAATAAATCCTTAAATAATAAATGTTGGAATTTGTTCACATGAAATTATAAATTTAAATGCTTAACTAAATTTTGGAAATTTTCACGAACATAGCACGTTTAAGAGATAACATAAAATTAAACCTGTAAGTTGCGAAAGTTACTAATAATTTGTTCAGGCATGCAAGGTTACACGAACTCTTCTGTTAAAATACTCTTGAGTGGAAACAAATTGAAGATAAAGTTTGATTTAAATTAAAGCTATTATATTACCTTTTATTTAAGTCGAAGTAAAAAAAAATCTGTGCCACTTTGATTGCAATTTCCGTGGGATTAGCGAGTGGGGTGACCATGCGGCATGGGGTCCGGAGACTATACAATGGCCTCTCACGTGTCACACGGCACGTGACGCATGGGCAGCCGGAGTGGTGAGGTGCGGTGCGCGGAGGGCAGAAGCAGACTAATGCAATATTTGTACGGTGACACACGGGTGACACGCGCGCGATTCTTTGTCAGTTCTACAGACAGAGGTCCTCAACCTTGCAGGCTATATTTTAAAGCTAATCCATAAAATAAGTAGGTAATTTTTTTTTCAAGCACAGAAATCGGAATATTATTTCTGAGTCTATAGTCTATACCAAACGATGAAGAGCAACTTTCAAAACTTTTCAAAGTTCGAGTGAATAGCCATCTTCTGGGTTGAGAATGAGGTTCGCTTCATCTTAGGCCTCATCCTTGGTACACAGTTGGTTGTTGGTCAAGAGCAAACCCATTTTTTATATAAAAAAAAAACTTAATTTAAATGATTTATCTAAGGGAATTTAATACTATAGCACATCGAACTATCTTAGTAAATTCATTATATTATTTAATCATTTATTTTGGGATCATTATATTGAAATCAATTAATGTAGTGTTACTACAGTGCGGATCCTTCTTGATAACCTATTTATGAAGACGGTTTTTGCCTATAAATAGAAATTTGTAATTTCTGGGTATTTACGGTTCAAATCTCATACTGTGGTTAGTATGATGCAATTACATTTTAATTTATTTCACTAATAGAACAACAATCACCTCAGCTAGCTGTTTTCTGAAACTCTAAAAAAATAGCTAGACGATTAAAAGTGTAAAACCTATTTAACGAATATTAAATTGATTCACTGTTATATTAATAAAAAAAAAATCAAAATGAACAATTTCGCTCAAGTTCCGAACCTCTGAACCATTCACTAATCCGACGGCATGGGGTGCAACGATAAAAAGATAATGCGGGCCGCGTCGCGTGCGCATCAGAAAAAGTAGGTTTAATGACGCACCTATAGAGGCCGGCTTATCGCGCCTGCGCTACACCGCGCACACTGTGCAGCAGAAATAACAAATGAGCTTAATTATAATACCTTGGCAAGGGGTGCGCAGCGTACGAGGGGAGCCGTGTGACAAAATAAACATCCTGGCAGGAGGTCTCTACGTGTTTTTATTGGCGATGCGCGCTGAGCAGTCAATGTCGCGAGAGTAATGACTACAATGGATTCTTTATTTCCACAGCCATTTTCGTTTGCAAATGCTCAGATATTTGTAACTGGAAAATGTATTTCATATACCTATTAATAAATGTAGAATTTATTTAATTTAATCCACACAATTATGGATGGAAATATGGATTGGAAAATGGTATTTAACGTATATATAATGTCTTTTAGATGACCTTATATAGATTGTCATATTAAAAAATATGTACTTTTTAGAATAGTAATTTATTATTTAATTTTAAAAATGACGAATATGCATAAATGTCCTTATGTCCTTGAAAATATTAGGTAATGTTCCCTATAAGCGCCTCATTATTAATGTACTTGCCATCCCCTCAGCTATACTCTTGGCTTACCCTTTGTAGAATATCTGCAGAATATAATATATTTATGTTCAAAAAGGTAATAAAACAAATAATAAACAAATAATAAAGTAATAAAACGTTAATAATACCTAATATTTTTAATGTTGTGTAGGTGATACAATATGAAATTGACTATCTGGTAAATTTTTTATACCGTTTCATTTCCAAATCAAAATCAATTTTCTTCAAAATATTTTAAATGGTTTAATCGTTGTTTATATTATATTATAATTATCTAAATACTATTTCTGTATGTCTTGAACTTTATGGCTTATGAAGGTGACTCCTATAAATTTTCTACATCCATTTAATTATTATTGTGAAAGAGATATTTGTTTTTATTTATACTCTATATTTTATATTTTACTCTATTGTTTTATATGTTTTTGTGTCTGTTTTTTATATAGCAGATATTTACATATCAAAACAGATGATGTCCAAAAGCAAAGCTCCTAAGAGAATTGAAATTTAACAAATAAAAATTATTAGAAAAAAAGGTTTAAAGTATTCTACTATAACGACATTATCTAAATGGGTAGTTTCTCAACGGGGTGGCATATGTGGAAGTAATAATTTGGAGTTGTAACATTGAAAACATCGAGCTACCGAGTTACACCCTCTGCTCGCTGATTTCATAACCGTAACCGGTTCACATTGTTCGTGAATGATATAAATCATACGAATGTGTCGCGCGGACTAAAATCATTGAGAGAAAAATTTATAGTGGGTGCAGGGGCACGAGTGGCAAGGTGAGGGAGTTTTTGTCAACTATTGTGTAACGGCCGTATTCCGGTCAGAAGCAGCATTGTTGTCACCCTATGCGTTCGAAACGTCATTGCGCGTCATACTTTATTGTTTCATCGACGATTGATTGTTCCATTTCACTATTCACTTTTTGTATGGATTTTTTTTTAACTTTAACATTTGTAATTCAGCGTGTTAAACACATTTATTAAGTAAGCCATTTATGAATAAATTACAGTTGTTTGTGGAAATCTCATAGATTTATTAGTCGCAGCATCCCTCGTTGTCCGAACAGTCTAAAAATGTCTAAAAATATTACGCCAGCAGCGCGATATACCGCGATGGCCCACAGTATAGTATCGAGTGCATTCAGTTAAATGCTTGTTGCCCTGTAAGTACGGGTTAGAAAAACGTTTACAGCTCCTATTATTATTATTAACCCGTCAAGATAAATATAGTCTTAACATTTTTTCCTCAAATTCTTTTAATTAAATAATTAAATGATTATTATTCGTTTTATAGGATACAACAGCCACTCATCATCAAGTCAGCCCACCTGCCGATGTCGACTTTTATAATAATCAAATAAAATTAGGACAATAAAATTAAGTAAGTTGGAAAATAAGCATTCTTTTGTATGTCAGCTTATAAATTAAAGGTTAAAATGACTTTGCTATGGATAGAACATTGTGTGCATTTTAGTATGAGAGGTTATATTTAGCAAGAATGACACCGCGTTGTGTCAGGTTAGGGCGACAATCTAATAAAGTGCCCGCGTCCGCGCGTCCTGCTGAGAATATCCGATTATGTGCACAAAACCTTGTTACCCTACGCTGATTAATACTTATGGCTTGCCTTTATGATGCCTCGTGGAAATTGAAATTTAATAAAATTTCAACATAACGCTTCGTGTGCTCATGCTATTTTTTTTTTTGGATATAATAACATTATAATGTTCTGTGAATCATTTATAAATATTCCCTGGTGGCAAGGCCCAAGCTACCGGTGGTAATCCCATGGGGGTATAAAAATAAAATCTTAACCTAAGAATAGAATTAGAAAAGCAAAAAACAAGCAAGGAATTAAACACAAAATCAAACAAGATTAAGTACTTACATAATTATTAATCAATACATATATAAACTCGTAAACGAGCCGTGTCTTTACATTAAATATTTTTACAAATAAAAACTTTTTAACAAAAAAATTAAACCGCCGAAAAAACTGAAAAGCAAAAAATAGTAGTAGGATTTTTTTTTCCAAATTTATATGGGACCAACTTCGAGGTATACCCTATCCAATAAAAAAAGAATTATCAGTATACGTGGTCAATCAGTGAGTGAACACAATCAATTATCCCTTTTTTTCCTACTCTTAGGGTTGAATTTTTTTTCCAAATTTATTTGGGACCACCTTCGAGGTATACCCTTTCCAATAAAAAAATAATTATCAAAATCGGACTACTCTGTAAAAAGTTATTACTGGCTTCACAGCCAGTAATAAATAGAAGGATTCGAATACTTTTTAGTAGGAATAGACATTAAAATAAAGTAAAGAGAATCCCGGAACAAAACGAACACATTTAAACACGAGACCAACACGTACACGAAGTACTACAATGTTCAAATGCGCAATAAAGAATCAATAAGTTGCAAATCAGTGTCCCTTTACGAGCTGTAAAAAGGTCGTATATGAAAATTTACACGACACCTCAGGTACAGTGAAACGAACGCCAACGCGAATCGTCTCAGCGAAATACACTCAATATGCAGTCTTATCGAGTTGACATAAGGTCGAGAAAAGCTCCGACGCGAGCAGCAGCGAAAGGTGGAATACGTTTCGGTGTACAGTCGTCGCAATATCCGTGTTTCAGCGCAGTATGCATTAGTATTGGAGGCGTTTTTACGAGTGCTTACAGTGTTGTTAGACAAATTGTGTGTCGCGACCGGGCGCATTATACGCAATTCTATTTACCTACCTACGTCTAAACTACTCATTTGAATATCCATAGGGATGGGAAATGTACCTACGATGAACGGTACGAAAATCATTTACGAGTATGTTAGTAGGGTTGTAAAATAGCCACAATAAATGTTTAACGTCTTATCAAACAAAAATAACCGCTTATATAAATAATTACTTCATTTATTGAAACACCAAAAATATATGACTGTAATAAATATTATTTTGTATAGACTGTAAAAATTAAAAACCAAAATGAGTTGCTCTGAAAGAGAAATTATATATTTTTTATTAAATAAAATAACTTTACATTTTTCCGTTTTATACAACTTCACCATACTAAATAAATACTAACTTTCAATTTCTTATTGAACTTTCAATTATTTATTCAGTAGCCGCTTTTAAAATTATAAAAAAACTACCTAAAAAGTTTACATCGCGGGAAATTCGTAATTAAATGAATGTATGTATGTAAACTTCATTTACATGATTATATTAAAATAAAATAGGGAATGAGATTTTCATTTATCAAAGGAAACTATTGACTTTAAAATTATTATATCATTCATCATACAATACAGGTGCAAATACCATATACTTACGCTAAAGATCTGTCTGAATGTCCAGACAATTTGGATTCATGTCATTATGCTATGTAAGAAAAATATGTACTTAGTCAATTTGTGTCATAGTAGATTTGAGTACTCGACTCATTATGTAGTAGTCAATTTAAGCTCTAGGCAAAAATCAAATATAGTCAAATTGTATTCTAGACAGTCCAAGAACAACTCAAATGCTATGTAACTTTTTTCAAAATTTAATTTTCTTTTGAATTTTCTTCTTATTTTGACTTATTTTCGTCTTCGCCATGGTTATTCGCTCATTGTATGTCGTCTGCGTTTGTTGCCATCATGGGATTTCCTCCAAATTCGAATTTGAAGGATACATTTCATCGCTCGTGTATGTGAGGTTTTCAACTGAGAGATTGTGAGACGGATCTTGTCATAGTATCTTAGCATTAGTACGACATTAAGCTCTGATTTTAATTCCTAATTGATATTCAACCTTGATGACCGCTGACATAGACGGTGTCGTGGTCTACCGGGTGTCCAGGGTTGGAGACTCCGGACTGGGCGCCACTTTTCGGCGAGATGATTGACACAGGATATGTATAGCTGTAGAAGAACCCGCGTGGTGGACCCTGTTTCAAGAAAAAACATTTTTTTTTATACAGCCATGCTTTATATTTAAAAGATTTTTTTAGAACAATATTTCTAACATTTATTATTAACCAAAGATAAATTTATATAATTTTATTAGATACTAAAGCTGATACCAAATTCAATTTCTTTCTAATATTACGGCCTTAATGTAATTGGACTTAATATAGCCCTTAATGTAATTGACGATCGAAGGGGTAAATAGGATGATCATCGACATGAACGATCCGATATTGTCTCGCAACTAATGTGACGGTAAAGGAGTGTGTCGGTGGCAGGCGGTGGCGGTTGTACATTTTGCATAAAATCCTCATTTGTCTCGGCACTAATGCGCTGGCGTCCGCGACAGACTATCCCCTGCGCGCCCGTGACGAAACACCCCTATGCCGCAATATCTATAATCACCGCACAGATTCTTCATCCACATATAAATAGTTCGACCAACAGCCTCACCTCTGTAGTATAATTTAAATTTAAGAAAGAATGATCGACTTAGGCTCGAGTTCACCAACAGACGGTTAGTTTTTAACAGCTGTTTAAAATTTAAACAGCAGTTAACTAAACTGCGGGTTAAACGCCCTAAACATCAGATTAATCATTAAGTTAATCAGATGTTTAGGGCGTTTAACCAGCATTTTAGCGATGGTGAACAACAAAATATTATTAAACGGGTGTTTAAATTTTAAACAGCTGTTTAAAAACTAACCGTTTGTTGGTGAACTCGAGCCTTAGGGCCTCTTTCACCATGAGTCAAGTAGGCTAACCGCCATTTAAAGTCACCGGTAACCGGGAATGATGGAGATGATATGCCTTTGTTTGTACGGTAAAAGTCTCAAACATTAATAAGAAATCGCCTATAAAATAATTAAAAAAAAAATTCGCCTATCGAAGGATGCAGTAAACTGAGTGTATAATTTAATAAAACATAAGATTATTTCTAAAAGTAACTAATCAACACTTTACTTGTAGTTGGTGAAAGAGGCCCTCATTGTTAATATCTACTAATGTACAGTGTCCTCCACTTAGAAGCATTTTTCTGAACCGTTTATGTAGTAGTTAGTATTAGTTAGGGAACACTGCGTTTCATACTTCCAATTACTTATCCTTATCCTATGTACTAGTTAGTATTGGTTAGGGAACACTGCGTTTCATAATCAAAAATTGAACTATCCCTATACCTTCCCAATTATTCTTATCCTATGTAGTAGTTAGTATTAGTTAGGGAACACTGCATTTCATTGTCAGAAATTGAACTATCTCTATCCCTTCCCAATTACTTATCCTTATCGTTATCCTATGTACTAGTTAGTATTGGTTAGAGAACACTGCGTTTCATAGTCAGAAATTGAACTATCCCTATCCCTTCCCAATTACTTATCCTTATTCTTATCCTATGTAGTAGTTAGTATTAGTTAGGGAACACTGCGTTTCATTGTCAGAAATTGAACTATCTCCATCCCTTCCCAATTACTTATCCTTATCGTTATCCTATGTACTAGTTAGTATTGGTTAGAGAACACTGCGTTTCATAGTCAGAAATTGAACTATCCCTATCCCTTCCCAATTACTTATCCTTATTCTTATCCTATGTAGTAGTTAGTATTAGTTAGGGAACACTGCGTTTCATAGTCAGAAATTGAGCTATCCCTATCCCTACCCAATTACATATCCTTATCCTTATAATACTTACTACCTGTGGCGTTGTACCCACATACTTACCAATATGTAGACCGTTAGCTCTATAGTCTGTCAATCTTTGGATAATTTTTTTTTGTGTTGTTATGGATATAAATATTTATAAAAATTTATATAAGTAGATAAAATAAAAAAATATATAATTTATTGGAAAAAAAAATCTAGCAAAAGAGTTGGTCAGATGGTGAATCGATTCCCCCGTTTATTATAAGCGATATTATGCATTTCACATACAGTTATAATTTAGGGTGTCGTTACGACCCTCTAACTAAAGGTATTATATATAGAAGTAGCTTGACGCATGAAGCACTGATTTGTCACACTTTTGCATATATTACTATCATAATACGACACGTTTGGTCTAGTGGCTAGTAACCCTAGCTGTTAACCAAACGGTCGCGGGTTCGAATCCCGCTAGGGGCAAATGTATATGTGTTAACATTTTACCTTTGTACCTGAGTCATGGATGTTTTTTATTTATAATATGTATGTATTTACAAAAAAAAGTAATCTATATAGTATATCAAATTAACTGTCTGGTATCCATAATATAAGCATTAGTTGCTTACTGTGGAACTAGATGGTGCTGTGTGGAATGTGTGAAGATATTTATATTTATTTATTTATTTATTTATTTATAATACATAGTTATATAATATATATAAAAATTCTCTACATATATCTGTCTGTTTGTCCGGTTATATTCAAACTAAACGGTTAATGTGATTAATTTAACTTACTATTTCCCGAAAATCTACTTATGGGTAAAGTAACAAGTGTCAAGCTATTTGAATATAGCAAAAAACTACGTTTTATAAAGTATAAAATGTTTGATTGTGTATGAGTTTTTGAATAGTCTATTAATATCTGTGTTTCCGAACATATATATATAACCAAAATTTTTTCAAAGTACGAGTGAATAGGCATTTTTTGAATGGATGCTGGTCAAGAGCAAACCCATCTCTAATTAAAATAAAATATATACCTACTGTTACATTAGAAAACCTATTTATTTTTCATTTTGAAGATAAAACTTTTAATATTTATTGAGTTAATAATTTGTTTAATATTCAATTTATATTAAACTAGCTGGTTCGTCCGCGTTGAACGATGAAAGGTACCCTATGTCGTTTCTTGTGTCCCAGACGATGGTATGCAAAATTTCATGATAATCGGTTCAGTAGTTTTTACGTGAAAGAGTCACAAACATCCATACATCCAAACATATTTTCGCATTTATAATATTAGTACGGATTTGGCGATGTTTTTCAATGTCTAAGAGTGCAATGCTTGGTCCAGCGTTCCCTCCAAATATTAAATTAACATAAACACTGAGCGCTCACGAATGAAATCGAGAAGACGAATCTATCTGTTGGAAACCGTTAATTTGTACCCTCCGAAGGGAAAGGGGTTGCAAATGTTGTTACTGGATGAATGCTCGCGTAAGTGCGTTACAGATCTTTTCAATGTATAATTCAAAGGAACTTTGTACCTATTCAAATAAATGAACCCAGTGATACAATGCCCTTATAATTTTAGTTCGGCCTGTTCTCAACTCAAGATATTATGTGTTCAATTATACCGTTTTTTAATTTGAAAACTCTGTCTAAACTAACAATTACCTACAAATTAACAAACATAGATTATTCTTAACCACGTGACCATGTGACCTGAATTTTTTCTTAACCACGTGACTTGAATTTTTTTCTTATGTTTTCCAGAGCTGTCATAACCTAGCCTATCGTCTGTGCCCGGTTGCCATTGATTTCTGGAACACCCTGTATACCTACTTAGTAAAATTATAAAAAGCTTAATTTCTCAAAATAGTAACTGCTCGTGTGTGTGTGTGTGTGTGTGTGTGTGTGTGTGTGTGTGTGTGTGTGTGTGTGTGTGTGTGTGTGTGTGTGTGTGTGTGTGTGTGTGTATGTATGTGTGCTTTCAAAGTGCTATACTTAGCTATTTGTCCATTAGTTCAATTTTTTAATAACTTTAAATTTATATAAAATGTCTTTGTCTGATGCATAATATTTCGAATGAAAATGGTGCACACAGATGTCACTTCAAATTTTTTATTAACTTTTATCCATATCTGTCTGAAGATGAATTGCAAATTACTCATTTTATTTATTTATCTTTTAAAATAAATTTTGAATTCTATTAAAACTTAAATAATGTTCGTTACAATACACAATATGCAGCATCACCAAATTTGTTGAATAATAATATATTAAGTTGAATAATAATAATACGCGAATTATAAACAGAGTCGTAATAATCCGTAAATGGTTCGTGATTGTTGAATCACGTCATAAAGAATCATGAATATCTATTTTATTGCCAAAGATATGATTTAAAGGTGTGTTATGATTGTAGGCAAACAAATTGAAATAACTACAATTTTCTCTATAGGTTTTCATTAAAAACTAATAAATGAGTATCACAATCGAGTTGAGTTTAAATTTAAAACTTATGATATATAAATATCATAAGTTGCTAAAAAATTAAAAAATTACTTTAAAAAATAATTTTTTTAAAGTAATTTTTTATTTATGTCTAAAGATTTGGTTTTATGTAATGTAGGTCACAATAAAGGTCTAACGCTACCGACCTTAAGATACCATCCCTTAGGATAAGGTAGTGTATCCCTTGTATCCCTTAAAGACAAAGGGACAGGCACTGCAATATCATGTTGGTCTTCTCTACACGGTTGGTTACTGCTGCCAGACTTGCCGACTTATGGTTGCCAGCAGTGTGCCTGTTAAACAACAAAATTAAACTTAACATATGCACTTAAATAGGTTCTTGCATTAATAATTTATATGGTGAATAATATTCAAATATTTTTGTTAGAGAGAGAGTTTGAAATTTTTATTCTATAATACAAAAACCATGAATATTGAATATCAATTGTCATTTCCCTAACCTCTCTCACACTAAGTACTGTGCCATACAAAATAGTCAAATCGAATTTTATTGACGGAATAAAAGTGCATATATAAATTTTATGATGTATAAAGTGAGCATTTCTAAGAGTTTATGGGGCAAGCAGTCGGGTATTCGAGGGACAGAACGCCTAAACCTATCCTCACTTATATATTTTATAATATAATCGGTCGTTTTCATAGACACACAATACATTGCTGGCTGGTATTCGTTGTTATGCACTATAAAATAATTTACTTGATTTTTGCGAGTAAAAAACCAACTTACTGTCTTAAGATCCAAAAATATTTTAATGTAGATATTATAATTATTACTTATTGATTAATAATTACATAATAAGTAGGTAATAATGTAATATAAAATTCAAGTTACTATAGCACATATATTTTTAAATTGAGGCTATTAACATACATTATTACATTGCAAATTAGTTTGCAAATTTTTGCAATAGTTATAAAATAGTTTGCAAATAAATTCATTTCTTTGCAATTTGTTAAGATTTCACAGTTAAGTATTTGGATAAAACGCCGTTGTATAGATTTCGGATTGGTAGAAACTTTATCCCACAAATGCGCGAATTTTGAAACAATCTCCCTTGTTAGGTTAGGATCACACTATCAACTTATGTCCTACTATCAGCGGAACCGTCAGCTTGCCCGACACTCTTTATAATATAAAAAGTATACCTATGATAATATTGCTTAAGAAATTATGCATTATATGTTAAATAAAATTTACATCAACTGTAGTACTTAATATTTTAAAACAAACATAAATTTATTCAATAATAATTATATAAATATTTTTTTTACTATATTTAAGCGTTCAATGTATAACAAACAGTTAAACGAATACGCAATAATTGAAGAGGTGAAGTTACGGTGACCATAAATTCAAGTTAAATTGGAGACATATCTTTTAATGTGCGTTTATTGAAGTGTTTATGTGGAGGTCTCCTTAAAGTCGCGCCTCATCGTTTTGCTTAATGGTTGCAACGATCGATTTGCGTTCTCACTTTAATTACCCCCGTCTCTAACTGCTTTAACTTTGAATAACACAAATTCGATGCGATGCTCAATCATATATAGTCACACGCGTACCGCGGACGTGTGACTCCAGGGGTAGCAACAATAGGCAAGGTGCACACGGGAGGAATGACGCGCGACCTATCGCGGGTCGCACGAGTCAAATCTGATTCTTTTGTATTATTGTACACGTCACTAACGCGTCCCTCGCACCGTCCCATCGTTAAATATTATTATTACGGAGATTTATCGCATGGAAAATTGCATTTATTGTTAGTTACGACGCCCGTATATCATGTGATTATGAATTTCATTTTTATGTTAATGACCCTCTATAAGTTTTAGCAAAAGGTAGGGGTAAAATATAGCTAACAAATAAATTGAATTATTTATCTCGCGGCAAACAATTAAGACTTTATCAAAACTAATGTTCGTTTTCTCACATGTAGTTTATATTATTTATGAATTCTATTTTGTATTTATAAGCATAAGGTAAATTTATGAGAAATATTGAAATAATTAAATTCTTGAGTCTTTAAAGTCTTATTTGTGTTTATTATTATAATTATTTTATTTAAAAGTAGTTTTTTCTCGTAGCTTCAACGCCATTCCATGTGCGTATTCCCACAAAATATTATTTGATAGCGTTTATCAAGTAACGATAAGCATTATAACTCTTTATGCGCTAAAGATCGTACAATTATTATAAAGTATAGCATACAAGTTTGAAACTATCAACTTTTGGCAGCTGACTACACCGTTCAACCCCATTGTTACGGGCGTATCCATTCCGAAAGAAAACAATGGTTTGATCGTCTAAAATTCCAAATCAAAACTTACGTAATACGCTAGTAAGCCCGCGGAGGGTCCACACCGCCCCATACGCTTCGACAATGCATTAGCTAAAATACCTACGACCAACAATAGCATCTGACGCATTGATTAGCACGCACGAACAGTTTGCAACTGTGTAAACCTCGCTTAATGTTTGAGTAGAAAAAAAAAATTAAAATTTTACAGGTGAAACTTTAATGTTTTTAAAATTAATAAGCAAATTAACTGTGTTTGTATGGTTAACGAGTTATAATTTTTCTTATTACACCAAGTTACCATTTCTAGTCAAAAATAATTAGATATATTCTAATATTAGAATATAGATAATTATTTTTAGATTTAATTTATTAGTATAGATACTAATAAATTAAATTGAAGTGTATGTTTGTAATGTCAAAATAAATGCACCTATATAATGTATATATACATGTAATAGCTCTATTTACAATTCCATGAAACTATGGATTATTATTCGTTCACATCTATTTACCTTTGAAACAAATCGACATTCCTATAGACTTATTTATGGTGTATCTATACTCCGAATTAAACCTGTTATGATTTTGTCACATACTGTAGAGTATAATATATTGTATAGCAGTTTGTGAAGGGTCGTCAACTGATGGTCTTTTCATCCGAGTAGCACACGAACTGCGAACGTCCAATTATGAACGCTTTTATTAATTTCCACTGTTCTCTTTCATGGGGACACAAAACTGAGTCAATGTGAGCTTTGAATTATTCTATGATGAATTGTTTTTCTAAATGTTTGTTCTTATTTTGCTTTATTATAGAAAAGTAAGCATGGATTTGAAGTCACATCTTGAAAACATTTATTAAGTATATAAAAAGTTCATACTCAAGACAATATGTTAAATAGATGAGTAACTGTTTTAACTGTTATAAAATTTGGTATTAAAAAGTCATACAAAAATAATAAATTTCGTTTCAAAATTTAAACCCAAGATTTTATTAAACTTCTAATTGGTAGTACTTTTATGTATTTTTATAATTAATTAACCAAATTAAATTATAATTATTCCTCGAACTTTTAAGAAATAACTTTTATTTGCTATTTTCGTTATTTCTTAAACTTATAAAACCGTCTTTTCTGACTGACTATCAACGCACAGCCAAAGGTACTAATAAACATATAAGGTATCTGCCAAAAAAGGATTTTTAAAATTTTAAACTATGTGCGAAGCCGGGAGCGTGTCGCTAGTGTGTAAATAAACGTAACGAAGACGAGATGATACGATCGAAAACCGATTCTCTTCCAATTACGTGTACAATCATGTGAACATCTGTCAAACGCATCAATATTGAACTGGTATCTCTCAGAAGAGGGATGGCCATCGCTCGGTCATAGTGTTGCGAATAACTCACTATTAGGTATTTTAAAATAATACCATTCATTCATATCTATCCTCACTTTATCCCTTACACTTTATCCCATCCCGTGCATCACCCCTAGTGTTGTTTATGGTAGCTTTTCTATCAACATAATATCTGCGGCCTGGTGCTAAAAGGGCCAAAGTCCTTTTTTGTGAAAAATGGGATTTAACAGCAAAGTTGTTGAAAAAGAATGATATTTATTTGTCCTAACAATAACAAAAAGATATTTTAGTAATACTACAATATAACATGTAAATTATAACTATCAATTCTTGTTCATTGTTCTAATGCTTATTACCGAAAGATAGGAATATAGATATTGGCCCTTTTAGCACCAGGCCACAGATATCGTCTCAGAATATGGATGTTTTTATATAAATTTCAGCACACCACAATCATAAAAGGCAAAATAAATATATCTAAATATATAATTATTATTATAATTATTATTTTTAAGCATTTTTATTATTATTTAATAGTGAATACCAGAATGATTCGAAGTTAACATAACATAATTGTATATAGTGAGGGGACATCGGTTCGGAGCAGACGGGACGCTGTGTTATCGGTCGGTGGGGATCTTTTCATTAAGGTTATCTCCACATTATATCTTAAAAACGACACGTGAACTACATTCTGATGTGTGCAGAATTGAGTGGATATCTGGATGCACTTCAATATACATTAAAGCCTGGGAAAATTCTTGTGATTTTAGTAAAATAAAATTAATTCTACAATTCTTAATGTGCCTTAAACTTATTTTAAGATTGAGTTACATTTTCTTCAGCATCTTCTTATCTTATTGATACAAAATATGGATCTCATTTATACAAAACACCTTAAAAGGTGGACTTCAGCAGATTAAAACAATCATTACCTTATAGTTTATGAAATTTTAATGTACAATGTCAAACGTGTCTACAAAACACTTAGTCAAAACACAAAACACTTATTACGCTATATGTGGTTCAATCATTGATAATATCATCTAATATTAGCGCATCTCATATTTCGTATATGACGTTAAGGAAGATCTTGTATATGTATTTAAAAGTTGTTTTTTTTTTTTTTAATGAATTTTGGTAAGTTTTGGTAAGCGAATTTTACTTTGTCTTGTCGTCGTACATAGAAGAGTTAAAACATTCACTTCTTCTACTAAAACTCACTCTTTTTATGATAGTTCGTTCACCAAACATACCTATACTAATATTATAAAGAGAAAAGATTTGTTTGTTTGTTTGCATTGAATAGGCTCCGAAAATACTGGACCGATTTGTAAAACTCTTTTACTGTTGGGAAGCTATATTATCAGCGAGTAACTTAGGCTATATTTTATAAAATTACGCAGACGAAGTCGCGTGCAACAGCCAGTTATTAATATAGAGAGCTACATGAATTTTGCTAAAAGTTTGGGATACAATTAGAAATTTGGACTGTTAAAAAATGATTGTTTTTATATATTTGTGGTTGAAACAATAGTGGCTAAGTGGTTTCTCACGACCCCTCTTACTGAAGGGGGTTGCAGCTCAGCTTCAGAGAGGTAATTAATAAGTGCACACGCAGCGGAAATATTTTAATTTGCGACACACGTGCGCGTCGAATGCCGGTGCGTGCGCACAACGTTCCATCCGAGGATTTGACTGACTCGTTGGTTTAGAGGGAGAGAATTTGCAGCAATAGTCTACCTTAAGCACCTATTTCAAGTAGTAAATAAAATATGACTCAGATTATTCCGTTTTGCTGTAAAACTGTTTTAGCGAATTTATTAAAAAAAATTGCTATATTATTTAACTAATTACATTTTTATAATGTTAGTATAAAGAATAAAACTACTGGATTCTTTCAAAAATAAATCGAAAAAATTCAGAACTTCAGTAAAGTTTAAGGAATCATAAGTATTAAGATCATTGATGTAGTCTTGCTTAAGGAATAAATAAAGTCAGCTGTAAAGGTCATGTTAAAATTAAGTTTGAGGGTTAATGTATTTGAAATAAGACGTTTTCCAGTTAAAAAAAAGTAATATGTAGTACAGGGCATATTTGTTGAGTTGGAAAACGCGTAGTATTTGAATGTTTGCTCTGCAAAAGGCCCAACAAACTGGTTGACGTGCAGCTTTTCCGCCAATAGAGTCACTTCCGCCGCTGACCGGAAGTGGGCCGGCCCGCCGGGTCCCGACTCTCCCGGCCCGCCACAACAGGAGAGCTTACCTTAGTTTTTTATTTGTGCCAACGCTGATTTATGGTTGTTTTGAATTTGTTCCGGCCGCTCTGTGTACGCGACTACGCGCCAAAATGCTTTCGACACTATCAGGAAATCACGACGCCTTTTGCCGTTCGCGATCCAATTGTGCCAATCGGAACAGCCGAGTTGAACTTTATGTAACATTCACATAACATTTTCGCCAGCCAGTACTGATCCATATTCTATTTTTCGTGGAAATGTTCTATCGAGTTCAAGAGACTGGGCCTTGAACCAAGGAAGATAACTTTCCGATGGGAATAACATAGATAGATCCTCCTGATACTCGTACTAAATATTAGATACAGCATTATAGACACTTATTATTATGATTATATACAGCAATATTGGACAACTCATACCTTGTACAGTCGGAGTAAGAAAAGGTTTGTCACCTTAAGGTCGATATTTGCTTGCACCAGGGCAATTGTCAGTCATGCCAAAACTTCATTTCAAACATCTGTCAGTATTCTCATTAGTGCTTTAGTTTTAAACTAAGGGTCTACAACTCTGATAAAGGAATGAATTTGAAAACTGACGAAGGTTTTCGTACCCTGACTTTACCTACCCCACTATCCATGAGTCCGTTCTTAGGTAATAACAGCAGGGCTTCTAAAAAGATTCATATATCTTTATAACAGATCCTGTGGATTCTTCACTAAAATGTAAAATTTTCAGTTTCCACTAATCTCGCCACGCAATAAACAACTCTAATGCATTATCGTCAAAGTCTAAATTCTAACGCCCTAACACTTCAGAACAGATTGCATTGTCTTCAAACGTAAATCATTGTAAAATAAGATGCTAAATTCGATTCAGTTAAATTTGAATGTTTCGTGTATGACCTTAAAGTCGACTTTTGCTAGTATTGGCGAACGAGTTAGGCTAGTTTTCAGTTAGGGCAAAACGGTCTCACGTGGTAAGGTCACTTTGGCCGTGACAGACAAATTAAATCCAAATGAAATTCTGCTCTCTTGGTTTCATGTTGAAACATTTAAATATATATTTTCCTTTTTTTAAATAGATACAAAAAGCTTCGTATTTTCCTTGAAAGCTACGATTGCATTGCCAGATAACGACAACTTATTCCCTACTAAGGGATAAACAGGGAACTTTATTCGGGCACACACGATACACCTTCCTTCTATAAACATAATCTTTCATTTGCCAAATAGTTTACGGCTACTGCCCTCTTATCTATCCGTCCCTTTCGCACTAGTCGGTTGCCTCGCAATCTGTTGTCTCTGTTTATTAAAAGGTGCGTTCCGAATTGGTGGTGTTTTCTCCATTTTTATCGTCGGGTGACCCTTTTGTAATGATGATTGGTTTGCGTCACTAAATTGGAGGTGGCGTCGACACACGAATTCACTTAGCGGCCAGCATTTGGAATTGTCGCTGGCGATTATGGATCGTGTGCGGCCATTAATATGTGTAAAACTGTATAAGATTTTTTTTTATACTGATACGACTTTTGTCTCGGTCTAAATTAAGTATATTTTATCCCAATTTATGGACTATTGTCTACAATACTAGCTTACTGCGAATTGGCAGGATTTAACATTTTTTTAAGAGTTGCCAGACAGTTACTGACTTTTTACACGATAAGGAATGCTAAGGGAGCGAAAATAATTATTTTTCCAAAAAAAAATCGCAAGTATCGAATACAATAAGTCACGACAGATGGATCTCATAAAATATCAATAGTGAAAGGGAAGAATTATAAGCGGCCTATGTCCAGTGCCAGCTCATTATGTTCCAAATGCCTTTTCGCCAAAACGTGAAACACCAATCGGCTTTTATAGACGATTACTGACCGACTGATGAATATTTACAACAATTCCGCTCATATACAGGATCGCTAATAGCGCGTATCGATTTACAACTTGTACACTCGACCCATCATTTAGGCCCAGTAAAACAAATCGGAATATCTAATCGCCTTTTTATTCCGATTTCTGTACATGTGATACAATTCTTGATCTGGGAATGTTCACTCTTTCACTCGATTACTTATATACTTAATACCTATTAAAACATCCTTTTTTTTTTTTTTTTTAACGTTGGGAAATCCTCTTGGATACCCGGCAGTGTAGGGGTCACTGCCGGGTTATGCCGGATTCCTACCGGCTAAAACCCAACGACTTTCTATCAGCGCGACCGTTCATTGGCGGGGTCGCGGGGACGTTGTGACACGACTTCGGTGCCCCGCCACGGCTATTCAACGCGAGGAGACCTTGCTCCCTGTCAGAACCTCGGCGTACCCGAAAGTGAAGGTACGCCGGCCATCTCGGGGGACCATACGACGGGCGGCAGTCTCCCCCAAGACCACCGCCCCGGTCCCGGTCAGGGTGGAAGGCGGCGGATATAGGCCATCCGCCTACGCCCAAGCCTTCTCCGGCGGATTGGCTGGGAGAGGGGATCCTCTTCCCGCTGCCTTTCCGCCGCTTCCTTGCGCGACATAACGTGCTCACAGAACGTGAGCATCGCCTGCCACGCAAGGTCACTGCCAACCATCGATTTCACGACGGCCGGCAGCGAGAGATCGGCGCCCACGACGAGAGACAGAGCGACGCGCTGCTCTGCCCATTCGGGGCATTCAGCCAAAGTATGCTGCGCAGTGTCAACCGCGCAGCTACAATGGTGGCATTCCTCCGTGGGCTCTCTCACGGCCACCCGGTGAAGGTAACGCCCGAAGCAACCATGCCCCGAGAGCACCTGCACCAGGCGGAACGTGAGGGCACCGCGCCGCTTCGCCAGCCATCCCTCTAGGGAGGGCCTCAATCGTCGGGCGGCCCGCACTGGGCTCCGCCAGCCTTTCCTTCCACTTTTGGAAGAGGATCGTCTGGGAGTGTCTCCTCAACCTGACGACCTCCTCCGATGACAGTACCGAGCCGCTTGATCGCGCGTCCGAGACTTCACGGTACACCGCCGCCAACACTTCGGCATCCAACTCCCACGGAGGGGTGCCAGCCAGTACACACGCCGCCTCAAAAGAGATGGTGCGGTACCCCCTCACACCTATTAAAACATCCTGACTGACACCTGCCTTGTAGTTTCATGTCACTTGCTTACTATTGGATCTATGATTTTGTTTTGTCTTGTGTCTTCGTGTAATAATTCTGCTTTCTTATGTTGAAAAGTGGTCTATATTGTCTAAGAGTTTATGTGCGGACTTCTCCCGAAACAGGTATAACCTTAAACTCAACTTTAACTTAAAATATAAACCTAAATAAACTCGAAACTATAAATTTGTAAGTTTATTATGATTTTATGCTGGCAAGTAATTTTAGCCAAATTGTTATAATATATTTTTGCATTCATATATTTTCCTGCCAATTTCAATTTTATTACATGTATGAGTGTACCGAAAGTCTTATGGGCACTTAAATTTTTGTGCGTATTTATTTTCTTTGCATATATAGACTTTGGTAGATTCAATATTAGAATAGATATTCTACATTTTCAGGGTAAGCTCTCTACAATCCTCCTGATGCTTGCGATATTATAATCTATATTAATTACCTATTATAGCTACCTAACCTACACCTTATTAAAATACTTAGAAACAGCATAGAGGTTGCATAATGATCATATTGTTTGTAAATGCAAGTAGCTCCTGGATGGTATAGATTCACAATTGGAGCCAGCAGGTGGCGCTGCGAATGGGTTAAAAACTTTTTTTTAAAATAGGTCACTAGGTGGTAAACCAACCTTCGGGCAGGACTATAATCTAATACGTCCGCAAGTATTTTAATAATATTTACATTCACTACGCGTGACATAATAATACCAAATGAAAAGCGTGGAGTAATAATATGTATATAATATATATTTTAAAAAAAGGATTTAAAATCATTAGAACATTACGAAATTCAAACTCACGTTCATTTGTTACAGTTTACTTAGAAATGTAAGTTACGAAAGAGTCTATTTCACCATTTATTTTATTGCAAAATAACCTCTAAGTACAGTGTACGGATTCGCACATTGCTTTGTTCAATTTAGAAGATATTCAAGAGTAAAACAACGTTTTTCTAAAGCGCCACGTGGCAAGCGATAGTCTCAATTAGGTTCGCCATTGAACAGCGCTCCTGCGGAAGGTGGCGCGTGTTTCTAGAATCGCCTACATTCGATACACTCAGCGCACTAATGGTTCGCTGCCAATGAATGCAACATAATTAATTGTTCAAATTGTTAGCTTTGTTGTGAGAAAAAAATATATTGGAAAAACATAGGAACAATACGGTTAATTTTTTATATTAAAAAGGGTGGTCTGCGCACTTGATAGCAGTTAACTACCGTCACCTAAAGACAACAGTACCTTTACCATGAGTTATAATGACCGCACTCGTTAGAGAGAGCGTAAAATACTTATATGGAAAATTGTCAATTTGACATTGACAGTTGACAGTTTTTCTATAAATGTTTTACGCTCTCGCTAGCGAGTGCGGTGATTGTAAACTCATGGTTAAGGTACAGGAGACTGATCCACTACTCGCAACTAGTCCTTTATCCTGGTAGTTAACGCATTTTACTCCAGTTTTCTTGCTTGTGTCAGTGTGCTTGCACAACTTTATCATGAAAAAGAAGTCACACAAGTTTCGGAAGTTGTTTAAGGGATTAAACATTTTTATACTATAATTTAAAAAAAAAATAACTGATAGGACTGACTAATAACTGATAGGAATGATAGGATAAAAAGACTGATAGGAAATAATAACTGTAATTTTACACATAACTAAGATAGTGTTGAGCACTTTGAGCGTGATTGAGCTGACGTAATGCATGTGAATGACGTATAAAAATTATTTTTACCTGTCCATAAATACATCACGGCACGTCCAGAAAGCAATATTCACACATTAAAAAAGGAATCCCTATCATATACAACCTATTCACAGCCCTCTATGTATGCGTTTACTGTACAGGCCATTTTCAACTTTATGGCCGCACCGTTAAAATGCTATTTAACAAATTCCGAAGCATATATGCTGTACTGAAATGAAGTTTGATGAAAATGAACTTTGTCCATATGGATTTAGAGTTAAAATTCGCTCGAGCGGGAGGCTGTAGTGGACAGATATTAAAAGCAGCGGCTAGCGAAATGAACTCCGGAAGATGTATGAGCCAGCGGATTAAAAATATTTGTACGCACCATTATACAGGGTGTAATGAAAGACCCTAAACGTGCCTCTTTATTAACCATACAGGATGGTTTTAATTAAAGCCGGGTAATATTGAATAAAGATGCCTTTGAATGAGATGACGTAGGTCTGACGCCTGATATGCTTTAATCAAAAGATTGCTCAAATTGTCAGCAGACACCATTCCTGTTTTATACTTGTTTCAATCATCTACCTACTTGTTAGGCATAGGTAATCTTGTTATTAAGGAATTAGTTCCAAATACTGGATATTATTGATATATATTTTAATTAAACCTTTAAATCACCCAGGCTTCACTCATAGGTAAGGTAGGTAATATAGCATGGTCGTATAAATTGGCATAATAAGGACTTCAATTTATAATTAAATTATATCTTACTAGCTGGTGCCCGCGACTTCGTCCCCGTTAAACGATGAAAGGTATACCCTATGTCCTTTCTGGTGCCTCAGACGATGTGTATGCAAAATTTCATGGTGATCGATTCAGTAGTTTTTGCGTGAAAGAGTTACAAACATCCATACATCCAAACATACTTTCTCATTTATAATATTAGTACGGATATAAACTATATGTTGTCATTATTAAATTATTAAAAAAATAATTTTAAAAGCAATAAATTCCTAAGCCATGGTCATCACCAACAAATGATTTAGGTTTTCGTTGCTACTTACAAACCACCCTGTGCAGTATGACAGCACCGTGTCGGACGGTATCCTCGTGAGCGAGCATTCATTAAAGTAGCATAATGAGGCCCCCCACAACATCTGACATAGAATAAACATTTGTAACCTATCTGGAAACCTACGCAGACTAGTGTGAACCTAATTTAACCTACCTAGATTTGTCGATTAAAGCAGACGTGCAGTTATACGCACTTAGCTAAGGTATTTAAGACAGTGTGAGTTTTTAAATATAGCATTAGAAAGAGATTCAAAATAATTCGAATTCATGTGGAACCTACATGCTTAACTAATCTACAGTTCCGGTGTGGTGAATTATAAATGTTGTTTTTTTTTTATAATAGTAACTCAAATTTATAATGTTTATATACTAGAGACTAGACCCCGGCAGTAATTTTTTTCTAAAAATTATATAAATACATACACAAACTTCTTTCGTTCAATAGATACTATTTCTATTAGTGAAAACTGAATCAAAATGAGGCGCGGTTTAGAAAAAGTCAGCGAAGTAACATAAAGAGAATCGTCGTATCTGGTTTCGATTTATTCTATGATTCGCTGCACGTCGGCACCTTTCGAGGCTTTTAAAAGGCTCTCAGGGTGGCTAATCATGTGGCCCGCGGCGTTCCGACCGACATTATCACACTGTGCTCAACCTACAACCAACATGTACTTTTTATAGTTCTATTTAATAGAACACACGTTTTAATGTTTTAAAAATTGGTTCGCGGTTAAGGCGTAACAAACAGACACAGATATACATTCGCATTTATAATGTAAAAAAGTATAAATTTAATTAATATGATCACAGGAAATCTCCACATTTCTGTATAACCTCTAAATTTTTATAAGGCTTATTTTTTACCCAAATAAAATAGGTGTCAATAGGTTATTGAAAATCATTTTGGCGCAATAGATTAAGCACTAAAAGTTAGATATTTAATTTACAATTTACATGAAAATGTTGGCGTCAAAGCACCGGAAACAATATATTACTCGTCAAGACATTTTTCGTGTACAGAATCAAAATAGTTTTTACAGAGCACTGCACAACATCATGCAAACACCGCCTCTATATGTACTGGCAATAACGGCTAGTATCGCGAAGTTTAAAACTGCGGACATCGTAGATTCATAAATTAACTACATCGGTGACCTTGTCAATGTTATATATAACTACTAGCTGGTGCCCGCGACTTCGTCCCCGTTGAACGATGAAAGGTACCCTGTGTCCTTTTTGGTGTTCCAGACAACGTGTATGCAAAATTTCATTGTGATCGGTTCAGTAGTTTTTGCGTGAAAGAGTTACAAACATCCATACATCCAAACATACTTTCGCATTTATAATATTAGTACGGATTTATTGCAAATATTTTCACTAGTAACTGTAGAGCTTAACTTTAAAAATATCTATAGATAACTTTGATTTTGCATGTAATAGGTAACTAAAACCAATATTATCTCAAAAATTGATATCTACTAAACAATAGGTGTCCTATATTGAAACATAAATTATTAAATTATTATTTATTATAATTATAATAATAAATAATTAAATATTTATCCTTTTATAAATAGGTACTATAATAGATCGTCAAATACGACAAAATAAAACGAATCTAACACCGATTAATTAAAAACTTTACAAACAACTAAGTGATTACTTAAATAATTAACATGTTACCTATGATTTTTTTAAAATTATAACTTACATATTCTCAGAATGGGTTTAAAATAAAATTATTTTACTATTGATATGTTATTAGAAATATACATAGCGTTTTTTGCATGGGCACCGCAACGTCGTGTTATAGATAGATAAATGCATTTTTTTTTTTTAAATTTAATATTGTGACATATAAATCTATTCTCGAAGCAATTACCAATGAAAATGCGAGCACCCAATGATATATAAAGAGCGATAAAAAACTGTCGGACATATTGAGCGGTTGGAATGTAATAAAGCCTAGGTAATATCCCGAGCGGGAGCTTTTTTATGCGTGGCTACCTCACAAATGAACCCGCCTGATACTCGTATTCGAGGGACGTGGAAATTACATATTTAATGGCACAAATATCATCATTTCGAGATACTGCGAAATTCATATGGACTTTAATTAGATAAATAAGAAATCAAACATTCACATTGGAGAAATATATTATCTATGGATAAAAAATACTAATTTAATAATACTATTTGATGAAAATTTCAAAGGGCATAATTGATTCATCTGAACTATTATCCAAATTATATTTAAATGTCCCTCATACTAAGTAATTTGAAAAATCGCTCATGTAGCTCTTAGTAAGACAAATTATAGGAGAAATACATTCATGTCTCGCACATGTACACTTTTTAATGAAATTTTACTAAAGGATAAAGATAATCTCTAGTAAAAACTAAACTTCTCTAAACTAAAACTAAAACTCCTCTAGTAAATTTGTCCTCTAGAGAATAAACCTGTTCCACAGTTACATATTTAAAACTAAAAATATTACAGCCGATAATTCCTTCGATGGCCTACCATAACTTAAGTATAAATTGTAATCAAACATGAAATATTGTTATCGTTATTATTAGACTAGTTTGTAATACTTAAACTATAAGTGGAATTTTTTTATTAGGTGTAAGCTATCTATTCAAACTGTTATCATGTAACAATACCTGTAAGTTTCCCTAAAATAAAATAAATGAATAAATAAATAATATTATACTGTCAAAAGCGGACAATCTGTAACCACTTTCTTACTTCAATCACTGGGAAATAAAAGCACGTGTGCTGTTCTGTTTATCAAGTTGGGAGTCTAATTGCAACCGCCATGGCGTTGCTTGTGTTAATAAGTAGCTCACGGTAACAACTCGTCATCCTATCTGCAGCATATATATTAGGGTGTCCCAAAAAAATAAAAGTATTTTTTTTCCAACGCATACCCTCTTATTTTGTTTCAATGATGTCAAAGCTATTATAAATAAAGTTTCACGTATTTAGAACCACGGCAACCCGTGCCGACTTGCATCGAAACATGTCGGTACTTGTTTACTAAGGCGCGCGGGAGCCAACGTATTGATGTGCTTGTTGTTGCTTGTTTGTTTGATTAGTAAACGCATTGTTTTCATTCAGTCAACATGTCAATGGAGTTACGCAGTTCTAAAAAGGGGATATTTTTAATAGGGGACGTAAAACATCAAATTACTGGTTCAAAACTTCCCTCTAATGGACAGGTACTGGCAGTTCTGGGGCCTTACCACCACCTCTTATAGCAGTATTATTGTAATCTTACTTTCAAATTTCGTACCATAACCCCTTAAAAGTAAGCTTACTTTAATATTGTTTCTATTAAGAAGTTTTGTGACGTCATTCGCTATTTCGTTCAATCAATTCGTACCATGACGTTCCATTTGACAGTAAGCATTATTGTTTTAATGTCAAATTTAGCAATCTTAAAAAAGTTGCCTTTTCAAGACGGATACAAAACTGCTACAAAACTGCTAAAGTGAAATAAAGTGATTTCGACGAAATTAATAATATTACTGTGTTAAAAAGTGAGTAAATGTTATTGTTATATCGATCTTTAAGTAAATAAAGTATTTTTCCTTATTAACTGCATTGTAGTAATAAAAAATGTGTTTGTAGATGGCTAGTGAGTACGAAATTTTTGAATTTTTGGAAAACGATAACGCCCAAAGTAATATACTATAAATATAAATAAATAAAAATAAATAAAACTTTCCACAATTTTCA
This sequence comes from Synanthedon myopaeformis, assembly GCA_944738685.1. Classification (NCBI taxonomy): domain Eukaryota; kingdom Metazoa; phylum Arthropoda; class Insecta; order Lepidoptera; family Sesiidae; genus Synanthedon; species Synanthedon myopaeformis. The sequence goes on along the minus strand of OX122921.1, from coordinate 11,254,094 downwards.
AATTATATCACTTTACTAAATACAGAGAAAAAAAAATGTTCTAAGCAACACAGAAAATACTTTGTTTCTTGGTAAATAAATAAACAGATTATTTTTAATCAATTTTTCAATATATTTTCCAACAGTTATAAACATTTGAAATTGTTATAATTTCAGCTGAATAACATCGATGAGCAGCCTCGTGGGAATAATAGGGCACTACAACAAGGTTCTGCTGCCCGGAATGCCCTCGTTAATCTGCTGTGGGAAAGCCAAAACTTGCGATTCTGAAAAATAAATGTATTTTTTTAAATTGTTTTATAGAATATCAATAGAAATATTGTATTAATAAATAAAAATAATTGTAATATTATAAAATACTGCAGTACCTTTCAATCCTTTTCAGTGTGTTATATATTTGCTCCATGGTTTGAGATATCCTTTCGAGAACTGCACTGCTCCTAAAGGCAGACTCAGCTCGCAACTGAGAGAGAAATAGTCTTTGGGTTGTAGGCCGATGCGATATCTATTTAAATACAGATATTCCCGGAGAACGTGTAATTGGCGCAGTGACACCCGGCGAGACCTATAACTGAAAAGAAAATACATTTAACACTTTAATCAAATTGTTACACTCTTATTTATTAAACAAAATCACAAAAATAAAATGTTCACTTACTTTATATTTGACATTTTGTAATTTAAATTATAAATATATAAGTAAGTAAATAAATAAACCGAATCACTTATTTCCTTATTTCGTTTTAAAAAACGCGAGTCACTGACAAGTGTAGATACGTTCTAAAACTGAACAATGAACATAGAAGTCGCGAGAAGATATGGCATTTTTGGTCAATTTTTACATTAACAATATTAACTTGGAACTTTATTCCAGTGTTTCAACAACAATTCTTAGTTATAGCTATAGGAAACAATTGTAAATAGAAAGAAATTATGATATCTTGGTTTTGTAGCGTAGAAATAAAATATGTTTCAGAACATACCAAATACGATATGGCGTCATACTTAGGACTCTGTGGCATTATTTAGCAGGGAATAGACAATCATGCAAATATCATTCGTTCACGGCAGGAATAAAACAATATTGTTTTGTGGACGTCATGGTACGAATTTGAGTAATGTTACTTTAAGCTTAAAACAAAACTTCCTTAAAACATGATAGTTTACTAAAAGTTCATGGTACGGCCCCTGTTCTATAATATTCGAGAAGTTAATTTAAGTGTCAATGAAAGCGCCAATCTTACTATTCGTGAGTGCATTATTTGCTGGGAAAAGGCACGTATACCAACTAAGTCTTTACCAAACTGTGTTAAAAAACTAGTTAACTTGTACCAAGTTTGGAGAGATTTGCAAAAAAATGCAAATAAAACTCAAGGCGTGTTTGTGCAGCGTCGGCGAGAATTTATTTCAAATTTAAATGATTTGTTTGATCTCGCACACGCCGATGCCCTTAATTTAATGAGGATTAATGAAGATAAGATCTTCCTGCAGCGCCAGAGGGAGCCAGGTCGGCCTGGTCACTTAGCTGGAGTGGATAAAAAACTGGTCGAAAAGGAGGAAAAGGCCTACGTTAGAAACATTGACGAGCAAAAGCGACGTGATAAACATCTGTCATCCTTAACTCCTTCATCACCTTCTTATGAACCACTACAAGAAAATTCGTCTTTTGAATCTGAAATAATGGATTTGCAAGAAAACTTGCCCACCTTTACCGAGAGCACACAGTCTAACACTTCTATGAGGAAAAATTTCATAACTCCGAAATTAGTGGCAGCTTTAGATAGGTGTCAGTTAAGTATGCGAAATTCTGTATTTATTATTGAAGCAACTATTGAAGCGCTTGGACATAACACTGACGAATATCCTATAAGTAAGTCCTCAATTCAAAGAATTCGCACAGAAAAGCGAAAAGAGCGCGCAGAAGCTATAAAAGTTGATTTTCAAAACGAGGTACCGGATACTGTAACTGTCCACTGGGATGGCAAACTCTTACCAGCTTTAGATGCACGAAAATCTAAAGAAGAACGTTTACCGATAGTTTCGTACGATCATAAAGAACAACTCATCGCTGTGCCAAAATTAGAGAACTCTTCAGGAAACGAACAGGCACAGGCAGTTTGGAACGCTATGATTGATTGGAATCTTGAAGATAAAGTGCAGATTCTCTGTTGTGATACCACTGCTTCCAATACAGGTCGTATTAATGGTGCCTGTGTGCTTCTCGAACAGAAAATGAATAGAGAAATGCTTGTTTTTGCTTGCCGCCATCACGTCTACGAGTTGGTATTAAAAGGTGTGTTTGAAGCCAAAATTAGCCAAGTCACTACGAGCCCTGACATTCCACTGTTTAAAAAGTTCCGAGAAAACTGGAAAAATGTTGATCCCGAAAGGATACAGAGTTATTCAGAAAAGCTAGCATGCCTAAATGTTTCAGAAATTAACGAACTGCTAGACTTTTACCAATCTGAATTAATTAAAAAAATTGCTAGAGATGACTATCGTGAATTAATAGAGCTATCAATAATATTTCTCGGCGGAGATAGAGAGAAGAAACTTAGGATTCGGCCTCCAGGTGCCATGCACCAAGCTCGATGGATGGCGAGAGCGATTTATTCACTGAAAATAACTTTACTTAGCTCTCAATTTAAAATTTCGAACAAGGACAAGGTAGCTCTATTAGACGTGTGCCTGTTCATCGTGACATCCTACGTGAAGCCTTGGTTGCAATGCACTTTAGCGGTACAGGCACCATACCAGGATTTATGCTTTTTGAAGACCATGAAGGCTTACGAAAGAGTCGACAAAAGCATCTCAAAAGCAGCTTTACAGAAGTTCTGCCAGCATTTATGGTATTTAATAGATGAAGTATCTGTCTTGTCTATATTTGATGATAATGTAGACCAGGAAACAAAAGTAAAAATTGTTGCTAACTTAGCCAAAGAAAACTCATCAGCCTACGGTAAACGCTACATCCCATCGAAGGAAGAACTATGTGGCCCACTTTTCGGTTAGTAGAACTAGTAAAAATATTTGTTTTCTTTTATCACTTTGCTTAGATAACTTATTTCTATCTTTTTCAATTTCAGAGAAAAGCATTTATGATTTTGTGTCAATCAAAAGTAAGGCTGTATTCAATCGACTCAAAATTGATGACAGTTTCCTCAACGAGTGTCCTGCTTCATGGTCGAATAATACCTCGTTTCAACATGCTAAGAAAAAGGTGCTGGCACTGAGAGCAGTTAACGATACGGCTGAAAGAGCGGTTAAGTTAATGCAAGTTAATGCAAGTTACTGTGGAAGAGGAACAAAAGCAATTTTTATTACGTTGCGTACAAGAACACAGACAGGTATATCCGGATTGCAAAAAGCAAACTTTAAAAAGAAAATTTAGTAAATAATGTTCTTTTAACGATTAATACTTAATAAATATTATATACGGGTAAAAAAGTGTTTCATTTACTGAAATACGTATTAAGTTCTACAACCTCTCTATGGCTTCCATACTAACTTTTCATTCAAAGTTTGACATCAAGTCGGCACGGGTTATCATTATCCGATCGCCATAATATTTATTATTTAAGTCATTAGGGTCAAATGGAAAAAAAATAAGGGGTATGCGTAACTCCATTCGCAAAAAAAAAATTTGCCCTTATAGCCTGGGACACACTAATATATATATTTATCTGAAATTTTTCATACTTATGGCTATTTATGGTATGCAGAGCTTCTTTGGAAAATATAAAATGACATATAAATTTTCAGAAAATAGGTAAGCATGTAAGGGATGAAATCCTCTAGCTTTGTTCTTTAATATTTGATGTCCCGACAGATGCATACATAAGATAAAACTAAAGCCCAAATGTCATAGAAAGACTTTTTTTAGACTTTGGTTACCTATAGAAGAAATATGGCGCTATACAGACAAAGTTAGTTACGAGTACAAGAATGATGACTAGGTTTTTTTTTTATATATTTATAAATGTCGATGTGTTCCAATAACTTTTGTCATAGTAATATGTTTTTACTATTGTGTAGATCTGAATGTAACGAACGTATCTACAATCGGTTTGAAAACAGAAAATGTCGTCTTTTGTGTTCGTTTTTAATGCATGCTGAGTTAGCCTATAAATGTATGGATTGTTGTATAGTGTGTTGGCTTCCTAATAAATAAAATTAAAAAAAAAAAACATGAGTCTTATGTGGCTTTAATTATTTCAAGCTCCTGATTCACTCTTCGGTCGTACACAAGACAAGTGATTACGCTCACAGACATGTTGAATTATATCAAGTGCCGTCTAAGAGCACGATTTAGTCAATGTAGCGTCCAGCAGCCGCTAATTGCGCCGTATAATACAACGATAACCGCCCGACTCTTCCGACTCGAGTGTCGCTAATGTGTCTTGTATTAACATAGCTATGGTTACCGTCACTTTGTGAAGCTATTTCGTCAATTAAAAACTCAACTGTCCCAAGCAAACAATTCACTCTTAAAATTATTTTGTTCTGTTCTATGAGGATGAGGATTCTGTTCAATGTTCGATGAGGTATTTTTTCTTTTTAAATTATAGAATTGAAAATTACTTTTGAAAAATTAATTTTATACTTATAGAATATTGTCTATAAGTATAAAATTAAACATATAATTTTTATGATTCTTTAGGCCTATTTGTATATAATCTACTTATTGATTTTCGTAAGAGCTTCATTTGAATTTTTCTTCTTTCCCTTCTGCAACTTTTTAATAAATTAATATTTATATAATAATTTTTTTTATGTACCCAAAGCTAGACAGACTAAAGGTCCACTTGATGGTACGTGGCTACCGTCGCCTATAACACAAGCAACACCACAGGTTCTGCAAATGCGCTGCCAACCATATTAGGTGCTTGTTCACGTAGAAAGCCGGGAGCGGTGGCGGGCGCGGTAGCTGGAGCGGTGGCGGGCGCAGTCGCGGGATGATGGACGATGATCTTTTATTTTTAATGATTCACTGATAGACCTCTGTATGAACAACATAATTAAAACGTGCCATCATCTCTAGCGACAAGTTCAAACTGGTTGAACATACCTTACATGGCGAGTGAATCGCGCGCTCCACCGCTCGTACTTTGTTATTTCCGCGAGCGTCGCTAGCTTGGCCGCTACTTTCGCCGTGTACGTGAACACTTGCATATTATGCTGTGTGTTTGATATTTCGTGACTAAAAACTAGGACCAGGGCTAACGTTGAAAAGTTCATTTCCAATGTTGGCCAAGCTGTACATAAATCGCACTCGGGACTCCTGATAGAGAGAGAAATAACCTCTCGACCAATGGCTCATCAATTTTTACTGTTATTATTGACGTTATTGTTTGAAATGAGATATTACCTATCAATGTCAATACATTTTCAATTTGAATAAAGTTCCAAAAATATATTTATTTAGGACTCGTATTTCATACAAGTGCTAAACATAGTATTATTGAACTCGAACTGAAGTGAATGTTAGTAGAAAATACACTTGAAATGTCCCCATTTTATATCGTAGGTCGGCGCGGCTCTCGTGACGGCAAACATTTTAACTCGACAAACAGCTGGGGTGACCTGCAAATATAGAGGTGAAAGATAAACTAACAGAGGAGCGGTGCACCTCACATACACTATGCACCTTTGGATTCTGTTTATAGCACCTAAAATTGAGTCTTTTTATATTTTATGTATGATAATAAATAATAATAAATAAATATCTTCACATATTCCACACAGCACCATCTAGTTCCACAGTAAGCAACTAATGCTTGTATTATGGATACCATACAGTTGATATAATACATAGATTACTTTTTTTTGTAAATACATACATATTATAAATAGAAAACATCCATGACTCAGGTACAAAGGTAAAATGTTAACACATAAATATTTGCCCCTAGCGGGATTCGAACCCGCGACCGTTTGGTTAACAGCTAGGGTTACTAGCCACTAGACCAAACGTGTCGTCTAAAAACATAAAATATCATCAAACATTCCACACCTAAGTACCTAATACCTAGGTAAGTGATAAAATACAAATGAATTTTCAACTTATTTTGAATTTATTCTGTTATTAAAAAGTAGATAGACATCTTTAAACCCCATCTTATTTATTTAAACTTTATCTATAAACATTTTTATCCTTTAATTACCCACGTATTTAGATTGTGTTTGATATTTTTTTGAACATTATTAAGTCAATGAAAATATATCAGAATACATAAAAAAAATATAAAATGTAATTAAAGTATTTTTTTTTTAAATATGTGGGTATGCACTTTTGTGAAAATTTTCAAATTCATTCGAAGGGTACTTTTATTTAGAGATCCATTAATCTGACAAGCCCCGTCAACAAACAACTCGTGGGGACACGAGTCTATCCAGGTGCTGGGTACTCCCTTCTCACTCGAGATTGATGTGGTCACCGTGGCTCAAGTCATAAGCGACTTCCACTGATGGGAACTCAAAAGGCTTTTATTCTTCTAGCATATCCTCATCCGTGATCAACAGTGGACTAATGACTCACTAAATAACTAAGGCTAAGACAGGAAAACGTATTGAGTGAGTATTGAGTTTTTTTTTGAGATATATTACTCTCAAAAAGTATCACTTTCAAATTCAATAAACATGGCTTGAAATGACTATCTTTAAATAGTCTATACTAATATTTTAAAGAGAGAAATTTTTTATGTTTGTAATGAATAAACTCAAAAACTAGTGTATCTATTTTAAAAATTCTTTCACCTATAGAAAGCTACATTTATACTGAGTAACATAGGCTATATTATCTCCGTTTCTCAAAATCAATTTCATTTATTTGTGCATTTAAAAATTAAATCTATTAAAAAAACTTGAAATCCTTATACGCTGACGTGATCCTCTAAAAATCTGCGTCCGTATATCCGTATCCGCATTTGGTATGCCCACAACGCAAACCAAATGTTGTATGGTATATATTGTACCTATACCATACAAACAAACATATGTTCGTGTACTAAAATAATCACAGCTAGTAGTTTTGCTAAAATCGAAGTTTAATATCGAAATCACAGAAGCGAGCGTGTCACAAATTGAAGTGTATTCAACGCAATAAACCGAGTTAAGGAGTTTGGTTGGACTGCTTGCGATGAGCGATCGCTTAGTGATGAGCGCAAGCGGAATCTCATATCTCACCAAACTTGAGAAAATACTAACATCGTACTGTAGCTATATGTATTTTTAATAATTAATTTTTTTAAGATATTTAAATCATAAAATCACACCGAGGGTTAAAGTAATATTACTTTAAAGACTGGAAGTCAAGTAAAGGAAGAAGTATTTATCTTAGGATGTTATTGCCCAGCAAAAGCCTCTTCTTAAGGCATAAACCATATTAGGTAAGTACACTAAATATTGAGCTACGATATAGGTATTTATAAGGTTTTTTTTTATTTTATCCGAAGGTGGACCACGCTTATCTAGTAAGTGTCCATTTACCCTAGATTTGAAGACACCGAGGTTGTAATTTTAAGGAAACACGGACGCAGGCAGTGAGTTCCATTCCTTAGCGAGACATGGACGGACCTTCGGACAAGGAAGGTGGAACTGTAACGCTTCGTGCGTGACCGAGGAACATCAACCACGTGCCTCGTGGTCCGCAAGGTTATAGCGGTGTCACTGTGGCCTCACTCCTAGGCCCCGGTTTTACGACAGTGTGCGCGGCTAAATTACGTCGGACGCAGGAAAGAGTTCCTGTTACGACTTAGGTAAGTCTCCTCATTGTTGGCTTCTCTGTTACATTTTTATTGCAACTTCAATTCCTTTACTCATTCTTTTAATACACCGTAGCGTCTTTTACAACAGCCGCAAACCGATTGTTATCTATTTTTACCTAGGTATAATAAAATTTGTTCTTTATCATTCAAGTTCTGAAACAAAAGGTGAATTTAAATCGAAATATTGGATGCAAATTTAATTTATATACAAAAAGGGATATTTGAAAGTTAACGAGACCTCTTCGCCTACATTTTTTTAAAGTTAATTATGTAGTAAATCACAAATAGCCAGTAAATGCTCAAAAAAAGGGTCGATAGTAGAAGATTATCTAATTGAATCAACACAGCATTTTTATTTCAACATTAATTCATAATTATTATGTATTAAATTACGGTACGAGTATACATATAGATAAGTACCTATTTTATTACTTTATATAAATTATTTTAACAATAACTGGTTTATATTTATTTTGCAATTAACATATCATAATTTTATCAATAGAACATGTGGTAGTCATCCCTTGAGTCAAGATACCTATTAAGCCCTACTAACCTAGGCAACTATTAAGTACTAGGTTGTCTAGATTAATAGGTGCTTGCATAATATAGTGAATATCAAATTTTTATTTAACAAAAATACCTATAGATTGACACATATACATAGATAAGTATACTTTTGAAAAATTAATTTTATACTTATAGAATATTCCCTTCTTTTTCTTTTTCTTATTATTTTTTTTTAATTAATTAAATAAATGTAAAAATATATTTTTTATGATTCTTTAGGCCTATTTGTATATAATCTATAATAAATATTTTTTAAATTTATGGCTGTATGTAATCTAAATAAATAAATAAATAAAAATAAATAAGTATGTCACTAATTTACATATCTAATAATAACTATATATATAGCTATCTAATTTAGCACTAAAAGCCACAAGCACACCTACTACTAAGTATATAAGTTAATAAAAACAGCTTATTTATGTTACTATCAGTGATGTGTCCGCAGCTGAAGCGTTATATTACCACTCCATCTTCTTTCATAATTAAAGTGCCTTTTACCTCACTACACCTCCCCCCCACTCCCCCACTCCCCATTCCAGGCCATCGCCCCTCCCCTCCCCTCCCCTCCCCTCCCCTCCCCTCCCCTCCCCCTCTCCCCGCCGTGTCCTTTGAGCGGGCGCTGCCTCATTACCTAGGACTTTAGGTAGCGCTAGTGCTTCAGTAATTAGCCGCCACGCCAGCCTCGGCTGCCGAGAGTACAATGAGTACTTTGACTTCGTACGTAGATAGGTACCTACCTACCTACCTATGCGATATTTATAGCATAGGTGTTCCTCTATTTATTAGCTATTCTCGATATAGTTATTTTAAAATTGAGTTGGCAACATTTTAGGTACATCCATTTTAAAATTAGGTACGAGTAAGTACGAGTAAGTTGTGCATATTATACTTAAGGTACTTACTGTAATAGTTATTATACTTAAGAGATATTTTTAAAGCATTTTCTAAGTGCGCCTAAAGTCCCTTCATTAATAACATGACTACTAAGTGATATTTTGACAGTATGAACTCACTATTTGAATAATATTCAATTCAATTCATTTCAATTCATATATTTATTGCGAAACCATAATGTGACCATTTATTGCGAAGGTGTTACAATTATTAATATTGTTATTAATATTATTATTATTAATATTAATATTAATATTGTTACAATTAATACAACTATTAATACGTTATCTCCTCCTGTGATAATAAATGATAATATTAGGTATAAGGCCTGTATATCAAAAAGTGACTGGTATCTTTACATCATTTGTAATATTTTCGGAGGTTTTTAAACATGTTTTATTTGGGTAGGTATAGAATCGAGATAGGTACCTATAATCTACAGCAATACCTATGGTAATCTGGAAATTATTCGTTGTGTTACTTATCACGTTAATTGTTAAGTTTACCAAAATATTAACTACCTATTGAAGTTATGTAACAGGTAGATACATCCTATTGATTTTGAATGGTATAACTAGTGGTTCAAATGCATAGGTAACACGTAATTACTTACTAGTAACAGCATTACTTACATTCATGTTCGATCAATAGATATCGATTGATCTGTATATTTTAAACTAATCAATTAGATAAATATTTACAGTTAATTTTATAGAAAACATTAAGAATTATTATCTACTTTAAAAACTGATTATTAAAAATTGGTATAGGGATAGGTTATACATTTTTTGATAAAATTCTCTTTAAGCCGAAACCTTTTATCTTCAGTTCAATGAAAACTTAAAGATTTTAAACTGTCATAAAATAAGTACCTAGTAGATAACTTTACCTACATATCCAAGTCAGATTTAAATTGAGGGAATTATGGTTAAGACAAAATTCAAAAACTATTCGAATAAGTAGCCAGTAACACATTTTTTGCGTAAATAATCACAGGCGCCTACTTACCCTACCTAATTAGTAATAACTTTGACAATTGACGTCTTTTTATTTCAATAACATTTAATAAAAATGTATAACGTCGAACTTAAATTTGAATGACAAATTTGTAATTGAACGAAAATGTGCCTTACAAAACAAACTGTATGTAAAATATTGATACATTTCAATTGATTATAGATCAATATAACGACGGTACTATAGATGAGAGAAATGGCAATATATTACCTCGCTCGTGTCGACCTTTACAGAAGGACGCCTAGCGCCCACCTCCATACTAAATTTAGCACACCTCAAGGAAACATCAATCGCATCCACACATGCGCACAATAATTTTTACATTTGCCACACACGGAAACCACCTGTCACTCCTGTGGGTGACCGAGCACTGAATGCGACCAACTGTTGAGCTCGGCGCACCTGTATTGGCAGGTATACCTGTAGTTACCTTGCGGCGACCAATCAGCGCGCAGCCCACCTGCGCAGCTCGATAAAAAGGGGGCGTGTGCTTGGCTGGGGCGGTGGAAAAGCACCTGTGCGCACCTGTCGTTACGGTGTGCAGGTGACGCGCAATGCCGGTTGGTCGTCACGAGGCGATGCCGCGCTCTGATTGGTCCTCACCTGTCAGGTGCGTAGGTAAATCGCCAGGTATTGGTGGCGGTATCTAGGTCGCCGGATGTAGGTCACAGAGTACGTTAACTCGACTTGTTACGCGCGCCTTTTTCTGCTAGTATAGAGTGAGTGATTTTAATTGTCATTTTGAAATGTTGTCTAAATTTTTAAATAGATTTTAGACATTATTTTGATGTGTTAGCTTAATATAATTATAGGACATAAGGCTGACACTACTAACATTTAAAATTATTAGGTATAATTATTATAATCCCCGATGGTTGTTGCTGTTGAGGTTTTATTCTTATGTTAATCGATCTCTATGGTCGATTATTCATCGACATTCGTCTTATGTCATATAGAATTGCAATTGTTATACTTAATATAAAAATACCAAGAAAAATATGTCATCGTTTGTGCTACAAATAAATATTAATTAAAAAGTAATTCGTGCCTATATTTTCACTTTATACCTACATCAAAAGTTGCGAAATAAATTACTTATTTGAAAAATATTTTCAATGTTTGCCTACCTTTTAAATTTAATACATAAACTACAAATAACAAGGTTCTTATTAAAATATGACCTTTTACAAAGAAAATAAAGTCGATTTTTCAAATTTATATAAAATGTAGATACTTCCCCAGTAGTTTCATTTTACCTAAGCCATTAAATGAAACGTACCTATTACATAGCTATCACGTAAGGTGGCATATAATGGAGCGAGCCTGATTACAGCCTCCCTCAGCCCACTCCTGCAGGAGCTGGGAGGGGGTTCAAAGCCAGGTCGAGTTTGAAGACAAATTGTGTAGTGAGGTGCGGGGAGGGACAGAAAAAATGGCGGTCAAATGATTGCTTTACTTGAGCTCATTTTAAATGATAGATATGCAAATTAGTATCAAGGTGTATATAGGTAGGTACGTTTAGGTATTATAACTTTTTTCATACCTAGGTACCTCATGCAAGTTATATATGATACCTACTAAGTATTCGTCAGAAGTTATCTTATTTATATTAATTTAAATATTTAAATAAATGTGTTATCGTTAAATTTCTTAGAAATAATTGAACGAAAATAAATGCCTACAAAACAGATATAACATAATATCTATGTAACGCCATAGGTTTTACATGTAAAAATTAGGAGGGGATAGGAATGTAGGCTCTAGTAGCCCTTAGCTACCTACCTATTGACCGAAACTCAACAGCTCATCAAATGCTGTTATTCAAAAGTTCTTTTTTGACTGCAAATTCAACCTACCAACTGTTTTATGAACTATTCATCGCTACTAGATAAATTATGTAAATTTAAGAAAACGGCTGGCGATTATAAGGCTGACTATAACTAAGTTTTAGCGTGCGGAGGTAAATGAAGGCAAAGCGAACAATGCCTACAAAGTTTCTAAAGTAAAGAACAACAGACTCACCGCTCGACGGAGCATTGAAGCCGGAATATACTTCCTTAGCTGGCTGAGTCGAATAGTGAGCGAGTGGCGAAGGAAAATCGGGGTGTAGAATTGCAGACTAAATAAGTAAAAAGTTCACCACAAAGCTAATTATATTATTACTAAGTATATTATGTAACAGAGTAGTAAATAGTTGTAACGTTTCAATTCAATGTTAAACTGTTTGACGTACGAGTATGTCTAAGAAAAATGTTTTATTATTTATTCAATTTGATGGACACTTTACATATATTTGCACTTAACAACATTTACATAAGTCAACACGGTGTTTATACAAATTGTAGATGTTATGAATGAACAGTTATTTTATATTTCAAAAATTATTCATACTTTTAGATATGTCTAGCAAGATTAAAGAAAAATGTTTTTCTGAAAGTTTTTTTTTTCTAAAAAGTATTATAAGACGTTAAACAATTTTTTTTACAAAAAAGTAATCTATATTTTTTTTCTTAAAATTTGCGTTTCGATAAAGTATTGTTGAAATCCTATTACATAATACTTAACCATTTATTTATTTATTTATTTATTGTAATAATGCCAAATTATTCTTGGAATAGAAATCATAAATGACACTATAATAATTGTATCATGCTTGTACTAGGTACTATAAAACTACTTTTAATTAATTACAATATTGGAGTCAATAAGAACAAATATGAGCAGTAGTCTAAAAAATTAATTCACCGATTCGATCAGATCACTTCGAACATTGTTAATGTTTTAAATATATTTTAAAACATGTCGCTTTCTTTGCGATTTCAAATGATTTTAGTATTGAAGTGAAAAAAGTGGCTCATTTGAGATTAGCAATAAAAAAATGACTGGCAGTCGATGGACTAGTCTAGTCACTATTAGCTCACGTGGAGGTTTTCTACCCATATCTATTTCAGGTAGATACAGCCTGATATATGCAGTAGGTGTTGTTAAAATTTTTGACTTTAACTTCTGTTTCTTCAAAACTACTTCATGGGCCCCATAAGATAATTAAATAAGAAAACTTTGTTATATTTCCATATCATAAATTTAATCACTTCATTTTACATAGCTATGTATAACTTCATATAAACATAATTCATCAAAATTACTTTATAACCATCTCAATACAATTTCTAAAACGCGCTCCTAAATATCTTCCCCTTCACTTGTTTTTTAAAATCACCTCTAACATATTTAACTAATTTTCAATAAAACACGAATATATAATTTGCTAGAGCCTTAAATGCTTAAATTAAGTGTCAATTAATATAATTTGAAATTAATTGTTCACGCCAAATATTTTAATAAAATTGTGCCTCAATACTTTTTTTTCTCTTCGTTTCTTTTGTTGTTTAACACAGGTTATAAAACAGAATGCAACGAATATTTTATAAATACAACAATAGCGACCATCCCAAGTGGTAATGTATACTTATAATACCGTCATATGTCTCTCTCAACAGTGACAACTATTCACAGAGATTCGTAGCCTCTAACAGTAGGTACTACCGATCAGCAATGGGAAAATTAATATTATTAGGTAATCTAAAGTTTCAATCTAAAATGCCTTAACTTGGCAATGTAATATGAGGATGCATACAAAAATCATAAAATGAATTTGTCTGTTTTGCTTTAAATGGTTACACTCTATCAAATAAACAAATATCAAGTCAACAGTTACTAACAGTTGTATTTGATATGCAGAATTGTAATGAATTATATACCTCTGACATATTTAGGTCAACCTCTTATGGGACATCTACTAAGAGGAAACTCGTCCTCGACTTCGCGTCGTAACCCACTTCCAACACTGACGTCACATCACCTACTAAACTTTAAATTGAACTTACCCCTACTACAAATGCCTACTTTATTTCCAACTGGCTAATGCCCGTGACTTCGTCCGCATTGAAAGATGAAAGGTACCATATGTCCTTTCTTGTGTCCCAGACGATGTGTATGCAAAATTTCATGGTGATCGGTTTAGTAGTTTTTGGGGGACAGAGTTACAAACATCAATACATCCAAATATTTTTTTTTAATAAAAGATGGGTTTGCTCTTGACCAACAACCAACTGTGTAGCAAGGATGAGGCCTAAGATGGAGCGAACCTCATTCTCAACCCAGAAGATGCCTATTCACTAGAACTTTGAAAAGATTTGGGTTATATGAGCTCAGGAGTTCCAAACGTTGGCAGTGCGCATTATAAAAGATGTTTTAAAGCGCTTGGTCCGAAATAGAGGGATATCGACAAGATGAGGATGGTAACCAGCCGACTGTATGTCTGATGGAAGAAAAGGGAAGGCGGTATGAGTATTTATAATATTAGAACGGATTAGTACGGATGTTTAAATGTACTTAGGTAGGGCAGAACAGAATATACGCATCAATATGCATTCAGTACAAACTGCGTTCTGTATATGTAATTTGAACACTCCATCTGGTTGCAGTTACCACTGTCTCATGGAAATGAAAGCTCAATAATTAAGGCTTTATATTTGTTAATGCTCGTAATTGGTTTCGGTTCATGAGTAAGAAATGCCAATAGCCTTTTTGTTTATATGCCTTATCAATGTAGACAGCTCATCAGCTTCAAAATCGTAATTGGTGGCAAAAAATTATAACCAACTAATTTAAAGCCTTTATTGTCTTCCGTTTACATTTATTAGTTGACATTTGAGTATTTATTTCCTTATGTTTATGTTTTTATAAAATTAACACGTACGATGATGCTCCATTTTTTATCTGTGTATACCGATTTATATAGGATAAAGTTCAAGCATACTTTACTTACGCAACGAAATACGTACAACGAAGGCACTATTATGTAATTATGGTAATCTGTAATTGAGTGTTTAGAGTCGTCAGATTGATTTATAGGTACCTATATTGAAGTTACAGCATATGTGACTTGTATATTCTAGTGACCTTATCAGTATAGACAAGAAAGACCAGGCCACAAGAAAGAGTCAATTATACTAAAGGTCAAAAAGTTTTGATCATAATTAATTATTGACAAGTTTTGCTGAGATTTTATATCGATAAATGTGTAGATTTGAAATTGGAAAGTAGTAAAAATATCGAACCGCAATCAGTTGTGGTTGTGGGTTGTATCCAGAGAGTATGTTTTCCGCGACATTCGTGACGCCGCGTGCACGAATTCATTTCAACTTGGCTCCAAAACTCGTGACTACCTTTTTTTCATACTAACCAAACTGAATACGAAATCATCTCGGGCTTCGGGCTTCCACATGCGGATGCGACCATCCACACTTTCTGTACATGCGAAGGTATGGACAACTTTTTTAAAACATCCAAACTCTTGCCTCGTTCATTGAGTCGTAAAATAAATGTGTATAATTTTTACAGACATTTTTTTCTACATAAATATATTTTAGCGAGAGGTGCTTAGGCTTAATATAACAAACTTCATAAAAGATCCAAGACAGGGGCCATAATACGAAATTAGCAGCTCACTTGTATCCCGTCTGGTTTAGCACTCAACTGGGACAAAATATTGTTAAAATATTTTAACTCAATGTGACGCTTCATAGCATTTCGATCATAGACATAAACCTCCTGTTAGCCCATTTTCCTACGAAGTAGTTGTTATTACGTATCGCAGTGCGCGAGTTGAGAGGTATTATTTGTATGTGGATAAATGTCTAATTTTCCGGTTTCGCCCGCGTAGATTGCCCGACACCCGCGGGACTCTAAACCACCTACTCAACATATTTTACAAAAGCCAACTTCAATTCTATGCTAACAATGTTTAAATGCATACAGACTCTAAGCAAAATACTTTGAACTTTAATTTCGACTTGAGAAAATTTTGGTGCCGTAAGAACTTATAAAATTTCCACAATGATTTACATTCCATAAAAAGTGTCCTTGACGAAATATCATTTCTTAAGCTTAATAAGCTTAGCAGCTTGCGATTGAGGTACAAAATATACATAAATCTTTCTGTACTACTTATAACTATTTTAAGACATTTGAGACCCTACTTCACATAAATTAAGTATCTCTTTTAGATACTTTTTAGTGTTGGTGATATTGTGATCTTGATTCTTTTTAATATTCTCCTAGATTTCACACATATAAATTAAAAAAAAAAACTATTCATTTAAACATTAGAAAACCGTATATGAAGAATATTTATTTTGCACTATATTATAAATATGATGTGATTTTGAAGTCGACATTCTTATATATTTATTTATACATCGTTAGAGTGTTTGCGTTTCTTTTAAAACGTTACAAAATATACCGAAGACTTTAAAAACTAAATGTTAGGATTAAATTGTATTGTTGGATATTGCTTTGACTTGTACCTATAATGTAATTAATTGAATTGACTTATTATAATTTTTTTATTTTTTTTGAAATTTTTAACATGTAACATATTATTATAGCTGTAGATACCAATAATTGGTATGCAAATGTAAAAGTGTTTTTATAACTAATGTATGTGACTTGGTAAATTTTGACGTGCTGTTTGTATCTCGATTAAATAAAATAAAATAAATGTTAAGTATAATGATAAGTTAACAATGTAGTCGTTAATAGTAATATGAAATCTGTAAAGCGAAAAACGAGGGAGCATTTCGTTGACAAGAAACTTGTAAAGCTATAAACGATTGGCAATAGTGGAAGTTTTCCAATCTGAGAGACCAGAGGAGAGAGGAGAACGAGGCTCTAATATTGGATATAATATTTCAACACGTTTATTGCACTTGCGACCTCTCGCCAACGCCATACCACCTCCAGTCACAATTACTAACTCATAAAATTACTGTCACCTTCAGAGACAACATATTTCTTATGGGACCGAGTGGCAAATTGACAGACACTTTTAGACATGGCATCATTTAGCATTTCTTCATCTATAAAATGTCTAATTTCATCTTCATTTATTGTGACACTAGCTGGTGTCCGCGACTTCGTCCGCGTTGAACGATGAAAGGTAACCCTATGTCCTTTCTTGTGTCCCAGAAGATGTGTATGCAAAATTTCACGGTGAATTAGTTTTTGCTTGAAAGAGTTACAAACATCAATACATCCAAACATACTTTCGCATTTATAATATTAGTACGTAAGTACGGATTTATACAAGTGAAAATCCGTACGTAAGTACGGATTTATACCAGTGAAAAAAAAAAGATCCATCCCGAGTTTGTGCATTATAATTATAATGATTAAATTATTAGATATTAAACTTTTTGCTCAAACGTAGCTAGACAATACTACTTAGGTTACTTAGGTATACTTGAAAACGAAAGTTATCCTAGAATTTAAAACAATTATTGAAGATCTAATTTAATTGACAAAAACATTTAATTTTAAAAGCAGTGATTTGGATTTTGTGTTTTAAACAAATTGTCGCTTGGGACGGAATCAATTAAACTTGGCCACCTTAATTATTATTTATATTTTGCAATTTGTATTTTTTTTTTAATTAAAAAGACTTGGTTGTAATAGATACCTAAATATTCATCATCATTAGCCTGTGTCCCTCCACTGCTGGATGTAGGCCTCTTAAAAGCTTCGCCACAACGCACGGTCTTCTGTCCATCGCGTACAGACGCTTCCTGCAAAGCCTTTCAGGTCGTCTGTCCGCTTGGCCGCAAAGCGTTCTCTTTTAGAATAAGATAGGTCCCCGCCTGAGACCTAGTTTTTAAAAGATATACATTAAAATCTATGTGTGATATAGTTTAACAGATATCAAGAAATTAGTAAGGCGTGCAAATGCCTTCAAACATCTAGCATTTGTACGGAAAGACAGTCCTGTTCTCAAATTTCTAAGCGGGTGAAGCCGCATAACATAACTAGGACAAAAATAAAATTCATATTTCTAGATTCTATCATTAGCAATATAATATGCTTAAGAGGTGTCTCATATTATTCGGACACTAATAAGTATTTTTGATCTTAATATTTCCTTAATATTTTGTATATCTAAGTATCTCATAATTTATAGGCAGACCACCAAATTTATTAAAAAAAATTAATTTTATTAAAAAAAAAATTGTTGCAACAAAGAAACATCACATGAACCCCATACAATATTATTGTTTTTAGAGCGTTTCGCCAAAGACAATGGCAGCCATTATGATATTAATATAATAAGTACAAGTTATTGTAGAAGACATGCTCTCAGCGAGAAGCGAGGTATGATGGCATGGCGGTATGGCGAGCACGTGTGTTCGCACAAAAAACCCGCCTTAATAAAACGAGGTGCCGCGGGGGTCGTCTCTATTGTTGCGCCATTCTCTATGCATCGCTTATCGATATTGCTGCCTCCCTCACTCACTGATTTAATTAAACTAATTACACAATATGGGTTTTGCTAAGTCTAAAGTGAGAATACCTAATCTGCTTCTATAACGATTAAGAGTTGAGACATTTTTCGTTCTCTTATGTGTTACTGTCGACTCAAATTACCTTTCAATACAGTCATTAGTGCTGATTTTGATAGAGAAAGTTACAGATTTGTAAATTAAATGAGTAGGTCCACTAATATATTATAGACACTTCAGATAATCAGTATCAATAGAATAAAGTTCAATTGAATAATGTATCTAGAAGATACGAATATCATTGCATATATCAAATTTATGATGTGATAGATAAATTTCTTCAATCTTAAACTGGGGCAGACCGTTACTTGGTAGTAAACTCTAGATTACATCCACTTGGTCTCTTGTTGTTATCTCATTAGAGTCTGCATCGATTAATACAGCACATTTACATATCTCTGGTAATAGGCATCATATGTTAAGTATATTAAGTAGACCATTAGACTGTCTGCCATATTTTAATATAAAAAACACATTATGTACCACAAGTTTTACGATAAGTCAACAGTCGACAGACTAGCTGATGGTGCACTTGACGGCAGGTGGCAACCGACGCCTATAACACAAGAAACATCACAGCTGCTGCAAGTGTCTTGCAGTAGGATTAAGCATAAGGGATTGAGATGGGATAGGGAAATGGACTCTTGCATCCCTTACCTAAGCACTCATCTAAACACAAAAGCTCACATACTATTATTTCACGATGGTCTTTCATGGCTGCCCAATTGACTGCGAAACGCACAGTACCTTGCCACTTCTTAAGTATATACTTAGTGATGCACAATGTTATTGTGATTAATTTCCAACGATCGATCGATAGTGTCGCGGTACATCACTAGCGCCCTCGGACGGGTTTAATTACACGGCGCAGGCGACAGGTTGTCGGCTGACGTCACCGCTGCACATATGTGTGGGTGTGTTTATGTGCCACCTCTATTGTTATGCGGGATCTACCTACCGCCACAGCCGCTGTGTGGGAGGTACGCTTCCATACTTACTCTCTCGTCTCAATTAAAAACCTAAATGTGTACAAAATAAGCGACGACGTACGTTATTGCTCGCCACGTTGTACGGATTCACTCAATCAATTCTGTACGAGCGTTGTTAAAGTTGGCTTCGAGATAATCATTTTATAGTTAAGTTCAATGCATGTATGTTGGTATACATTTATTACGTTAGTACTATGTGCAATTGTTTTTATTTGTGATAATTGGCGGCAGTCAGATTAGAAATTGATAGAATTCCTATAGTAGTTCACGACAAGGTGAGGATAGGGAGAAAAGGTTCTGTTCTAGAATCCCTCACATAAGCAGATAAACACAACAGTATGACATGATAGACAGACAGGTGGATTTTCTTTCTAGTGGCAAAAATATATAGAAAATATTCGACACCTAAGTTCGATCTCTTTTAGAAGGGATACCTATGTCATTTCAGTTAATTTAATGATAAATACTAAAATTTAAATTACTATTTACTAAAAATTTAAAAAAAAACTTCCACTACATGGCATTAACTTACTACCATAAGTAACTTCGAAACGTATAAACACTATCATGTATAAATAAATAGTTATTTTTGGAGCCTGTTTGTCGAGTGCTAGATAAATATTTTTTGGCCCAAGTGGATAAATATTCACACCCATTGTAGCAAAAATAACATTTTTTATTAATTCTGAGATATTCATATTATCGCTTGGCACTGTCTTTTTAATTATTTTTTTTAAATTAAAAAGTGAAATGAATTTAATCTATGATCAAAATCATTATTCCGTATTAAATAATTAATTGCCTAAGTAAGAGCTTACAATTAAATAATATATAGTACTTAAGGATTTTTTAATCTAGATACATTAAAAAAAAAACTTACTACATATCTCGTTAGCAAGCCTAATATTTAGTGCTTCTAGCTTCAGCATAACCCATAAGATTTATAAATTTTTTGCTTTATTACAATGTTCCTATTCATTAAAAAAAAAAAAACACAATTAAATACATTGTGTATTTATATATCTATATAAATGTCCAATAAATAAGGCAGCCATTATTGTGTGTTAGAAATAAATATTTAAAAATTCCTCCAAATAACACCACATGGGTGTGAGCGAACCAAGACACCTTAGCAGGTAAACGCGGTCCTTTTGTGAAGTCCAACCTTCACAGTCCACTTACAACTATTCTCAATCCTATCCAATTATAATAAGTTCGACAATCGCCTGATCGTAGTCAGTGTTATGCAGTCTCATACAAAAAATATATATAAAAAGCGACCTTTGTCCTGCACATGTGCCGCCTTCGTGGAATCGTGTAATTAGTAATTGTATTGGAGTGTGTGTGTGTGTTTGTGTGTGTGAGTGTGTGTGTGTGTATGTGTGTAAAAACCGAGTCAGGTATGTGTCTCTAAAAATAGAAACACATGTTTGTATCAACGTACCTATAATTTGGTTTTAATATTAATTGGAATTACCTGCTATGCTCTTAAAGTATATTTTGTTTTGACACCAATTACTATTAAGTACTTATTTTGATGTTTGAAACAAAATTGTTTCTGTTTAACATCCGTGTGTTGATTATATTCAACTAATCAGTAATAATTATATCGGAGAATAATATAAAATTAATTACAATTTATATACAACTAGCTGGTGTATGCGACTTCGTCCGCGTTGAACGATGAAAGGTACCCTATGTCCTTTCTGGTGTTCCAGACGATGTGTATGCAAAATTTCATGGTGATCGGTTCAGTAGTTTTTGCGTGAGAGTTACAAACATCCATACATCCAAACATACTTTCGAATTTATAATATTATTACGGATTTTAGACTTTTGAATTTTATCCACAATATATCTACAATTTAATTCAAGAAAATATATATCACCATCATCATCTCAGGTAATAGGACTATAGGACGTCCACTGCTGGACATAGGCTTCTATTATTTTCCAATAGGATAGGTCGTCTCTTATTGGCCCTTATCATGTCATCTGTCCACCTTGTGGTTGGACTTCCTATGCTGCGCTTACCGGTCACTACCTACTACCTATGTATCCTGTCCACTGTACACTTCAACTTACTTATCCACCGGTCTATGTTAGTTAACTTTCGTTACGTCTATATACTTACCTATGTATGTTAAAAAAACAAAAATACTTAGGGCCTCTTTCATCAACTACAAGTAAAGTGTTGATTAGTTACTTTTAGAAATAATTTTATGTTTTATTAAATTATGCACTCGGTTTACTGCATCTTTCGATAGGCGATTTTTTTTTTTTTTTTAATGTTTGGGACTTTTACCGTACAAACAAAGGTATATCATTCCCGTTTACAGGTGACTTTAAATGACGGTTAGCCTACTTGACACACGCTGAAAGAGGCCGTTAATATATTTGTCAATTCTCGCTTAAACATTATGCTTATTATTAAGCCATAGCCATAGCCACGTTAGCCATTAGCCACTATTACAGAAGATTTTACTCACATTACCTTATACAGAATGATCTGAAGCATATTTTTACTTCATAGTTGACCATCAGTCTATCTGCCGCCCTTTATCATAAAAAATCCCAACTTTACATATACGCATTTATTATTATTTTCAAAAAATGTTGTAAAGCAAATCTTATACGATAGAGAAAATTTTTGGCAAGAAACATATGACCAACCTACCTACCTCCTCTGTAACGATCAAATAAAGGACCTTGATCTATTTTTTCAATTTATATCATGTAAAATATTGTGAAATACAACCGCCGTTGGAATTTAACATTAATCATAATGTTGTTCACCAGAGATATATCGTTAATTAAAACGTAGCACTCGAAGAGCGAATCAGTTGCGAAAGAGGAAAGCGTTAGCTGGCGCCCTCTGTTGACAAGTAGAATTACTATGCACGCGTTACCTCATACAAAACACCTGAATTTTATAATGATATACTTACATACATTAATATAGGTAATCTATGTGTTATAGATCCTTACCTTGACGATTATAAATTGTTAAAAATATAATAAAAATATTCAATTAATATATTTTTTAAATATATTAAAAAAATATTAATAATACCGAAAAAAATCAATATTTCTCAAAAATATTTTTACATGCTAATAAGTAGGTACAAGCTAATTCTAATAGGTTATATTTTTTATATTATATTCTGTTATTAATAATTCATACAATTAATATGCAAAAAAAACTTTTGTACCTATGTATAAAACACACATTAATTACATTAGATACTTTACATATAAATATTTGTAATATTATAGCGTCAATAAAATGTAGCGAGTTCCTAAAGCAGGTCCGGTCCACATGCGAACAGAGCGTCCGTTGTAAGAAGCGTTCGAAATTCGAATCGTCGATACGTTTGGACGTTTGCAACAATTCTGCGAACTTTCCGCCCTCTGACATACTTCCACTAATTTCGCATTCAAACTGTTTGCTGTGCATGCGATTTACGACCGTATTGCCAATAGGTAACTATAACGATAATATTTTAAAATCGGCTGAACAAATCAAACATTTTTACATAAAATTTATTATTATAAGTTTAAACCCCTAAACTCTAACGCATAGTTTCATTGAGATAGTTTACTGTCAAATTTGAAAACGGCCGCAGCCGCAGGGCATAGCTAGTCTTATATATATGCGAAATGTTTAGATTAAATATTTCAATGTTTGTGACTCAATTACGTGAAAACCGCTGAAACGATTTGGATGAAACTTGGCACACAGATAGTTTGTGTTCTAAAATTAAAGACGATCTAAATTTTTCATCCCAGTTATAAGTTTTCGTTGGATAATATTTCGCACTTTAATGTCAAAATTAAACAGCAAATAATGAATTTAACTCTACATCATTGAACTGGGAAACCCTAGGGAAAGGACTAAGGCTATTTTTATAATTAATCATGTGGCGAATTTTGAAAAAAATTGATGTTGTTATAAGATATATTACTTACCTATCTAATAGCAATAATAATCTTTTTTAAAGACATATATTTTGTTTATAATTATAGTATAAACAAAATCAATTTTATTGTATCAAAATAAGATAAGTTGGTCGACTATATACCTACTTACATTCTGCAAAAGAGAAATTCTTTTTAATTATATGAAGGTGTATTCAAAAATATTCTGTACTAGCTGGTGCCCGCGACTTCGTCCGCTTTGAACGATGAAAGGTACCCTATGTCCTTTCTTGTGTCCCAGACGATGTGTATGCAATATTTCATGGTGATCGGTTCACTAGTTTTTGCGTGAAAGAGTCACAAACATCCATACATCCAAACA
Organism: Synanthedon myopaeformis; assembly: GCA_944738685.1. Classification (NCBI taxonomy): domain Eukaryota; kingdom Metazoa; phylum Arthropoda; class Insecta; order Lepidoptera; family Sesiidae; genus Synanthedon; species Synanthedon myopaeformis. The sequence continues at coordinate 11,230,159 of OX122921.1, read as the reverse complement.
TACTTTCGCATTTATAATATTAGTACGGATTGCATAGGACTAAATTTCTGTCTGTTATAAAAGTCAACACATTTGAATTTTACCATCAGTTCGAATTGCATCCGTACTAATATTATAAATGCGAAAGTATGTTTTAATGTATGGATGTTTGTGACTCTTTCACGCAAAAACCACTGAACCGATCACAATAAAATTTTGCATACACGTTGTCTTGGACACCAGAAAGGACATAGGGTACTTTTCATCGTTCAACGCGGACTAAGTCGCGGACACCAGCTAGTATTCTATAAGAAAGAATTGGCAAGACACTTCAAGATTCTCTTTTGAAGATCAATCTGCGAAATAAGAAAATAATAAACAAATATTCAACCATCAGTCTCAAGCAACCAAATCAGTCAAATAATCATTATAAATATAAGTACTGTTTAACTAATCTTGTAAATTTGTATTGCAGGACTTGAATCATATAATTTGGGACCATATCATGCAAGTATATATATATAAATGTACCTACTCTGGATTTTTGTTTTTAATGCTTAAGTTTCGTGTGGGTATAATATATATTATTTATAATTATTATTTTTTTCTAAATTTTTAACAGTGACAAAGTGTAACATATTATTATATCAGTCATTGGTACGCAAATGTAAACGTGTTTGTATAACTAATGTATGTGACTTGGTAAATTTTGATGTGCTGTTGGTATCTAGATTAAATAAAATTTAAAAAATTAAAAAAAAATTAAAAAAAAAATCCATAATTCTTATTTGATGTACAAAGTACAGGCAACTTGGTCTAATTGTTATATTCATAACAATATACATAGTTCGCAATAGGTAGTTAGGTAATAACTTTTTAAATAAATTATAGTAATTAATAATACATAGGATAGGTATCCGTAAAATGTAACATTATACGTCGGTGCCTGTGTGCATGTCAGGATGCACATCCCGGATGTCGTATGAAAGAGCCTTTATGTAGTGGTGATTACGTATCGCGTGCGTTTTGAACATTATTTCGTTTATAAGTTGTCATTTTTTTATATTTAACTTTGAAATGAGTATTTCAAAAACAAAATAAATATTTTTGAGACAAGCTTTTTTTATAAAAATTACATCGAAGTAATATACTTAGCGAGTATAACCATTTATAAGTATAAAATCACACATAAGCACACTATAAGATTGTCACAAACACTTACAAAATGAATATTTAATATATATATTTATAATAATAAAAATTAAGGTTTATTTAAATAATAAACCTTATTTTTTAAATAAACAATTTCAGTTTAAAAATAACATTTAGACATTCGTTTTCCACACACTTCATGATTTATAATGTCTATCGAGTTATTTCGCTGTGTAATTATAAAAATATCGTCTAGTAATGTGTGTGTGTGTGTGTTTTATTATTAATAGTACGCGATACAAGCGCTAATACGAACTCATTTATCTAATAATATTTATTTATAATATTTATTTATAATATGTTGTCGTACCTACAGTAATATGAGTAAAATTTTACTAATTGTCAAACTGTACCTTATGTATTTGTCTGTATAATTAACAAATATTTTATTGTATTAATCTTGTCCGTCCGTATGAGTCAACATCAGTCGATTTTTACTTTAAAAATATTTGGCCAATTCTGCCAAATAATAATAAAAAAAAAAAACATAAAATGCAACTACGCATTTGAAAACACCTTCAAATGTCACGAAACGGTAAAAACAAAGGATAAAATGTCTAAAATATAATCACGTACTGTTTTACGTTGATAAAACATTATATGAATTTATTAAAAAAAAAAACCAAATGAACCCTTTCAACTTGGAAATGAAGTTGAAAATTGTCTGAAAATTAGTTTCAATAGGTACTTCTACTGAAACTAATAAAAACCAGAAATGCACTCGGTGTATTAAAAATGCAGGAAAGTATACACAGAATACCTAAACTACAGATAAATTACAATGAGAGATGTCCGTTTGATTCGAGACATAAAAAAAGAGTAGGTTATTTTAAAAATATTGCGCCACAAATTTTGTGGCCACGAAACTAGCGGACGTGTTTTACTAAAAGTAACTTTCTAAATTACTCGTATGTATATGGGTCAATCAACTTTTAAATGTTCCGATGATGAATATTTTTATTTTTATTTTTTTGTCTCAATGTCTACTTTTAAATATTGAATTTAAAAGACAATTATCTATTATTAATGATCCCACAAAGAGCAGAGCTGTGTTTTTTTAATTTACAAAATTTTACTTAAATACCTCTGACAACTCAATTCAAATCTGTCCCCTGAACCACTAACTCAATAGATTTTATAAATATTGTGAACATAATTATGATAAAAACAAACACTTTTTTTACTTAATTAAAGCATTATAAATCACAATTTTTTAGAAATTAAATGCCATAAGTTTTAGCACCAATAAAAATATTATTTAAAAATTACCTTTGCATATAAAACAGGCGAAATCTTTTTAGATATAGAGAATATAGATCCAAGCTGTTGAAACATTTTATGTTAAATGTTTTGACGTGTTTTTGTTAAAAATCAGGAACAAATATTGTTTAATTTTGGTGACATTTGTCTGCCTGTATGATGTTTCGTTTCTTAATTAAGTATTTTGTTATATTTCTCATGTAAGTAAGTGCCTTTAAGATTTAATGAGAATAAAGAAAATATAAACCTAAGTTACGGAGTACATTCTATTTTCTTTTTAAGGAAAAGAAGATGTAATGTCTAATGACGTAACGTTAGTAAAGAGTACACATTATACCTAAAAAACAGTAAAGAAGAGTAGACCAATGCTGCCACTACTATAATTAAGAAGGTTGTAATCAAAATCAGTGAAAGCTTTTTTTTTCTTGGTTTGCTAAGATGGATTTGCTCTTGACTAACAATCAACTGTGTAGCAAGGATGAGGCCTAAGATGGAGCGAGCTCACCCAGAAGATGCCAAGATGCCAAGATGTCAAGATGCCAAGATGCCAAGATGCCAAGATGCTAAACAAGATTCCACGCAACTACATCCTGAATATTGATGGTTAATGTAAAGAACAGACATTTCAGCTGCCTTATCAGTGTCTGATTCGCATTTATATTTAAAAAACAGTCTAAGTGTCTTATCGAATCACCTCTTAATAAATTTTATTGGTATAGGCATATGAAATAATTTTAAATAAAATGATTCATGACGTCATATTTTCAGTCAATAGAGTGAGATATCATAATGATTAAATCTAATAAGCTCGTGTATGATCGTAAAGCTTTATATCAATTAACAAAGTTTTACTGAAACGATAATTGAAAATATTTAACAAGTATATGTTGGATTTTTTTTTCAACGTTAATGCATAATAATCGCGTGTTTCGTGGCTTCATCGACGGAGGTGCGTTAATCAAAGTCAGTAACCAGACATAATTCGGTTGAATTAAAAGAAACAGCGTTTGAAAGTGGTTGAAGTCACTGCATTTGAAAGTCCCCATTATTATCTTATATTAAAACTTATAATGTATCTGAATTTATAAAATCTATCATATATTTTCTAACATCCAAGATGCTTCTGGCCAATCCTAATGACCAATTCTACGGCCGACGTGATGATGATGATGACGATGATGATGATGATGATGATGATGATGATAAAATGACGAAAATGCTTAACATTGATAAACGGTTACCTATTATATTCTATACAAACTTTTTCAATAAGAGTGGACTGTAGGTATATCTTCTTCATTGATGGTTAATTTTTTTTCTATACACATAGAAAATATAATAAAATTTATAATAAAATTATAAAAAAATGAAACTGGCTGGGCCTTCTCATGGTAGGCATAGGATAAGTGGCTAAACACTAAACATTTTGTACAGTGATTGTTATTGAGTGACTCTATGTCAGAGACATTTTTTGAAATTTTCAGCCGTGCGCGCGCGCGTTTGTGTGTGTGTGTGTGTGGGTGTGTGTGGGTGTGTGTGTGTGTGTGTGTGTGTGTGTGTGTGTGTGTGTGTGTGTGTGTGTGTTCAAACATGACAAATGACAAAAATATTATATTATTTGAATATGGATATCGACTATGTGGTAATATTGTTGTTCCAAATGAGATCGTAAATTTTTTATTACACTACAAGTCTAGTTTTCGTGACACAGTTGTCACCCTAATGAATATTTTTGTATTTCATTTTGAAGCACAAACTAATATTAGGAAAATAATTTTCTCGCTTCCCTTAATACAACTCTCAGTGAATGTTATATAAGAAAATACTGAGAGATTTATAGGGATTTTTCATGGTTCGCCATATTGGCGGGATTAATATATTTAAGTAAGCGTGTAAGTGATAAATATATGAGCTAATAAACGCTAAGTCGCGATAAATCTCTTTGGCGCGGCAGCCTTGTGCATATACAGTGGCGAACTACAATAGATTTATGATCGCTAAGTGTGATTATTTGAAAAAATTATTTAGCTGTATATAGGCCTACACACTTTTAGATCCTAAACAATGGTCCTAACTAACGAAAAATATGTTTTTATTTAATTGCTGTTCATAAAATGCTTCAATGGCATTATTTTAGTAATAAATCCGTACTAATATTATAAACGCAAAAGTATGTTTGGATGTATGGATGTTTGTAACTCTCACGCAAAAACTACTGAACCGATCACCATGAAATTTTGCATACACGTCGTCTGGGACACAAGAAAGGACCCTATGTACCTTTCATCGTTCAACGCGGACGAAGTCGCGGGCACCAGATAGTGTACAATAAATGATGGGAAATAATTTAACTAGGTAGCGTAGGTAAGCTGCTTTTTTGACGACATTATTGCAAAAGAAATATTTTTACCAAATATGGACATTTTTGAACACATATTTTTTAAAATATCATTATGATCGTCAGACTTATTAACACAGCAATGCAAGCAAAGCCACAGGTGCTTGCAAGTGCACTGCCGACCATAACAGGATTAAGGATAAGGGATTAGGAAGGGATAGCACAATGGGCTCTGGCATCCCTTAATCTCTCACCGAAACACAATGCCTTATTCCACAAGAGGGTGGGTGGTTACTGCCACCAGACAGGCTGCCCAAATGACTGCTCTGACACCACATTCTATACCTATACCAGAGACAACTTTGAAAAGTTTATAAGTTCACTGCCAAAGTTGGCTCTGCCGCCAATTAAACCCTAAATACTCAACCCAAGGTTTTGTCATTGGTTATGTTCAAATACATAGTTTATTTTTGTGTTCTCACTGTGAACATTATAGAAGAAATTAGCTATATATTGCGTACCTACTTTAGAAGTAATTATAGATAGACTTAGATCTAGTTTATGGTTCGGTGTAATTGTTTAAGCGAAGTGTTTACACGAGGTGAAATGAAACGGAGGATGAAGCATCTGTCGGTAAATTTTTAAGTGATTCCCATACGATCCAAGTGGGAAGAGATGTTTGATTTAATGTATATGATAGTTGGACGAGTGCCAAGCACTGTTCATTTGTATCTGTGGGAAATTTTAATAACTGCTTACTTCAACGAAAATAACCTTTAAAATTTTTATGATGCACAAATCGATTGAAAGACAGAAAAAAATTAGGTATTTAGTGTAGTTAGTTTAGCATTTTAAAAGCTTTTAGAAATATTTACTTAAATAAATCAAACTAAGTAGGTACTTGTACGTGACGTGTATAGAATAGTGTAAATATGTGGGACACATACAAAGATATACAAATTAAATATTATACATTAATAAAATATTATAATAATGTATAAATACTGATAATTTATAAATGTGAAAGTAACTGCTTGTCTCTCGCCAAAAACATCTGAACCTATTCACATAAAACTTTGTATGAAAACGAATTGGAAAGCGCAGCATAGGACGACCAGCGGCCAGGTGGACAGACGACCTGAAAGGCTTCGAAGGACGCGACTGGATGTGAAGGACAGAAGATCATGCATGATGATGAGACTTGGGTGAAGCCTACATCCAGCAGTTTAGAGACACAGGCTGATGGTGATGATGATAACTTGAGGACATAGGCTAATTTTTAAATAACCTCGGGAAAAAAACTTGTAATAATAATTGGTTTAATATTCACTTGTGTATAACGTTTACTAGTATTGTAAATACTGCATAACACACATCAGAAGAGATGTTGATAAGAAAAGACGTCGCGCAGAGCAGAGCGTATAAATGCGCGGTTGAATTCGATTCGTTTTAGTTCCGCAGCCAAATTGCTTCCAGGGAACATTATGTTGAATAACGCGACCAATTTAGAATAAATACGCTATCAAATGTAGAGGAAGGTGGGCGAACGTGGACAGCACAATAGGAGCAATAAAGAGAGGAGGATGGGGCACTCGCCAACCGAGCGGCATGTGACTGGCCACTTGCATTTTTTTTAAATAAAATTTGCATACGCTTAGGGTCGTGCACGATCGCGCGGAGACGTTTTAAACAATATTAAAGGGGATTGCTGGGGTTAAGTGGACGCTTTATTTCATACTCTCCAATCTCTAATGAAATTGTTAGCAATATATGCACGATTTTTTTGGTTATAGTATTTTTTGGTTAGATTGTCGAAAAATCTCGACAATCTCTACTCTATTGCAAAAATATATTATTTTTGCGGGTTGATTTTAAGTCTTTTAATGTAAAGTTTAAAGAAAATTGATCATTTCAGTAATATACAATATTCTTTTTTTAAAATTGCAGTGGTAATAAACCGCGAGGACTTATTGGCTAATCTATTACTGTAATACAAAGTTATTTTTAAACTATGCAATAAATTTAGATCATTCAGAGAAGTTTACAATGTAATTAATTAAAATGTAATAAAATTTATAATAAAAAAAATTTTTTTTGGAAAGATTGCAAATGCATTATAGTGGGAACACTTTATAATTCCAAAAAAAAAATCTAAACGTCTGTGATCTGTTTGTGAGCTGCCCCATATAGTCCTAAATTAGAATTGGTACCGATTTCTTAAATGAAGGGCCCATTAACGCGGCGATGTGAATGGTGTGCTACTAAGTTCACACGTCTGTCACTCGCCAGTATCGTGTCATTACAATTTAAAAACAAAACCACCTCAAGGAAACGTGCCTCTTAATTGAGGATCGCTTTGGCATTTTCAACTTTATATCTCAGGGGATAAGGGTAGGAAATAAAGGCGCCATGACAGTTCTTCTCTCTCCCACGGTGTTAATTCTATTTGTGTATGGTATGCTTTAATGTGTGCTTACTGTTTAACGAGCGAATGTTTTTGAACACTAACACCTTAAAAGACCAAACAGTAGGTACTTATGATAATATCAGACAATTTTTACTGGAAAATTGATAAGTAAGCGGCTTATTCTTAAAATACTGAGAATTTTTTTTTTTTTTTATCGAATATTATAAATTCGAAAGTATGTTTGGATGTATGGATATTTGTAACTCTTTCACGCAAAAACTACTGAACCGATCACCATGAAATTTTGCATACACGTTGTCTGGAAGACCAGAAAGGACATAGGGTACCTTTCATCGTTCAACGCGGACGAAGTCGCGGGCACCAGCTAGTTTAAAAAAGTTGTTTTAAAAGTAATAAGTAGTCTTTAGTTTTTATTCAAATCTAGCTGACCCGACAGTAGTTGCTTGACACTTTCATTTAAAAATATCATCCCAATTTCCGACTTTTCCCGTATATTATCCAAAAAATTTTAAACAAAAATGGTATCCTAAGTATTACATAGACAACATTTTAAAAAAAATCACCAAATTCGATCGCAGGTTAGCAAGTGATGCTCCGTCATACGTGTTCTAATTAATTTTTATTTATAGATATTTTCAAACAAATAATATAAAGGTTTTTTAGGTTTTTTTAGGTTTAGTCGTGGTTTCTTACAATTGGACAATATTTAAAAAAAAAAATTCCATTTCATATATTTTTAATATTATTTGTAGCGTTCTTAATCTTCCTCCCGGTCGATGTGATAATACTTACTGTGGTATCAATCGAGGATGAGTGGCCGTATATCACATCGCATACGTGCGTTCACCTCTCCGGCGAACGGGACGCCCACCATTTTGTTACTTTTTAAATTTTTTTTTTTTTAATTCTGCAAGCGTCCCACACGTGGCGCCATCACCCTTCCCACGTAACCTTCGCGGGGTCCACATCCAATAACACGCTTCGGAAACTCTCAATCCGACCAATAATAAGAGCTATATTCGATTGCGCGGGCGGCAAACCTTCGGTTTGCCATGTTAGCGTTAAATTAACAAGAGTTAGGCGCAGACACGTTTATGGACAAATGTTGAAAACACCTGGGCTCTTTTCTTGTTACATATTTATTTGAATTCTCAGTATTGGAGTTTGTTTTTAGAAGCTTTATTGGTTTAATGAGATATCGCGTAGCCAAAAGTCGATGATGTATCCCGAAAGGTGGGTTCAAACATTTTGTTGTTATAAAAGTTCGGTTACATTTAAACTAATATTATAAGAGTGAATTTAACTGTCTGTTTGTTACCTAAACCTTACTCAAATGATTATCATGAATTTTTGCATACACTGTGAATGATACAGAAAACGAAATAAGTTGTATCAAGAAAAAAGTAGATACTCTTCCCGAGGGATCACATGAAAATAAGGTTTAGTATAGGTTTAGCACAATTTTGTTTCGTGCGAATTGTGCGAAAAAGTGACTTCAAAATTAAATATATTTTTAGTCGCTGTTTCGCATAAATATTATGAAAATAAGGGTCATTGTCGCCTGACAAAACTTTAGCAGCAATAAATTTTGAATAAATTATTTCTCATATAATTTGTGAGGCGTTACATCTTTTTATTTTTAAAACGCAGACGAAGTCGCAGGCTTCAGCTATTATTGAATAATGCGTTACCTGTTAACGCCGAGCTGTTTTCATATAGGCATCTCTCTGCTTCACACTCATTAGCGAGCTGTCAACGGCGTTGACAACTCACATGAATAATTGCCGCAACGGATGTACCTACGCACCGACGAAGACAAACCTATGTTTTTACAACGCTAATGCTGATCCCAGTGTCATCGAGATAGATTGATTTTCAATCAGTGTCAGCATTTTCCTGTAAATTGTGATAAGTTTCAACATATCTTTCGACAGATTCTCAATGCTGTTCAACAACAGAACATCTCAACAGACATGTTTTATTATTGTTAACTGATATAATTATTAAGTCATTTTATGCAATACTAGCTGGTGCCCGCGACTTCGTCCGCGTTGAACGTTGAAAGGTACCCTATGTCCTTTCTTGTGTCCCAGACGATGTGTATGCAAAATTTCATTGTGATCGGTTCAGTAGTTTTTGCGTGAAAGAGTTACAAACATCCATACATACTTTCGCATTTATAATATTAGTAATACAGATTTTAGGACAAGTTACAGATATGTAGAAATACCTATAATTATAAAGAATGTTAAACTCGTTTAATAATTTATTCTTGTTTTAAACATAAAAATATATCGTAAATCATCGCTAGTGGTCAAATATATTATTATTAACATATTATATTAGTGATCGTAAATCGTCAATTGAAAGAACTTAATATAGGGTTTTTCTTAATTATATTCAATTTTTATTCATTTTGCGAGAGAATATGATTACCTACGCAACACTTAAGAAGAAACACTTCAATAAAATGAGTGACAAAGCACATTACTTTCTCAACAGCACATGTGCGACTAATGCAAGTCAAAACCCACTTCAATATCCTACTTTTATTTCATTAGAAGAATTACTTAATTCTATTCTATATGTAGGTACACTTGCGACATCTATTGGGATATTTGCCTATCATATTTAAAATTTTTATATACATATATAAAAATTACATGTCACGTTGTGTGTCCTCGATGAACTCCTAAACTACTGAACAAATTTTGATAAAACTTAGTAACTATGTGTAATTTGGTTTAACATAAAAGATAGTTTATATCTCAATTTTTTTATTTTATTTTTTTAATAATTATATAATATCATTAACATAGCGCCATCTGTTTAATACTTACTCAATCCAACAATTATTTGCTATAATTATCTGTGAGTTCCATAACAATCTAACAGATGGCGGTGTAAGTTAATTTATTGGCTGGATTGAATAAAAAATTGCACCCATGCGAAGCCGGGAGCCGGCCACTAGTACAATATAAGGTCTCAATGTTACGCCAATAAACCTATTTTGATGAAATTTGGCACTAGCGATATTTTTCTATTAAAAATTAGCAATTGAAAAGCTTTAAATCTTAAAAAATATTTACGTTCGAGTAATCATTATGGACGTAAACTCTAAAGAGAACGTCAGACGCTCTCTAAATACGCAATAGATGAAATGTATGAATGTCATACAATGTTTATACAATAATAGGTATTTGGCGACAGGTTGCTGGCGACAACAGGTGTGCGGGAGACTAGTGCCGTGTCGCGTGTAAAAGCGACATTACTCATTGTCACTATAAATTGGGTTTTTTTTTCTCGGCCGTGTGTTAACTGATGTAGGCGGTGGAATTTTAACGTTGGTTAGTTTTTAATTAGGATTTGTTTATGATTTAGTTAAAATTGCCATTGAATATCACACTCTATTTAACTGAAATCTGATGTAAGTAATTTTTATTTGGATACCCTTTTTCTATTTTATATTTTATTTATAGAATGTAAACGTGAGCTTTATTGAGCTTTCGATGCGGTACGTTTGATATTATGAATAGTTTATTTAATGATGTGATATTTTGATGATTTTATTTATTTATCCATATAAATTTTGCAATTATTTATAGGTTGTTAAACACAATTAATTTAAATGAATTCACTACCGTTACCAAGCAACTGTAGTTGCTCCTTAAAAAATACAATTGCCAAAAAATTACTGGTATTTTTTTGAGTTTTGAATCTATAAGAATGCAAATGTCAAATACGGTATATTATATATATACCGTATATAATATACCGTATATATATACCGTATATATTATACCGTATATAATATATATATATATAGCAACTTTTAAAATTTCTTAGTAATGCCCGTTTACTAACGATACCAGTATGTCTCTGGTTAACCCGGATTGAAGCCCGGGGATAACGGGTATAAAAAAAACGGAATTTTCTTTCAATATTTTTTAATTTTAAAAATAATCTAAAGACAGTGTTGGTCGAAAAGGTTTAGTACACCATTCATGACTTTTTTAATGACAAAATTTAATGCTGCAAATGATAATACTTGACATTGGATAATTGATACTGACATTAAATATTATAACTTGATACTTAGATAAATTAGATTTAAGATAAAGATTTTGTATGCCAGTAATTGTAGGTCATATAGATCAAATGGTATGTACATATGATCAACAAATAAATTATTATTATTATTATTAATATTAATTAAGAAACAAGAAATTGAATGAATATTTTATGTGTACCTTGGTATTTTTAAAGAGAAACGTTTTGGTCAAGTCTATTTGTTCACGTTTTTTCCAATGCCTACTATATTATATATTTTGTATTCAAAATTACTATAAGTATAGGAAAAATAAGTCCTCTCGGACAAAAGGTTAAGTAGGTAATATGGTTCTGTGGTATCCATGTGACGTCTTTATTAAATTGGGTGTGGGGTTCAGTAAGATGAGGGACATCTCGTGAATTGAACACGATACAGTTGTATGATATCACAATAAAGCAATTTGGCTACGGTCGCCAATTGACACAAGCAACGCTGCAAGTAAAGTTGCTGCAAGTACTCCTTAATAGGATAAATTATAGGGTACTAGCTGGTGCCCGCGACTTCGTCCGCGTTGAACTTAGAAAGGTACCCTATGTCCTTTCTGGTGTCTCAGACAAAGTGTATGCAAAATTTCATGGTGATCGGTTCAGTAGTTTTTGTGTGAATGAGTTACAAACATCAATACATCCAAACATACTTTCGCATTTATAATATTAGTACGGATGAACCCTGGTTTTATTTATATAGGTATTTATACTTACATAATTTTTTTTCAGATGATCGTTTGAGTATCGTTAGTATATTATGTTCTATTTTGTGGTTTTATTTTTTTTTTATGTAAAATAAAATTTCATGTTTATTGTGTATGCTTAGGTTTGTTTTAAATGAACAAGTCAAATCTTTTCATACAACTCCAAAGGTCCAAAGGCGCCTTAAGGTCAAAGTAATATTCGATTTCCATGGGCAAGGTGAATCCCATATATTTGAGTGTATTTTTTAAAGTCGGGCTTGTACGGCACCGCGTATAATAAATGCGGAGAGGGTTGGGGTGGCGGTGTGCCGAAACATATAAAATATTATATAAAGTTTGACCGCTAGCTACGAACGACGGACAGTGACGCGCAACCACCTACTTTAAAGCGGGATTACATGCCGCCAATTTATTTATTTATCTATTTAAATAAGTCGAGTTGAATTTATAATGAGTATACTTCGGATCAATTAATTATACTTAATACATTAATCCGTACTAATATTATAAATGCGAAAGTATGTTTAGATGTATGGACGTTTGTAACTATTTCACGCAAAAACTACTGAACCGATCACAATGAAATTTTGCATACACGTTGTCTGGAACACCAGAAAGGACATAGGGTATCTACCTTTCATTGTTCAACGCGGACGAAGTCGCGGGCACCAGCTAGTACTTTTTATAAACAGTAGATTACGAGCTAGCGAGCCGTTATTCTGTGGACTATTACCTATATAGATACACAAGTATTATAAATATTTTTATAAAATTTACATGCCTTTTAAAAGGGTTTCTGTCATATATTCTTATAAAAGTTCTATATAAAATAATAAACAAATGATCTAATAGGTCTCAAAATTATGTTGTAAAAAATTTAAACAAGAAGACAATTCTTAAAAAAAAAAAAAAAAAATAACCAGTATGTATGTAGCCCGACCGCGTCTGTGGCAATATTGTATCTAGTAGAAGTGTCCACGTAGAGACGTGTTTGTATGAAAAATATTCCAATATCGGCTCCCGGCGCCCTCAGCCCCGCACCGCCCCGCACCGCTCCCCTCGCCCCTCGACGTCATAACAAAATATAAGGTGGACGCTCAAGATGGCTTCCATCGAGGGTCAGCCGCGGATCACAAATTATTTCCATACGTTTTCCTTTATTTATTCTTCAATTTGTCTGTATTTTTGATTTTATAACGCATATATTTTCCAACATATTATTATCTATGTATACTTAGTAGAAAGGAAGAATGATCGATATTTTTTTCTGAGTGTTTTGCGTAGATATTAAACATGACTTTATGATTTTCTACTTTTTTTATGATAAATATATCTACCTAACTAAGTATATATTTTTTTTTAACTAAAATTGAACTTAATAAAAGTTAGTTAATATATTCATAATAAAATAAATGAATGTTTGGATTAACACAGAATACAGTTATGTTAAAACTAAATATAATTTATTCTGTGTTAAAAACTTACGAGAGAAATATTGAAATATTTAGCGCGTCTCAAATCCCCATGAAAAACAATTTTATTATGATAATGATAATTTAGTTGTTCCTCCTTTGCCCAGGGGCGCAAGGTGATGTCCGAGCGGAAGCCGACTCGGGGGGAGATCGGGGTGTTATGAAGCGAGGTTAGGGGACACTCGGCCATATCGCGCCGTGTCTTAATTTCCGGTCACAACGCGTCACAGATCTTCTTACGATTACACCCGCTTTTATCCTTGTGTTTGATATGAGGAGTAAGGAAAGCTTAACGGGAAATTGTAGGTAAATTTCCGCACGAAATCGAGGAATTTTTTTCTTTTGTAAAAAGAGATCCTATATATGAAAATTAATGTAGATTTTTAAATTATCGATTCGGAGCTCTCTATTCATAATTTATTTAAAAATATTATAAATTTGTTTCAACATGAGAGATAGAATAGTTTTTATAGTTACTCAAGTATGTTTTATTATTTTCTATTGTATGGCACTTTTGTGACTTTTGATCAATTTTTTTTAAATTAAGATTTTAAATATAAGTTTAGATTCACAATTATTGAACTCTATAGGCTGCAATTTTTTTTTAGGTTCGGACAGGACAATGTCTGCTGGGTCCGCTAGTCTGCTTGTAAAATTAATGTTTGTCGTGGAATAAAATTTAAATATTAAAAAAATATATATTTACTAAAAAATAGTCTGGCTATTGCGAAAATTAATCACAGCTACACATGACTATTTAAAATTATTTAAATGGATTATTATAATTGATGTAAGTAATATGTATTTTTCAAATTTTTTAAAAGATTATTTGAATACTTTCCTTTCAGTAACTTAAAGTTGAATAAAATTCTTTCTTATTTACATAATAATACATACCTACAGTATAAGATCCCGCCTTAAGTCATAGCGAAGAATCTGAGTACATAGGGATAACTAGTACTGGTAATATGAACATCAAATATAACAAATAACGAAGTACGATGGGGTTTTTTTATAGGATGTAATATCGCTACGTAACTACTATAACACCGTTGAGTTACAATAGGAAACCGCGCCAACTGACTTAAGTATCTACTCAAAAACTATTTAGTTAGTTTTTGGAACTAACCAAACAAAAATACGTATAAATCTATGGCCGGCGTCGTAATGTGGTCAGTCTTACTCATACATCAAACATACGAACATTAGAGGGGCCTATGAAATACTAACTTTACCTATTACCGGCCCGTTGCTATATTATCCCCAACTTCCCCTATCATAAGCGCATTTAGAGAGAGAATATTCACAGTTTCATATTCATCGTCGCTTTAGAATGGACCGAAATAGAACTGACTCGAACAACGCCATTAATGTATATAACTTTAGTGCAATAGTTTCGTTGCTTCAGTACCGAGTTGTAAAAGTATGTATTTTTGTTTGTAACAAATTGTAAAAGTTTCGCTCGAGCTAGTGGAATTATTATTATTAATCTAAATATGTTTATTAAAAGTAAAATAAACGTGGAGATCACAAGTTTAATATGCTTTTATCATTTTAAGTTTATAAAAAATAGTTTTAGTAAGTTTATAAAAACATATATATTCAAAAGTTTAAAGTTTACTCTACTGTATTTGCAAATGAAGATAACCACTTGAAGGAAAATGGGATTTTCTTCGGCCTGAAGTCCAATATCAGAAAAGAATGCAGTCTTTAACTAACATTTCGTAACATTCTAAGTAAAAAAAAAATTAATATTTTATTGAATCTTTTTTTTATAAGACCGGTTTATCTTTTCTTTATACGGTATATATAGATACTTATAGTTTCTAAAATTAACTTTCAAAGTGCACCTTATTTATAGGAAGAGTCACTTAGGGGTTCTGTTGTCGTAGCATGATCTATGAAATTCAAAAATGATAAAATGCTATTAATTAAATATATAACATGCTGTAAATATTAAACTTAAAAAGTACACAAAAAAATAACTACTTCAATTTCAAAAATTGTTGATTTCTTTGGCGTTATTGAATGCACAGCAACTCTTCAATGCAATCAATATTGCCACATAAAGACAGTGCTATAAAATTTATTTTTCTATGTAATCGTTTTGATTTAAATTCATTTTGTGGCCAGAAATAAACAAATTGTGTGGCGCACATAGCAACCGGACACCGGCTGCCTTATTATCTAACAGCAGACGACTTGCGACCAACTTGCGACAGGCGAAAACTTTTCAAATTCAAATTCAAATTCAAATTTTTTATTTACAAGTGACATGGGTCAATGTAAACCAGTTCTCATTAGTTAGAATATGCCACCTCATGCACTGCCCCGTCTGGCGTGTAACTTGTGAGTAAGATATTGCACAAATTGATAGGCTTTCTATCAATTTGTGCAATATCTTACTAAAATCGTGTTTTTGGTATCACGTAACTCGTAACAAAGGTGTGGTTTGCGATAAGGCCTCTTACGGACAATTAAAGTGCATCATTTCTGTATGGCAGCACACGCGATCGCAAGTCGTCTGCTGTTAGATAATAAGGCAGCCGGTGACGGTATGAAAGAGACCACAAAAGGTAAATTATCTAATTGATTGGTACAGTCGTGCTCACAAATACAACTTAATATGCTTAACAATATAACTTATATAACTTAAAAGTAACAAATATAACTTGAAAGTAGAATTGAAACTTATTTCATTTATAACAGAACTAGCTGTTGCACGCGACTTCGTCTGCGTAACTTTATAAAATATATACTATGTTACTCGCTGATAATATAGTTTCCAAACAGTGAAGGAATTTTTCAAATCGGTCCAGTAGTTTCTGAGCCTATTCAATGCAAACAAACAAACAAACAAACAGTCAAATATTTCCTCTTTATAATATTAGTATTAGTATAGATAATGTTGTACTTTCCTATTAGACGTTAACAAGCAAAGAATTATAAACTAAAAATTTGCCATTTTATAATTATAAAATACCTAACAATAGTTTACAATGATCTATGTAAAGAAAAAGTTAATTTAAAATAATAAAAATTGTCTAAGTTAGTCTAAGTTAACAAATGAAAATTTTTATTTATATATTTTTCAGTATAAACAGTATTTCATTGTCCCAAACGGTTAGAAGACATTTGTGTTGCGAATATGGACATCATTAGATCACATGTGGTCGACTACTAATTAATTCGTTGCATCAAAGATAAACATATCTATAAGGAATGACAATCCGTATACTAATATTATAAATGCGAAAGTATGTTTGGATGTATGGATGTTTGTAACTCTCACGCAAAAACTACTGAACCGATCACCATGAAATTTTGCATACACGTTGTCTTGGACATTAGAAAGGACATAGGGTACTTTTCATCGTTCAACGCGGACGAAGTGCATTATTCGAAAGGCGATTTTTTTATTATTTTCTTTTTATGTTTGGGACTTTTACCGTACAAACAAAGGTATATATATTAGCTCCATCATTTCCGGTTACCGGTGACTTTAAATGGCGGTTAGCCTACTTGACACTTTACTAAGAGTTGGTGAAAGAGGCTCTAATAGAATTATTAATTAAATTAGAATGATCAACAGTTATACCTACTCTAATCTTGTGGCCAACGATGCGATGTATGTGGGTTTTGATGAATATCTCATCTTTATATAGCCTACTAGTTGGTGCCGGCGACTTCGTCCGCGTTCAACGATGAAAGGTTCTTTCTGGTGTCCCAGACAACGTGTATGCAAAATTTCATGGTGATCGATTCACTAGTTTTTGCATGAAAGAGTTACAAACATACATACATCCAAACATACTTTCGCATTTATAATATTAGTACGGATAGTACTGACTTACCGAAAAAAAGTAATTGGCAAGGCACACTGCGTTCGTATTTATAACTTGAGCAGGCCGTGAAGTTGTGTTTGACGAGTGAGTAAGTTAGATAAAGTTATAATGAATGTGATGTGTGTTTGTTCGTCCCGAAGTTCAAGGCGGGTCGCGGCCAGTGGCGAGGTAAACGCACCTTTATTGCTCACACAATTGGACATATCCGTCGCAGGTCTACGACCTCTCTCGCGCGACGCTCACCCTGTTAGCGCATACAGATAAGGTGCATCAAACTGCACACGATCTTATTGCATTTAACTCATCTATGTTATGGATGGGCCTTTTCAAACGAAAAAAATCAATCTGATTGATCAACATCCACGGGAATATTTACATGGTAAAAATATCATCTAAATGTTCTCGTGGATTTTCCAAAAAAATTCATTCATTTATAAACCTTGACATATTCGGCCTCACCGTTCTCATAATGATGCTCCGTCATATGCATGTGCTAATTTATTTTTATTGCTCGAATCTAAAATATAAATAGTGAATACCTACCTATATCCGTACTAATCCTACTAATATTATAAATGCGAAAGTATGTTTGGATGTATGGATGTTTGTAACTCTTTCACGCAAAAACTACTGAACCGATCATCGTAAAATTTTGCATACACGTTGTCTGGGACACATAGGGTACCTTTCATCGTTCAACGCGGACGAAGTCGCGGGCACCGGCTAGTAAAAAATAATTTACATAGCTAAAGAATGATTGAAATAACTCCACGGTTGTCTCCTGGCCTATTATCGTTGAACCTGTGCTCGTATATTGTCTGAGTATATACTCGTAGGTGCACAATTCACTAGTGTGTGCGCCCGCGCTCGATTGTTGGCAATTGACGGCAATAAGCGTCAATTTACTGTCGCGCCTAACTCCCCCTCTCCACCCTTCCCCCCGCCACTGCTTTCACTTCTCACCGGTACAGTCGACTGCAAAATAACTTAAAATTTTACACTTTTTCTATAGTAAATCTACCAGAATAGTGGTAAATCTACGAGTAGGCGTTCATTCAGTCGAAATCCAGAAAATCCCTTTAATAGAAACATACTCATAGAGTTACAAACTGTTACCTACTGTTACAACTGTCCCTATTTTCTATGCACATATTACTATACTGTTATATGCTAAACTCTTATTCTTGACAATAATATTCGGCAAAGGTCCCAAAAATATTACCAAATTCTTCTACTATTTTAAAATCTTAAAAATATAAAAAAGTAAATAGTAAAACTGCTTGGTAAATAGTAACTAAGAGGTGTCTTGCTAGTTTTTCCTCGTAGAATTAAATTGGTGATCAATCCGAAAGAATTGACTATTGTAAAAAAACTGAAGTTTAATCCTATTCAATAAATATTTTTATTTTATTTGAGTTAATAAAGTCAAGCAGTTTCAACTTGAATTTTGACCATTTTTGTTAGTTAAACATATTCAAAATACAATTGATATACAAAGTATATGAGTACATTTAATAATCTTAATATTAAAAATAAAGTTTGAAATGCGATATGCAAAAGCTGGTATTTCCTAAACATCCTGTATTTTACAATGTTTTAATTAATTCCTTAAAATAAATTTGCAGAACCAAAACACACGGTGGGCTTACACATTGGCAATATAAACCTTAAACGTTTCGTAATAGAGGCTCTATTGGCATGTAATAATGGCGTTTACCTAAAACACCTCTCCGGTTTCATTCCATTGCACACACGTGTGCCGTTTGAAAATAGAATAAAAATGTTGTGTAAATAAATAAAAAGGCGCGAAACGGAGCGTTGTTTATTATTCGAATGTCGAATTATGTGCGATAATTTTATTGGTACCTACCTACACTACAGTCGTCTCAGAAATGTGGGTAATATGTGTTCGAATAGATTCAATGGGTTCCGTAGGTATATATATATATTATACTGAATGTAGCATCGTAATTAGTGTCTATTTCACGTTATAAGTTCCATAGCTTTCTCTTCTTGTAGAAAGAGGAGTTAAATTGATGGAAATATGGTGAAAAGTTCATAACAATCTGTACTAATATTATAAATGCGAAAGTATGTTTGGATGTATGGATGTTTGTAACTCTTTCACGCAAAAACTACTGAATCGGTCATTATGAAATTTTGCATACACGTTGTCTGGGACACCAGAAACGACATAGGGTACCTTTCATCGTTCAATGCGGACGAAGTCGCGGGCACCAACTAGTCCTATAATAAATGTGCGTAGCAAATGTTAAAGGTATGTACAAGTAAAACTTAAACCATCAGATCAGTGAATAAGAATGAAATTTTTACGGATCTCCAAACTATTTCGATCGTAAATCATAAGATTTCCTGGAAATAAAAATATTTATGGTTTCATACGTTACCTTACCTCTTTGTTTATTTTTATATTGATGTAATACATTAATTGACGTTTATAACCGATGTGGGTAAAATTAGTATAACATATACAATACAGGGAGTAAGTGGGGTTAAAACTTTAAAAATAACAATTATACATAATAATAATAATAATTTATGTGCTGAATATAGGTAATTACAAATATTACAAGGGTTTTATTTATAATGAATAAGGCTCGCTACATTCTACTTTTTGGGGTGTGCAAATATTTTGAGAACACTACATGTAACAAAATAATTTTTTAAAATCCACCATTCACTAAGTTATCAGACATATAATCTTTTAAATCATAGTAACATTTATCAACTAGTAATTCTTTTATTTTCTTCTTAGATATATTAATATTGAGCTGCTCAATATTGTTCGAGATTTTTTTATAAATGACTTGTGCCAGACAAAAAACACTTTTTTGCATAAGTCGACTTAACTATTATAACTGTTTATCAACCCCAGGAAACATAGTATGGCTGACAGCATTACAGCTTTTAGCTGGAAAGTGATTACCTTTCAAATTCAAATTCAAATTCAAAACATTTTTATTCGAAATAAGATTTACAATATCGCTTTTCGACGTCAGAGAATGGCAGAGAATGGCCTTCACAAAGAGATACTACCTAGATTCTACTCTTGTTGTCAATTGAGAATTACATACGCCACTTTTGTTATTGGATATAAATTATAAATGACAATCGTTAAAACACAAATATAAAACAATATAAACACTACATAAACAACAGTTTAGGTTAAATCGTCATATTAAACCGTTCTCATTGTTGGGAAGGTATGTTCCATTCGCACCGCGGCACCTTTTATCCACCCCACTCTAAATCGCAAAGATTATTTACATCTACCTCCAAACAGACTAGAATCTATTCTAGTCTGTTTGGAGGTAGATGTAAATCTGTCACATTTAGTCTCGAATATATCAATAACGAAATAATAATAGCTAGAATATTATTTAAATTAACATGTGTTAAAATATAAATTGAACAATCGCTGACGGTCTCTTGATTATGGTAAGACATAATTAAATTAAATTTTCTTTTACAAATTAATATATTAAACAATATAATTTAATTCGTTAAATATAATACAATATTTAATTATAATAAAATAGACATTTAAGTCTACTGTCTATATTATTATTAGTGAATTTAATAAATCCACGACAAAAATACTCAATTTAGGTGTCAATGTCAAATTTAGGATTTAAAAATTGTAATTTCTTAAGCGAATAAGGGAAACAGTTTTATTTCTCACATTGAAACAATAGAATACCAGTCATCCTGAAAAGAAATTTAGAGTCTATGGTAATTATCAATATAATTTTGTTATTCTAAAAGACTTTTGGAATAAAGCAGAATATGAATATTTACAAAAGTTAGCATTGCATGCACCTACAATGCAAAATTTAGCGTTCCAGATGGTTTTGGCGCGGTCTTCGGTGGAGAGAAGCCTGTTAATGTTATACGTGGAGAGAAGTGTCACGTCTGCAAAGTGCTTATTGTTTGTCCATATTTCCCCAACAAAGAGTCGGTTGTTTCGACCACCGGCTCGCATTGTCCGCGCCCTCCATTGTTATTCCGACAATCTCTGCTGCGTATAACTATGATTGTGCCCCTCATCCAACTTCAGACGCTTTCAGATATTTGATTTGAGGGGATTTTCATTATGTACACATTGAAATCTTAAATTGTGTTCCATTGAGATGTTTCTCAAACTCACAAGCGTGTATGTGGATGAGCTATTTTATACCTAATAGATCATCAGCTCTCTGCACCATATTGTAATATGATGTATCATATGTCCCACTGCAGGGTACATAGGACTCCTTAGTGTTAGGAACATCGATGGCGAGAAAGTATGAGATGTCCACTACGTCAAAGTTGTCAGGTCAAAGATTTCAAATCAAAGATTTTTTTCTTGATATTAGAGCAAAAAAGTAAGTACAACCTATTCCATATAATTAGAGTTAGTCACACCTGAATGATAACTCTTCATTCTACCTGCCAACTCTATCTTATTGCATAGATTACTAGTAGAGTCGAAATCTTGGATCGCTTCAAGGTAGGTACAATAATATGTGGAAATGCCGCCAACTCTGCAATTCCCTCGGGCATATATGACCCATATAATATCATAATAACATCATAAATATAAAATTAGCTATAAGATAGGAGGTGCACAGTAAATCAATATGCGTAAATTCCGTAACGCGTGCAATATTAAATTGTTTGATAGCTGTAGCGAAATGTGATTTTTACGAGCGATGTAACACGGTTGCCAGGTGTAGATTATTCCTGGCACTTGTCCTGAACTGGACTCGGTTCGCGATAAATCATAACAGTTAAGCCTTATTTAGAACAGTTCATTCGTGGTTTATTGAAAGCAGTTTTCCTTGAAATAATATCAATTAGCTTTTGAATACTGAATATTGTGTTTAATTATGGATTATATTTAGTGTAATGTGCACAGATTCATACGTTGTCTTGCTTATAGTGGGCTAATGGCAAAATTTGGCTCAATTGGAGTTTGTTTGAAGCTTAAAAGTGATAGATTTTGCTTTTATTGGTGTGTTTTTTGTTAGGATTAGTAAAACTTTTTTAAGAACAATAGTGAAGTCTCTCGGTGAGAAATTAATCTTTAAAAACTAATTTATCATCGAATCGTGAGAGTCCTAATGCGTTTTCAAGTATTATTAACTTTGAGATCCATACTTCTGTCTGGGAATTAGGAGGTTTGTGTAAAAATGTTCATACGTACATACTAAAATATACTTGATTTAAGAGTAATAGACCTATTTCCCCGCAACAAAGTCATCCAAATAAACAATGTTACCGTCGAGTGCCACCTTTGATGTTCTTGTTCACCTACTGAATGATGGGTAAGACAGATTGTAAAGGCGAAACTCCACTTAATTCAAGTACTATACAAAGCTAAAGGAATCCGATAGAAACTTATTTATGTGTAAGTAAATAATAATAATAATAAATATCTTCACACATTCCACACAGCGCCATCTAGTCCCACATTAAGCAACTAATGCTTGTATTATGGATACCAGACAGTTGATATACTACATAGATTACGTTTTTTATTTATAAATACATACATATTATAAATACAAACACACATGACTCAGGTACAAAGGTAAAATGTTAACACATAAACATTTGCCCCTAGCGGGATTCGATCCCGCGATCGTTTGGTTAACAGCTAGGGTTAGCTACGGTTAACAGCTGGTTAACAGCCACTAGACCAAACGTGTCGTAAGTGGTGTATATTTTTTATTAAAGCAACAAATAATATATGGGGAAATACATCAAACTTAATTTATTTTAGACATTGATTAGTATTTTATTCATAGATAATTTCACAATATTTTTTTTAAGAATATTGTTTAGAAAAATAATTATTTATGTATAATTATATATTTTTACACAACTGTCAGTTCTGTAAAAATAAAACTATAAATTGTAATGTAAAGTGTCAATGATAAGTGTCCATGGTTGTGCAAAAAGACCACTTAAGTACTAAAATACTATATTAATAATATTGTTTACTACAAAATAGGTTACTTGAAGGGAATATAGGGTATACTTTTAACATATACATACATATATCCGTACTAATATTACAAATGCGAAAGTATGTATGGATGTATGGATGTTTGTAACTCTTTCACGCAAAAACTACTGAACCGATCACCATGAAATTTTGCATACACATCGTCTGTGATACCAGAAAGGACATAGGGTATTACCTTTCATCGTTAAACGCGGACGAAGTCGCGGCCACCAGCTAGTAGATAAACGGTGTGACTAAAACCTAATTTAAACTCTTCACACAGCTCTGTAGACTTAACTAGAATTTCATATGCGGACTTAAAAGCGGAGCACGTTTTACGATTGCTATAAATTATAAAGAGCACTCAAGCATACGACTACACGAAAAAACAAATAGTCCAATGTTCAGGTGTTTTCTTTCTATTTAAACTACAATTACTTACACATATTTGAGCTCTTACTAACACACACTTGTTTTACAATTTATTTCAAATATATGCGTTTATTGTTTCGTTAAACAATTATTATAATAACGAAGCATTGTAATTAAATAAAACAGATTGTAAATTGTTGTTTAAAAAAGAGTCTCGTTTGTAAGTGAACACATATTCAATAATGGTATTGTTAACCAGCAAAACAAAGTCATTAAATACGTTTAAGTCACTTAACTTACTCGTAAGTTAAGTTTAATTGTCAAACTGCAATAAAATATTTAATCTAAACATAATTTTTTGCAGATTTCATATAAACATGGCTGCCTATCTGGCGGCAGAGACCACCTCTTTACAGAAGACTAATGTGGCGTGTTAGTTGTATATCCAGGCGACGGTAGCCATCACTTACGTTACGACCAAGTGAGGCGGTAAAATTTAACAGTCCTTTATCAGGAATTCCGTAAACTCATTTATAAGTGATGCTAGCTTTTGGTATGTTTAATAAAATGTTTACATTGTTAGAGCTTTCCAGTTCTATTTTTATGGTTTTATTATGATGTTGTCCGTGATGTGGTACATTGAAACATCTAAAGAACTAATTCAGGTATTTATGCGAGTCAATAAATCATACGCTTTGTTTGAGTCGCGCGACAATGTTGCTGTTTCTTGTCCCGTGTAGTAACAGTAGCTAACAGTAAGGTAGCTGTTCAAATACTAAAATCAGTTTAATGTTTTCTCCATATATCCATATATATAGTTTAATGTTTTTTATAAATTTTAATATGTCTAACCATGTAATAGGTTATATATTTTTTTTTTAAATGTTTTTCTAAAATGTTACATGCCGTAAGGTTGGCTGTTAAATAAATAAATAAATAAATCCACTAGTTTTTCAAAGTGATAATGATATTTTAATTAAATATTACTTCAGAATAGATAATATACTTATTACTTAATAATGGAATATTAAACGCTTATAGAATTATCGTGTTAATTTTTTTTTTGGTCTTTTTTTTCTATATATATATATTTTTTATTTCTGTTTGTGTCAAAAATTTAAAATAAGAATAAAATAATAGCAACACGAGTAATGATGCCTAGACTATAGCCAAACAATACATTCATAAAAAAATAATATATGCACCTACTTAAAAAAAAAAATTATATATATTTTCATGATAAAAGACTTATTAGTCGACTTATTAGTGGCATATGGCTATCGTTGTCAGTAAATACAAGCAACATCAGATAGTGTTGCCAACTGTGATAATATAATGATTTGACGACACGTTTGGTCTAGTGGCTAGTAACCCTAGCTGTTAACCAAACGGTCGCGGGTTCGAATCCCGCTAGAGGCGAATGTTTATGTGTTAACATTTTACCTTTGTACCTGAGTCATGGATGTTTTATATTTATAATATGTATGTATTTACAAAAAAAAAGTAATCTATGTATTATATCAACTGTCTGGTATACATAATACAAGCATTAGTTGCTTACTGTGGAACTAGATGGTGCTGTGTGGAATGTGTGAAGATATTTATTTATTTATTATAATAAGGATACACACTAGAAGTCAAGAATTGATCCTTGATCCTTTTATTTTTGTGTGTAGACACTGTCAACGGTTATACGGTGGGCCGTTACAAGAATAGTCAGCCATGATTTAGTCGTGACATCAGGTTAATTGACGCGCCCACTCACATTAAGACACGACATCGTTATTAGAGGGATCGCTTTTAAATGGGTGTGTCCACTAAAGACGACATTCGTCTGCTCGCGTCGGACTACCTCATTACTCTGTTTAATGGGAAGGTGTATTCGCAGAAAATGTGCCAAAATAATAACTACATCTAGCTATTGTACTCAGTGATCAAAGGTAATTTTCAAATACTTACATTTCTGCATACTCAATTACTATTCGTTGATAATTCGGTTCGATTCCCAGACGAATTTTTAGAAAATCTTTAAATGCAGTATTACTAACTTTTAAAAATAACTTAAAGTCTTCTTTCAGCAAAATATCCTATCTACGATATTTAAGTTACTTTCTTAAAAATTTTCATTGTAACCTATTTCACGTATTAAACCACTTGTGTCACGTTTGATGATTAAAAAAAAGTTTAAAATGGATTTTTAGACAGACAAAAATAAGTTTCTTTTATCGGTCTAAATAATCAGATCTGTCATTACAAACAAAATTTTATTATATGTTGGTCTTCTGTAATTAACTTACTGTCGCATTTCACCATTATCTTGAGTGGCATAATATTATATTTAATAGTGCCTTTTTGACTATTCTCAAACGTTGGAAGATCACTCAATACATCGATAATTTATAATTTTAAAAATATTCCTTGGTTTTGTAAACAAGATTAATAACAAATGGTGTGTCATGTCGTCTGTTCTATATATATATACCTCAGCGGACAGCGGGTGTAACCGGTGACAGTTATATATATCGAACAATACAATGCTACATGGAGAGACTGGACCTGTGTACAGTCAAACAAATGACTGTAATTCACTGTGTGTAAATAGGTGATCACTTTTAAGGAAAAAAGCTTCCGAGCTCATATAACCCAAATCTTTTCAAAGTTCTAGTGAATAGGCATCTTCTGGGTTGAGAATGAGGTTCGCTTCATCTTAGGCCTCATCCTTGCTACACAGTTGGTTGTTGGTCAAGAGCAAACCCATTTTTTATAAATAAATAAAAAAAATGCTTGACAGTTAGCAGTGAGGTGAGCTATGACAATATGTTTTACACTGCAATTGCCACCAACTATACAATAACTGGTCATAAAACCAATGGCGTGGCTTCTGGAGGGCTAGACAGTGCCATGCACCGGGGTCTTTGGACCCTGACCAGCAAACTTCAAAATGAACTAGCGACAAATCATGTCATACGACTTTAATTTTAGCAACTCATTTGAAAGAATCCCTTGTTTTACCTACATACATAGGTACATAAAAACCTTATGACTTAAGTCGTTTTATTGCATAACAAGCTGGTGCTCGCGACTTCGTCCGCGTTGAAAAAAAAAGCAATATAAAGCTTGACCTCGTGTTGCTATAACACTTTGGCCAGGCGTTACTTTTTTATTTTTATTTATCCCTTGGGAATAGTCCTTTTTTTCTGGATGAAAGGTACCCTATGTCCTATCTGGTGTCTCAGACAACGTGTATGTAAAATTTCATAGTGATCGGTTCAGTAGTTTTTGCGTGAAAGAGTTACAAACATCCATACATCCAAACATACTTTCGCATTTATAATATTACTAGTTGGTGCCCGCGACTTCGTCCGTGTTGAACGATGAAAAGTACCCTATGTCCTTTCTGGTGTCCAAGACAACGTGTATGCAAAATTTCATGGTGATCGGTTCAGTAGTTTTTGCGTGAAAAAGTTACAAACATCCATACATCCAAATATACTTTCGCATTTATAATATTAGTATAGAAGATATAGATACTATTGGTATTATTAATCTAAGTATACGTTCTTAAACTCTTCACCTGCAGAACCTAGGCGATCAAAAAAGCTCAAACAAGACACTCTAGCACATAGTACATGTATGTGCCCTGCAGAGCACGATAAAGAGCTGACGATAAAAATAGCTTTAAAATATAACCTACCATATTAGATATCTATATTTTGTCTTGATAAAACCTAAACAATTTTTTTTTAGGGGCCACAGTTTTTTTTTTTTTGCACCAGAGCCTTTGATTACATACTTATGATCAATTCCCTAGTATTCAGAAAATACCTATAGACCGTTTTTGATTTCTATTTACTCGAGTAAATATTATGTCGAACTGTACCTTAGAACAACGCTTTTATATTCAAAACAAATGTCTTAAATGAAATATTAGAGTGATTTCTTTTTGTTTGAATAGTGCGTTGTTTTTTTACAGACGCCGCAATTAGTCGTCTTTAAATAATGGGCGGACAGTGCATATTTTATTTTTATTTAATACTTAATTAAAAAATTGTTTTAAATTCATCTCAAGTTAATGAGTAATAGACAGGCAAACAGCGACATTTATAAGATGTATTCTTCAAATCTATGTATACTTCATTGAGACTAGTCTAGTGCTAAAGGCATTATATATAAAACTTGTTTTAATTTTATGAGACAATGTGGCAATTTTTTTTATAATGTTAAGGTTGATAGACAGGCTGACGGTCCACTCGATGATAGAAGGCTATAGTCGCCTATAACACAAGTATAGGCTGATCATACTTAGGACGAGGAATTGTGAACGCAAACGGAATTGGGCTCTGACATCCCTCACTCACTCACCGAAACACAACAGCACATATGCTGTTATATCACGTTGTTCAACTGTGTTACATTGATATACACTGTAACAGTCAACATGATACGTGCAATCATTTCATAGTGAGAAACATGTCTATCTCCAGACGTATTGCCACCCAGTGGGTAAAGTCAAAATATTATATAAGTGGATATCACCTTAACAGTATGTAATACGCATAAACAGTTAAGAATAATTCTCAGAACCGAAACGGTGTATCGAAATAAAGGAAGCAGCAAGAAGCAGCAGTGTTGCCGGTCAATCCAAAGTGACGAACATGAGTTAGTTCCACGTAAAGCGTATAAATAGTGAGTCGGCGTTTAATCAAGGTGTCGGTGTGCGGGTGGAGGGGGGAGAGCACCGACTGTAATTAAGGTACAGGTTGACAGATGACAAATTGTCCGTGGGCGGCCATCTCCGGACGTTGACAGGGATATTGTATTTAGATCTTGAACTCGCCAGATTTCGTGTTTACCATAGGTAGGTATAAATCTATTATTTCAATAGCAAATATATATAAGTATACGAAAAAAAAGTTGCGAATAATATATATACATTTTCTCATACATTTTGTGCGGGAATGGATTTTTATACTGAGGCGGTACGAAATTCGCCGGGTCATCTAGTCCGTACTATTTTTATAATATTGTATATGCGAAAGTATGTTTGGATGTATGGATGTTTGTGACTCTTTCACGCAAAAACTACTGAACCGATTACTATGAAATTTTGCATACACGTTTTCTGGAACAGCAGAAAGGACATAGGGTACCTTTCATCCAGAAAAAAAATGACTATTTCCGAGGGATAATTAAAAATAAAAAACTAACGCTTGGCCAAAGTGTTATAGCAACACAAGGTCAAGCGTTATATTGCTTTTTCTTTCTAATTTTCAACGCGGACGAAGTCGCGAGCACCAGCTAGTAATTCATAAAACTATCTACCTGTGAGGTAGTTATATTAAAATATCATTTGCTAAAAGGAACATATGTGTTTTTAAAAATATATACGTATACGAATATTAAAATGGCTGAAAAAATTCATTATAAGTATCATATTATAAGTAAATCTATAGATTATATACCAGTTTTTGTTGTTAACATACAGATTAATAGAATTATTATCTACTTACGAGTACATACTGACCAGTAAAGTCTTTCAGAATTCAAAACATGAATTAGTAGTATATTTACAGTGAAATCTAATTATATTCGAAAAATATGAAACACAAGCTACGCCTCCGGCTTCGCACCATAAAACGACACGTCGTCACGTGACTATTTTGCTTAGCACGGATGATAATTTTTCTTGGATTTTTTACAATGATTTTCTTCATAAGAACCTCAACGAATATTTGATAAAAAAAATATTATAATAATAGCCAAATTGCTCCAGCCAATTTAAGTCGAGGTTAAGCTTAGAAATACATTTAGCGATTAATTTTTAATATAGGTATATAAATTGCAATTTTAAATTGCGTTTGTTATAGTTTTACGCCATCTGTTTTTTGAATGAATGACTTATTTATATTTAACAAATACGAAAATCCGTAAACCGGATCGTGTCGACCGATTTGTCAAATTGACAAACAACTTCCTAGTTGTCATTATGATTGTCGCAAGCTAAGTGACGCAGTATGGAAACTGACCACCGCTTATCAATACACTATACAGTAAAAGCTTCTCTAATCGCGTTTATATTATTCACGGGTTAAAATATTGCATACAATTCCTTGACGACACGTTTGGTCTAGTGGCTAGTAACCCTAGCTGTTAACCAAAAGGTCGCGGGTTCGAATCCCGCTAGGGGCAAATGTTAACATTTTACATGTACATTTTACATTTTACATTTTATGTTAATGTGTTAACATTTTACCTTTGTACCTAAGTCGTGGATGTTTTGTATTTATAATATGTATGTATTTACAAAAAAAAGTAATCTATGTAGTATATCAACTGTCTGGTATCCATAATACGAGCATTGGTTGCTTACTGTGGAACTAGATGGCGCTGTGTGGAATGTGTGAATATATTTTATTTTTATTTTTTAATTCCTGCATTCAAATTTCTTTATGCACGTATCCAATCAGTATATTGATGAGAAATTCGTATCCTTTATTAAGTCTCCGACAACGTTTACAAAGACTAATTAAAACTAGCCCAATGGACAAATAATTATCAAAGGGAAATATTCCCTATTGCCACTACGTTCTACAGTTCATTCGTAAAAGTCGTTGCTGTCGTATTAACACAAGTCTTTTGATTAATGCCTTCGCCTTCGCCATGAAATATCAAATTATTTTTTGGTAAATTTTAAAATTAATATAATTTCTAATGATATCCCAAACATTTTTTAAAACCCCAATTAATTTTGTTCATTCTTGTGTAAATTCGCAAAAATTTCTCTATACTTATTATGAATAATAATTAAATTATTATTAATAATAATATAATCATAAATAAAATACTACTTAATCAGTAAGTAATACTTAACTTATTAGTTAAACAGTATTTTATTTATGTTATTATTAATTAGACCATTTACGGTTTAGGTGTATGGAGCTTTCTAGTAAAAGTTTGCCCACTCGTTCCTTATACTGTGAAGATGCGTGTCAGTGTGACTCGAGCTGTGATTTACTAACGCACGCCTGTTCTGACCATTTCACTATGCCCAGTTATTTTTTAAAATAATTATTATGGTTTTAATATATTGACGCGTAAAGGTCTAATTTTATTTAGACATTTCTTGTATTTAGGTTACATAATTATATTTAATATAAATACCTGCAGCGAGTCTTTTTTTTCTGTAACTAGAATATAATTGAAGCCTCCGAAAAGAAAATAACCTCGTTATTCGAAAAAATAACTTACCTAACTATTCACAGCGTAAATAAATTATATGAAAAATTGTCAAATGTCAATGTCAAATTGACAATTTGCCATATAAATATTTTACGCTCTCGCTAGCGAGTGCGGTCATTGTAAACTCATGGTAAAGGTACTAATGGTTGGCAACATAACCTTATTACGTTAGACCAGTATGGAATCAAAAATTGACTTCTACGAACCAATATAAAACAATACAAATATAACATACTAGCTGGTGCCCGCGACTTGACTTACGCGTTGAACGATGAAAGGTACCCTATGTCCTTTCTGGTGTCCCAGACAACGTGTATGCAAAATTTCATGGTGATCGGTTCACTAGTTTTTGCGTGAAAGAGTTACAAACATCCATACATCCAAACATACTTTCGCATTTATAATATTAGTAGGAATTTTACAGATAACAGCATGAAAACTCACGAATAAAATAATGTTTAATAATATTTCTAATAGGTACGTACCTCGTTCCCAGAACGGATAGTCCAAGCCATAAAACAGATGTTATTATAAACGCTTTGATGTCAAGCAAATAACAAGAGTCGCGTGCGACTTGCACAAACACATTCCCTTTAAAAATAAAGTCGAAAATCTCAATTTCTGTCACAACAATAACTATGCGATAAATGTGGGTAGGTTTATTAAGACAAGACGGTTTATGGCCGATGATTTATGTTTAATATAACAAACATGGCGCAGAGTGATGAGTGTCACCGTGTGTCAACTGTATCTTTGAAAAGGTCCGCAATTTTTTTTTAAGACGACGCATTTTCACACGCGAACTTGATCTTCACGTGTATTTTTTTATGCCTTAATCAATTTAATATTAACGGTTATAAAAAAAAAATGATAATATAAAAAACGATTGTTTTCTGGTAATTGAGTGTACTTTATTGTATAATATAATATATACAATAAAGTATAAATATACAATAAGCTCATAAAAAATAACACATTGGCTATATTTAA
This sequence comes from Synanthedon myopaeformis, assembly GCA_944738685.1. Lineage (NCBI taxonomy): Eukaryota > Metazoa > Arthropoda > Insecta > Lepidoptera > Sesiidae > Synanthedon > Synanthedon myopaeformis. The sequence goes on along the minus strand of OX122921.1, from coordinate 11,198,212 downwards.
GTATAACGTCACGTTTGGTCTAGTGGCTAGTAACCCTAGCTGTTAACCAAACGGTCGCGGGTTCGAATCCCGCTAGGGGCAAATGTTTATGTGTTAACATTTTACCTTTGTACCTGAGTTATGGATGTTTTGTATTTATAATATGTATGTATTTACAAAAAAAGTAATCTATTTAGTATATCAACTGTCTGGTATCCATAATACAAGCATGGAATGTGTGAAGATATTATTTATTTATTTATAATTTTTTGACGTAGCATTTTAGTAGCATTTTGTTCCAACGGGAGCTCTTTAAGGACCTCCAGAAGCGTATCCGGGGCATGTGCATATAATGCGAAGCCAGAAACACATAGAATTTAAATAGCTTCTATAATAATGAATCAGTTTAAAATTAGAACCGTTTAGCGGACATTATATGGATTTAAAAAGTGTTACATTTAATTATGTTTAGAGTGGAGGCGTGCTCTATTACAGGTTATTTTCCGTGCTCGTAACTCCATTCTGAATAGGTAATTTGCGTTAAAGGGATTTCGTGGCCTACATTTTTAGTTGAGCAACCAATATTCGACTGAGGATTATTCGAGATTAGTTTCGCTGCGTAAATCCATGTACCAATATTATATTTCAACTTATCATGGTGTCCATATTATTCATGTTTACATAGACGATTTTATTTTTTATTTTAACAAAAATATATGTGGTTGAAAATTTTAATAATAAAACTACATAGACTACCTGCCTTTTATAAAAAAAAAAAACTGTTCTAGAGAGATCGTTTAAAAAAAAAGAAAATATTTAAAACTTAACAAAAAATTATTAGCATTAAAGATTGTATAAACATGTAAGAAGCACAGATGAAGTCGCGGACAAAAGATAGTTTCAAATAATTTATTTAAAAGTATGCCGTGACTTTGTGTTCCAGATGAGGTATTGTTTACATTTCTGTTAATGCTATTAAGTAGACTTTGAGTAAAAGCCTCCCGGTTGGTGATCATGCAATGAGCTCAAATGAGCCGCTAAGGTGATCAGCGGCCGGAACCGGAAGTACACCGCCGAGGGCGCTGCCTCCACTTCCTCTCGCTGCTCGCTCCGTTCATTTCCGGTCAGGTTTCGGGAGGTTTCTAGTTTCTTTGAGTCATGCCATCTTGTTTGAACTTCGTCTCCATGTACTAACATGTAAGGACTTTGTAACGTTTCTCCATAATTGTATCCTAGTTTAGGTACTCATATGTATTACCTATAATAAGTTAAAATTTAATGTTTCCTTATAATCATGCTCAGTCTCAGCCGAATGACGTATTTATAAGAATACTAGCTGGTGTCCGCGACTTTGTCCGCGTTGAACGATGAAAGGTACCCTATGTCCTTTCTTGTGTCCCAGACGATGTGTATGCAAAATTTCATGGTGATCGGTTTAGTAGTTTTTGCGTGAAAGAGTCACAAACATCCATACATCCAAACATACTTTCGTTCTTTGACAAATTCTTATTCCGTTCTTCCTCATAGTACCTACTTATATGTAGATTTTGACTATTGCAACAGACTAAACTTTAATCCTAAGCAATAACGAATGTAGTCATATTATTGTTATTACAAAATCATAAGTAGTTAATATATGGCTATTAAAAACTCTCTTTAACTCAAAAATTTAATGCGCACTAATTTATCTATATGAACTATATAGATTTATTTATTATTTTTTGAAAATAATTAGTTAGTTTTTAAGTTTTTTATTCATGTATTAAATTGTATATAATTTATATAATTATCATTTAGTTAATTAATTAATTAATTAATTTTAATTAATTTCAATGTAATATATGTACTATAAACTTAAATAAACTGTAATCCTCAAGTTTATAGTAAGAATTAATAGGTCAGCCATTTAAATGTTGATAGTTGGCAATAAAACATAGGAATTGGTGATATGTAAGTCATCGCGTTGCTGTAAACATACGCTTCTGTTCATAATTACCTATGTTGAAGCACAAAGAAAAAAAAATTCAATTTTACATTTCATATATACATAAATTATATAAATTACTATTCCCCAATTTAAACTCTATAAAACTGCAAAGAATGAAACTTTTGTTAGTGTTATTTCAATTTTTAAAACCAATTTTATTAACTTTTTATGAATGTTTTTTTTTTTAATAGGAATTCCTTAAATTTATTTATTTAATTGGGAATTTTGTTACATTATTAATAGTTATTGTAGTAGGTAAATATAATCTTTAATAATATTTATTTTTTGGCAATTTTATTAGGTTGTGTATTATATTTTATTAAATAGGATGTAGTCATGGCGAAGGCAGCCAGTTTCTATCTTTAATTAATAAATAAACATAACTCATTATTAATATTACAAACAAGGAATATTTGTATTTTTGTTTGTAATGAATATACCTACTCAAAAACTATTAGACTGATTTTTAAAAAAAAATTAGAAATCTGCATTATCAACGAGTAACATAGACTTTATTTTATTAAGTTACGCGGATGAAGTCGCGTGCAACAGTTAGTCCTTAATAAATAAAGGGAGCGATGGTAACTAATTATCACTGTGACCGTCTAAATAAGCATTCAATTCACGAATAAACGAATATATTTTACATAAATATAAGTATAATTTTAGAAATGAGACACATGTTATTATGCTCGTAAAGTTTAATTCGCGTATTGATTTATAATACAACATACAGCAATGGAGCATATTGAGCATAACCTCCTGCCGCGAACTAATTGTTTCGTATTGTTCGAAACTGTCCATGTGTTCATAATTATAACATTTTATTGGTCGTAATTTATAAGAGCCAAATATAGGATCTCTTGAAGAGGTGTTATATTTTGGCAAATACCTAATACGAGTATAGTGTTATGAATGTAAAATTTTCATCCTAAACAGATTTTGATGAAACTTTACAATACATATGAAAAGAAAATATTCTCAAAAACTCAAAAACTATTGGACCGATTTTAAAAATTCTTTCACCCTTATTAAGTTACATTATCAGTGAGTAACATATAGGCTATCCGTACTAATATTATAAATGCGAAAGTATGTTTGAATGTATGTATGTTTGTAACACTTTCAAGCAAAAACTATTGAACCGATCACCATGAAATTTTGCATACACGTTGTCTGGGACACCAGAAAGGACATAGGGTACCTTTCATCGTTCAACGCGGACGAAGTCGCGGGCACCAGCTAGTATTTTATAAAGTTACAAGGAGCTCATCATTTTCTCCGCGAAAGTAGCTGTGGAGTTAACAGACATATTTTTTGTGTTAAACAAGAGCTTCTGGGAGAATTATCAGCCGATTATTTCACAGAATAGTCCCAATGGTTTATTACCTACATCGACATGTCTAAAGCATGAAATAATCGTGCCATCTCAATCAACAAGGAATCATCTAAACAACACCTAATCATATCAACGACCATATACTTATCAAAACCTAAGACCATACTTGCTCTAAAGTTACCTTCTGCAGCGAACTCACTTCGTAAATAAATTTTAGTAATCTAACTAAATAAATGTTTTAACAATTCAGTTACTTACGAGTATATGTATGTGTTTTAGTTTTTAATTTTGAGTAATTGGCCCTTTAGAAAAACCAGTTTGATATCCCTGATGTACCTAAGTTATCATTAATTTAGTAGCCATACGTTGTAGCCCCTGTGGCCTAATGGATAAGGCATCGGCCTCCTAAGCCGGGGATTGTGGGTTCGAGTCCCACCAGGGGTACTTGACGTTTAGCATATCGTTTTACAATTTTTTTTAGCTACAGTTATTTAAAAAAAAAACACTAAAAAATGACACATGATATACCTAAATACTTAACTAACATAATGCCTATAGAAATTTCAAGTAATAAAAAAATCTTTAAATAATTATTTATTTAAACCTTAAACTTCATTCTGATCTGAATTATTACAAATTTTATTTACAATAATCCCAATAGTTCTACCTACTATTACAATTTAATTCTAATAGTAAATAATTTAATACCTACCTACTTGATAAAGAAACATTAACAACATGACTTCCATCTAAACGATACACCTACATAACTAGGTATATATACATATATAACAACAAAATTAAAAATAAATGTTTTTTTATATAGATAAGCCACGCATCCTATCAAGTTCCATTGAATAACTTAAAACAGGTGTTTAAATAGGTGTACACCTTCAAGTTAGCTACTTGAACGGCCGCCTCTTATTGGCCGCCTCTCGGAGTACCTGTCTCACCTCACCTGACGACCAATCGCGTTCGACTCACCTGTCTAATCGATTCCACTCCATGACTTGGACACACCTTATAACACAATCACCTTATATTGCAGGCAAAAAGAAACCATTTGAGACCACCTTTATTAGTTAAAATAAATTTTATTTTATTTTGGTTTCATAGGTAACAGCTATTAATTATAAAGTTATCTATACTAATATTATAAAGAGGAAGATTTGTATGTTTGCATTGAATAGGCCCCGAAACTACTGGACCGATTTGAAAAATTATTTCAATGTTGGGAAGCTACATTATCAGCGAGTAACATAGGCTATTATTATATTTTGAAAAAATTAGGAATCCTTACTAAAATTCCAATAAACCAAGTTGTAAAAAAATGATCTAAAATATTCCTTCCATCGCGTGCGCTGCGAAAACTATTGATGATAGAACAAAATAATGTACTACGAATTTGCAGAACACATCATTATCTGCAAAAAATGTCGCGACAGCATATGTCTAACTATTATAGTTATGCCACAATAAGTGTTATTTTATTTTAAAAATTTAATTGAAATGCCGCCGCTAGAAAAGTCTCTTTATTTGTATCTTGGTATTTAATCCTTATCAAAATAAATTACTTCATATTCAAGACTGCTTCAATACCTTTATATAACTTTTTGAATTATTCAGTTCGGACATTCCATTCGAAAAATATCACGAGTTTAAAAATGTTAGAGAATAAAGTCGCGTGGTCGTTGTCACTGGGGTACGGGAGGGGGTCATAATAAATAAACTCAAAAACGACTAGGCCGATTTTTAAAATTCTTTATTATCAGCGAGTAACATAGGCTTTTTATATAGTTACGCGGACGAAGTCTAGTATTATATTATAATACAAATAGGCCTAAACATAAGCCTGTTACTTGCTGATAATGTAGCTTTCTATACATGAAAAAAATTTCAAAATCGGACAGTAGTTTTTGAGTTTATTCGTTACAAACATACAATTCGTCTCTCTTTATAACATTAGTAAAGTATAGACTAGTATAGAAATATAGATATATTTCGAATAGTAATATGTGAAGAAAGTGGGTCTAAACAAAAAGAATTTTTTTTTTTTGAATACTGCACACAGCAGGTACATAATTGTTGAGAATTTATTTCTGATGTTATCTTATCGTGAAAGTGGTTATTACACGGACGAGTTGAGTAGTGATGGCGGAAATCCGGCGGAGATGATGGTACCAGACATAACGAGGTGAAGACATCTCACCTGGATACCCGATGTTGCGCGGTGGTCGTTAGTCACTAGGGATGTCACACTCTTCATTAATTGCCTACTATCGATATCGACTTTTCGATAACGTTTAGATAGGTGAGTTTAATAATTCACGTAATTATAATATGTTAATAATTATTCTCTGTACCGATACATTTATAGAATTAAGGTGTTGGAATATTACATAATATATTAAAATAATAAAATCCAATATCGTTTACGATACTGATAAGATAATTATAATCAAGACTGTTTTATGGCTAATAAGTAAAATAATTGAGGCATAGGTGTATAATACAAATATGTATTAATTAAATTACCATGTAGCTAAATACAACAATTGAATTATAAACTATATCGCGATATTGCATAAATATGTCGGAGGAAGCTATGAGTCTAGTTGATTGTTATTTATGCGTAACGCAAAATATTAATTGTTTACAATGTAATTTAGTTTTAAAAATCTTAATTTTATTTTATTTCATTTATTACATCTTTCTTATGTTTAAAAACCTTACTAATCTAATAAAAGTATTGAATATTGTTAACTTAACGCGACCAATCAGAGCAAAGCACATGCTTCGAGCGGGGTCGTGGCGCTACACTTGAGGTGATGCGGTAGCTGTGTTTTTTCCTTGGGAGATGAATAAGTGAGAAAGATCGATCGAGTTGGATCATTGTAGTTTTGATATTAGCGTTCTATTTTATAGTTTGTTGAAGTAAGGTAGGTGCCTTGAACCCGCTGCTCGGTCTAAATATTGTAAAGTGACAAATTACTGTTTATTTCTTAATTAAAATCGTATAAATCAGTGTTTATTGTATTTTGTGCTTGCATTTAACCCTAATGACGCCCACTAAACCTGCAACCACTTATGACCATGTCGAGGAAAACAATGTTTCTCCGACAAATATAATAGTTCTGTTGTACTTACCTCTTTTTTCCCATATATTAAAAAAAAATACAGATACGAGTTATCAAAATATTACATTGACTTCATGTAACATCTTCCATAGTTTGCAAGTGCGCTGCTGACCACAGAAGGATTAAGGATTAAGGATAAGGGATAAGGAAGAGACGGGGTAATGGGCTCTGGTATCCCTTAATCACTCACCGAAACACAATAGCACATAATGCTGTTATTTCACGGTGATCCTCTGTAAGGGGGTGGTTACTGCTACCAGACGGGCTACCCAAATGACTGCGAAACTCAGTTTTCAAAATGCAGTGTGCAGTGTGTGTTATTAAGTATAATAGAAATATTAAAATATATAAATTAAGAATAAAGTATCCTATCCCAGAATTGAATAATGAATGAACTGAATGAATCCCACTCAATTAACTAAAACACTCAAACATATTAACAAATATTCATGTTACAATTATACCTAGTAAATGGAGATTTCTTACTAGTCTAATAACGATTTCTTATAATATTGTAAATTTTATAATTATAAAATATTATCGATAGAGCACATGGAGTTTTAGGAGCGATAACATCACTAGTGCGACTGCAGATTGGCGCCAACTTCACCGAAACGAACTAAAGAAAACGCGTCCATTGAAAGGTGTCTTTGACAACTTTCAAAATAACCACCACGTAAAATAAACTGCATTTAGGTTATTTTTTAGACTTGGCACATTTTTATCTCGAGAAAAACGTTTAGAAAAAAGCTAACTACGCATGTAAAGTTCTAAAATTAAATTCTCGTAATTACACTTAACGGTCAATACCTACGTTTAACTAAAAAAAAAAAACGTTTTTTTTTGGCATACATTTTAATCATATTATATTGCTGTTACTTTTTGCTAATTTTAAAAATAATCACTAGTTTTTAATTTTAACATATCATTTTAATTTCTAATTTTAATTTCGTCCAAATCAACTTTTCATACGTATATTTTTTTTTTACATAATGAAAATTCCGTCCATAAAATAATATAACAATTAAAATCGTATTTCATTGATCGACGAAAATTAATTGGGACTCATCAAATGCGAACATTATTTACTTGATAATACTTGATAATCGAGATGACAATAGCCTATGTCACGCACATAGGTATAGCATAGATATTTCTTAGTAAAAGAAATTTACATAGGTACCCTATGTTCTTTCTTGTGTCCCAGACGATGTGTATGCAAAATTTCATTGTGATCGTTTCACTAGTTTTTGCGTGAAACACTTACAAACATCCATACATCCAAACATACTATATTAGTACGGATTTGCATAAATATTTTATTAGGCGTTATCTATATATTTGATTTTTCCACACGGACGAAGTCACAGGCATTTAATATAACATGATTTTCAAAGCGTCATTATTTAATGCAAGTGGAGAGATACGTTATCAGATATAATAATTTAAGGGGAGTCGCTTACTTCACGCCCACGGCAGCGGCCGCATTACGCAGGTTATCGGATAGCAATTTACTCGTAGGAGCGCACGGCGTGTTGCTATGGTGTAGTGCGAACCCAAAAAATATAATGCCCGTGGGGCTGCCACACGAAACTGCGAGCCAGTTAAGGCGAATACATATTTTTCAAGCCATTAGTTTATATTATATTAAATATATTTTTTAATATATTTAATATATAATATTAGTTATAATTATATTTTCTTTGAATTAATATATCAATGCTTTCTAGTTAAATTATAAGGTCACTGATTGTTTAAGCGACAATGAAGTTTGGATTTAATGCCTGGATTCCAAGCTCATACTATGTTTAGTATTGTATATGTACTTTCAATCGTATATGTATTTGGTATTTGATTTTTTTTTGTATTAAGTGCAACAACTAGTATAAAATATAAAATAGTATATAGTATATAGTATAAAATAGAATATAAAAGAATGTAAAAATTTGTGTTTTTCAATATCAAAAAATTCAGAATTCAAATATCAAAAAAGGTAAGTACTTTTTTTTAAATTATCACAAACATTTTCAAAACAATAGATTGTCTATATAAAAAATTTCAGATATTGGAAAAAATATAATAATATTATAATTATAATATTAGTAACGTATATCGACAATTTTGGTTCTCCGATATTAAACATCTAAAATAAGTTTAGAGATACAGTATGTATCTCTAATGTGCAATGGATGGTTGTTTGGGTAAACAGGTCTTGAAGTTACGACCTAAGTTATGATATTTTAAATAAATAAAAATACAGTTACAAGATTTTCTACATATGTATGTGTAATGAGTTTAATAGTATGTTAAACTCACCTTAAATTTGTATATGTTATAGAAATGTAAATTATTTCTATAGAATGGTGTTCGCCTTAAGCGCTGACGTCATTGCGCTCCGTAAGTTTATCGTCACCAATGTAGGTAGCCATAGGATAGGTAAAATAGGTATACCTAGCCGTATGTAGCACGAATCGGCGTGTCGTATGATCGTTATGAGATAACGTCTATTTATAGTAACAGTTTGGCAACCGCCAATATTAGACAAATTGAAATCATTTCTGAACCTAGGTAAACCTAATAATTGGATATAAAATTAGATACATACATACACAGTTCTTGAGCCTATTTGAAATTAGAATTGATTTTGATATGAATTGATACAAATAAAATAAAAATTCAACTAGAATTTGAACGGCCATTATATAAAAGTTACTAAAGTAAAATTTATTATTATTATCATCATCATCATCATCATCATGATCTCAGCCGTCAATTGCTGGACAATGATCATAACCCATAACTTAGTAATGGGACCTGTCAGAATATAGCTTAGCTTGGATTCTACGTACGGACTAGTACGGATTAATTATATAATATATTTATAATAATCCGTACTAGTCCGTACTAATATTATAAATGCGAAAGTATGTTTGGATGTATGGATGTTTGTAAATCTTTCACGCAAAAACTAGTGAACCGATCACCATGAAATTTTGCATACACGATGTCTGAGACACCAGAAAGGATATAGGGTACCTTTCATCGTTCAACGCAGACGAAGTCGCGGGCACCAGCTAGTATAATAATAATATGTGGTTGGGTACGCATGCATCCATACAAAAAATATTAAAACCAATATCTACCTATTTATTATTTCTAGATCCAGTCAAAAAGTAAGTTTTGAAAACAATAAGTTTGAAGTTGAGTGGAATAATCCACGACAGGATAATTATTATAACAACATCTGGCATTTAGGACAACTGGCTGAGCGAATCATAATAAACAATGGAACACCTACCATCAGGAGTTGGCAAAGCGTCATATGCGCACTTACAACCAATATTGCACTAATATACAAATCCGTACTAATCCGTACTAATCCGTACTAATATTATAAATGCGATAGTATGTTTGGATGTATGGATGTTTGTAACTCTTTCACATAAAAACTACTGAACCGATCACGATGAAATTTTGCATACACATCGTCTGGGACACCAGAAACGACATAGGGTAACTTTCATCGTTCAACGCGGACGAAGTCGCGGCCACCAGCTAGTCTCTATTAATTTTGACGTTTCATATTCTTAATCTTAGATTTGATATTATTAATTTCTTCCAATTTTAGAAGTGATTAAACGACTAATGCCCGACAGAAACTTACCTATTAGATTTCGAGTCCATAGTTCGACGGGCGGTTAAAGTGCTCTGACTAATGTGTCACGGGTTCGATTCCTAGCTGGGCCCCTTCCGTCTGGAGGCAGTAACCACGCTCTTATAGAAGACTACCTTGAAATAATAACACGTTTGCTGTTGTGATTCGTTGAGTGAGTTAGGAATGCCAGAGCCCATTTACACATAGAGATACTTTATAATAACTAATCCTTAATTGTACTGCGGTTGGCAGCGCAATTGCCATCAAGTGAACTGTTTAACAACTTTTGCATAAAGAAAAATAAATACATACCCACTTATCCAATAAGTAATTATAAAATTAAAGGACCTCAAAACTGCAAATGTAGATGTCTTTCTTGAAAATATGTTAATAGTTCATCCTATCTATACTCGTGTATACATAATCTGTGGTTAGTTTTAAAACCGTACACGTTTAAAAAAAAAATCTCCTCCTCGGTCGACCTCACGGTCGTCTGAATTTAAAAAAAAAGTAACACCTTTAGCCATTCCTCACGTGTTTTCGACCTAATAAAAATGTGGATCTAAATAATTTAATTTGAGAGCAACAGCTGCTGTCTCCGATATCGTCTTATTTACGACAGATTACCTGTGAAATGTCGGGTATTTATTAAAAAATAAAAGTAAATCCGTGCCAAAAATGCTTGGCATCGTGCTGCCAAGGTGTTTACACCGCGTTCGCTAGAATGATGCGCGTGCGCGTCATTATAAATTTCGTTTCAACTAGTTACATACGGAGAGAGTCGCACGGAGACGACAACAATACAATTACTGTTATAATTAAACTTGTATATGTTCGTATTATTCGTTTTTAATTGCAACTAAATTGTTTTGATGTTTCAATCAATTTATGTTATTGTTGGAGAATGCTGTTTTTAAAATAGTTTTTCGCTTTAAATTGCTTTAATTTTTTTTTTATTAGAAAGAGTGGCAGGCAGGCTGACGCACTCGTATGATCAACTTGAAAATAAACGCAAGCCACATCGATGGGTAATGACTGCAAGGATTATATAGGGGATTAACTCTATGTATGATTTTGGAAAATTAAACAATAAATTTAAATAAATCTTAACAAATATTATAAATGGGAATGTGTGTTTGTTTGTTTATTACTCTACCTAAACAGATCATCGTGAAACTTTGAAAACAGAAAAGGACATAGGGTTACAACGTTTCAACGAGAAAAATAAAAATAATTTATTTTCAACAAGAAAATAAAAAAATTGCCGACGAATCATATAAAATAAAAATGAAAAATTCAATGACAAAAAAAAAGATTGGGTTGGCAAGAAAGATCTTTTGGTTTGCATCAGTAGATAAATGTGTAATACGAATAGTAATTATATCTATTTCATTTGTGCTGTAAACTTCTGCAGAAGCATTTGTGCTTACATAGAAAGATGAAATATTCTCAAATTATACAAAAAATTTCAAGACTTTTTTTGGTAAACAATAAAAAAATCATAAAATACAAAAATTAATTGTATTTAATATTATTACACAAGAAAATATTGTTTAATAATATGGTACCTATGTAAAAAATAAATATGAACATAATAGGAACATAATTCGATCGCTTCGCTTTCTATAGAAATACAAAAATGTCTAAAAGACATTAGGCACAGTCCAAATTAATATAGTGCGTCGTTGAGAAAGCAATTCTTTATTTAAATTGTTGAAACAAAGAGATTTTTAATTCTGCTCCCAGGTGTGGCCGGTCGACGGGCGGTCTGAGGTGTCGCGGCAATTGGTGGCGGCGTCTGACAGCTGACAGCCCGCTTGACAGCAGACAGGTGACAGATTGAGGCGCCAAACGCCCGCGGCCACCTATTGTTGTCGCACACCTATTCTCCTTTTGTCTTTTCCGTTGGCTGATGAATATAGCTGTTTTTGAGGTTACTTTTAAAAGCTGAATTAAACACGTCCACAATTATTATTGTTCTTTGAAGCTTTGTTCTCGTTTGTTTGTATGATTTTTAATATACATATACTAGTCTTTTATGGGACATACATTCTTTAAAAATACTTACAGATTAAACTGACAGTTAGATGTAAAGTAAAATATAACTGCAGGTACAACTGTTTGATTAAACTAATAACTTGATGACTTGAACATAATTATAATGTATTCCTATTTAGTCACGTGACCAACGCGAAGCTTTTTGATCCCCATCACATAAATGACACGTGATAAAAGACATAGATTAGCCTATTGTCTGTGGATGGTATGACAGCTGTCTTGCGTAGATCATAGACGCGAAATTGCGCTTGTGCAATAATCTAATACGATCTTTAAGTTAATACACTTGATATATCTTTTTTTAGATTTTAACTCTCGGTCTCTATTCGATAAAAAACGTATTAACAGCGTGCCGTGTTAAGGTGACAGCGCTATACTATGTATCATTGCAAACCGAATACGTTAAAGTTCATTCGATTTGCTTGACAAGTCCGGCGAGTATTCGTTTTTAAACGTATAAACTGTGTACGATTTTTTGCATCGCAAACGACGTATGAAATGTATGTGCAACTATTTATTCGTTAAGACGTATATTGCAAAAAAACGTGCAGGACAATGCCGTGTGAACCCAGCCTAAGCTGTGCAAACTATCGGATGTAAGTCGCGGACGTGACTTTGTACCGTCCTTGAGTGTTCGGGCGCCCAATAGAAATCTGGCGCACTGGATGTGATCGATCGTGCACATAATATATCAGCCGCGACCGTCAGCCGCGTCTGTCAGATGCGACCGATAGTCTGTTTCCACCTTTATGAATCCTTGGACTTATTGCAGTCGGAAGATTAGCTCATTTTAGCACATTTCTTCGGCGGCCATATAAAGCAAAGAGTGTAGATGTATTTCTTAGTCAGATTGCGAATGCTTGTTTCCGCGAATAGCACAGGTGGTTACTGGGAATCATTTACATGCGACAATAAATCGGTTAATGACGGCGTACCGGGAATCGAGTGCATGTCCACTGGCATCCATGCGGCACCGGCTTTGATCTTTGGCGGCACAGACTAACTTATTACTCAGATATGTCGTGGCGATCAGTGTTAGGTATAACAGGTTCATCAATCAATTGGACTAAGCAATATATATCGAGGATAACCTTTCAGCGAATTGTACAATATTTCAGTCCAACAAAAAGGCCAATAGATTACGAATAGCAGAAATTTTAAACATTTCTATTGATATTATATAGAACTAGCTGGTGCCCGCGACTTCGTCCGCGTTGAACGTCCTTTCTGGTGTCCCAGACAACGTGTATGCAAAATTTCACGGTGATCGGTTCAGTAGTTTTTGCGTGAAAGAGTTACAAACACACGTACTTCCGCATTTATAATATTAGCAAGTAAATCCAAAATACCTTACTTCCTAATGGATTATACGCCAATCCAATCAATTCCTAACAATTTAGAAAAATTTAAATAAAGTTCGGTAGCGTACTTGCATCGCCTATATGTTAATAGGTGACGATCTATCAAGAGTGGATAGTCAGTATCCTGCTGATCTTTTACTTAAAAAAAAAAAACCTTCTTTAAAAGAATTATTTTTTCAAGACTTATACTCTCCTTAGTCTAGCTCAAAATTGAGTATAATTATTTTATGATCTTTGGTACATGAGCATATAACGTGAGAAGGTAGACACTATAATATATTTTTACCCATAAGTAAGCAGTGTCGTATCTATAAAATCCACACTGAATCAGTTATATTCTTTGAGTGATGTGTTTCGCGCATTCGAACGGCCGTTATGTCAACCTTGAAATTATGAGCAGCAATTATCTATGTATTTTATCGTTTCTTTTGATATTCCAGTACCTAATGAGAAGAACTCACTTCATGCTAATGACTTTTATATATGTCAATTATTAACTGTCCTCTATTTGCTTTATATAGAAAAAAAAAAACATGATTTTAACACTTAGCTTTATCTTTTAGATATATAAAAATTTTATATGCAAAATGTATACAATAAAAAAAATTTTTTTTTTTAATATTTAAAAATTCCTTTAATAAATAAGATTTTTTTTTAACAATGAAAAAGTTACCTAAATTATTATGTAAGTATAGGTTTTTGTCTTCTTTTGCTCACATCTAAAAGCACTAAGTGGTCTTCTATAAAATGGTGACGATCCGAAGTGATAGCTGCCTCGTTATAATAATTGAGGAGAAAGGTTCAACCCTGTGGCCAGTTAATTTTGAATAATTACGAAGCTCTATAACTTCGGTCACGTTTTACATTATTCAGGTATTAACACTGAGAGGAACACAAATTGAACAGGGGACTGAAGGCGAAGTTCGTTATGGTTATAGGTTATACTTAATTAACATTTTAAATGTAATTGTAATGCAATGTAAACTTAATTGTATTACAATGTAACTCCAAATGTAATCGTGTATAATAAATATGTGTTATGTTATGAAAATAAATTTTATTATACATATTTTTTTTTAATAAAAGACAACAGACAGACTTATATTTTTAATTTTTCCTGGTCTTGTCCAGATCTACAAACGCCATCATATCTACTGGGATGTTTGCCTGTCCACGACACACCAATTAAAAACTAAAGTACTTTGAGCTCGGTCCACGGTCAAAGTAACTTTGCAAAATAAAGAAAGAATCGTAAAGTGAACATAAATAACGAATTGTTTACAAATAAAACACCTGCGGCGAACATTTCAAACCGCTAAGTAAACGACAGTCCTTCAGACACGGGGATTAGAAGCTGCAGACGACATGGCGGGTAAATAAAAAGCTAATTTAAATGCCATTAAAACTAGACGTGCCTTAGAACCTGTTCATAGTGGCGGACCATGCGAGCAGAATGCTATGCTAATTAATTAACTAAGTATTTGTCAAAAACAAATTTTATAAAAAAATATTATAAAATTTATATAAATTTTAAAAAAATCCTAAATATTAAATGTTACTATAACACTAATTAATATTTTATAGATAATATCATTATTTAATGTAAATATTATTTAATTTAAAATTTAATTTAAATATAAATAAATATTATTTAATTTAAAATTTAATTTAAATATAAATAAATATTATTTAATTTAAATAAAATAAAAATATTAATATATATTTAGTTTACACTTGTGTTTAATAATATTATCAATAATTATTAACAGCCGTTTAATAATATTTTGTTGATCACCATCGCTAAACTGCGGGTTAAACGCCCTAAACATCTGATTAACTTAATGTTATGCAAAATCTGATGTTTAGGTTATTAAACGGCTGTTTAAATTTTAAACAGCTGTTAAAAACTAACCGTCTGTTGGTGAACTCGAGCCTTAGTCTCCTCTCTCTTAGTGCCTTAAGTTGCAATATGCCCGACAGGGTCCATAACACTGGTCTTTATAAATTTTATAACACCTTTATACATTATGGTTTCGTAATAAATATTTGTATTGAATTGAATTTTATTTGAGTAGATTATACTCCTAGGTATCTCCTAGGTATCAGCTGACTCCTACGCACTAGATTTAGATGCTTTAGAACTACGTCTATAAAGACATTAATAAACTACCCATTTAAGATAACATTTTCTATTAAGTACTGAATTTAATCAAAAATACCCGTCGTTATAGCACCGAGTCAGTTAGCATACCTAGGGTCAATAGTTCTTTACTTAGTAATACTTTAAACATTACCAAAAATACTTAATTTGGTGTTAAATAAATTGTGTATTTATGTGACGATCATTTGTTATCAAAATTATTAATTGTACTAGCTGGTGCCCGCGACTTCGTCCGCTTTGAACGTTGAAAGGTACCCTATGTCCTTTCTTGTGTCTCAGACGATGTGTATGCGAAATTTCATTGTGATCGGTTTAGTAGTTTTTGCGTGAAAGAGTTACAAACATCCATACATCCAAATATACTTTCGCTTTTATAATATTAGTAGATATTAGTATAGAATAGATTAGTACAGATTTATGAAATAAATGAATTACCTACATTTAAAAATGTCATTATTCTACAAATTTCGCTTGTAGTCTGCGGTGAAACAGAATCTTTATAAATATTCAAAATCTGCATGAAGAAAGACCCCCTTTCTATAGACGGGCTATTTCTCTTTCTTTATTTTAAGCTGAGGGTTTTAAACCAAGCAACTTGTTAATGTTGTTATTATTTGTTTAAATTTAACTTGATTCAAAGTGTTACAAACACGAACTCAGTATTTTAAATGTGCTTATTGGGAATATTTGTTATTCGTTAGTTGAAAAAATAATCTGGAATTATTCATTCAATTTAAGGTTAAACATGTTAACCAAGCAGGTTAAACCAACGTTAAGGGGACCCAGGTATTTTTAACTTTTTTTTTACAAAATTAATAGATAATTAGTCAAATGATTTTTATAATTCCTTTGTGCAAATATACCAGTAATGTAGGCTATATCAAGTGATTATTTGATCTTATTTACTTGAACACAATAAATAAATACTCTTTAAAACAATTATCATCTAAATAAAATTATAAATATAAATTTTAAAAAAATAATTTCAAATGCAATTTTATGTTCATACTTAAACTTTTAAATTGTAATATCCTTAAGTATCTCTGGTTGCTTAGGAATTTATAATTTCTTAAAAAAACATTATTGAAACATTACAAATTTATAATTTTTTTTTTCTATAGCTACGTGATGGCCTCAGATAATTAAAAAAAAAAAATGTTTACATCGAGTTAGTATAATTGTGTTTAAAAACTTATTAGTTTTAGTCAATTGGTGATTGGAAAGCGTTTCTATATAACAAATAAAAATAAATTCTATAATGAGTATTTTAATTTTGACAAAAATATTAAACACATATTAGTCCATAATAAAAATTTAAAAAATTTAAAAAAATCAAAATATTTATTTATCAATTAGGTTTCTACAAGAAACTCTTATGATCGTCATTACAAATTTAAATTAACCAGGATTTTAGAAAAAAACAAGCCAAGATGACTATTCTGAGAAGAAACCCCGAAAGAAACTTAGGATACATTTTTTTTTGTCATCTTTAAGATTTAAAATAACAACAATTACACTTAATTTTGCATCGTTTTGAAGTCATAACTTGGCAGGCCGTCTATGCAGGATATGCAGTACCTAATTAAATTCAAAAGTAAGGTGTCACAAAGGGCATAATTTATTCACCTGAACTATTATCCAAATTATATTTAAATGTCCCTCATACTAATTTGAGAACTCGCTCTTTGCTACATGTAGCTCTTAGTAAAACAAATTATAGGAGAAATACATTCATGTAGACTTTTTAATGAAATTTTACTAGAGGATAAATATGTCGACATGTTCCACAGTTACATATTTAAAACTAGAAATATTACAGCCGATAATTCCTTCGATGGCCTACCATAACTTAAGTATAAATTGTTATCAAACATGAATTATTGTTATCGTTATTATTAGACTAGTTTGTAATACTTAAACTATAAGTGGAATTTTTTTATTGGGTGTAAGCTATCTATTCAAACTGTTATCATGTAATAATAATACCTGTAAGTTTCCCTAAAATAAAATAAATAAATAAATAAATAATAAATCATTATCCAAGTTACCCTTAAACCAACGCAATTTCCTTGGGGTTTACATAATTATATCTAAGTAGCTGGTGCCCGCGACTTCGTCCGCGTTGAACGATGAAAGGTACCCTATGTCCTTTCTGGTGTCTCAGACAACGTGTATGCAAAATTTCATCGTAATCGGTTTAGTAGTTTTTGCGTGAAAGAGTTACAAACATCCAAACATACTTTCGCATTTATAATATTATTACGCATGTTTCCCTGTCCATCTGTCCATACATAATTTAAAGTAAGTATAACATTACAACTTTATTATTTTCGTTTGGTCTATACACACACACACGTGTCGTTGAACGACACGTTTGGTCTAGTGGCTAGTAACCCTAGCTGTTAACCAAACGGTCGCGTGTTCGAATCCCGCTAGGGGCAAATGTTTATATGTTAACATTTTACCTTTGTACCTGAATCATGGAAGTTTTGTATTTATAATATGTATGTATTTACAAAAAAAAAAGTAATCTATGTAATATATCAACTGTCTGGTATCCATAATACAAGCATTTATTAGTTGCTTACTGTGAAACTAGATGGCGATGTGTGGAATGTGTGAAGATTTATTTATTTATTTATTATTTGTTCGTAGGAGAATTAAAATGTATTTTAAAATATGAAAATGGCGGGAATCGGTGACAGGAAGGTGTGTAGTGCTCACCGGAAATACGTAGCCCCTGGGCGGTCACCTCCGGTAGATAAGTGGCGGCTCTGACCCAATTTCCGGTGTTCACATTTCGTAGATCCACGAGAGTGATAACTATGGGATTGAAGGAACAACTTAAGTGCGATTCTAAGTACGAGTAGGTCCACTTGCGTTGATCGAGCACAAGTTGCTAGAACTCGTTGCAAATACACGCTTTTATCGTTACATGAAAATTTGGGTTACAAGTATTAAATTAACTCTTCATACGTCAAGACAAGGCTCTTTATTGTAAATAGGATATATAATTTCAGTCGCAACAGTTGTGTTTTGAAAATTACCATCGGTTCTTATAAATTTTGATCACTTGTGGAAAGAAAATTTTAAGAAAGTTCAAAAGAATTATTCTCAATTTTCAAAGTACAAGGGAACTTGAAGTGTGCCCAGTGTTTAGGCACCTTTACCGATTTCCCAATTCCTTCCCAATCCTAATCGGCAGTAATCGGCAGCGCAGTTGCAGGATTTGTGGCGATGCTTGCATTTGTGGCGACGGTAGCCACCTGTCGACCTTAACATAAAAAGAAAAAAATATCCTTGTCGTATAACAAGAAAAAATATACTTATAAAATATTGTTTCCAAAAGCCGCGTGCAACCTTAAATCTTGTTCTAATTAATATGTGTAGGTGCGTTTTGGATTTATTTTTTTTGGATGTTTGTTTATGTAAAACAATGAGAGATAAAGACAGACACATCTCATGAAAAAAAAAAACACGATATTTCATCTTCTGTTCAATTTCAAAACACAATTTTTATTTTTAAATTTGTATACATTTTTGTGTTTTTTTTTTAATTTCTTTTTTAATTAATTTAGTAACTTGTCTATCATAGTCAGCTGTAACAGTTTTTTTTTTTTTTTAATTTTTTTTTTATTGATACAGTCACACAGCACTCAATACGACAATAATATAAGAATAAATACATATGTAAGTATACTTAAAATCTACTGCCAATAATGGACACAATCCGTACTAATATTATAAATGCGAAAGTATGTTTGGATGTATGGATGTTTGTAACTCTTTCACGCAAAAACTACTGAACCGATCTCAATGAAATTTTGCATACACGTTGTCTTGGACACCAGAAAGGACATAGGGTACCTTTCATCGTTCAACGCTGACGAAGTCGCGGGCACCAGCTAGTACTAAATAAAGTTCGCATTTAAATTTGATACCTACGAGTATATATTCGCTTTACGATTATCGTTTGCTGAGCTTACCAAGATTAACATCCGGAAGGTGCGGTGTGCGGTATCGGTGTATATCTACTAATACCTACTTTATGAGTTACCGGGCGTCTGTTCATCATTATTGCGAATTAATCCCATCGTGTTTGCTTTATTATCCACATAACTTGGGATATTACGTTATACATATCGGCTTCCTTTAGTTATGCAAATATAAATATAGATCTTTATTGAGCATAAAATACATCAATGACAACTGAAGAAACCCAATAACATCATAGTTGTTGGCTCAATTATAAAGTGCTTGTAATATATATTTGAAGTCCTCAAATATATCATCACCGTATCCACCTTCTCACTGAGCGATATTTATTCACTGAAGCCTTTTACGAGAATCGTTAGTACCTTAGTGACACTATTGCCTATGACTACATTAATAAAGGAGGCGATAAATTCAGTTGTAGCGACAACGGACTCGACCAATTACCGAGGCGATTATGTCAAAATTTATGTATGCACAGCAATTATACGCAACACTTAGGTGTACTAATAATCTAGCCACTTTACACGCACAGTAAATGTCTAGTCAGGTGACGTAGCGCGAAACCAGACGGCATACAGTGTGCAATCTCTATTATTGTAAACTGTATAAAATATTGACGCGTGGCACAAGTATATCGAATTTATTTTCGGTTAAATTATAGAATGTGTAACGCAGATGTGCCACTATGAGGAAAACGAGCTTCTCAGAGGAAACTTCTATACTGCGTTGGTGTTCCAAATTAATGGCGATAATTTATAAATTTTTCAAAAAGTACAAAATTATCTGGTTATTATTTGACAAAATAATAACCAGATTACAAAATTATTTGACGACACGTTTGGTCTAGTGGCTAGTAACCCTTTAGCTGTTAACCAAACGGTCGCGTGTTCGAATCCCGCTAGGGGCAAATGTTTATGTGTTAACATTTTACCTTTGTACCTGAGTCATGGATGTTTTCTATTTATAATATGTATGTATTTACAAAAAAAAAAGTAATCTATGTATTATATCAACTGTCTTGTATCCATAATACAAGCATTAGTTGCTTACTGTGGAACTAGATGGCGCTGTGTGGAATGTGTGAAGATATTTATTATTATTATTTATTATTATTATTATTTATCTGGTTTGTTTGTTTCAATGTCAATATTTTGAATATTAATTAAGCTGTATTTATCCAATAAGCTTATAAATTAAATATTAGAATCTTTTAACCTAAAGAAGTTCCAAGTATCACTACAATAAGTTTCTGAATGATATTGACATTATTTTTCAACAATTTGAATTTTTACAAAAAGAAAAATGGCGAATTACTTTTGAAAAATTATTTTTTATCATTTATAAAATATTCTCTTCTTTTTCTTTTTTGATTTATTAATTTTTTAAATTAATAGATAAATGTAAAAATATATTTTTTATAATTCTTTAGGCCTATTTGTACGAGTATATAATGTATAATATATATTTTTTTAAATTTATGGCTATATGTAATCTGAATAAATAAATTAAATTTTTTTTTACAAAATAACAAAAAATAATCTTTAAATTGTATTTATTATATTTGCTTCAGTGAGTGTCTGGTCTTTATAAACTAAAAGCAGTTAGTCATAGTTTGAAATATATAATCTTTGGCAAGTTCCAACGTTACGAGCGGAAGTGTTGCATTTCAAAGGGGCATTCTTGTTACCTGTTCACTAAAAATAACACGTGAACAGCCGGATAAAGTGAACGGGCGGGATGTGATTAGGCACGCCCAACTCGTTGCCCCGCAGAGGCCTTTGATCTCTGCCGTACGCCGCATTACAGGAAACCAAAGATTTGTACACTCTGTTTTGTAACTCATCTTCGGATATTGATTGTAATTAGTCTAGATTAGCTGTAATGGGCTACAGCTTGTGTTCTGATTACAGTTAATTAGGATAACAATAAACCTACTTTTGAGACAATTGTTAG
The DNA here is from genome assembly GCA_944738685.1 of Synanthedon myopaeformis. NCBI lineage: Eukaryota > Metazoa > Arthropoda > Insecta > Lepidoptera > Sesiidae > Synanthedon > Synanthedon myopaeformis. The sequence goes on along the minus strand of OX122921.1, from coordinate 11,176,586 downwards.
GCTCTAATATTTGTTCTATTCCAGGCTACTTCGGTGACCTAAAGTAGACTACTTCCTCGCTTAGAGAATCACACTTAGAGTTTCGTAGTGGCAATACACATTGGTGAGTTTCAATTTCATAAATTGAGCAGATCGTCAGGCGATAATAGCAACACCTTCAGAAGACCACCATAAAATTACAGTATGTGTCTTTCGGTGAGTAATGGTCGACAGCGTACTTGCAGCACTTATCGCCATTGCTTGTGATATATATAGGCGACGGTTGCCACCTACCAGCAAGTGGATTGTCAGCCTGTCTATCAAATTTTGTTTTCTTAAAATAGAATCAATTCTTTTCTATTTATACCCAATTTGAAATGCATATATTCTACAAATACCTTATAGTAATTTCTGATGAATTCGTGTACATCCATCAGGCTTGATGTATAGGTTAATTGTGATGTATAGAGTTGAAAAGCAAACTGGGCACAATTGGGAATACGTGTGCACGTATATTGTGGCACAAAATTAAATGTAACCACGGAAACGCGAACAGCTATCGTATTAGCAACTAAAACATTTTACACGTGGAAACTGAAATGTTAAACGAAAATCAACAGTCGCTGTTGACGGACGGACGTGCGAAAATTTACACTAATGCGCCTCTAATACTGAAATTCCTACTAACATTATGATCGTTTTACTAGAACTACATCCATTGCCGTTTTTGTTGCAAATGTGATCAGTTAAAGAGGCGCCGAGGAGGCAATGGACGGTGGACACTTTAATAAAAGTATGTGAAAATTGTTTTGTTGCTAAGGAAGTATGTCTAGCATACAGAATGACAGGTGGACATTTGCTAGACTCAAAGAAATATGTCAACGCTGTATTAACCTTTCATTTTACAATACAGGCATCCGTTTTCGTGTGATGTGTAACAGTTACATATATTGTAAAGCCCTGTTTTTTTTTTTTTTTTTTTCAAAGGTATTAAGCACCTTTGTTAGTTGGAGATATAGATAACAGATGTGCTATTTATTAGTATTATATTTGATTATATATTGTATATGATATTAGTATTATATTTGACATAATAAAGAATAGAGATTATCAAGGTTTAATACAGGGAAACTTAATGAAATGGTGGTTCTGCAGTCAGTTAAAGACTGCAGTCTCGTAGGAAGGACACTTTTTGTCCTATTTATAGATGTCTGCAGTGCACTAGCAACACTCCTAGTGTTTTGCTTGTATCTTTAGACTACGGTTGATGACGGTAGCCACCATAATCAAGGCTCATCAGTCTGTTATTAAACATACAATGAGAAATATTACGACAACTGAAAGAGTATAATATTATGTACCAAATTGAAAATGTTGCTGCGTGGCAAGGGCAGTCTGATTTCAAATTTGGAACAATCCGAGACAAAGTGTTTCTCTGAAATCGTAAACAAATAAAGCAATATGAATGATAAACTTGCTGAAAAAGGACAAACGTGTACACCTAACACGGCTCGTTTAAAATACAGTCTGACTCATCAGACGAAGTGGGGTTGCCACTGGAGTCATACCTGAAATATTTTTTAAAATGTAATTATTTAGTCTCCACTGGAACATAAACAACCAATGGATAAAATTGGATATCTGAGCTAGTTTCTTACACATCAGATTGATTTTATTACGTCCAAGGGCCTCTTTAACCATGTGTCAAGTAGGCTAACCGCCATTTAAAGTCACCGGTAACCGGGAATGAAGGAGACGATATACCTTTGCTTGTACGGTAAAAGTCCCAAACATTAAAAAGAAAATAATTAAAAAAAATCGCCTATCGAAGGATGCAGTAAACCGAGTGCATAATTTAATAAAACATAAAATTATTTCTAAAAGTAACTAATCAACGCTTTACTTGTAGTTGATGAAAGAGGCCCTAAGGTGTTTAGAGTATAGGTCACACCTAGATTTACTACATCGTTTGCATTAATATACCTAACTATACTAACATGTCAGATCACAGCAGAGTTAGCTAGTTCGTAAGCTTGCAAATAAAATCTATATTATGTTTTTGCTTTTTTTAGACATAGAAATAAATAAAAAAGTGTTTATATTTTTATTTACAGCATAATTTAAAAAAAGAAGCTGGAAGTTTTTAATTTATGCGTTTGTATATACAATATAAGACGTAATTCAGTTATAAAATTCTACAAAATATTGTTAGAAAGTAAATCGACATCCATTTTGTTTTTGAAGCCATTTTGATTTTTTACCATCAAGCTATTTAAAGCTGGATTTTTTAGGCCAGTATTAGAATAAGGTGACAACCCTGAACGCTCGTAATGTACACTGTCACTCCTGTACCTGGTATCAGAAATAATCACAAAGGAGTCAGCACAAAGAAATAACTCAAAGTTTTGCGATGCAGAGGTGTGACTCACGTTTATAATGGATCCACTCTGGAAGACGAACTGTTTTGCGCGATACTCTGTATTTATGTTGAAGGTGTATAAAATATATTAAAAAAAAAAAATAGGATTAAATTAGAATTTTATATAGATTATATATAAATTTCTAAATTCTAAATTTATATAGAATTTCACATAGATAGAAAATTAGAATTTTATATAAGGTATAATAGGGAAGTAAGCATAATCTGGTGAACCAGTTTATTTGTGCTATTTTATTTTAGTTCAGAAGAAAGAATTACATTGCTCATACTCCCATCTCCCTTTGTCCAATTTCTAGTCGTATTTGTTCTATTTTCTTCATAACTTCAAGCGTTTCATCAATTTCTTCATGACACTGATGATACATGGCTCCATTGTGACTCATCGGCTGTCGCACAGGTTCATAGTCGACATATAACGCGCCGTCTATCTGTCCACAACACTTTCTTGTCAATTAAAGTTGGTAGTGAATATCCTCCTGCCGATTATATTGATCAAGGTCGGGAGCTATGAGAAGTTGGGCGTAGCCAAATGCTAGTAAATCAATCGAAATGTGTTCAGGAACCTCGGAACGGCAGCCGGCAGCGGTGCGGCGGATGGACGTTCCTGGGAGTCGTTACTCGTGGTATGTTTTACATTCTGATGGTGTTATGCAATGTGATCTATTTCTTATAATAAAGGCTGGCAGACAGGTTGAAGATACACATGATGTTACATAGCTATCGTCGCCTATAAACACGAGAAACACGTGGGATGCAACAGTATAGGATAAGCAGCATCATATTGTGAACTACCACTACAGAATAATTTAGTTTATTAGTTAAATGGCAGATTCTGATTTTACAATCTATATAGTGACTACATATGAACCCGATACTTTCTTATTTTGCTCTAGTAAAACATTTAGTAAGAGAAAATTATTTTCTTATAACGATTGGTATTAAATTATTTATATGACGGTCAACTAATTGCTAGTCCGTGGCTAGTTCATACAAGCAAAGTCAAGGATGAAGTTCTAGGTTACAGAAAAATGCTTTTTGACATCTTTTGCTAACTCACAGAAACATTTTTTTTTTTATAAAAGATGGGTTTGCTCTTGGCCAACACCCAACTGTGTAGCAAGGATGAGGCCTAAGATGGAGCTAACCTCATTCTCAACCCAGAAGATGACTATTCACTCGAACTTTGAAAACATTTGGGTTATATGAGCTCAGGAGTTCCAAACGTTGGCATTGCGCATTATAAAAGATGTTTTAAAGCGCTTGGTCCTAAATAGAGGGATATCTTCAAGATGAGGATGGTAACCATTTGTACGTCTGTATGTCCGATGGAAGAAAGGGGAAGGCGGTATGAGTTCATGCAGCTCCTGAGGACACTCTCCGAAGTACGTCTTATAAAAGACACATAGACTGGCAATTTTTCGTCTATGTGCCAGACTCTGCATCTTACTTTTTAAAAACATACTGCCGCCAACAAGTCTCCTAGCTCTGCGTTCCACCGAGTCGAGTGCGGCAAGTTGGTATTTGGCTGAGCATAAGCGCATTCATTTCACAGTGGTCTTCTGTGATCTGTGACCTGCCATAATTAAATGGTATGTGTCAATTCTGCATAAACCGATCCGTTCCCTACATCTGTCAGCGAATCCTCAGTCGGCGCGTTCGTGTAAATATGAGTAATAATTTACATCTTTCCGCTAGTGATAAAATGTCACTAACGGTTCTTTGAAACGTATCAACTGTGCTATTAACGTGTTACATAGTAACGGCGTTACGCAATGCGTGCCTCTGATGAAGGATGCAGTTTCAAAGGAGTTTATGGGTGCATTAATAATAATGTAATTAGCATCCGAAACGAGTTCATCTGTATATGCGTTGTGACGGCTCAGGTGCGGAAGTGTACGCTTCAAAGCGAATTTGATCTCATAAATTTATTTATTAAATTATTTAAGAAATAGGACACCAGCGTTAGAACCGTTGAACTATTACTGAAATTTCTGATTCAATATATACTCATATTATAATTATACTTTTGTATGTGACACAGAATTCAAACCATTTTTGGCATCTTAACTAATATTATGGGTACATAAATGCGCAAGTGAGTTTGTTTGTTACGTTTTCACGCCTTAATTACCTACTCAGCTCATCATCATAACATTTTGCAGACACAACGTGTATTGATACGGAAAATCAGAACATAGAGTACGTACCTTTAAATAAGAAAAAAAAAATACGATTCCTAATGGATCATGGATGGTTTTATTTTAACACATAAGAAATAGAGGCGCGGACGATGTCGCCGGTAAAATCTAGTCTATATATAAGACTGAATATAAGCTGAAGACGAAACATTTCAGTACATTTTAACTGATTTGTTTAAACTTTGACTAGCTTATAAAATTTTTGAAATCGCTATTTTTTTCCCACCCATAAAATTTATTCATCGTATCAATTTACCAGCGTTACACTGGTCGTACACATAATTAAAAATATCAACTTAGAAAGCATTGTATATATTGCAAATTCGTAATTACACTGAAATTGTGATTAACTTTATTGAAGACCTACATTTATATATATGATGCGTGTGAGAAGACCGTTGAAGCGATGGCGACAGTCGCCCAAACAAAGCGGCGATTGTCGTTCGGCATCAACTCGATCATTACTGCCATATTACTGCTTTGCGTCGATCGTTAATTGGCAATAAAATCAGACCACCCGCAACTCGATCAACTTTGTTGTTAACTTAAAAAAATATATAAGAAGCCTTTGCATTATTTGTATAATAAATCAAAATAATTAACGGCATAGCTCAACGACAAGTCCTACTTAATCCTACTGTGGTCGGCAGGTTAGTTTCAAAGTCAACCAAAAAATTAAACAAACTCTTCAGCATTATTATACTATAGTAAGTAACTATATATGTCCAAAGGGTGTCTATTCACTATCTATCCCGTGAAATAATTAGCTTTTTGCGCGATTGCTGTTTCTTATTTATTATGTATTCCATGTTGTAATATTTTATACAATACCTAGCGAGCCGCCCCCGACTTTGCACGGGTTGTATCTCAAAATTATATATAAAAAACCTTCCCCCTTGAACGCTCTCTCCATTAGTGAAAACCGCATTAAAATCCGTTCTGTTAAAAACATAGTATACCGTACATACGCAAAGATATATATTATTTCGATGCATACAATGGAATGTACGAGTATGTTTTGCATATTTTGACAAATACTATATACTATACCAATTTTGTCCAATTGCACAATTAACTAATTGAATTTTTTACTGTAATCGAGAATTGACAGTTTGAAAATGCTATTTAATTGTGACGGCGTTGATTGTGTACCGTTTATGAACAAGTGTTTGCGAACTATAAATAAACGAGCGTTTACAATAAGTACTTGGGCAAAGCTCAGTCGGTGTTGTTGGACGATATAGCTCGTAAAATTGTGTTGGCGAGCGTACACCAGAATTACCTTGTACAATATATGAATGTAAATAACGGAGTGTTTGCTGTACGTGATTGTACCTTTGATGGCACCGTTCAAGGTTATTGAACACAATAACCTTTTGGTTATCTAAATCTAACCTAACAATACCTAAATTACTATCTTCATAAATTTCGCTTTATGTTACGCATTTGCAATTTCAAATATATTTCATGGGAATATAATTTTATTTATGTGAAAACATTCATAGTTTATTATAGCAAACGTTATTTAAAAAAAAACATGAAATGTTTAAATAGAGAAATCTCAAAATGTATTTCAATTGTAGTGTTAGTCCACATTTGGTTAAGTTGTAAATTTTTGTTTAAACCTACTTACTATGAATATGGTTAAAATACTTCAGCAATAAAAAATAAGTCGTTTCTTCAGAGAATAGCTGAACAAGTTTTCAATTGCCAATTACTGTGAAGATATTATGAATATCTTATACGTTATTGATTTAAACAGAAACTTATAAAGTTGATGCAATTTTCTTCACAAAATTTCAGTTCTTAGTTATCCCAAAAGACTTTTATTATTCCGATCTTTTTTATGCATAGGTCATCAGATAGTGTGATCTACTTGAGCTAGGTGGTTACAGTCACCAATTAACACAAGCATTGCAATATGTGTTACATTTGAGATAAGATTCTAGTTGCAAAATCCAGACCAGAGCCAACCTTGAAAAGTTCACTCAAGTTGGTCCTGCTAGGAATCGAACCAGGGACCCCTGAGACAGAGAGCTAAGGCAAGCACATTAACCACTCGACTCATGGATTTTCAAAAAAGCTATGATACATAATTTAACTGGCTCCTCTCATGAAAACTGTATCAATAGGTAGATATCTATTGGAACCTACCTATGGGTAGATAATTTAAGTAAGTGAGTGTTTATTATAACATTTGTTTATTTAATATTAGTGTGGCCATAAAATACGCTATTCTATTATTTATATAAATATTTTTTTTAATTCAATGTCCATACTCGTGATATTTTTCCCAATAAGCAAAGCGAAGGAAACAACATCAGGATTTTCCAATAAGAGCCTTAACTGTATGTTGCAGTTATAACTGAATATTATTATTGAAAACTTACATAATATATCGGCAGAGAAGCTGACCTTCCACTTGATGCTAGGTGGCTACCGTCGCCAACAATACAAGCAACATCTGCAAGGGCGCTGTCGACTATATATTAGGATAAGGGATTGCAAAGGGATAGGGATATGGACTCTGGCATTTAAATACTCACACACCGAAGCACAACAGCACACGTGCTTTTATTTCACGCTGCCGATCTGAAGGCTTTCTGTAATAATAATTATTATTCCAATATATTTGTTTTTATAAAATGCAATTCCATTGCGTTTCGCAGTTATTTATAGGCATCCCGTCTGGCGGCAGTAACCATACTTTCACGGAGTATGGTTACTGCCGCCAGAACCATACTCCGTGAAGAAATGACAGCATTTACTTAATAAGTTCTTGTGTTTCGTTAAGTGTTGTCAGAGACCATTTCCTTATCCTAAGTCCTTGATACTGTATTCTACTAAGTTCTGCAGTTCATTTGCTCACCTATGAAGTTTCTTGTATGAATTGGCGTCGGTAGCCACCCTCCATCTATTTATTTATTTATTTATTTATTTATTCATTTATTTGCCTAAAACATGGTAGTAGTTAAGGTGTTACAAAGAAGTTATTTATTTGCCTAAAATATGTTACAAAAAAGTTAAAAGGAATATCATGTTTCGCCTTTTTATCACAGGCATACAAAATATAATTTAACATTTTTTTTAAAAAAATTGACATTAAAAAAAACATCAAGTGGACAGCCTGCCTGCCAACCTTCGCATAAATAAACAAATTACTTTCACATTAGACTCAAAGATATACTCACTTCATTAAGGATTCAAAGCAATAAGTATTTTATATTGCAAAAATAGGTTAATAATAAAAATTTAACATTCCTATTAGCCAAGTAGGGAGTAAGTAATAAGTGGAAATGTAGGTCGCACCCACTCTCACCTATTGTTTTAAAAATGGTTCTTTGTTGAGTCGTATAAGCGGTAATTTTTGAAAAAAGCACGAGTTCTTTGTTCCCCCGCAACGGAAACGAGGCCAGTCTGTTCTTTAGCATTATTAAAATATCTTGCTCCCTTATGATATTGAGATTTTTCTTACATTTTTAAATTAGTCATTTTTATATATATATATATATGTTCTAAAGTGTCGCGTATTCACTGGTAACCGGAAGTTCCGTATAATCCACTTCGCAGAAAGTAGAAAAACCAAATTCAATGTAATTTAATAGGTACATATTGGGCTTATTTCAGCAATTACAAGTAAAGTGTTGATTAGTTACTTTTAGAAATAATTTTATGTTTTATTAAATTATGCACTCGGTTTATTACATACTTCGATAGGCGATTTTTTTTTAAATTATTTTCTTTTTAATGTTTAGGACTTTTACCGTACAAACAAAGGTGTATATCATCTCCATCATTCCAGGTTACCGGTGACTTTAAATGGCGGTTAACCTACTTGACACATGGTGAAAGAGGCCCTAAGACTAATAAATTTGTCTAATAAATAATTTGTAAATTTATTTTAATCAATATAGTAATCCTAATCCCAGATCCTTAATCCTAATATGGTCGACAACGCACTTGCCGCACCAATAGTTTTCTTTGTAATATAGGCGACGGTAGCCACCGATAATCAAGTGGACAGTCAAACTGTCTGGCAACCTTAACATAAAAAATCATATTTTTTTTTATAAAATATTGTGTAAAGCAAATAAGGGCCTTGTTTGAAATACGTACTAATATTATAAATGCGAAAGTATATTTAGATGTATGGATGTTTGTAACTCTTTCACGCAAAAACTACTGAACCGATCACCATGAAATTTTGCATACACGTTGTCTGGAAGACCAGAAAGGACACAGGGTATCTTTCATCGTTCAACGCGGACGAAGTCGCGGGCACTAGCTAGTGTTAATATAAAAATTTTTCGTGCCTACGTTTTTTAAATGTAAATTTCGGCAGACAGGCTGACGGTTTTGCAACCAAAACATATAATGGTGGGTGGCTACCGTCACCTATTAACACTAACACATAGGAGCTGCTAGACCGACCTTTTAGCAGAATGTGGGTTAAAAGATAATTGGGAAATGATCTCTGGCATCCGTAACACACTAACAGAAACAACAGCACATATGCTGCTATTTCTCGCCGGTCTTCTTTAAGGGTATGGTCACTGCCGCCAGACGATTAATTAATAGATGTAATAATCATTTATGTTCCCAGTGGAAGATAAATGCTTACCTTTGTAATTGTGTTGATTGGATAATCATTATAACGTGAATGTTTATCCAATAAACATTAATATTCAACATTCATAAACAACATTACCTGTGAATTATCGCCGCTCGGTACTGTATCGGTGCGCCTACTGTACACAGATTTACGTGGGTGTAGGGTGACCATATCGCACCATATTAAATAATAGGATTTTTTTTAAATATGGATATAAAAATATTAAAAATGTAATAATAAAGCAATTCAGTTATTAATTAATAAAATCATTTATGTATATAAATTTATTCTTAACTTGACTTAACCCACTTGTATGTCAAAAGATTATTTTTTTTGTGTGATCCGTTTTTCATATAATTAAAAGCTCATCTTTAGCTTACTTATTAAGCGAAAATAAATGTATACATAGATTTTTCATTTATTAAAACAACGATAACGATACGGACATTTGGTTTGATCAAACGAAGATTTTAAAATTTCTTGGAATTAAAAAAAAATAACAAAAACTTATTAAGAAACAGAATTAAGGAAAACTTAAAATTATATAATACCATCCAAAATATTTAATTATAACAGATACAGATTGCTGCACTTGTGGCGTTGCTTATGATATGGGCGACGGTATCCACCTATTATAAAGAGGAGTTTCATTTCAGCCTGTGTATGGACCTTAGCTTAAAAAAAAACACCTTCACGATCTTATATACTAATATATTGTTAATGCTTATGCCTAAATTTATAACAACTGGTATGTGGTATAAATATGATTTGTGTATCGGCCGCATGTCCCTAAAGTAGAAGCCCATAGCACGAGCGAGATAAAAAATAAAATATCTTCACACATTCCACACAGCACCATCTAGTTCCACAGCAAGCAACTAATGTTTGTGTTATGAATACCAGACAGTTGATATAATACATAAATTACTTTTTTCTTTGTAAATACATACATATTATAAATACAAAACATCCACGACTCAGGTACAAAGGTAAAATGTTAACACATAAACATTTGCCCCTAGCGGGATTCGAACCCGCTACCGTTTGGTTAATAGCTAAGTTTACTAGCCACTAGACCAAACGAATTTTTTTCAGACTATGAAAAAAGCATACCAGTCTTCTAGAAGACTGTGCCTCTCGAAGTCAATAAGAAATATTAGTTTAGATGATGTCCACTTGTCCAGCAATGAATCATGGTCACCGGGGCGTTTGGCACGTTAGTTGGCCGCGTGCCAACTACCGCCACTATTTGCTTATAATTCGGAATCAATATGCTAGCACACGTGCCTCCAACCATTTCAGTCATAACCTCTCTAATCGCCTTAATACGTTCGATCCGGATACATTATTAAGAAAACAGAAAATTTTATTTACATTATCGTTACTTCCAAATAATTTAAATGAGGACGGATTTTTATATATAATAGAAGACTACTCAAGAGATGGAAGAATTGAAAAATTTAATGACTACTCCGTAAAAAATTGGTTAGACATATTTTGTAAGTATTATAAACACATGCAAATATTCTAACCAATAGTTTGATATAGTTAACAGTTTTAAAACAGTGAAAGCATTTTATGATATGATTTTTCAAATAAATATATTATGCAAATAAAAAGTTTATTTATTTTTATAAGTACAAGTACATGTTTATTTAAATTTTAGGATTTTATTTAAAAAAAAATTAAAATATGAATGAGCTTTTTAATATAGTAAAGTAATAATTTATCAAAATGCTTCACTCGTGATCAGTTCGTTTTAGTACTCGTGCGAAAGGGGAATTCTTTGTAGGTATTTTAAAAAAATATTGGTTTAAGTTGAGCATAAGCCAAATGAGGTGAATTCAATCATTTAAAATGTTCATAAAAAATATTATTCTGTCTAATTTTTGTATCCATATAAATATATAATTATATAATAGAGAATCTGTCTATTTGAATGTCTATTCTTAAGGTTATAATTTATTGTTTAACGGAAACAGATAAACATGCATTTTTAAGTTTTACGTCTGTTTATCCAGGTGAATCCGAAACGCGTGGACTGATTTTGATGGGACATTTATTGAGAAACTATTCACAGAATAGTATGAGACTATTTTTTTTTTAAACTTCAGTTGTAGCTGTTTTAAATTTAGGTGTGGCATGAATTTTATGAAATTTACTCGATGACTTAATTTTGTGAGTATTCAAGAAAATCAGAATTATTTTCAAGGTGATTTTAATTGTATACCAGTTTTGTGAACCTTAATAAAAAAATTTAAAAAAATTGAATCTCTCATCTGGAGTTTACCACTCATAAATTGTTCAATGTTTGCGACTACAGATTTTTTATATGAATTTTTGGCGAATTTTTCCATTAATTGAAAAGAAATTTGAAATTTTAATATCAAAAGAACTGTTTATCTTTGAATATCCTCTCTTCATTGAAAATTCTTATTTTAATGACAATTTATTAACAGACCATTTCCTAAAGTTGTATACACAAACTCATGTTGTAACGCTGGTGTAACAAATGTATTGTTAATCGCTTGTTTCCCGCCGGTGACAGGTGGCAACGCCGGGAATAGAACCCTGGACGTGTCTGCGTCCAGCACCAGATCACAAACATCGGTTTACGGAATCGTATATTTTTGTATATTATATATTTTACAACTGTGGCACTCTTTTTTTGTTATAGTTAAAAAAAAAAATCTGTTGTGTAAATACTACTTTTGGTAGCACTAACACTTAATTCTAATTAATAACATTATGTATGTCAGATTGTGTGAAATTTTTCAATACAAATAAATAAATAATTCAGAATTTTGTTCAAAAATATGTAAATAATTATTAAATAATTATCAAAAATATTAGTATGTACTTTCTAAATAAGAGTCATTCTTTCTATATTGCTCTTAAACTTGAGTTCCTTACCTGCGTACCTTATATTGCTTAGGAACATTGACGTATGTACAGACAGACGCTGATCTCGTTAAGATGTCGCCATGTCGAAAACCAGTCGCACACAAACTATGGTATTAGTTCCATCTTGATATCTTACTTACATAACTATACACTACAGCTTATCCAAATAGAATCAATTTGTACATTTTCAAATCAAAACAGCCTGTGTACTTTTTTTACAATTAAAATGTCCATATATAAGGCAAAAGGTTTGAAGGTTTTGGAGTCTTTTTGAGCATCGAAGTCATTAATATTGCTTTTTATTTGTTTAAAAAAATGACATGCAGACTGAAGATCCACTTAATTATTTCTTCAAGTGGCTACCGTCACCTTAAGATACAAGCAAAACAAAATGTTGTTTTGCCAAAGTTAAGATGATGCCAAGATGATGCCAAAGCTAAATTTTCTTTTTCTAAAAACATGTAACTATGACAATAGAACTAACTATGACTGCTTTGAAAGAATACTGTCTAAAATATTTGTCAAACAAAAATAGTTATCGAAACTTTTTTAATAAAGCGTTATTAGAAATATCCTAATTGATTTCATGTGTAAAATTTCATTTTTTTTAATATTAAGATCGACAGACAGGCTGACAGACTGCTGGTTATTACCACAAGCAACACCATAAGTGCTGCTTAACTCACTCTCAAAAGCACAAAAGCTTACATGCTGCTATTTCACTGTGGCCTTACTGTAGCCAGACTGGTTACCCAAACGACTTTAAATTTGCTTCCATAGTGAAAGGAAATTCAGAAAAATGCCGATAACAAAGTCGGAGGATATAGTATGATGCTATAGCTAAAAATCTATCATAGCATGAAAATGAATTTTATTTTTAATAAAGTTATATGAAGCTGAACAAGAAATAGCTGTCCGAAGCAAGAAATGTAATTATTATTTATTATTATTGATACGTAATTGATACGTAACGTAGTGGCAGGGCATACTGCGTTTCGCAGTCATTTGGGCAGCCCGTCTGGCGGCAGTAACCACCTCCTTACAGAATACCACCGTGAAATAACAGGCGGTAGCCCAAATACAGAAGTTGTGGGCCAGGCCTACAGTAGACAGAAGTTTTAAAATATGGAACGAGCACAATGTCAGTATCCAATCATTTCCGGTCGCACGTACGCTACGTAACGGATTTCAATTCAGAAATAGAACGGACATAACGAATGGCTCGAGACATTTTCCTATGTCTCGACGAATTAGAAAAAGTAAAAAAAAAAAAAACGTGCGCCAACACTTCGAATGTGTGCTCGCGTTTTTTTAAATTTGTTTTCATTCCGTTGCGGCTCGCTCATCTCAATTCTAGTGCTTAGATTTTTATATAAAAATACTCTCGCACATAATAAACATATAATTTTATATAATGTTGTAATTATATTCGACGACACGTTTGGTCTAGTAACCCTTAGCTGTTAACCAAACGGTCGCGAGTTCGAATCCCGCTAGGGGCAAATGTTTATGTGTTAACATTTTACCTTTGTACCTGAGTTATGGATGTTTTTTATTTATAATATGTATGTATTTAAAAAATAAGTAATCTATGTATTATATCAACTGTCTGGTATCCATAATACAAGCATTAGTTGCTTACTGTGAAACTAGATGGTGCTGTGTGGAATGTGTGAAGATATTTATTTATTTATTTATATTTTATATAATGTTGTAAAAAAAAATTGGCTCATATTTTTTATTTTAATATCCACATAGGTATTTTGTTAATTTAGCTTAGTAAATAAATTAATAAATATATAAATATTTAAATTTAATATTAAATTATAAATCACTATCGTATTAGGATTAAGATATGTATAAAGGTAGTTCTAAAAGTTCTATACTCATATTAGCTATAGTTTAAATTATGTACAGTAGACTAAATTAACTATGATTTTTTATTATACCTATATCATATATCATATATATCATATATAGATAATTTGTAAATAATTTCTATAATTAAAAATGATGATAACCTATAAAACAGAATACATGGACTGGCTGTATGTATCCTATAGCTTTAGAGACACCTTCAAATTTACTGAAACAACTTTTAAAAAGTCTCCAATAAATAACTTTATTAATGTCTTAATCAAATTGACAGTGTATACACGCTAATGTCCAAATACGTAAATTATAATCAACACAGCTAATTATAATCAAATAGTAAAAACGATTTTCATGTTTTACAACCGCTCACGAGTGACTAAATCATTTTTAGTACAAGGTTATAATATTTGTATCAAATTGGTAAATGATCGAAAATCTTAGACGAAAAGACTTTTTTTTTTTTTTTTTGAAAGGGCGGGGTCGTGGAGACGTTATGACACGACTTCGGTGCCTAAGTGCCAAGACGAAAAGACCTAAGTAGGTCCACAAAATAAAAGAGAGTCGGGCAGTGTTGTACTCAAAACAGGAGTATTCGTCCGCCAAAGTGACACAATTTAACGAGACCAACACAAACGCTTTTGACTCGTTACTTTGTTTGACAGTCTGCGAAATTGGGTGAAAACTAATTAATATGAGTGTGCTTTGAATATTTTAAATTTAAAACGGCCGCTGAGGTGTGGGACGAGTTATTTTTTTGACAACACTGAATTCGTAATCGTGAAAGAGTAATCGACTGGAAGAGGATTGCGACTTAATAAAAACTCGACGTAGTTAAATTTTCATATTTATTTGGGTTATCTTTTAATAGAGTTTAATTGTACAATTTAACTTTTTTTTTAAAGTTACTAAATCGAAACTTTTAAGCAGGTTTATCAAATCGATCTAAATCAAAAATCAAATCATTTATTTGTCTGTACATGGGTGTAAAATTAGATAACATAAATACTATTTAATACAATGTCCCATCATGTACTATCACATCAGTCATACCATTTAATCAGGTAAATATCTTTTTCACCTCTCCAGCACGAAAAGGGTGCTGTTGGTGTCTAAAAACTGGCAGAAAAATCGATTTTTGATGCGAGCGTGATTCGAAATTGGAACACGCGATTTAACTCAGAGGAATAAAATTTTTATTTTATTAGTGTGTCCAGCCATAGCCTACCTACTACAGTTGGCCCAGCTGTGAAGATAGTTTCACAGCCGTTCAGAAACTGGTTCAGCATTAGGTCTTGGTGTTTTTGTACTGTTTTGGTAAATATTTTAAAAAAAATCAGCACGTCCAGTGGTGATGGTCTAACTCCAGAAGAATTAAGAGAACAAATTTCAAATGCACATCTTAGCTTTCTTCTAGAAAAGTCCCGTGAAAAATATCTTCATTCGTACGAATTACTTCATTAATACAAACATAGAGACATGGCCCTTAACTAATACGCAAGTAAATAATACAACCATCACAGTTCCGAACAAAACTGTAATCTTATAAATTGCAGTAATTTTACTTTAAACTTTTAATATTTTTGTTAATTTACTTATAATTTATGTGACTTTGGCTATGTGAATGTTAGCTTCTTACTTGATTTTCTTACCTAAAGATAACGCTTTTCTCGCTGTTGAGGTGAAACACTATATGTTTAACACGAGAGCAAATTTTTTTATGTCTCGTGCCTTTAAATCACTCACTTCGCTCAGTATTCTATATTAGAATCACTCGCTACGCTCGTGATTCAATTCTAGACTACTTCGCTAGTTCGTGATTTAAAGTCGGCACTCGCAGCAAAAGACAATTTTGCTATCTAATAATTATTTTTATTCTAAAATTAAGTCAACACTGTAATAAGAAATGTCTATTGAAAGACCTATAATAGACTATAGACCTATGAATACCTTCTAATTGAGGGAAAAAGCGACAGGGATTTCATGAAAATAGGATTCAGCCATAGGATTTCTTAAAAGGTTGAAGAAGGCAAACATGATATGATATAAATAGGCATGTAAAAACAGTAGAGCCTCATTTACGTCAATGTCACCTGGCTTTATCCTACATCTGAGTATCAGGCTGTTATTCTACAGTTATCTTCTGTTACGAAGCTGTTACTGTTATGAACATCTAATTTTAAAATTTCAATGGTCTACGGAAAATAGAAATAGTTGAAGTTCAACGAAAACTCACTGGAGAGATTAAGCCTAGGAATACGCCTCCATAAGCAGGCGCAATTCTTAGTCAGATGTAGAGAAGATGATCCTCAAAATTAGCCTCGCTGAAAGGTCAACGCTTTTGTAATTTGTTATTTCGTTTGAAAACGTGTGTTGTCGGTAAAGCCCTCAAAAACTTCTCTCATCTATAACGCGCGCGCACAACTCGATAGATCCCTAATCTTTTGGCACAATCTCAAGTGGTATGACACGCGAACATTTACAACGTACGATTTTTAATGTATAATAAAAATTATCTGAAACATTGAGACAATAATATCTGAGATATCGAATCGGGATTGCTAGAATTTTGTACAATCCAACCTCTTTAAGACACAAATCAGTGCTTTCAACGCAAGAAAGGTCGCATTTGAAGCAATATCTAAATTTCAGGACACTTCCCACGAAATAATATAGATTATTGGTATTGGTATCTTGAGTAATCTTGTAAGACAAGGTTTAAATAGTCACAAAAAAATCGGTGACCTGATGAACAGGACTATGCGATAGAACAGCTCCTAATTCTTTATTCAAATTCTTACAGCGTCGGCAGCATAACTCCTAACCTTTCTAGTGTTATTGTGTAGTTAGACGACGGTAGCCACTTATCATCAAGTGGACCGTCTTCTGAGACGAATGCTATCAGAGACTACAACTTTTTCCTTATAAAAAATAATATATATATATTTTTTTACACACATTCCACACAGGACCGTCTAGTTCCACACTAAGCAACTGATGCTTGTATTATGGATACCAAACAGTTGATATACTACATAGATTACTTTTTTTTGTAAATACATACATATTATAAATACAAAACATCCACGACTCAGATACAAAGGTAAAATGTTAACACATAAACATTTGCCCCTAGCGGGATTCGAACCCGCGACCTTTTGGTTAACAGCTAGGGTTACTAGCCACTAGACCAAATTTATAAATTATGGGTCTATATGCTCCATTAGTTTCCATTAGTTCACCATTTAACCCATCGAATAAAAGTGAGAATGGAGTTGATAATCTGTCATTAATTCTTCGTTCTGCAGTCGTAAACTGGGCAAACAGTCTCAACAGAAGATCATACTGGAAATATAAACATTTATATGCTGTTGTTTCAGTGCCTGAGTAAGACATGCTAAAGATCGCGTTTTTTACAATATGGGGGCCTTTAATAATACTCCTTCTGGTTTAACATAGATCCAGATATAGGCGACATCCCATTTAATAGGTGATCTGCCTGACCGTTACAAGAATTAAACAAGAAATCGTCCGAATATCGTGTCGTACTCTTTAAACAATTTTATATTACACTTGTAGGAATTTCTATGCGTTATTGTATTTTATTGGTTTTTTATTTTTTATTTTTCGGAGTTTATCGGCATCGGGATACTTATCGTGTTGTGATGGGAGATTAGCGCCGAACTAACTCTTCTTTATGGTTGCAAGTGTTGAAACACGTTTAGGTATTTGTAGCGTGCAATTACTGCGAATGTTTCGTAAAAACATTACTTTCAACTATGTTTTAAACAATTTACTGTTGCTCGAATCCCTGTTGTCATAATAATATGGATAACCTAAAAAATACTGATACTACAGCATTCAATTTTGATTTTTTACTGATTTTGAACCGCGACTCGAAACAACTGACTGGCGTTTCGGCAGTACTGAGTGGTTCACATTAATTAAATATTAATTAACAAAAATATTTAACATAAAAAAAGTAGAACTATTTGTTTATGGATGTTACTTTGATCACTTTGAACAATGTAGGTAGGTAATCTCTATTTATATGTCATAGAACAAACAATGGGTCAAGGGTGAATATTGTGCGCTTATTTACGCTTATAAGGAATAAGGAATAAGGATATTTAGGAATAAGGATAAGGCATACGCAATAAGGGTGGAATAACTAAATATGAAATAAATTCTTTAAACGAAATAACAGTTTTCTTTAAATCTAGTGTGGGTTCGGAAACTTGTAACAATTTACAAGCATTACAAGGGCCGAAATATTTACACCATGCTGTACATATAAAATATGGTTAAATAATACCAATTGTTTTTTTAAACAGCATATAGACAGACCCATTTATTAATCTGAGCAATAACCGAACGTGGGTGAATGCTGCGCAACATTTTAAATCTGAAATTGGGCGCGTTCATTGTGTCCCAAATAGAAGTCAGGTACGGTGCATAAATCTCGTTGTGAGCCGCCGGTTACCCACATTCCGTCTAAATATAGCCTTCGGTGATGCGTTCTAAATAAAAACTACATAGGTGGGTTGGCGACGCCTTTGTCGCTTTGTTAAACACGACTAGTTCGGGTCGAATATCCCGACTTATATCGAAAGAAATCAAGGAGTATGATCATTAAAACTTTTGCTCTTCTTCATCGATAATTGCGAATTTCGTAATGGCAAAGCACTTTGAAAAATGCATTCTACATTTACAAAAATGGGAAAGAGACCACCGAAAAGTATAATAGCGCGTGTGCTCTTCTGTATTTCTATTGTTGAATGACAGATATTAAAGCTTCGCCTAAGCTTACCATAACTCACCATTATTTTTTATATTGTAACGTCATCATTATCATATCAGCCATAGGACGTCTGCTGGACAATGCCAGAAGCAGTCTAGATCGACAGACAGGCTTACGGACAAAAAATAATTATGTTTCTAACCTTCTAACATATTTGAAAATTCCATAAAAATCTTTATTTATTGCATCACTGTAACACAATTAGCTATACTTAACTTAACCTGGGAAAAGATAGCGTTAAAATTTAACGTCTGAACTGAAATACATTAACAAACGCAGGTCACAGCACAATTGACGTAAATAATGAACAGAATTTACATCGGTTCCGGTTATAAAACGTTTGTAAAGCGAGTTTACACCTCGAACCACCTGGCGCAACACATTAACCGTATGAATTGTACGTCACAACAAGGTGCTATTATAAATCAATTTACTTGCTAATAGCACTGCACACTTTCGCAGTAATTTGGGCAGCCCGTCTGGCGGCAGTGACCACCTCCTTACAAAAGACAAACGTGAATAACGGCATATGTATTGAGGTGTTTTGTTGAATGTGTAAGGTATGCCAGAGCCCATTAACCCTTAGTATCTTTAATCCTTATGACGTTGCTTGTGTTATGGGCGACGGTAGCCACATACCGTCTTCGAAAAATAAATCGTATGAAAAGGTAACATTTGTGATAAACATCGGAAGTGAAATGAGACGTGTGCTATGTATAAAGCAAGTAAACATTACGGAATGAAAGGTGCATTTGTCCGTGTGTTCATGAGGTGTATTAAACGAGCGAATCATCTCTATATAAACAAGCCTGTCCCATATGCTCGTCCGCTCGATCTTTACAACATTCTACGCTAATTCGACTTGTATAAATCTAAACTAACTAATATTAGGTCTTTGGGTGATTGGGAAATAATATCATTGTTGTTAATTATTTAGAGAAATCTATCTATTTATTATACAAGCTATGAATAAAATTATAAACTAACCTATTGAGCCCAAACACGCTAAATCTGTTGTAAGTTGCCGAAGAGTTGATCATTCCGTAGACTAGTATTGATGCTGAAGTACCTGGTCAAGGTTACCATGTAGTGGACCAATTTATTAGTACAGATTAATTTTACATCAATTGAACATTTGGAG
The DNA here is from genome assembly GCA_944738685.1 of Synanthedon myopaeformis. NCBI lineage: Eukaryota > Metazoa > Arthropoda > Insecta > Lepidoptera > Sesiidae > Synanthedon > Synanthedon myopaeformis. Next base: position 11,156,639 of record OX122921.1, on the reverse strand, counting down.
GTTAGTGAAATCTCTTGGTTAACTAGAAAATGGGCTAATGATTTTCAAACGCCTGAACATATCTTCATAAATTATAGCTAAGAACAATCTCGATCATGTCAGCATTTAAACAAAAAAAATCGGATCGAAATCGGTCCATCTGTTTAGGAGCTATCATGCCACACACATACACACACGTTGAATTTATAACACCCCGTTTTTACGTCGGGCGTTGGGATTTATCTTTATTGTCACTCATTCAATTTTTCAATTTTATTTTTAGATGATTCCTTGAAAAAAACAGTTACCTACATCTCGATAAAAGATAACCCTATGCCCATTTCTGTATCCTTGAAAATTTGTATGCAAAATTTCATGGGAGTCGACTGTTCATGACAGACAGACAGAGTTAACTTTCACATTATAGTATCAGAATTTATATCTATACTCTTTGAAAATGGCACAAAATTTTAGTCGAATAGGTATTTCGCTTTTTTAGCGTAGGTACCGTAGGTACATTTATTAATCTGAATTTATGTTTCGGCCATTTTCAGTTCACACGTTAATATCCGGTCGACGGTTGTGTTAAAAACGCTTGACGTATGAGTGACACGTTAGTTACAATCGTAAATGCAAATACGCTGGGAGAGTGAGAGAACTACTACAGTTACGTATGTAACTAGGTTAACTATACATTTATTTTGTGTTCACATTACTAGCTGGTGCCCGCGACTTCGTCCGCGTTGAACGATGAAAGGTACCCTATGTCCTTTCTTGTGTCCCAAACGATGTGTATGCAAAATTTCATGGTGATCGGTTCAATAGTTTTTGCGTGAAAGAGTCACAAACATCCATACATTCAAACATATTTTCGCATTTATAATATTAGTACTGATTACTCTGATTTTGGACACATGTTTATATTAATTATTAGCTTAGTATACAGATACATTTTTTTAAATATAATAAAATATTAATGAAATACTTACATAAGCATATTATCCGTACTAATATTATAAATGCGAAAGTATGTTTGGATGTATGGATGTTTGTAACACTTTCACTCAAAAACTACTGAACCGATCGCCATGAAATTTTGCATACACTTTGTCTGGGACACCAGAAAAGACATAGGGTACCTTTCAGCGTTCAACGCGGACGAAATCGCTGGCACGAGCTAGTATGTTGATATCGCGGGCAAAATACATCGACCAGTTTGAATGACTTAGAAAAATTTTCAAAATTTCTTTCTACCTTTCTTCAAAATTTTCAAAATTCTAGTTTCTCAAATAAACATAAACAGTTATAGAGTAATTGTCTACTTTGCAAGTGTTGTTAAATTGACAGAAGCGGATATATGTACGAGTAGTTGTATTCCAGGCGATGAGCCAATTCAATAAGCACCCACGCGGCGTTTGTTTTCTCTTTTTTAATAATATTCTTGCTTCTGGATGGCGTCGAAAAAAAAAATTGTACGTATACCGTGATAGATTGCTGTTTAAGTGCTTTATTTTAGGTGTTGACGATATTGTTATGTCTAGTTTGGCGCCGGTTGATGTGAAGGTGCGGAAAAGTGAGTTACCCACTTTTGCCATGGTGCCGTCCCCGATGATTGAGAGTCGCTCGAAGCCTTTGATGTTCACAAATGTTTGTACCAACACTAAATTATAAATATACACTGTTTACGGTTAATATTTTGTAAATAATAATATTATTGGATCGATTGTTTTTAAAAAAAAAAGATGATCAAAAGGGCGCGATGAAATACTAACTATTGACTGCAGATTATAATAAATCAGTGATTATTACAGTTTTACCTATTACAGTTACAAATAACAATGAGTAGACATTTCATTATAAAATTGCAGATATTTAACGTAAATATTCGAATTATACAATTTAACAAATAAATAAAAAAATATTTTTTTTATTAATTAATAAATTGAGAGACACAATCATTTTTTTTATAAAAATTTTGACAGCGGTTTGTATTATTTCTAACCATATTATTGCATTGACTGTTCTGTTTTCAACACAATATATTGTTACTAGGTGACTAGCCTTCTTTTTCAGTATGGCCTGAAATCTATCACCCCATCCGTATCTAGATCATTAGTACTCAAAAATACCTACTACTTTTAAGTTTTAAAATTGTTTTTACATACCACAAAAATGAGTAAAAAAACTGGCTAAACCGTTTGCATAAGTATGAATGTAAGCAGGCAAGCTAGCAGGCAGGTCTACTTGAGGAAAAGTGGTTACCGTAGCCAAAATACAGTCAGTTTTGACCAATAAATTAAGAGATTAAGCTATAGAGAAATTGACTTTGGAATCTCTTACTTAAACACCAAAACATTGTTAAAACTAATACTGTCCATTCACAGTTTAACTCGCTACTGGCACATAAAAAATGACACATCAAAACAAGTCTTATTTAAAAAAAAAATATTTTGAAAATTGTAAAAGCACTTATTTTTGTGGTAATTTACTTCCTCATATAAATTTCTTTGTAAAAACGAAGGTGCTAATAATGCTAATACATCGGTTACATTTAAATGTTGTCGTTTTGTAATATGCCAGCTATAAAATATCAAAGCGTTCCTCACTTTACGACTAAAGTGAAATACTCGTCTTATTTTTGTATAGTCTCATGTACACATAAAACCAGTTGACAGACAGTTAAGACCGCGTGACGTCACATATATTATATGTCCCCGAAGACTGTCTCTAATTTACACAATTCGATATTTCGTCTATATTATTTCTAACTACTAGCTACTAATGTTTATTTTAATAAATACTTACTTTTAACGGACCAATAATGCTTGGATAAGGCTTAAAAAGTATTCAAAAGTTGATGTGAAGATAATTAGGCTTAGGAGCGATAACAATAATACATATATTACTAGCTGGTGCCCGCGACTTCGTCCGCGTTGAACGATGAAAGGTACCCTATGTCCTTTCTGGTATCCCAGACAACGTGTATGCAAAATTTCACTGTTGTCGGTTCAGTAGTTTTTGCGTGAGAGTTACAAACATCCATACATCCAAACATACTTTCGCATTTATAATATTAGTACGGATGTAATTGTCCTTATGTATCCTTATGTAATTGTAAAAATAATTCGCAAGAGTTTTTTTTTTTTGGAGTTTTCTTATATATAAATATTATTTATATATGAAAATATATAAGTACAGTTAGTCAAGAAGATTTGAAATGTATAATTTGAAAATATAGATTTACAGATTTATGTAATAAGTAAGATAATAATTTTATGATCCTATCATAAATATGTAAAAAAGTTAAATTAGCAAATCAACCAAGAAAGCACACGCTTGTGAACTCAAAATGTATATAAGTACAAAATGTAATCAATTAATTTTGTCAAAAGTCTAGGACATAATACAGGGTGTTTGAAAGGTGGATGCAATGTGAAAACGGTGATAGCTTAAATAATTTGGGCAGCCCATCTGGCGGTAGTAACCACCTCTTTACAGAAAACCACCGTGATATAATGAAACACTTTTTTTTCGACAAATTGTTTTAATATTTACACAATTATATTATATTAATGTCTTTATTGTGGGACTGTGCAAATAGCAAGCATTCCGTAGCATTGTGTTACATTCTAATTGGTTTACAAACAAAAAAGTTACGCTCTATTCTAATGTAGAAACGCGTACGAAGTCGCGAGCACAGGTAGTATTTAATAAGTTCATTGCAAGTACTCGAAGAAGAATAAAATTTGAAATTCGAAAACGGTAAGTTAACTCGTTCTGGATCCGATGAGATTAGTTGCAGATATGAGCTTCTTGTTTCAATTTCTATCGCCACTATAAAGTTCGGTAATCCCAGAAATGAGAATTTTAGCGAAGAAAATTCCCGGAGAAACTGCAGCTTTTCTATAAAAGTTTTATGAAAACACGCAATACCTTAGACGGTGTCGTTAATAAAATACTGGGAGAGGGCAGAAAGCCAAACTGTGCCGGTTTACGATCGTCCCGCCCCCTGCGGTCAGAAATATGAAACCTATCAAAATAGAAAACATACAGACGTTTTATGAAACACAATATGCCCCAATCCAAGTATCACATCTAATACAAACCCGCCTCCTAACTATATATAATTAATACAACTATATCACTATCAAGACAAGAGTTACTAGACTACTCGCTGGAATTTAACTCGCGAGTTATCACGTTTGTTTTTTACCAATTATTTCACTGGACAACTCGCGCGCCAGCATACTGTATATAGTCAGTTACATAAAGGTATTAAACAAATTTTTAAATTAGAATAGAAATATTCTTATTTCGTACTACAGGTTACTTAATAGGATTTATGTTCAAAAATAAATTATCTTCGTATTTTGTAACTTCCAAATAATGTAAACTACCTAAGGGCAAACATTGTATAGTTACTTATCCTTAATATACTCGTAACTACTGTCGGCAGCGCACTTGCAGCACCTGTGCGGTTGCTTGTGTTATAGGCGACGGTAGCCACGTACCATCAAGTGGACCATCAGTATGTCTGTCGACTTTAACTAAAAAAATTTAATCACTGATTAAAAGTTATCAATTAAATAAAAGGTATAAAATCTTATCTCGCTGTATGGCAATACTAATTTTTTAATAGAATTTTAACGTTTGTCATAATCTTAGACAGTTTTAAATATTTTACTTATAAATAAACTATACTTAATGATCATTACACAAGAAATTAAGTGGGTCATTAAAGTTAAGTGTTTAATTTAAAAATCTAAGTTAGAATACTGTTTGCGTGACCTAAACTGTGCTAAAGTGACCTAGAGTGTTTATGTCCTGTACTAGATGCTTCATTCCCATACATTTACTGGATTTTTGTTTAAACCCATAATGTCTAGAGTAAGCTACGCTTTTTAGCCTTCCTCATATTTTCTTTAGTGGACTTTATGCGAACGCATTTTATATTTCTTACGATATTTGTGTTTGCCCTGCAAAATTATTACATTACATGTATAATTTTATATTAAAAATCTTAACTACATACTTACTTAATATTAATATTTAACAGAAACATACAATCCTAATTTTAATAAACATAATTCAGAAACAAGATAAGTATTTATTTATTTATTTATTTAATATCAAGGAAAACTTACAGTGATATTTATACATAAATTTACTTAATAATTAAATGACAGATTAATTTGACACCGTTTACAAGTTTTCGCATATTGAATCTATATAAAATAAAATCTTTTCTAAGCAATATAATTAAAAACAAACTATGACTAAAAAAAAACTACGACTAATATTTTTTTCCTTTCCTTTCTTTTTTGAGCTTAATAAATTTTTTTTTAAATTATTATTAAGGTGTATTTATTGCATTAAGGTGAGCATTGCACTAAATCCCCCAATGTTCATCCCGTCAAGTAGATAATCAGACTATATGCTGCCTTATGGTACAATACAGCCTCAATTTGTTGTAATATTTTCATATAAATTGAATTATTTTTTTATGTATTTCTAAAATGTTACATACATGTAAGGTTGGCTATTAAATAAATAAATTTAAAAAAAAAATCCATAACGTAACTATGTCATATTTAGATGACGCAGTGGCTGGTGTGATGTCAATTGTAATAGGCTATATAATTTTTTTTTATTGTTATGTATTTCTAAAATGTTACATACATGTAAGGTTGGCTATTAAATAAATAAAATTAATAAAAAATGCAAAAACGTAACTGTGTCATATTTAGATGACGCAGTGGCTGGTGTGATGTCAATTGTAATAGGCTATATAATTTTTTTTTATTGTTATGTTTTTCTAAAATGTTACATACATGTAAGGTTGGCTATTAAATAAATAAATTTAATTAAAAAAAATACCAAAACCTAACTGTGTCATATTTAGATGACGCAATGGCTATATAGGTGTGATGTCAATTGTAATAGGCTATATAAAAATTTGATTTTTTTTTATGTATTTCTAAAATGTTACATACATGTAAGGTTGGCTATTAAATAAATAAATAAAATATAAAAAATTCCAAAACGTAACTGTGTCATATTTAGATGACGCAGTGGCTATATAGGTGTGATGTCAATTCCGTTGTAGCGAAGGCTCTGAAAGTAGGTCGCGACAGGAGTCGGCCAATCCGATTACTGCCGAACAACTTCCCTCTAACAAGCTTAACGGCGGTGACGTCATAAAATATTGAAACCTCCTCGCGACGAGGGACATTGAATTTATTTTTAAATCGAGGTCGGAATTTCAATATTTATTAAAACATGTCCTATTATTTATTAAAACATGACTTCTTATTTAATGTTATAATACTTATTCAGTCAAATAATATTTCCAAACCATTAGTTTTACGAACCCTTCTTCACAAGAGGACCAATTAAGAAAATTCCTTATTTATTTTTTAACATTGGTAATATTTAAAATACAAGAAATAATATTAATACGTGAAGGTAAATAAATATTCGGGTTCTTTTTCCATTTTGTGACAGAATTTTTTTTTTGTTTGTTATATAGATGACACTAAACTATACTAACGTAATCTTAAACTACTTTTATTAGACCGTCTTTATAATTCAAACAATTTTCTAGTTCCTAGTTCTTTATGGCAATTTTGATAACACTAATATAATAACACTTGACGACACGTTTGGTCTAGTGGCTAGTAACCCTAGCTGTTAACCAAACGGTCGCGGGTTCGAATCCCGCTAGGGGCGAATGTTTATGTGTTAACATTTTACCTTTTTACCTGAGTCATGGATGTTTTGTATTTATAATATGTATGTATTTACAAAAAAAAGTAATCTATGTAGTATATCAAATCAACTGTCTGGTATCCATAATACAAGCATTAGTTGCTTACTGTGGAACTAGATGGTGCTGTGTGGAATGTGTGAAGATATTTATTTATTTATTTATTTACTTATAAGAGACTTAAATTTGGTATTACCCAATAATACTAAGAGCAATTATTAATTTTAAATTTCAATACAATTTGTGTGTGCTTGTTAAATAATAACTCAAAAACTGAATACCAATTATTAATTGATCATTCATTGAATTGGTAATGGTCATTAATGCAAGTGACCTGTTGCTAAGCACGCTGTGGTCACAGTATGTGGTGTAGGGTCATTTAATTACATCACAGCAAGCGATTTATTCTTGTGCCCTTTCCTTTGGCTTCAAATACATATTGTTAAGTGCATTGGGTAAATTGGCGTGCTTTTTAAAATCAATTGTCTATACTTTTAATATTTCGCTGCTCAAATTCAAAAGTACCACAAATCAATAAATTCCAAAAATGTTTTTATTGCAAAAATACAATCACAATCTTTCGTGTTGTATTTTGCAAACAGATTTATTGTTGTTTTATACCATATTTAGTATATTTTGATTATTTCTTTTATATTCAAAAGTAACTTATGTATGCTTATATCTCGTCTAGTATTCAGTTTATTATAAAAGTACTTAAAACATTTAATACTATTTAATAATACGCTTCTAACTATGTATAATATGCATATATTTGATATATATATGTAATAAGAAAAAATAGACAAAAATAATTTAATTTTTTTACGATTAGCTCTCCTGTAAAAAAGTGTAATTTTGATTTGTGGTACTTTTGAATTAAAGCAGTTTTGAATTTGTTCTGGAAATTATTGTTTGACCTACTGCTTTAAACATCTGGGACTCGCCGACATTCTATTCCGATAAATCATCGAAAGTATTATAATTTTACACGAAACCAGTGAATTAATGATAATCCTTAGGAAATTAGGAATTAGGAAGTTCAATTAGGAAGAGAGCTTATGATCTTCACACGCCTGAACCGATCTTCATAAATTATAGCCAAGAAACATTTCGATCACGTCAGCCTTCAAACAAAAAAAAATCGGATAAAAAATCGGACATATTATTTTGTTGAATGTATAGGTAATAATTTCATTTTAGTGTATTATATTTTAAATTAAATTTTATTAATTCTATGAGAATTATAATTAAACTGGACTACTGAGTTCGCTGGAGCCAATATGTTTCTTGAATACATTTTAAATAATATTTAATCTAAACGCGACTGACTATATTTAAAATACACCTAAGAATATTTAGTTAATCACGCGTGAGGGATTATAAACAGTTTGACATGTTTATTTCTTATTTTTAAAGTTAAAAAAGTTAACGTGAAACGATCCTTAATGCTTTAGTATTAAGGAAGGAGTTGGATTTAGTGTTTATAACATTAGTTTTGTAATAGAGTGGACAGCTTAAAAGACATAAATTGTCTTGTCAAAATGAAGTCACCTGGGTGTTTTATGATGTTGGATTTTTAAATGCGAAACGTGTGTTCCTTTGACAGTTGGAGGAAACGTAACGTAGGTGGTAATCGTTTTCAGTCGACACTTATCTTTTACTTTCCAAAATCGTTCTAAATATACGAATTTGTAATAAAAAAATTGCGGAAGGCGGATCAAAACATAAAAGAGAAGAGCATTTTAGAAATAAGTTTGGACAATGCTTCCCTTCTCAATTATTATCCCTTTCTTTATGAAGATTCACAAGGATAGACAGCTTGTTGAATGAGTGGTTAAGTGTATTAACCTTAAAGCTCTGTCTCAGAAGTTCCGGGTCCGATTTCTGGCATGGTCAACTTTGACACAACTTTTCAAAGTTGGCTCTGGCCTGGATTTAGAAAGTAATGGCAGGGCAATACTTTTGAGTCATATAGAAGACTATATTTCTATATGGCAAGAGACCATATAGAAATGCTTCTGAACGTTAAAATCTAGAAATGGTTAATTGTTTAAAATCTAGTTCAATTTGGTTCAAATTTTAATACAAATCTAAAAACATTTGGATAAGCAGGTAAGATAATGCAGTGTTCCACCCGGAAACACCCGGAATAATCTATTATAAATTAAAGTAAGTACGGTTAAGTTAAATCAATCACACTTGTGGAGTGACTTCAATAAATCACGGTCGTCGGATTCCGGATCCCCCTAAAAATCGTACACGAAACGTTTATTAAGATCCGGCATGGAACTAAAATATTCATTAATTGATTCGCCCCCAAAATACCCCTTACTTGAGGGTTGATTAAGCGAACAGACCTGGATATACGCGAGAGAAAAGACGATGGCGGTTTACACCACTCGAATCCAGATCGTGTCGGTGTCGTCCCGTTGTCGTACCTTTGTACGAGTAGTGTTGAAAAAATTTGTTTAAAATTCTATAACTATTGAAATAAATATAATATAAAAAGAGGAATCAAAAATCCATACCAATATTATAAATGCGAAAGTATGTTTGAATATATGGATGTTTGTGACTCTTTCACGCAAAAACTACTGAACCGATCGCCATGAAATTTTGCATACACATCGTCTGGGACACAAGAAACGACATAGGGTACCTTTCATCGTTCAACGCGGACGAAGTCGCGGGCACTAGCTTGTATTTTATAAATGGTACTTCCAAATAACAATAATTGAAAACCCAAAATGATACAATCTGTAATTGTAAATATTTTACAGGATCTGTAATTGTAAATAGAGTTGACTCCATGGGGAAGGACGTTCGCGTGGCGTGTGGGGCGCTGACTGTCGGCGCACCGCTAATGGGTTGATGTCATTCTCTTCGTCTCCACGAACAGGAAAAACTGCGGAGACGCATTTCGGTGCACAAAAATTGACACCTAGATACACTTGGATGTATGCCAAGATCCGACTCCAACACTTTTGATAACTAACCGTAGCACACACCTGATCAATGTGGTGCCAACCACCATGACAGTATGAATTAACTATTAGATGATGGTTTTCATTTTCCGTCAGTTACTTAAGTGGAAATGTTTGCATGAATGATACAAATTTGCTAGACAAAGTAGACAAGTATTTGTACTGTATTTTATAGCTTTGACTTACAAAGGGCTTTTCAAGAAAAGCATGGCACAACTTTTGTTAAGTCTATTTATAAAATAAAAGACACAAGCGATATTCGTGCTAATAAATGTGAATTATTAATATTATTTCACAAAATACAATCACTAATATGTAATTAAGTAATATGATAGCAATATAGGTATTCCTTTTAAGTGTGATCATAATTATAACAAAACAAAAGACTACCTTATTAATATTAACAAAAATCTACAGAACTATTGATTATTGAGAAAATATATTAATATTAGTTCGTGAATTAAATGATGTATCTATATATTTTCATTAAGTTACCTTTTAAATAATTAGGTAATATAATAATTAATAACAAATTTTGTAAAAAGTTATTTATTAAAAATCAACAACAGAATTCACTTCAATTTTACTTTACAAGAATTGTTTCTCTCTCTCTGCGTGTGTGTGTATGTGATTGTATATTATTTACAAATTCTATAAAAATTGGCATAGGTAAACATGAAGTTTTAATATAAAAACATTCCAATCTAATATTGTAAATAAGTATAATTAGATTTTCATCTCCAGTGACGTCAATAATCTTACCTACGGATATTAATTAGAGGTAAACAAGTTTCCTTTGTGAGAGATTTTCACTTCATTCGCGGAAGTGAGGCGGCGTCATGCCACAGATAACAATAACATAATATGTATACATACATATAGTTTACCTACATATATAATAACATAACAATTATTATTTATATAATAAGAAGCTCTCTTATCTGCGTACATACGTACTAATATTATAAATGCGAAAGTATGTTTGGATGTATGGATGTTTGTGACTCTTTCACGCAAAAACTAGTGAACCGATCACAATGAAATTTTGCATACACATCGTCTGGGACACAAGAAAGGACATAGGGTACCTTTCATCGTTCAACGCATACGAAGTCGCGGGCATCAGCTAGTCTATATAATAATATAACCATTATTATATAATACGAAGCCCTCTTATCTGTGTACATAATTATATAGGTATAATAAAACATAGTTATTTTGAGATACCTACAATAGAGCTTTGTGTTATATTTTTAAATTATACCAATAGACTCCATCGCTTTCAATAATTTTGTCTAAGTTCACTTTGTCCTGTGTCAGTTTTTAGAAATATTATTCTTTAATTACTATATTTAGCTACTATAATCGCCTCTTTCACCATCTCTGAGTAAAGTGTCAAGGAAGCTAACTGTCATTTAAAGTCACCGGTAACCGGGAATGAAGGAGATGATATACCTTTGTTTGTACGGTAAAAGTCTCAAACATTAAAAAGAAAATTATAAAAAAAAATCACATATCGAAGTATGCAATAAACCGAGTGCATAATTTAATAAAACATAAAATTATTTCTAAAAATAACTAATCAACACTTTACTTGTAGTTGGTGAAAGAGGCCTAAGGCCTAAGGTCATGTGTATATCGTCTATACAGACGAAAAAAGTAAACTAAAATTTTGTATATATTTTAAATGTTTTAATGTATTAGTACTAAATACTATGTCATTTTTTTTATTAATCTCTTTTATAACAAAGCAAAAAACAATCACTAAAAAGTGTAAAATATCTGATACTATTTTTGTCTGCGTCTTGTTTGAAACTTAATTATTTATAAGTATAGGGTATACAATTTAAAAAAAAAAAAAACTTTAACTACGTATAACTTATATACCCTTTATAAAATATATACTAGAGATAATAACTATAATATATCTTACATACAAATTGTTTTATAACTTTAATAAATAAGTTCAACGTAAAAATTCTCTAACTGGAATAAAATTTCATTATACTGAATATAGTCTCACAAATTGTAAAAAAAAAAACTTAATTGGATAATATTTAAATAAATAAATATTAGCTCCATTTTCCATAAAGCGTTCCCCGAAATCTGTCCTAATGAGTTGCTTCGAGGTAAGACTGTGGGGCTAATTGGCGTCACTGAGCAAATTAATTGATTATCTGTATCAAACTGATACTGTCGCGTGTCAACATTAGACGAGACACATTTCACTTTCACATACACTATTACCTATATGATATATATCTATATTTCTATGTCTGTCTGTACGAAATACTCGTTAACGAAGTTCATATTTTGTGATTAAATCAACTGTCCAGAAACAGTTATTTTCAGTGTTTAATGTTGAATAAAATTGCCATAAATATATCCAATTGTGCTGCAATCATGTTGCAGCTTGCCATAATTATTAAGTAAATCGTAGATAGGTGACTATTAAAACAAGAGCTTATATTATTTGTTACGTAAATGCTTTTAAACTTAATTATCTTATCTTAAGATATTTTATTATATATATAATATATTTATTTTGATGTGTAAATTTCCAATGAAATTTTACATAATTTTCCTAAAGAAATAATGTAACTTCGAGCTTATGCAACGTGTCTGTATTAGCATACATTCAAGCTGGGAAATGTGTTGAGAACGATATTCGAATCTCAAGGAAAACCCGTAAAACAAATTGAGTGCATACCTTGATGGAGGCGAGCCAAGTCTCTTTGCTGTTCGAGTTGTGGCGTCGGTGGCTCCGCCGAGCGGCGAGTAGCGGTAACTCATGCCAGGTTTCAGATTTACAAATATACAATTCGTTTGAAATAAATTATGCGTTTATAATAAATTTTTAAATTTTTATACAAAACATGAATTATTTGATTTCCTATTATATACTGAATGAATGTTTATTAATGATTGAATATTTTGTAAAAAAATTCAGTCTAACAAATACAAAATGCCAACTTATTTAGGTAAATACTAAAGCTACTTAAGTAAAAATTTATATTATAAGTATACATATATAAAGTTATCATAAATAGTCACAAATCCTTATTTAAACTTTAAAGTTATCTTATGTTCTATTATAGTTTAATTTTCTATTAAATTAAATTAGAATGTGCAATTGAAATATTTAAAATTTTTATAATTTTGATAGTTACATTAACTCCAATTTATTTATAAATTAAAACTGAAAAATTTATTTTATTATAATTTGACATTAATAGATAAGCATCAGTAATTAACCTACTGTAGAAAATATTACATATAGATCGACGGTTTTACAGTATTAGTATTGATTTCAAATAATGTATTGGACACCTAATTAATCGAATTTAAATTATTTGACATTATTTATTGAAAATCTAAAATTAACACGAATTTTTTAATATAAATTCCAAATGTAATCCACTTGGTAATGGTGTACGGGCAATAAATAATACAAATGAACGGGAGTACAATAAGCCGGACGTGTACATACTCGTCCGAGAACAATTCCACACATTTTATTGGCAGAAGAGGAAACAGGGCAGAGCGGTTGTTCACCGTCCGTCCACCTTTATTACTTTATAATCCCCCGAACAAATAAAATAAAAAATAAATATAAAAATGCTCATAATGTCCGGATGATCGTTACGCCCGCGGCCCGCAGCGGTATTTCTACTCACAAGTACTGTCGCTCACACAACGCTTACAATTTACGTCCGCTCAAACATAGTAAGTACTCATTTTTGAAGTGAAAACTTCTTTAAACGCGTTGGTAATTTTTGAGATGGGAAAAAACCATTGAACTCGCGACTGTTACCTTAACCGTGTAACCGACACCTTTGTATATTTTCAGATATTGCGCCATCTTACACAATACTACTGAAACTAGAATATGTTACGTAATATTACATCCTTGCGAAAACTAATTGAATTGAAATAATACATCAATGCGAACAGAGATAGCGCTGATAGCAATTAAAAAAAGAACAATTTTTGAGATGGGAAAAACCATTAAACTCGCGACACTGTTACCGTAACCGTAACCGACACCTCTGTATATAAGTATATACTTTCCTGACGATTCATAAAATACACACGTAATTGTTCAAGTTTTCATTTCTGTCGGCACTCCCAGAGTGCTATTTTTTTTTAATATACTTTGAAGTATTAATTGATATTCTAATTAGTTTTAGGTCAGATATCTAACATACTAAATATTTAATTTTTTTTTTCTCTTTATTCAGGAAACAAACAGTCATTATACATAATTTTTTACAATATACATAAATATTTAAAGACTTAGAGTTCCATACATAAAACAAAATAAACATTAAACAAAATAGATACATAGGTACAGTACTGAAACAAAATTCTACACATAATACAAAATACAAATATATAATCAAAATTTTACAATTTAAATTAAGAAAAACACAATAAATACATTCAAGGAGCCATCAAAAGCCTATTATGTATCTGAATCCTATAATTAGTCAAACTGCCACGGAATACATCTACATCCATAAATTCACTATTGTATGCGTCAACGCTACATCTTAATATGGATATTATATTCTGATGTAACATATCATGATGTAAAATTAAAATATCTTTTTTTTTTTAAAAAAAAAAGAAAGATCTTTTTATTATTATTCAATACGGAAAATAATTATCTCGGCCATGTATTTAATTTAGTAGAGTTTTTACGTTTTAGTAGACTCTCCACCTAAAGAAATGTTGTACGCGACTGTACACCATTAGTACTTTATCTGAAAGTAAAATAAATGAAATCGCACACGTGAAAGGTACGAAATTAAATGGCGGTTCGAACAATAGTTTCGGCCGTAGTCACCCCTTAGCCACCCTGAGCCCTTAGCCCTTAGCCCTTAGCCCTTAGCCCAGCGGCGCTAATAATACTTCGTAAGTGAAGGGGGAATCGGTATGTAACGCGAGGGAGTACATTACATTTGATACGAATATTTTAACTTACAATAGCCGCTTATCAGTCTAATGATTTAATTTGTTCTTTTGAAATACCTATGAGGTATTCACTTTGATTGTTTAGTAATTATTCAAGATTATTTTGATGTTAAAATGGACAGACAGGTCGACGATCGACTTGATAGTAGACTGGCTACTGTCGCATATAGTAGCGTCGACCATAGTATGATAACAAAGGGATACTCATTCACCGAAACACAAAAGCACAAATGCTATTATTTCATGGTGGTCTTCTGTAAAGGGGTGGTTACTGCCGCCATGCTGCCATTACTTTCTAGGTCCAGACCAGAGACAACTTTGAAAACTAAAAATTCACATTAATAAATGTATACTTTTTAAAAATAGAATTTATTTTATTATAGTTACGTAAGTAACATTTATTCTGTGTCAAATAAAATCACTTGAACAATAAACATGAAATTTTGTACAGATATATGTAATTCATAATGGTGAGGAAGAATATAGGTTGTTTTTAACTACTCCAAAACATGCACATACTTTGGAAAATATTATATATGCTCTCCAAAATGGTCGTTGCTTGGACCAAAACTAAGTTTTATCGGACATGTGCGCTGTATGGCAATAATAATTATTATTCACCCCACCTTTATCGTTAACAAATATTTGACACCCCATCACCCCACTCCACTCCACTCCACTCCACTTCCAACGATGAGTTATTAACAAGAGTTCAAGTTGGCGATAGGAAGGTAATTATAACAGACTTTATTTATGTACTTAAAAATGTGTATCCTCCTACTTTAATACCAACTAGTTTGAATTATACATTGAATACAGATTATGCTAAGCACACACAGCCTTGATGTATAAAAGTATATTTTTACATAGTTATTTTCAAAAAAAAAAATTGTGTAATTTTTTTTATGACACGCTCCTATATATAGATGTAAATTTTGATCGAGTTCTTAAAAGCTTCATTACCGCTTTAGCAGCAAATCCCCTATTCCTCCCGTCCCCCATATTTGTTACCGGCGGCATAACTGCATCGCACGTAATCCCGTATTGAATACCTGCCTCTAACGGGATTTGGGGAATACGCATTTGGCAACATTGCAACCACCGCACCGTAACGATTGTTTTTACACGATTACCTTTTCGTTGTAATTGTGTAGTATTTTGTGGTCTGCGTAGTTTCTATGAAGGAAAACATTAGCATGGGTTCTTATGCACGAGTTCGATTATGTCTCACTTGCTGGTGCCAGCGACTTCGTCCGCGTTGAACGATGAAATGTACCCTATGTCCTTTCTGGTGTAACAGACAACGTGTATGCAAAATTTCATGGTGATCGGTTCAGTAGTTTTTGCGTGAGAGTTACAAATATCAATACATCCAAACATACTTTCGCATTTATAATATTAGTATTAATTGTATTGGTAACTGTTATTGTTATGTTAGACGCCAAAACACGTGTCTAATATAGAGATTATAGATTTATTTTAAGATTAATAAAACATGCAAGGTGTCAGATAGATATCGTCCCTTTCAAGATGAAACTCAAGGGACAAATTTAGACTGCCTATTCATATAGTTATTTCAACATATTTCAATTTTTAACATCATGTCCCTTTATTGACTTGTATGCTTAATTCTTGGGATTTTTATGCTTCAATGAAGATTTGAATCACTGTCATTTATCTGTTATAACTTAACTAATAGGATGATGTTGCTGACATACCTATAATTATATAAACGCATAAGTCTCCAAAATTTAAAAATAGTTCCCAAAGTGCGTTCCATATCTCCATATATTGTGTAAGGCTGTGTAAAGCAGTGTTATGTAACATGTTTATGTAATATATAAAAGCTGATATAATGATCAATTAATTTAGAATGAAGAAGTCTAACCCCTGGAAATTAGCCGAGGCGGACGCGGTCAGGCGTCACTACTTGTATGTGATTGTCAAACTAACTAATCGGTGTAAGCTCGAACGGGCATTCATCACCGATGGTGCGTAACGTCCGAATATAATGTGATCGGATAGGGCCAAGGGAATATCGATGAATATTTATCGATAAACTGCAATTTGATTGTTTTAGATACTAGGTATTAGTTAAAATAATTTTATATTTATGCAAAAAGGAAATTTCAAAAACCTGTGTGCTTAAAATACTGTGAAATATTTTTAAAAAAAATATTCAAAATACACATTTTTATAGTTAGAAGATAAAGTCACTGTCGGTCTCTGGTCTCTTCTAAACTACCCAACAAATTTTGTTACGGTTTTCACTAATTGAAAGTGTATAATTTGCAAAAAATAATTGCAATCGTGCGAAGCCGGGAACGGGGTGCTAGTAAAAAATAAAAATAAGTGGAGGTATACGATTACACAATTTATACAAAATATAAGCTTATACAAATAAGCTACAAATATACAAATAGCTACAATTATACAAATAGCTTATACAAATAAGCTACAAAATACAGGAACATTTCTAAGGGATGTTTCTTAGCGAAGATTCTAATTGTACAAATTTAGGCAATCGAATCTGCAAGTCACAGTAAGTAGGTACTTGCTATTCTTCATACATTAC
Source organism: Synanthedon myopaeformis (assembly GCA_944738685.1). Lineage (NCBI taxonomy): Eukaryota > Metazoa > Arthropoda > Insecta > Lepidoptera > Sesiidae > Synanthedon > Synanthedon myopaeformis. Next base: position 11,139,358 of record OX122921.1, on the reverse strand, counting down.
ACTTACATCAAAAAACTTTCCTGAAATCCCAAGTAACCCAAACATAAGTTCTCTTCAACAATTGAGTCAACAATTACAAAAAATTTTCGCATTTTCGCATTATTTTTTATCGATACTATACTTAAAATTGTTTCTCATCCCTAGAGCTCTCTGACAAACGAACACATTGTCAATGGATTTGTTTTGTTTGGATCACCTACATCATTAAACACCTTTATTGATGTGCCAAAAATACACGTCCGATGATAGCATCGCGGTGCCATTTGATTTGTAGCACGTCAACGGTCGCATCCAATAATGTACAATGCATTTAATAACCTGTAAAATTTAATGAGAGACAATATTTGTCCACTATATATATATTGAACGGGCAATAGGTATAGTAAAATTTAATGTAATCGTATCTGGCTCCAAATTCAATAATTTATTTTAGCCTGAGTGCATTAAAGTCAAGTACCTACTTCCAACCAAAATTATACAATTCTAATTGAGTACAAATTCATAATCAAATTCAAATTTTGTTTATTGCTTGTATGATCAAATTTTAATCATTCGAGTACAATTGCCAAATTTGCCTGATTATATTATATAAGCAAAAAAAAAACTGGATGGATCGAAGCTTCTAACTAATTATATAAGGAGGAACTCTAGATAGAAGCTTGTAAGTTCTTACATAACCTTTATAAAATCTATACTAATAAATGATAAATACAGAAGATTTGTAATTTTTGTTTGTAATGAATGAACTCAAAAGCTCCTGGACCGATTTAAAAAATCTTTCATCTATAGATAGTAGAAAATTACACGGACGAAGTCGCGTATAACATCTAATAGAAAAATTTTAAAAATATTAAAAAATCCGTACTAATATTATAAATGCGAAAGTATGTTTGGATGTATGGATGTTTGTAACTCTTTCACGTAAAAACTTTTGAATCGATCATCATGAAATTTTGCATACACGTTGTCTGGGACACCGGAAAGGACATAGGGTACCTTTCATCGTTCAACGCGGACGAAGTTGCGGGCACCAGCTAGTAATATATGTATTATTGTTATCGCTCCTATAAGCTTAATTATCTTCACATCAACTTTTGAATACTTTTTAAGCCTTATCCAAGCATTATTGGTCCGTTAAAAGTAAGTATTTATTAAAATAAACATTAGAGATAAGTTTTAATATAATGTGAATAGGTTTCATCCCCCGACGCACACTGTCGCACACTGTCGCACACTGTCGGTCATTTGTCAACGCACCTCTCGGTAACACAACATGTGAAAAACAACATTTCACGCAACAGCAATCACAGCGGTTTTGAATGGGGGATATACTCGTAAGCTCAGCCGGAAAATGTGGGGACTATTTATTTTTTATCTGCCGACCAAAGTGGCTGAAGACGAACTTTTATCAGAGCACCTTAATTAAACCACATTGAAAGCTAGACAAATTAAGAACTTAGTAATATATAAAACTAGCTGTATATATAATATATATATATATATATAGTAATATATAAAAGGTACCCTATGTCCTTTCTTGTGTCCCAGACGATGTGTATGCAAAATTTCATGGTGATCGGTTCAGTAGTTTTTGCGTGAAAGAGTTACAAACATTCATACATCGCATAATATTAGTACGGATTTAAAAAAAAAAGACATATTTTATTTCAAAATCAAAATATTTATTTAACAATTAGGTTTCTACAAGAAACTCTTATGATCGTCATTATAAATTTAAATTTACCTATGTTTCGGGAAAAAAAAACCAAGACGACACTGCTGAGACGAAACCCCGAAAGAAACTCAGGATACTATTCTTTTTGTCAATTATAAAATAAAAAAATTACAACACTAAAATTTAAAACACTAAAATCAAGTATCCATTAAAAATATTTGCCCATTCCATCTATCCCCCCTGGTAGAGATAAATTTTATTTCCTATGCCAATTGCCAATTAATGTCGTTAGTACATTGTCTCCTTATATCGGTACCTATTTCGGCATGTGGTGAGCCTTACAGAGCTGATCTTCCCTTGGGATCTCAAGTGCATAATAAATATTTAAATACATACAAGAAAACATTAATTTTCACTTAAACAATACTAGGGTTCGCCCCCGGTTTCTCATCATTATCATAATTACCATCAGCCTGTGTCCCTCAACTGCTGGATGTAGGCCTCTCCACCACTTCTGCATACAGAGGGCGCCACCCAGTTTGAAATTTTCAAAAAAACCTTTTTTACCGGACGCTTACTTTATAAAATAAATATAATATTCAAAAATTGGCTTTGGGATTTTTGGCTATGCGTTGATAGTAATTACTAAGGACAAACCATTGAGACAGTAATTTATAAATATAGGTTATACTTAATATTTATGACGTATACTCTACGTCTACATATATTTCAATACAGACTCCAGTATAATCTATTAAAGAAAAATACGTATATTAGAATGCACATTAGAACTTATCCTTAGTTGGCATACGAGTGGATGATTGTTATATATATATTTTTTATGCGGTAAAAGTTGTAAGAAGAATAAGTGATGTCTGCAAAACATGATAATGCATGGCGAGCCTACACACGTATATATAGGGAGAGCCCTGAACACACGGAAAGGGGCTGCGCTTCGTTCGGCGCGGACACGGTCAGTGCGCGCGTTCTAAAGAAGTGAATAAATCTGCCGGACGAACGACAAGGTGAATATAAATATAAAGAATCCGCGGACAAACTTCCGGATCGTTTCTAGGGTTGCCAACGCAATATTTAATTATTTTTTTCTAAGGTATTTTAACATCCGTACTAATATTATAAATGCGAAAGTATATTTGGGTGTATGGATTTTTGTAACTCTTTCACGCAAAAATTACTGCACCGACCACGATTAAATTTTGCATACACATCGTCTGGGACACAAGAAACGACATAGGGTATACCTTTCATCGTTCAACGCGGACGAAGTCGCGGGCACCAGCTATTTTATTCAATATTTAATGATCATAATATGTTTATTTTCATTTTCAGATGATCCCTCGATAACTGTATGAAAGGTACCCTATATCCTTTTATATGTATGCAAAATTTCATGATCGGTCGAGTAGTTAAGGCGTGAAAACGTAACAAACAAACTTTCGTATTTATCATACTAGTTAAGTTAAGATTTTATATTGTAATGTTTAATTTTATGAGCACATTAGATTATCTGTGTATATTTATATTTTATATTCTCTTTAATAAAAAAAAACATAGGATATTCAACATAGGATAATTTCTCGATCGTCTTCACACATTATCATCAATGATATAATCAATTTTGAAAGTTGTATTTAAGAATGTAAAATACAGAGCGCGTGTGTAAGCCCTGCGGTGTTGTAGGCGGCAGTGCGGTCACCGTGAAAGGCTAGGTGATCATAAAGCCTCGCGCATGTTCTTACATAATAATATTCTTGAAATATACCCCTGTAGGGGACACGGGAAAACTGGCAACGGACAGCAAATTACGTAGATGCGAAGTGACTCTCTTTTATTTTATTATTATTTATTTAATTGAAGTGCAATTTAATAAAATCATTCCTATAGTGTATCTCATTTTAGACCTTTTGGATGAGACGTCACTTATAGAAAATGTGCATTATCAGAAAAATTCAAATGACTTCAGTGATCACGCAAAAATCATTAAAAATCTTTTTATTATTCTAAAGGACTGTTCTATAATTCTGTTCTATTTATCTATTATTTATAACAATAGTCAATCTTGATCTACTTTTACAAATCTTTGATTTTACTTTTAAACAGGTGCACTTTAAGAATGAATTAATCTTAAAATTGTATAATTTTGGAGTTGATTTTTTTAAATGTTTTATTTATACTGCAGTTGTTATTTATTCTTAAATAAATAAACCCATAATTAATAAAATGATTATATTTAACCCCCATAGAAACCGATTTACAAATATATATATAATACTAGCTGGTGCTCGCGACTTCGTCCGCGTTGAAAATTTAAAAAAAAGCAATATAACGTTATGTACGTTACGTTATATACGTTACATACGTACACGTTACGTTATATAACCTTATGTTGCTATAACATTTTGGCTATGCGTTAGTTTTTTATATTTATTTATCCTCCGGGAATATTCCTTTTTTTTTCGGGATGAAAGGTACCCTATGTCCTTTCTGGTGTCCCAGACAACGTGTATGCAAAATTTCATGGTGATCGGTTCAGTAGTTTTTGCGTTAAAGAGTTACAAACATCCATACATCCAAACATACTTTCGCATTTATAATATTAGTACGGAAGTACGGACTAGTACGGATATCTCTAAAAATAATTCAACTTGTTAGAGTGTAGTCGTCTCTAAGGCCGTCACTGTTGTAAGTGCAAGAGGGACGTCCAGGAAATGGTCAGCGAGGAGACAAACTACTCCTGGCTGAGGCTGTGCCCCGACCGGGATACGCGTCATAACACAGGCTCTGTTGTGACCGATGGGAGGTTGTAACGTCCCTATTTTGCTCTTACAGATGCCGATGACGAACAAAATAAATTATGCATTTTAAAATAGATTCACTTTTTCTAAGGGAAATGGCACGCAAAAACTACTGAACCGATCACCATGAAATTTTGCATACACATAGTCTGAGACACCAGAAAGGACATAGGGTACCTTTTATCATTCAACGCGGACGAAGTCGCGCACACCAGCTAGTGGATTATATTTTTCCGAAATCAACGATGTTTAAAATAATTTTGAAAAAAATAAATTTAAAAAAAGACAAAAGGTCGCCTCACACGACGCGACCTGTGGCGTCGCGACGCGTCTCTCCGCGTCATTGACGCCGACGCTCGTTCGAAAATCGTCCGGCGAATACAAAATTGAAATTACATGAACTGTTGACACTCCACAGTAATAATTCGACCGTTGAAAGCTTTGATTCGTGGAATTTATACTTAGTCGTCGTGATAGACCACACAACAGGGACTTTCTAACAGACTGTCACACTTTCAACATATTAATTTTATATTAATTTACATAAACGTAAATTTTATTGTGAATTCATATCTTACTAAAGTAATACGTACTTTTATTTTAAGTCTAAATGTCGGTTAAAACTATTAATTGACTAGGACATATTAAATATTTGCTAGCTGACGGCCCAATTGATTGATCGTTCGACTTCTAACCCAGTAGACGCAACTTCAAATACCAGTAGGGCCTGTTCATTTGAGTGATTGTAGGTTTCAGTGTATCAAAAAAAATAGTACGAATCCCGCATGTCCAGGGACCTTAGAATCTACGAAGGTATGTGGATTTCTGCAAATCTACAATTTGGTGTAATGGTTCACTAAGGCTCGAGTTCACCAACAAACGGTTATTTTTAAACAGCTGTTTAAAATTTAAACAAATTTTGTTGTTCACCATCGCTAAAATGCGGGTTAAACGCCCTAAACATCTGATTAACTTAATGAGAATCTGTCCACTTGAGTTTCTGAACACTTGAGAATCTGTCCACTTGAGTTTCTGTCCACTTGAGAATCTGTCAACTTGAGTGTCTGTCCACTTGAGTTTCTGTCCACTTGAGTTTCTGTCCACTTGAGAATCTGTCCACTTGAGTTTCTGTCCACTTGAGAATCTGTCCACTTGTGTTTCTGTCCACTTGAGAATCTGTCCACTTGTGTTTCTGTCCACTTGAGAATCTGTCCACTTTAGAATCTGTCCACTTGTGTTTCTGTCCACTTGAGAATCTGTCCACTTGAGAATCTGTCCACTTGAGTTTCTGTTCACTTGAGATCTGTCCACTTGAGAATCTGTCAAAGTGAGCTTGAGCGAAAGTGAGCTCAACCGATCATCATGAAATTTTGCATCCCTATCCCTATCAATATATATATATATATATGTGTGTGTGTGTGTGTGTGTGTGTATAAAAGGACATATATATACACATTTCATTCCAAAAATAGAAACTGTTTTCGAGGATTCCAAAAATATTATTAAACGGCTGTTTAAATTTTAAACAGCTGTTCAAAAATAACCGTCTGTTGGTGAACTCGAGCCAAAATTTACTACATATTACGTAGGAAAAGATGGATTACTGTCTTTACTGTAACTGTGTAAGTCGTACCTTTAGGTGACTCGTTTTTATTCTGTACTCGCAACCGCAATCACACACTTATTCAAACATTCTACTCCTAATATGTTTTTTTACAAACAAGGGGCCCCCAATAATACGATGGAATCAAAGAGAGACCTTGTAATGTAAATGAAAATTTTCTTTGAACTCTTTGCTTTAGCCAATCTGCACCGTTTCGCATTCATAAACTTGCCTGTTCGTCTGGCAGCAGTGACCATCCCTTTCTAGAATAAAAACAAAACAGCACTTGCGTTCTCGTACTTCAGTGGAATAATTACTTATTATTACATTTTTCTATCCTAGGCAGTAATTATTAGATTTAGTATCATCAATATAAAATACAATCAATCTCATATAAAATAATAATAAATAATCACAACGATTCTTCTTCACTTTTAAAATATATTCACTTCAATGTACTAAAATTAGGAACAAGATCAAGTGATACATTTCATATTCCCTATCGTAGGATTAATCATTGTAAAAATTCCTTCTTTCATCTAAGTAAGTTCTAAGTATCACTACAATACATTTCTGAATGATATTTGACATATTTTCCAACAATTTCAATTCTTATAAAAAGAAAATCGGCGAATTACTTTTGAAAAATTAATTTTATCACTTATAGAATATTCTGTTCTTTTTCTTTTTCTTATTATTATTTTTTAATTAATAAATAAATGTAAAAATATAATTTTTATGATTCTTTAATCCTATTTGTATATAATCTATAATATATATTTTTTTAAATTTATGGCTGTATGTAATCTAAAAAATCTAAATAAATAAAAAAAATTATCATAACCCCAAAATATTTTTATATTTATTTTATTTCTGTAACATTAGCTTTTATAAATCCACATACTCAAGTATCATAAATATGCGTGTAAGTAACTCTGTATTGCAAGTGTTATTCTGCATACACGTTGTCAAGGTTATAGTTACAGGAAAAGATCTTTTATACCATTCATCGTGGCCACTAATCCTTTATTATTATTATTTATTTAACATAGGGAATAGACAAAAAAGTAAAAATCTATTTTCTGCCCAATTAAGCCCTCCCTTATTTGCATCCAGAAACTTCTTAATTACCTGTTCCATAATTATTTTAACGCGGAAGACTTATACCGAAAACTCATTACGGTGGCAACAATCTTCATTATTTACCTTGAGCTCTAATTAATTCCTTGTCATGGTTTTTGCTTCGGCGTTTGAGTTATATCTTTACGAATGGCGACAACGAGGAAGGGAGACGAAAGATCACACCGGTCCCAGGTTAGAGCGGGACAGACAGATGTCTCCGGTAACTGATTACCATCTTTTAGCAATTAGTAAAATACACAAAACTCCACCCCTGGCGTGTCCTGTTCCCTTGGTAGGTGATGCTTAATATTCACTCGTAAATTACTACCAAACTTAGTGCCAAGGTACTGGATTAAAATTTAAATGCACTCGAACGTCGAGTGATAAGGTCTAGTGATGAGGAACTTATCACTCGACGATTCGTTAAGAATTTAGGCAATGAATTTTTTGAAAACGTGTTTCTGTGTTTGAATTTATTCAAATTTAAAACGTCAATTTTAGTAAGATTTTTCTGTCAATACAAAATACAGAAGCTTTGTCTAAGTATTTCATTTTATAATTTGTTAAAAATCACAATTATTTAAAATTTCTTTCTTAACTCAATAGTACCACGTACCTATTGTCTAAAACTCAATATGTGATATTGAATTTTGGGTTATTTGAAACGTCGGACACGTTGAAAGAAACGAGCAAATACTATTCTTGGTATTTGGTCCCATAAAGATTTTAGTGATAACAGTGATTGTCTCATCCGTACTAAGTAATATTATAAATACGAAAGTATGTTTGGATGTATGGATGTTTGTAACTCTCACGCAAAAACTACTGAACCGATAATCATGAAATTTTGCATACACGTTGTCTATTACACCAGAAAGGACATAGGGTACCTTTCAACGTTCAACGCGGACAAAGTCGCGGGCACCAGCTAGTCTTTAATATTTCATCTAATTTCCATTCAAAACACTATAAATGAACTAAAGATGCGTTATTTTAAAACATATATTAACACATTTTAAGCAATAAAATTTAAATAGGTAAACTTTACAAAATAATTACTGAATATATAAGCGTAATAGGTAAATTGTTTTCGATTGTGATCGCAGAGAATGAATGCGATTAACAATTCCTTGAACCGTAGCAGGTCTTAACCATTACAATGTAATAATTCCAATGAAAATCGGCGAATTGAACGGGAGAGCTTTTTATAATCAATTGGAAATTTTGTGCGCGGTCAAATGCGAAAAAGTTGGACAATTACGGACGAGGGAAAGGTCATCGGTCAAAATTAATGTAATTAAATTAAAAGCCAGTTCAACTGGGTTTTTCGGTTTCGGGTGAGACTTTGTTTCGGTAATTAAAAATTCGCCCTTCGAAAAACTGTTAGGTATACTCGTATTATCTTACAGTATAATAGATTTATTTTGGTAAATCATGTTTCAACGTTATTTTTTGAAAATAATACAACTTTAGTATTTAAACAGACAGTTAACGTGAAATTTATAATAGAATGTATACCTTAAATATTTATTGTTTAAGCAATATCTAGTTTTAAACTTTAATATTTTATTAAGTCTATAATAGGCCGAGATAAATTTGGTTTGTATGAATATTGAACCAACGAATTGATATTGAAAATTTTTTCACAAATTGAAAGCTACACAATCATAAAGCACACACACGTGCTTCCCTGACTTTACCCGCATCAAATGTACAATCAATGTTCAATGTCAAATGCTGGGACTCAATTAACAGAAAAAAACTAACGATCCCCTATTGAAAAATATTTTTTGTTATGAATTCGGTATTTGTACCAATTTAATTATCATTTTCAATTATCAATTAAAAAAATGTAAAAAAAATGCATATTTGTTATTCGATTCAATATATAATGAAACCAGATTCGGAGGCAACAAATAGTACTCAATAATGTACATAAAATCTAATAATGAGCAGACTCGGAATATACCTACTATTATTTTTAAAGCTATTACAATAACTGATATTGATCTCGAAACTGCACACCTCACCACTTGAGGACTCGTGTACCGCAAAAATGGGGGAACAGTTTTACACTACTCCATGGATGTGTAATTATATTAAATATGGATATGGCATTCATATTGTAACCTAATATTTATAACTTTAAGCCTTAGTGCATAACTGTTAGTCATCGTAAATGAACTAAAAATATATGGTAGTTGTTTAATCACATACTATTATTATAAATGCGAAAGTTTGTGAGGATGTATGAACATTTGTTACTCTATCACACAAAAACTATTGAACGAGTTTTGATGAACTTAATTTATACAGTAATATAGTTTATATATGAAAATAACACATAAGCTATAATTTATACACATAAACAAATAAACTTGCCAATAACAAATTTTACTTTGAGAAAATATAGTATTATTATTATTATTATTATTATTTTTTAATTGAGTCAAGGCTGCGCTTGGTCGCGATCTCACTTGATGTAAGGTGCAGATGCGGCCGAAGATGGACCACGCTTCCTAGTAAGTGGCCATTTACCCTAAATTTGAAGACCCCGAGGTTATAATTTTGAAGAAACACAGACGCAGGCAATGAGTTCCACTCCCTATCAGTTCGTTCCTCCACAAATTCATATTAATAAATTTTTTTTTAATGACTTTCTATTTTGGTTGTACTTTGTTATGTATTGTTTGCACTGATGTAATTTAAGAACAGTATTGATTTAGCAAATTGTCATTTGACGACTCGTTTGGTCTAGTGGCTAGTAACCAAACGGTCGCGAGTTCGAATCCCGCTAGGGGCAAATGTTTGTGTTAACATTTTACCTTTGTACCTGAGTCATGGATGTTTTGTATTTATTATATGTATGTATTTAAAAAAAAAAAGTAATCTATGTAGCATATCAACTGTCTGGTATCCATAATACAAGCATTAGTTGCTTAGTGTGGAACTAGATGGTGCTGTGTGGAATGTGTGAAGATATTTATTTATTTATTATTTATTGATAAAGTAGCAGCACATATTCATCTGTATACTAGTAAAAATTTTGAGGATATAACCGTAAAAAAAATGTACAATTTTTCTATATTTAATTTTAATTATTTTCTATTTTAATATATTAAATAATTATACATATCAATATATATTATGGTATAGAAAAAAAATTACAAAATAATTAAAAATTCCAAAATCGTCATTATACCGCATCCATTGCTTCCTTAGACGTTTAGGAGTTCCCAGTTTTTTTACCTTTTTATCTCCAACAATGGCACTCGATATGATTGCCTCGGGCTGTGTGGGGTAAATCGTTCAGAATTGGCACCGGCATGTGGGGTAAACGTTTACTGACTGACAGATGTACGCACTATGAGAGACTTGTTCACGTGTCGACTCACATTCAACTGGTTTTTTTTAATAAACCTCATTGTTTGCTATTCATATTAAATGAAAAAAAAAAAATGTTATTGCAATAATAATATATAAATTTATATATTTTTTTACTTTTATAATCTTTATGGTCGAATTGCAACCGCTTACATATTATAAAACAAAGTCCTGTCTGTCTGTCTATTCGCGATAAACTCAAAAACTACCGCACCGATTTTCATGCTGTTTTCACCAATGGATAGAGTGGTTCTCGAGGAAGGTTTTAGTATATAATTTTCTCGCGGGCGAACTCGTGGGCACCAGCTAGTTAGTGTATAAAATAGTAGGTATAATAATATAAATGTACTTGTGATGATGAAGAAGAACAGACGAACTCAATGTCAGGCGTGTGGTCGGTGCGGTTAAACTCCTCACTCTAACTTTTTTTTTATTTTTTAAGTCTAGCCGCATAAGACGAATTGTGTCTGTCTTTTTTTCATTCAGCCTTTAGAAAGTCTACAAGAAGTTTCAATCGGCAAATATAGGTATTTTTGAAACCTAAACTTCCTTTTTTTTATACTTTTCACATGTATTTAATTTATAGTATTTTTTTATGACTTTAGTATTTCGATAGAAAATGAGTTATTTTTCACAAAAGTGTGTTCCCTAATAGACGAACAAACAAAAATAAATATCAGTGCGATAAATTAATATTTCTCTGCATCTTTTAAATAGATATTACCTACCTTCTAAGTTATTCGTAACTTATTTTGCGAAAACCCTATAGATTACATGGTAATCCCTTACAGAACACTGACACTTTTGAATAAACTTTTACTGTTGTATAAAATTCCTTTTATACTTATAATTTTCAACATGTTTGCAAAAACGAACACCTGCTCTTAAAATTAGTAGGTGTTTTCAATGGCCTGGGTCCGGAGCACGGACAGACAGCCGACAAACTAGATTATGCCACCTCCATCAAACTCCGACTTGATTGATGAGCTTTTTGCCCAAATTAGACACACCTTTCTTCGAGCGCGATCAATTATCACCTTTAACCACCTGTGTTAAGGTCCAACTCACTGGGTTTTGTTTTCTTCCTTACTGCTAATCTGTCATTACAGTGAAACCAGCGTACAGGCTAAGTGTTTGCAATTTGAGCCCTATATCCTTGCTCATACGGCCGAAATTTGGCGAATATGTTAAACTGGTTTGGTTTCTACCTCCTGATGATCTGTCATTGTGAAGTGCAGTCGATTTTGTACGTTTTTGTTGAAGAAAGGGAAACTTGTTAACTTGTGTGACAGGAGTGATTATCGAGAGGAAAATGCTCTGCTTTTATTTACAAATATCTGATAGTAAAATGCGTAAACGATCTCATCCCCTACAAAATGGTCTGGCGTAGCGTCTCTTGTATATATTTTATTAGCAGAATATTATGGCTGCTTAAAAATTTTTTATCAGCATTATAGGTATCAAATTATGTATAAGAAACTCCTATTGACAAGAATTGTATGTAATTCCAATAATAAAATTGACATGGAGTAACGTCTTCCTGCAAAGGTGTTCTATACTGCAAATGATCTATATAATCTGAAAGTGAGTTTGTTTGTCACTCTCTCATGCCTTAATTACTCTACTGGTCTGTATGAAATAGGTATCTTTCATTTGAAAAAAAAAATCTGTTCTCGAGTGATAAAAATTGAAAAAATATTTCAACGACTAAGGCACTGTCCTAATTGGCCATGACCGTGCGATGCCCATCGCACGATGGTTTCGTTTTTCGTGTTTTTTTTTTTACAATTTACATTGTCGATAAGTTCTAAAAAAATATACTATCCGCCGCCATTTTGTGTTGAGTAGTCATTGTATGCGTAAAACGAATTCACCATCGCACGATGGGATCGTACGATCGTGGCCAATTAGGACGTCGCCTAAGAAAGAGAGGCGTAAATTTATTCGCAGACAAAAGCTACTTTCGTGTGTGTGCGTTTGTGTGTGTGCGTGCGTGAATGTGAAAAACCTTTCAAAAATCAATTTATATTTAAGGTTTGACCTTGAAAATGAAATTTGCGGGTATTTTGCTTATGATATTCGTAATCAGCAAGTCAAAATACAGGTGTATACGAAAATTCAGATTGATTGGAGGTATGGGCTTTTCTACACCTATTTTTTTTATTAGATGGGTTTTCTCTCAAATTCCAGGTGAATTAAAAATATCCAAAAGTTACATTCTTTAGGTAACTTCTCAACATGTAACTTAATTAAGATAAGCGCCAAATTAATTGGCCACAGAATTTGCTATGAATGTAAAAAGTACAGCTCTAATTTAATCGCTTACCTCAATGTGAATTCAGCGACCGTGACGTCTAGACGCAACTAAATTAGGTTTTTATTTTGCGATTACACCAATAATAACATTAAAATGGTAATGGAACGACCACGCACAGCCTCTGGGGGTATTAGACAATTACACACCAAAGCAAACAGGTTTTGCCATCGCGAATCCTCATGTGAAAACGTAATCAAACCAAATTCGACTTTATCCCCATACGTTTAAGGTGTACAAAAAAATATGTTGTAATAAAATGTGAACGTGAAGTTAATCTTGTCCATTTGTGCCGCTGTAAAAACGATACATTTATAGAAAAACGCTTTTGTTTGAGATAAAATCTCAATACACGACACCCCACATTGGATAATATGATTTATTTATTGATGGGGATTTACTTTTATCGACTATATCGATGCATTTTATCGATAGGTGCGTATAGAGGGAAGACCGTAAAATAACTTGTTTTTTTTTTTTTAAGATGGACTCAAAATATTGAAGATTAGTCTGCCTTATGAGTACTTAATTAATATAAATGTATGTCATCTAATTATATAGGTATTAAGAATTAAAATTAATTAAGTAACCATACCACATTAAAATTAAGCAAAATTAATTAAATAATAAATTAACTAAATGATAAATATAAATTATATACAAATTAATATATACAAAACTTAAAAACTAACTAACTATTTTCAAAAAATACTTATAAATAATTAACTAATTATTATCAAAAAATATAAATTACATGTACTCATAAGTTATAAATATAAATTATATACAAATTAATATATACAAAACTTAAAAACTAACTAATTATTTTCAAAAAATACTTATAAATAATTTAGATCTATTAAGCCTTTGGTAGACGGAAAAGTGGCCAGAATGCTGGCGGCATTGCCCCGTTGGATGCATATGCTTATCTTTTGGGCAAAGTAAGAGCCAGCATTCTGGTCACCTGACGCCTCTACCAACCGTTTAGCCAGGTCCTTGTAGAGTTCATGAGCGGCTGGCCCCCACGGACCCATGGTTTCTACCGCAAGCGGCACAAACATGTAACCATTATCTAAGTTTACATATTTGCGCCGCTTGAGATTTTCGGCTTTATAAGCGGCAGCACCAGCCTGTGACGTGGTTCCTGGAAGATGAGAAGGGGCCAGGGTGTCTACACATGTGGCATCCCATACCAGGGGTCTTCCCAGCTTCCAGGGAATAAGGGTCATGCCGTCGGGTCTCTTGCCGTCGTCTCTCATTAGTCCGTTGGGTTCTAAAACTGATGGGACGGCGGCACTAACAAACGCCCGACGGATGATATCGTTCAAACTGGCGTGTCGCGGTATGCGTCCTGCGCTCTTGATACAGGATAATCCGTGGTGGCCGAACCGATCTACTGATTCTCCACAATTACAGTGGTGAGAAACTGTACAAGGAGCGCCAACTCGTAGGGATGCTGCCAATCTAAAAGTATTATTGTCTAAAAGATTGCCAATGTTACGTGACGGTAAAGCATGTAGCCAGAGGCCTGATTCCCATCGCGCTACGGCAAGTAGACGAGCACGCTCTGTATTGGAACTTGATGAATTTATTAGGTTGTTAAATTCCAAAATACAGAGAGGATCGTCCCATTGCCTTTGACGAATAGGGGATTTGGGCAGAGAATTTGTCGAACAGACTCTTTTCCAACTTTCTGTAGCTTCTATAAAATTGCATATTTGGCAATTAGGAAATGATTGAGCTAAAATAGAGTGTACCAATTTAGAAGTGCTGTATACAGAAGAACAGAAAGCTGGTAATGAAACACTAGAAATTTTGCGAATGCCGAGGCCACCTAATTTTATAGGCAAAGAGGCCTGGCGCCAAGTACGGTCATCAAAAGGTGTGTTTAGTATGGAGATGAGTGTATCTCTTATAATGTTGTCCAGTTTTTGTGTAAGAAAGGGATGATTCCAAAGCTGACAACATCTAAGAGTATACATAAATTTTGGGACAAAAAGGCAATGTTTTATTATAGTATAGGCTACATGTATGTTTATTTTTTCTAATCGCTCAGAAACAGAAAGGAAATTTAGAATTTTCTCTTCTACAAAATCTTGTATTGAATCATCTAGAATTGGGGATCCCAGGAGGCGAAGTGATCTTTTGTCTAGTAATTTAATATTAGGAGCAATTTGTTCAAAAATATTTTGTACGATATTCTGTTGTGAAATATTGGATACAAAAATTTCACATTTTGAAAAATTTAGTGTGAGTCCTATCTTATCGAATTCTGAAATGATAAGCTGTAAGTCGCTGTATGTGGTGTTAATATCACCTCCCAGCGTTCCGTCATCTAGGTACCACACATTAAATTTTGACTTCAACTTTTGGATGGTTGGGTGAATTGCTAAGCTAAAAAGAGCCGGTCCGAGGGGATCCCCTTGCTGGCATCCAACTTCAGACCAAATAAGGTTGTTTTTGTAGGTTAATTTTGTAGGTTTTCCATAGCATTGCCAAATAAAGCTATATAAATGGGGAATTTTGAGTTTAACTTGATGAAGAAGAAAGTTTCTGTCCACAGAGTTAAAAGCGTTCTTCACATCTACTTTCACCAAAACTTCACCTCCTTGTTGAGTTAGGAAAGTTCTTAAAGCGTGTACTGCTGCCTCGCATCCACCACGTGAACCGAAACCCAACTGTAAGGGTTGGAATTCCTTACACAGGGTTTCTTTGATGCTTTTACAACAAATTTTGGCTGCGAGACGGCGGTATACAGTTCCAACGGCAATAGGTCGTATACCTCCGTCTTTTTTAAGTAAGGCGCACAAGTTTGCTCCATACAGGATGTCAACAATCTGTTCATTAACCTTGCCTTCAAGCATCAAATTTATGAGTGATGTAAACTCCTTAAGCAGAGCTTCCCCGACTTCACCACAACCCGCACTTATTAGATCTTTCAAATGCTGTGGCGTTAGGGAGTCAAGGCCACCTGCAGAGCCACTTGGGACATATGTTATGGCTGCTCTCACATCTTGAGGAGTTGCCGTTACAAATTCCTCATTGATGCCTGGGTGCAAGGTAGAAAACAATTTATTTTGTTTTGATGATGGTGGATGTTTGTTCTTTAAAGCCAACAAGGTCTCCGTATTATTCGGCGCCATTGTATCATTGGAAAAAAGTATCTTTGCTGAACCTCTGATATCTCCTTCAGCCATTTTATCCTCGACAATCTTGTATGAGACTTCGTTTGACGGCCTAAATGTGTGACGATGTGGCACAAAGGAGAAGTAAGTAAGTAACTAAATTCAACTATATTTTTTTCTATGTTACGGAAAAAGTTAACATAATATAAATAAAACAATTATTACTTAATTATAACTTAAACAATCCCATCCCATAAATTAATCAACTTAACTTAACTTAACAAATTAATCAAAAGTAACAAAGTGAAGTTAAAAAATAGATGAATAGATGAAGAAGCTTTCTATAGATGAAAATATTTTAAAATTCGGTCCACTAGTTTTTGAGTTTAATCATTACAAACATACCAAATGTTCTCTCTTTATAATATTAGTCCGTGCTAACATTATAAATGCGAAAGTATTTTTGGATGTATGGACGTTTGTAACTCTTTCACGCAAAAACTACCGAACCGATCACCATGAAATTTTGCATACACATCGTCTGGGACACGAGAAAGGACGTAGGGTACCTTTCATCGTTCAACGCGGACGAAGTCGCGGGCACCAGCTAGTAAAACATAAACAAGTAAAATAATGCGAGCACCATATTTCATTTAATACGTAGGTAGGTAGGTATATATTACATTGTGATGTCTGGGCATAGATTCAGAAATGCCATAGATTAGAAATTGTCGCATATTGTGAGCGCAATTTACGAGAGACGATTCTAAATGCGTATCACAAACGATTGCTTCCGAGAATGCGTTCCTTGCTATTGTCCGCTTCGAGATCGTCTATTAATTCGGACGTCACCTATTTATTGTGCCAATTAACTTTAGGAATCACTTTTACTCTCTCCGACATCTATACAAATATAGTTTGTTTGTTTGAACGCTTTTAACTCTGGAACTATCGGTTGGATTTAAAAAATTTTTTCTGCATTTTGATAGCCCGATTTCTAGGGAAGATTATAGGCCACAGAGAATTACCGAGAAGAGCCGAAATGCAATTTCGCAATTTGTTTTATTGAGGGACTTTGAAGTTATACTGGCTAAAAATATGAAATAGCTGTTAAAGAGTATCCAAGATATTTAAAAGTTGATTAGGACGAGGAGAAGAGTATCATTGCGCTTTAAAACAATGCGTTTTTAAAAATATTTAAAATAAAAACTAAGCCCATTACAAACTAATGTCAAAATTAATTCTAGTTTTTAATGCAAACACAGAAATAATTTTTCGCGTTTCAATTATATTTGTAATAATAAAAAAAAATACCATTATATTTGCATGTATTTCTACACTGACATCTATTGTAATAAAATACTTAACGTTCAAATTGGATTTTTGTTTGAAATGATGATAGATGACTATTAAAACAACCATAGATCCTGCAAGTGTTCTATCGAACTAAGTAAGATTCTAAGTTATTTAAATATATATATAAGGCGATGTGTGTATGTATGTCCCCAATAGACTCCAAAACCACTGAACCGATTTTGATGAAACTTTCAGACAATCTTCATATTAGTCCAGCGGGTGTTCCTGTGAAGTTTGGTAACGATCGGACGCTTACGAAGTCGCGGGCACATACTAGTTAGAAATGAAAATAACTTAAGAGAGACTAAGTATGTTCGATTTTTTGTGAGCATTTATATATCTTTCTAGTTCACAAAGCAATAAATTTTGGAGCAATTGTCCTCAAGTCTAACCAATAAGTTAAGTTGGAGCATGCATTAGTGGCGTGCATTCGTAGAAGGGCTAATTAACTGCACGGCGTCGGCGTGCACTTGCGGCTTGATTAATGCTGCTGGTAATTACAGGACATCTTCGTGGGCAGCTCACGAAACACCATCTTGATGACCATACCACGCATATCAGTGTATAACTAATACAAATTATTTGTCACATCCATACTTAATATTATAAATGCGAAAGTATGTTTGGATGTATTGATGTTTGTAACTCATTCATGCAGAAACTACTGAACCGATCGCCATGAAATTTTGCATACACATCGTCTGGGACACAAGAAAGGACATATGGTACCTTTCATAGTTCAACGCGGACGAAGTCGCGGGCACCAGCTAGTTTTTATTTTTATAAATGCGAAAGTATGTTTGGATGTATGGATATTTTTAACTGTTTCACCCAAAAACTACTAAACCGATCATCATGAAATTTTGCATAGATGTTGTCTGGGACACCAGAAAGGACATAGGGTACCTTTTATCGTTCAACGCTTTGAGGATTTTACTTGGAGAAATTTTACTTGTGAGGATGGATGGATGGTTGGATGTTTATTACTTTTCCAAGCAAAAACGGCTGAACAGATTTGTATGAAATTTGGTACATAGTTAATTTTTGACCTATATTAATATATAGGATACTTTTAGTCTAAAAAATTCCGAGGGATCGTCTAAAAATATAAAAAATTAGACGTCACTGTTTAATTTATGATGAAAGAATAGTTATGATGAAGAATGTCAGAAGTAGAATTAGAATTGTTTAATTGCAATCCAACAAATCGGCGTAACATTGTGACGGCACGAAGGCCACATCAAAGAGTTGGGGACGTGACGTTACCACGCGTTCCTCTCCCCTCACTTTTGGACTGTCCACCCTCGCCTCAGTTTATAACTACAATTCAAACAGTTCAACAAGGTGCAACATATTCAGATGTATTTGTTATATTAAACCTAATCCTAATAATATGAGCGAATATATGTATGGATGTTAGTTTAATACCTGAATTAAGATATGGGATACTTTTTATTTTGGAAGTGACCTAAAATTTTATAAAATATATTAATTAGTGTGATTAATAAGGAATGTTTTATATATATATATATTTAATGTTTCATCTTCCTTTTGCATGTCCTCAATTTTTTAGAGAATTATCTTTCATCAAAAACCTCTCATTCATTATTAATGTAGAATATGTATCTATAGTAATATTGTGTAGCCACATTAACAATAAAGCTCAGGTTTAATCATGAAGTATTTAGATTATGTACAATTTGTCATAAAAATGTTACATGGAACACTCTAGACGTGTTTATATATTTATACAGAAATAAAAATAAAAAAATATTTAGATTGGACATTCCATGGAAATTTTCATTTACCAATTGACCACATTACATATTACTAGTATGTAATAAATCAAATATATTCTTCAAATTTACTTAATATATATAAATTTAAACTTATTACCAACAATATTGAAGATACCTACCTACGTTCCAAATCACACAATATTTTAATTAAACTTTTTTGAACTATAAATGAATGTGTTGCACATGCATTGGTTGTGCGCATAATACAAGGGCCGGTGCAAGCATACCTCTTGTGGAGCCGCGATTCGACACCTGAGTACACTGCACCCCTGCCTTTATTATGGGGGAGCAAACGTGAATTTTTAATATGGAGACTGCTTCACAAATTTCATATATTTCCTTACTATTTTTTATTCAGCCAAAGAAAAAGCTCATTGTAGGAAAATTACAGATCGCTATGGTGCAGTTATACCATCATATAATCAATAAATAATCAAAAACATGAGATCTGCTTCACCACTGGCTAAATATATCAGTCTTGTGGACCACACAGCCAACAACTTTATTTTGGGCCAGAGTCATATTTTATCATAAATGTCCTCTTAAGTGATACGTGTGTGTAATTTGAAGATTTTATCTTTATTTTATAAAAAAAAAAAAAAATTCTCAAGAGAATTCAAATAAATTTGATATAAGTAACTAAATTAGTAAATTTTAAGCGACTTGAAAAGCTGTATTTAATTGATTAATTTTTTTAAATTATTTTTTTGTCAGACTGTACCTGTCTTGTGGTTTCTTCCTGTTAGTATATTTTGAAATAAAGTAGAAAATGATAATATTGTTTGATTCAAACTTTTTATTGCAAAATTATTTCGTTACTCTTTTAAAACTCAATGAGTTTACATAAATTATCCTCAATATTATCACTGAACACTGATATTAACTAGTTTGTTTTTGTAACCGATTGTGTAAATAGCTTTTAAATCTATTTGCTGATTCTTAACTAAATGATTTATTTTTCATCTTTCTACTTTATTGGGATTTAATCTTAACTATTAAGTGTATACAAAAAGTGTTTTACAAATATAAAATATCCGGCTCCATAGTTTTTGTCACAGTTTTAGAGAGATTCGATCACCAACATTAGAGGGTGGACAGAAAAAAATTGTCACAGGAACAATTACACGGCATCTGTCGCGTCTGGGCAGCTCCCGTGCGCAGGATTGAATTTATGCTGATTGGATTTATACAACGTTGAGGAGGTGAACACGAGAATAAATTAGAGACTACACATGTGCTGAATTTTCTAGTGGATGACTCATTTCACAATTCGCTAAAACGTTTTATGTCTTTTATGAATACAATATTATGTATTGAAATACCTACAGAAGGACATTCATCAGATGTATGATGACTACCGTCGCTTATAAGCATGAATAATTCTAAGGGAGTGCAAATATCATGTAATCTCTGATTATAAAGAATAATACCGAAACACTTCCTATTATTTCACGGAGCAAATGAAATGCTATAAGTTCGACATATCAGAATATAGTATACTCGTATTATCATATAAATTGATTCAATTTTAGAAAGTCATGAGAGTTATGTGAGTAACAGGTTGTTCAAATTTATTGTTTTATGACTGATACTTATTGATATTCAACTAATAACTATTAATTATTGAACGTCAAACTAATAAATAAAACGGACAATTTTGATCTAGAATTTTACAAAAAAAAAAAAAATTGCAATGTGTATTTGCTACATTAAGTCACAGTTAACCGCCATTTAAAGTCACCGGTAAACGGGAATGAAGGAGACGATATACCTTTGTTTGTACGGTAAAAGTCTCAAACATTAAAAAGAAAATAATTTAAAAAAAAAAATCGCCTATCGAAGGATGCAATAAGTAAACCGAGTGCATAATTTAATAAAACATAAAATTATTTATAAAAGTAACTAATCAACGCTTTACTTGTAGTTGGTGAAAGAGGCCTTAAGTGTATAAACGTAAGCAATAAATTAGAAAATTTTGCTACACAAAGTATTTTTAAAGAGAAAAAGTTTATCATAATAGCGGCCTACAAATCGATTTGGAAACAATAGTCTACACGCCGACCATAAATACTTGGATTTTATCGCACAGAGGTGAGAGGGGAAGCCCCGTTTGTGCGCACTAGCAAAAGTGGCCAGTTCGGAATAGACTATTAGACTCAACACAGAATTATGTTGAGTACTTATTCTGTGGCATTTTTGTACTTTTTATATTCTGTGTCCAATTTAATTAACAAAAAAATATATCTAAAAGCAACTTGAATGGAAAACTGTCTTTTTATTCTAATTTATCAATTTCACTTTGAAGTCAACATTTTCAAGGCCAAAGCAGCCTTAAATGAAGCAGCACAAATTTATATCCATTATTTAACACTATTATTTCGCTATCTTATCTTTATATAGCTTTTAGCTATCCTATCTTAGTTAACCTGTTAAAATAATTTTAACAATATAAATAGAATGCTGGGACCATTGAATTTCTTACGTCCTATACAGTATATATCTGATTCATTTTAATTGGGTAAGAGTTAAATGCTATTTGTATCACTTTAATTAATCCGTCCTTACTGTTGCTTGGAATTAATAAACTACGGAATCCATCTACCTTCAAGTGGACCGCTGTTATACTCGCCGTCCATTATCATACATAAAAATAAAAAATTTAAAAATGCATTGTTTCCAAAATAAATGACTCAAATTTTGTATCTGATTACATGGGTAAATTTATTGTGCATACATACATTTTTAGTTTATTTCTTTAGAAATATTTACACCAAACACAAATAATTATAATTAAACTGGTTATAAATATTCAATTAATAAACAGATTACAAATGTTCATTTGTAACTAATTATGGTCGGTTTAATGTTTAGTTAATATTCTTTGTTCACACACACACAAACACCGAAAACTTACTAATTAAATAGGTAATTTTCAAGTAAACTTTCCCAAGTGAACGTGCCTTAGAATAATACAAATAAGTACCTGGCGTGTGGCTGGCGATTGTAGGCCACAGTTTGGTAAAAATTTGGCGCAACTCCAGCCGGCGCGGCGTCGAGTATACTCCACGCTATATGACATTAGGCTGCATATCTGCTTTTGTAAACGTGTCGATAACGACCAGTATCATTATGCCCAATAAAACTAGATTGGAATAGTGGCTGTAGAAACTAGGTTCGCACTAGCTTCTAAAAATGGAACCAACTAATTCACAAATATGTCAGATTTTCTGTCATAAATTTTACACTGTTAAATATAAGTCTCTCGCCACCAGGCATGGTGCCATCCAGTCGCTTCCCATAATTCCATAGACAATCTATCCATCGTCTAAACAGCGTGACACACGCTGTGTTTTTTTTTTCCAATAATTATTCAAATACGTATTTGAATAAATATTCACTGTTGTGGGCGTTTATATAATAACACTACTTGAAAACGAGCCCAATAAAGACGGTCTTACGGAAACGGTCTATTTGTGCGATGCCAGGTACCGTCCAGTGTGTAATAAAGTGACAAATCTCACTCGAACATTAAACGCCAAATAATTAACTGTGCAAACAAAATTAACGGCCAGTTATAAATTTTGCACGTAAATCAATTATGTTTTATGGCGTATGTCAACCACCGTGTTACGGTTTGTGTGATGGTTTAATGTACACATAAACTGTGTGAACTAATGTTCAACTTAATTGAATGTTACACATTTAACTGTAATAATATTAGTTGTAACATGACAATACCATTGTCTTTAACTTACCGTTATCTCTAACGGCATGTGTGACATTTATCTGTTTCTTGATACAGTCCTTAACCGTTTAACTATTTATTTAATGAGTTAGGCAGGTCATTTCTAGGATTCTTCGCGGTAAGCAAAATGACTTTTCCCAGTAACCAGACTCTAAGAGAATCCTAACTTATATCCTTACTTCCTTATAGGTATTATTAATGTGGAAGCAACTGTCTGTCTGTCTGTTACTTTCACGCCTTAGCTACTCAACCAATCATCATGAAATTTTGCATAGGATCGCGTTCTCAAGGATACAAGAAAGAAACACATTTATAAAAAAATGAACTAATTTTGTAAAACTCTCTACTTGGTTTTTTTTACAAAAATAAATGATGATAATTAAATGTGTTCATTAGGTTTTCATAGTCAGAAGTTTTGTTAATGTTGTTTAGTTTTCAACTAAATTCTATTCTATGACAAAGTATGTTGTCTTGCTCGCAAGCTGTCTCACTCTCTCTCCTTACACATTTAACACGGCGCATACACGTCTCTCACAAATATAATAAGTTTAATTGTATTTAGATTAAGTTACAGTGAATAAAGTGTCAAGATATGAAAATCCTTTATTTATGTGACAATCAGCCCTATAGATAAAGAAAAACGTACAAATGTATTTAATAAACATTTAAATAACCAGTGATTCGTAATAGTGATTCTAAGTTGGAATGTTTACGAACCTTTTTAAATGGTTATTGTTTGGAGGTAGTACAGTCGATAACAAAACGACCACGTGTTGTCCGGAACGTGCATGGCGCCAGGTGTTCCAACCGCACGTCTAAATTTAACGTCTTTATTTGTGTTCGCAACGGTACACGCCGGCTTTTCGACTAACTCCGCAAAACTCCACCCTAATTGGAAAGTAAACATTTTAAAATAACTCCACTTATTTCTGTAACTCTTTTGTACGTGATGTTACTGCGTTTTAAAGCTTTTCGCTTATTTTATAAACTGTAAACAAATCTATAGCAATATCTAATCGCTAATCTGTCTGTGTGTCTGTATCAACCAATATTTCCCAACTCTGGGCACAGGACTCTTATCTGATGAGCGACTTCGAAGATTCCTTTTGAAAAGTGATAATTATTTAAAATACTTTGTCTGCATGGTTTCACAATTATAACTATTTATAGTATAAATAATAATCTATGAGTTATTATTATTAATTTAGATGGCATTGTACAATTTTAGTAGTGGCAGGGAGTGGTTGCAAAAAAACACCTCCTTCAAAAAGACCACCGCGAAATGACAGCATGTGGATTTGCTCTTATGTTTTTCTGATTAAATAAGGAATGTCAGAGCCCATTTCCCTATTTCCTCCTAATCAGCAGTAGGTAAGTCTATAGCTTTGCTTGCGTTATTGCATGCCACCTACCATAAAGTGGACCGTCAGCCTGCCTGCCGATCTTTAAATAAAAAGAAAATTTGTTTGTTAATAAAATAAAATATTTATTATGAAAAGACTTTGGAATTAAAATTGCGTCTGCTGCTGGGTATTCATTGCATAGCTAATAGTTAACAGTAGCTAAGCATAAAATGAGCTGCATTAAATAGGAAATTCCTGTTAAAATAACCGTGAAGAAAATCGAATAAAGAATCCAATATGGCCGGTTTAGGGTGGCGGCGCGCGTAGCATCCACAGACACTTTATATCTTAACAAATTTAAATTGAACAAAATTTCCAAGACCGTAATTAAACTGGCAAAGATACCGCATTAATATTTGATAACACAATTAATTCTCGTCGGAGGTTGGTCTCGTAAAATTTTCAATTTGCAGCGTTGAAAGTTTCACCTGATAAACGTGGGCAAAGTTGAAAAAGCGAAGATAAGGGCCGCTCGCTTGATAATTACATTACTTAACTACTTTACAAAGTTATAGTAACGCAGGCTTGAATGAAATTGATTATTTTCTATAAAACTTTTTTGATATACTTGATTTTATTAATTCCATTTCAAATTAATGTGGCATTTTACAGTAACTGTATATTTCCCACATTATTTTTTAAAAATATTAATTCTGTGGCCTGGTGCTAAAAGGGCCAAAGTCCTTTTTTGTGAAAAATGGGATTTAACAGCAAAGTTGTTGAAAAAGAATGATATTTATTTGTCCTAACAATAACAAAAAGATATTTTAGTAATACTACAATATAACATGTAAATTATAACTATCAATTCTTGTTCATTGTTCTAATGCTTATTACCGAAAGATAGGAATATATATATTGGCCCTTTTAGCACCAAGCCACAGAATTAACTTCCATACATTTGTCATGAAACATTCAAAACAAAAGGTCTACTTAATGGCCCCACTGTATGTAAATAAGTAGGTACTGTAACCTCTAACATATTTAGGTGATCTATGACGCGATTTATCATTGTATTCTAGAATATTAATAGCCTTTTTTCACTGCAGTAAGATAGAGAATGTACATTATATCTTTATTGATATTATGTAGTTATAATATACTAGCTGGTGCCCGCGACTTCGTCCGCGTTGAACGATGAAAGGTACCCTATGTCCTTTCTTGTGTCCCAGACGATGTGTATGCAAAATTTCATTGTGATCGGTTCAGTAATTTTTGCGTGAAAGAATCACAAACATCCATATATCCAAACATACTTTCGCATTTATAATATTAGTACGGATATAATATTATATATATATATTTTTAGATATTTTTAGGCTTATTTAGTTTTAGATTTTAGTTCAGTTTAGTTTTATTTAGAACTAATAAATATATGTAGTTATAAAAATAGCAATTTTATAATTCCATAATGATATTAAGTATTTTGAAAACAACTTCGGTTATAATGCTAATATTTATTGAAAAAGGTATATTAAAACCAAACTCATTTATTTTAGGTAAGGCCAGTTTTGTTTACAATATTACTTTAAAGTGAGCTTATTCAAACCATAACAACTTACAAACTGCGAATAAAAACAAACGTGTACTTACCCTAATGTAGGAAACGTACCTTCGTAAAGTATTTATTGTTACAGAAATAAGGACTCGGAAACAAACCGTCATATTTCAAGTACAAATGAAATAATATTATGTTTGTGCAAATTGAAACAAGCTTTGACCGTCTATAGTTGTAAAAGAAACCCATTAAATACTACAATTTAGTGTATAGTAATCTTTTAACCTGCCTATTTAAATTACTCGTAGTTTCGAAGGTTCAATAGGTTTTCAAACAGATTGTCATTAATTTCAAAAATAAAAGTTTATTCAAACTCGCACCTTTATTTGTGCACATTAAAAGTAAAAATATGCATTTTTAAATTTATTGCTAGAAAATAACTTTGTTTTAGTAATAATTAAAGTAGGCTTTTCAGAGAAAATTTATAGACTTCATTATTATTGGTTCTCAAATATTATTGGTCTTTACAAGTCTTTACAGGTCTCAATATAAAGTCGCACGATTACAAGTCGCAGGTTAGTTTGGTAGAAGATTCAGTTAGGGCCTAGTGAGTAAAGTGTCAAGTAGGCTAACCGCCATTTAAAGTCACCGGTAACCGGGAATGAAGGAGATGATATACCTTTGTTTGTACTGTTACATATATTTTTTACATAGTCCATTGTTTTCTTTTGCACCGGTAGAACAGCCGATTGTCGAATTTAATTATAGTCACATAAACTGATCTGTGCGCTTGCGCGTGACATTCATTCATAGTGCTCTGCCGTAGATTCAATTGTTCAGAGAGAATGTTCTGGAATGTCGTTACGTCGTTGTTCTGTGACTGTGTTAATTTTGACAAGTAGCGATAGCGCGGTTTCTTTTGGAAATTTCTCGAAGACCGAGGTCATAAAAGGGCCTGCGGAAAGGCGGGAAGCCCTTTTCTGTCGGCAACCCACCTGAAGAGTGCACATTAGAAGTTAGCTGTTGTTGTTGAGCCACCTTCGAAATTTCATATTATTTCAAAATTAATCGAGTCATTTTATCGATAACAGTACTACTGTTTATTGTTTTATTGTGTGAACCTCCAATTGTGATAATTAGTAAGTGTTTTGTTCGTTATAATTGCTTTCCCAATTTTTTTATTTTTAAATGTTATAACTTGGTAGACGCGTGCCGTCTCAATAGTACTTTGTTTGCTTGTCTGGCATAGATTTTTGTGTTTCCTATTAGAACTACAAGCGATGGTTTATTTTGATAAGGATATTTTATATTTTAATTTTATTTTTCCCATTTTAATTTTTTTTTATTGACGATGGCGTCCACCGTATTTAGCTTATTAATTTTGTTTTCGACGCCATCGATTCAATTATGCATTCAAGTATAATTTACCTAACTATCCGCTTATATTAGTTCCGTGTTTATATTCTAATCTTTGCCCGATACCCACATTTAATTATTAATTATTCCTTACACCTGAAATAAAATCGAATTAGATTCCTGGAAGGATTGCATAATAATGTACTTTATTCTAAGGCGTTCCTTCGATCATTTCAGGAGGTTTTTTTTTTATACCCACAAATTTTTTCAATCAACTACTTGCTGCGCGTTGAGAGCGAGCGAAACCGTGCGTCCCGCTAGTCATACGTCGCACCGAGCTTCGAGTCCCGGCGAGCAAACCCGCCGCGCCTCACTAGTTCGTCGACGTCGACAGCGTGATTCCGGAGGCTGCTTAGTCGCCCGACCGCGCCAAGTTTGGCTATTTTTTTTCTTTTACTCTTTTATTATTATTTTATTTTGAAATCGTTCGGCTCGGATATACCTACGACTTAAATATACAGCTACTTTTCGGTATCGGCTCTCTTTCGGTGGTAAGTCTCGATCCAAATCTCCACAAACCCCTGGTTCCCTTTTTTTGTATTTTTTTATTCTATTCCTGTGTATTTTTTTTTTCTCTCGGTTGCGGTACAATCCGCATCCGAAATTGTTAATCTTTTCTAGCAATATATTTGTATAGAATCTAATTAGTAAAATAAAACTATCATTTTTAAACTGACTTTTATTTTTGTTTTTTTTTATTGTTGTTGTCTGCCTGTCCGCCACACTACCGCGGAAAAGGTGTAACAGTACGATAAAAGTCTTAAACATTAAAAAGAAAATAATAATAAAAAATCGCCTATCGAAATATGCAGTAAACCGAGTGCATAATTTAATAAAACATAAAATTATTTCTAAAAGTAACTAATCAACACTTTAATTGTAGTAATTTAAATGACAAATTGATAATAAACCAAAGGGTATAAACTTAAAAAAATATCGATTTTTTTATGATTAATTTTAACGATAATTAACCTTATATTAGGTATACATTCATTTATTAATTACAATAACAAATAAAGTAATAAGTAACACGAACATTTTAACAAAAACTAAACTCAGTAACGAGACATCTAAAAACCGATTTGATTAACAACTAAATTTACACGTTAACCTTTTTTAGATACAGGTGGAAAATAAACAGCGGTGATAAAACGCGCGCGGAACGCCGGCACGAGAGACGCGCGGCTGAAACGCGGCGGGCGCGCAGCGGGAACGCAGCGGGCACGCGGGCGGCACGCGACGAGCGCCGCGTATCGACGACAGCTAGGTGTTAACGATTGATAGCAACCAAATTGTTGTGTAAAGGTGAACTCTAAATTAGTTAGAGATTCGACACTAAATCGACCGACTGATCGGGCATTAGCTGAACGCACAGCAATTCTATTAGCGTGCAAAGTCAGCTGCCCTATTCTCTATTTGTGGTTTTTAAAACCTATCGACTCTAATGTCAATAGATTGTCGTTCTACATTAAAACCACCACGAAATCACATCTAAAACTTTCGTATTCTAACTTCATCGACATATGTCAGATGATAAAAACGTCATAGACATTTTGACAGGTGTCAAAGTAGATGGTTGAGTCTATAACCGCAGCCAGTCGATATCCACACCAAAACCACAGATAAAGAATAGGCCCGCAGGAGTCGCCAAATTAAATCTACAACCTATATATCTATCTTGATCAGCTTTTGTCTATTTATTCGTTAACTTCTTTTAAACCAATAAACCGATTTCGATAAGGTTTTTACTAATAAAAATAGGGATAAACGAGGAAGGTTTGTTACATACTCGTACACTGTATAAAATTTCATCCTAATTGACGCATGAGGCTTCAACATTTTTATATTATTAGGATTTGATTTTTTTGAATGTCAATGTCAAAAAATAATAACATGTTTTTAATTTAATTTGATCAGAATGATGAATTACTGAAAAATAAATTTTTATATAATAGAACAGAAACAAAATGTTTAGAATTTGTTTCTCAAATTAAAAAAAAAATGGTCTTTATTTTTTATTTTTGGTTTTTAATACAATCACCAAAAAGAAACAAAAGGTTTTACTTTTTGTTAAATTTGTAATTAAGTAAAATTTAATTAAGTTTTTATATTAAAAGCGACCTGCTTTCTTTGCGGCCTAGTTTAATTCATTTATATAATATACAATTATATATTATTATATAAATGAATAATATATAATTCATTTATATAATAAATGAATTAAACTAGGCCGACTATGAATTTTTCATTCACTTCTCAGGTGTTAATACAATTTATAACTATTTATTCGAATCTAAATCAAACTAAATGTAAGTACTTAAAAAATGTATGCAATATTTTAAAAAAAAAAAAAAACACAAAATGCTTTATATATACTATCAAATAAGTTACTAATAATTCAAGTATTGAAATAGGTAGATCAATTAAAAATAAACACGTACAATGTTTATTTTTAAATGTAATACGAGTACATGTAGATGCGTCTTGTAAATTACCTGTTAGTTAAATTGAAAATATTGATGCGTTTGCGCTTGAACGATATATTTATTGATCATTGCGCTTGAACAGTCTTGAGTTTATCAATTTTATTTCTATTATACAAATAAAAAAAAAAAAAAAAAATAGTAATTTGTAATAATAAATAAATAAAATAAATAAAATAAATAAATAATAATAAATATCTTCACACATTCCACACAGCACCAACTAGTTCCACAGTAAGCAACTAATGCTTGTATTATGGATACCAGACAGTTAATTTGATATACTACATAGATTACTTTTTTTTTGTAAATACATACATATTATAAATATAAAACATCCATGACTCAGGTACAAAGGTAAAATGTTAACACATAAACATTTACCCCTAGCGGGATTCGAACCCGCGACCGTTTGGTTAACAGCTAGGGTTACTAGCCACTAGACCAAACGTGTCGTCAAATATCTATTAATATGTATCTCTTACTTATTAACGCAAGTTTGTAAAGATGTATATATATTGTTATAGTTAATGACGTCAAAACAATTTAATGATTTTAAGTTAAATTGCAAACGGATGGATTTTGTTCTGAATTTAAACATAATATAATGCTTTTTTATCTAGATGAAATTTATTGATTCCAATGAGTTTCACTTTATTGACCGAACCAGAAGGTGCTTTGAATTTATTTTATTATTTTTACTAACGAAAAGCCAACTGTAATAATGTATTTTTTTAATATAATAAAGCAAATAGATTTTCCAAACACAACTTAAAACTAATAATCTAAAAACCAAGTACTTGATTGATTTCAGACGTTTTTATTTCGGTAAAAATGTATGTCATATTTATTTTTTATTTTATTAACACTTCAATGTAAGCATAACTTTTTTTGTTTTAAAATAGAATATCAAGTGAGGCGATCTTTTAAAGGGTGGCAAGGTACTCTAAGGTCATAAGCAACGCCAGGGAGAAGAAGCTGCTCTGCCGAACCTGTCAAAAGTGAGGAATATTATCATTTGAATGTCTTTTGAAAGAAATGAGTCGTATGTTTCAAAAGCAAAGATAAAGTATCAAGATTGTTCCGTCGTCTGCGATCTGTTAGTTAAGGAAAGGCCATGTGTTTCTTGTCGATACGTGTGCGCCGCAATCCGGTCGCAATCACCATTAGCTACCTGTCTGTGTATTTTTATACGTGGAGTATGCTATTTCTAAAGCAATAACGGTACGTTTATTTGGGTTCTACATTTTATTAGGGTTTTCTTAGTTCAGTGACTCGTTCTTATATATTACTTCAAAGTAAACTTTATATTATATATTAACTAGCTGGTGCCCGCGACTTCGTCCGCGTTGTACGTTGAAAGGTACCCTATGTCCTTTCTGGTGTCACAGACAACGTGTATGCAAAATTTCATGGAGATCGGTTCAGTAGTTTTTGCGTGAAAGAGTTACAAACATCCATACATCCATACATCCAAACATACTTTCGCATTTATAATATTAGTACGGACTAGTACGGATTGAATTCTTAATTTAAATTTGACATTTTAAGTTCAACGGCATTTGAGATGATTTATTTGTTATTTGATAGTATTTAATTTATTATTATTATTTGATAATTTTTTTAACGTAGACATTTAAAAAAATAAAAAAATGTTATCATCAGATAAGTAAATTGGCAATTAGAAAAAGTGTTGTGAATTTCCACTTTTTCTATTTGTCGATTGGACGAAATCTATAACAAAATTTTCTGATTTTAGTAAAATGCCTTTAATGTAAATATTTAGTACATGCAATTTAATTTAATAAATTAATTAATTGAATAGATTGTCGTTTTGAAAAATCAAATAATGATTGGAGAACATTCATAATATCTAGGTATCTAAATTTGTCACAATACTTTGCCATATAATTATTAGAAACTTAGGAAGTTTTAGTAAAATTAGTGTAATTTATAACACAATCTCTATACAAAGTTATAATAATCACCTGCACACTGCTTTGAATGGATAAAGTAGACAAAACAAACTTCACACAAATGAATACCACTTAAAATCCGCAGTTAAGACCCTCGTATGAACCGTTAATGAACTTCACTAGTGATGTTCATTAGCGGTTCGTATTTTTATCGATATCGAATAAAATTTATTAGTGAATTGTATTTTAAATATATTTACATATTTTTTTCTTATATAAAGGTCTTATATAAAGGTGGACTGTCCACTTGATGGTAGATTGTTACCATCGCCTATCAGCACAAGCAAAGCCAAGTACTTTGCTATCTTTAGTAGGCTTAAGAGTAAGGGATTAGGAAGGGATAGAGAAATATTATCTAGCATTCCTTGTCTACTCACCGAAACACAACAGCACGTATGCTGCATTGCATGATGGTATTTTGTAAGAATGTACTTACTGCCTCAGAAAGGCCGTCCAATTTATGACTGCGAAGCGCAGTGTATGCTGCTACAATTAAAACTTATTCTATTTATTTATTTATTAATCTATTCAGGCATAAGTCACATACAACTTATCTTATTAAAAATGGAAACAATAAAACCTATATTACTATGGAGTAATATAAATATTTACAAGCAGTGGTACAAATCGACACATCAAAAAGAATACAACAATAGCATCAATAGTACACTGTTGTTGCAAGTGTTACAAGTATACACAAATTAAAAACATAATAGCAAATTTTTCAAGCTCTTCCTGAACTTCACCATAGATATGGAAAATATGTCTAAATCCTTTAATGTCCACTACTGAGCTTTTGAAAGCGCGTGTCACACTGTTACTAAAAGTCTTTCGAAAGCTATTCGATTCTGGCTCTACTCTTTCTAATTGCCGGTTTCGATTGCACTAGAGGCGCAATACAGAAGTTAAGTAAGTAGTACTCTTCTTTAAGAATGATTATAACAACTTATAATATAAAATATAAAAATTGTTTATATATACATTTCACTCTTAAGACGCGTCTAGAATTATTTAAAAAGTCATAATGAGGCGAATGGCTTGGAAATTTAACGACCTCTAACCTCTTAAGAATTCCTAAAAACAAATCCCAAGCTATTTTACATTGTGAATAATATCATCTCAGCCATAGATCAGCATAGATCATGTTGGACATAGATCATCATGGCCAACATGTTGACATAACTGATGAGAATAATAATTTAAAATATAAATAAAATGTAAATAATATATGAAGTAATATATGAAGAGAAATACCTATTTGATATTTCAAAACATGTTTTCGACTTCAGAAGTCATAAATAATCTATTTGTGTATATTAGGATTACAATTAATAACATCGAGTCTGTTGTTTTTGTGCGTATTAATAAATGCCCAATTTGAATTTCCATCGATGTTGTTACGCCAAACCCTACATACACATTAGGGTTGTCACAAAATGAAATTATACAACGATCCACCTACACACTCTTGCAATAATACGCTGTTTATTTTCTGCTCGCCACTCGTAACATTGACGCAATCGATTTGTAACTTTAATATATAGTGCATAAGAATTATAAAAAGTGTGCAAGAAACTTGGTTTCTTGTGGAAGTTAAGACAACCTGTTTCACGAGCCAGTGATCCCTTTTATCTTTAGGTGACATACCGCAGCTTATTATTTCTGCTGAGATACATTTGTAATTTTCTTAAAGAAACTCCACAGTTATTATATTAGCTCAGCCACACGTCAGCTACACTGAATATGTTTTTGAATTTTGTATTCTGATTGTATTGTGCGTATTGTTGAAACAGAATGATAGGAAATCTAATTAAATTTATCAAAAACAATAGGTGTTCGGATAACTATTTTGTGATTTTTAAATTTATATTTTTAAGCTTTATGTTATGTTGTTATTTGCTCTTAAGAAAAACCCTATATACAAATGAGTTTTTAGATATATTTTATTTATCTCTGTTTGCGTCTGTTAGTTTATTCACGATAATTTGACTTGACTTTATTTAGAAAGCAGGTGATTATAAATAGATGTATGTAACTTGCTTAAAATTTTAAAAAAATGTCTAAACTATGGGAAAATTAATGCATAAACCTCAATGATAATCTTAGTAATATTCGCTACTTTGAATCCTATACTTTTACTAGTAACAAATTTACAATATTTACTTGAAATAAAATATATCATAATGTACGAGCCTAAGACTAAAATGATCCAATTTGTCATTAGAAATGAATGCGAACATTGTAACGAAGACGCGAAAATAAGAGCAAATATTGAGTCTACTTCAACTGCGATCTCGTCTGGTGCGCAAACAATAGAGCGGCTATTAAAACATTATTAATAGTTCCACACGAGACTTTGTATCATTGGATACATGCTATATCAACAAAGAATATCTTTGTGCAAATGTCAAACAAATAATAACATAAATAACTATTAACAGGTTAAATTTTTTTTGTTGAATCATCGCAGCTTCCTCACATTTGAACTATTTGTACGAGGATTAAAGAATAAAATTTGAAACTGGTTCACCAATTATATTATAGCTGACGTAAATCATAATCGCCTTTCTAAATCAGATGAGCCTGAAGACTCTGATGATTATTGATATTCATAATTACTCTACAGCTTGAAAATTAATTGTTTTAGGGCTTATACCCTCATAAAAAAACATTCAATTGTAAATATATAAGTTCAGCAAACAAACAAATGGTTGCGTCTATTGTAACCTGTTGAATTAAATGTCGATTAGTCTCCATTATGTTGTTGGCTTAAACAAGTCTCACTAACACTAACTAATAGTACTGAAACAAGGCGACACGGCTTACTGCTGTCAACATCCGCTAATTATCTAAATTATTGCATCCATATCATCAGACGCAGAACACGCGACGAGGGAGGATCAAAGGGCCAATTACAAATATATGCACAGGTGGCAGAAACTGCTTGTACCTATATGGAGACCGGCTTTGAGCGAAATTATGAGAAATATGAATGTCCAATACGAGCAAACCTGATTGAGTTGATAGTTTTAAAAGATGCAAATTGATCATTTACTAATTGACATCAGTTCATCAACTAATTAGCAAGCTCTGAACAAGTTTCACACTGTTTAATAGTACGTTCAACTCGGCACAAGTTAAATGTGGTCAAATTAATGTATGCTCTTAACCATCTTTGAAGTTAAAAATACTTAATTATCCTCTGTACGACATAGGTATTTTTAATTTAAGGTAATCGCTCAGTTCTCTTAAGGTAATCTGTCCAGCAGGTATTCTAAACTATATTTCAGTAATAAACCCCAGAGCTCATCCGTTACTATCCGCAGGTTAAGTCCCGACCGCCCACTCTAACTTCTGCTGGTTGTCTCTTTAGGCAATGTTGACCACCTTGGTTCTCCATCTGATCTCCGTATTTCAAATCATATTCCTCAGTGAAATGTGAAGCATTTTGCTGCAATTGTGCCAAAGTTGCTAGATCTTCATCCTAAGACATTGAGGGTTAGACGATGAAAAGAATAATCGATAAAAGATTGCTACAAACCTGCGTCGGCAGTCCTAGGGAAAATTAATACTTAATAAATTAAGGAGAGTGGCAACACTGAAATTATTGACACACAATTTTTGTTGAATATAATTTCGTTTGACAGAAACACGTCCGAAGAGTATGCAAGGTAAACGGATCAAAGAGCCAATTATACGTTACCTAGTAAACCTGAACAAGCTCAACTCTGTTTAATAGTACGTTCAACTCGGCACAAGTTAAATGCGGTACAATTAATGTATGCTCTATACCATCTTTGAAGTTAAAAATACTTAATTATTTTATAGTAAAATTTGAAATAGATTAATTTATATGGAGAAAACATATTTAACCAAATATTCGTTTGGTTTATTTAAATAATAAAATACACTTTTATATAATCTACAGGTATATATATACATACATACACAAGCAAGTGTAAAAATTGTTTTTTATTTACTTATTTAATGTATAGACACGCCTTGTTTACGATTTTATAACATATATATATTGCTTGCTTATAGGCGACGGTAGCCAGTACCTACCATGAAGTGGACCGTCAGCCTGTCTGTCGACATTATCATAAAAAAAAATTAAAACTAAATGAATATTTGAACTTTTAAATATTGGAATATAAATTTGAAATATGAAACGAAGCGTGTTACGAGATAAATAAAAGTGAATATGGTCCCATAGGTAAGCATTACAGGTACTTACACAATTCAGTAACAGGTTGCATTTAATGGCATTCATGGCACATTATTGCCGGCGACTGTTGATAATGGCGCTCGAACCGAGGCGTTGCCAATGTAAAGCGTTATTCTAATATAAATAATAACCACATACCTTGGTTATTTCACGTGTTGCGACGCCATTTGTAACACACATTTTCTATTTGAAAATTGAAAATCTATTGAAGTTCAAATCTATTGGTGTCACTTGTGAATAACATAAGGAGTGTTAAAGATACTTACGGTCTAAATGTGTACATTTATTTATATATAATTTTTCAATAAGGAAATTAAAGTTTTTATAAGAGTGAAATGTTCATACATAGGTATATAGAAATTTAGTTACAATATTATATTGATGTCCACAAAACTCGAAAATTATCCAATGGAGAGTGTTTTTATATACTTTTTATATAATGAGAATTAAGTCAAGTTTGAGTGGTTAAATAAAAAAAAAAATTAACTAAATACTTAGTGCAACGGGTATATATCCGCCTGTTTCATGTAACCTTAACAAAAAGCTATAGACCTTTTGTAGAGATAATTAATGAATGCATAAGTTTAAGACTAATTCTTTTTATTGTGAGTGAAAACCCATCAGAATCAAATGTCGCAAACATTAGCAAACAATACAAGCTTCCCTGTTGTACTTGGCATCGCATCGAGTTCGCAACCCAACTCCGATTTACACCGACGATACAATAATATGGAAATAGATAATGTACTTTTTAATAAATGATAAAATATTAATTTCGAATAAAAATTTCACAATGTTACTTATTGTGAAATATGTTGTTTTTTATGGTTTAACATAATAAAACCTCCAATATACATTCTAGGTTTTATTTACAATAGAGAACTATCACTGAGCTATTGCTGATGTCGGTCCTTCTTTGACAACTGGTGGCGGAGTAGGTGGTGTCTCTTGGGGCCCTTGCTCCTCCTCCTCCTCTTCCTCTACTTCCACTTGGACCCTGGTGAGCTTGGAGGGCTTTTGGGCGGCGTCCGCCCGAACCGAATAGGAACCTATTAAAAATAGCAAGAGAATTACTAAAGTTATAATTAAAACTAATTAACTTTAAAACCATTTAAGACAATGTATACTAACTGCTTTCCGTGGTTTCACTCATCTTTACACTTTAACTACTGCTGTGCAGCTAACTCGATACGTTCTAACGAAACGCCTTCGTGGCAACCAAGTATTAAATATATTTCTTTAAAATTATGTAAATTTTTTTTTCCATCAGCAGTTTTGGACTATGAGAAAAATTTAAAAAAAAAATTCTTAGTGCATCCAAAAGTTGTTGCATGTGCAATTCCTTCGAATGCCTTGTTCTAATAATACAGTCTGTATGTTGTCTTTCAGTAAGTAGATTATTTAGTAGAAGGACCTGTTACCAAATGCTACCTGCTACAGTCTGTTAACTGTTACCAACTACTTCACGTATTACCACTGTAAAATAATAGTTGCAAGAGAGGGTTTAGTTAGTCGTTCAAAATTTCTCTTGAATCTCTCTGACATATCTTGGCGACGTTAGCCATCTACCAGTAGATCGTCAGCCTACCTATTGCCTAACTCTTTATAATAAAAAAGTCCTACCAAATGACTATGTGTATATATATATATATATATATATAATTATAAACCTGGTTGTTTTTTTTTTTCTTGCCATGATCTAATAATCGTATCGAACAAAGTATGTTACGAATAGAATGTTCTCTAGTTAGTATGTAAGTTTTCGTTCGTAAGTGCTGAGCAACTCACACTCGCTCATCAGTTAGGTTCCGCTTTTACCAAAATAATTAGCTTAGTTCCGAAAAAAAAAGCTAAATCACACGGGGCTATCAAAGTTTGATTAAATAATAATACACATAAAGAAGCCAGTTCCACATGAAGGTGAGTACAGGTGACGCGGCGTCACGTCGTCAGATTATATTTAGTCTGTGCACCTAGGAAGTTCATTAGTACGGGAATGTTGCTAATGTTAACGGAGTTTAATTGAGCTGTTTGCTCGGATCGCGCGAATTAGCTCGTCTGTTAACTGCTTTATGGTTATTATCGAGAAATTAATTGCCTGTAGGCCACATACAACTCAAACACTGAGTCACCACATGCCAGCTTGAATGCGTGTAATACACTTGGCAATACCGTTTCATTGTTGCAAATCAAACCAAATTCACAAGCTTCATGCCTCTTTTGTCTTACACATATGGGGTCACCTGTAACAGAGCAGGCTAATACGTAGGTTGTCAAATTTACCTTCCTATACATAGATCATTTATCTAGATTAATTGGATCTCTATCCTGATATGTAATAAATCAATTCATAAAAGTTATCAAATTATTCGGAATGAACCAATAACGTTGGCGACTTCGTAGAACTGTAAACTGCAACCGGGATGTAGTGCGGAATAATATGTCAAAGAATATAGAGGGCGCTAGGAGAAAATAGAGGGCTATTAAGTGTAAAATCGCACATAAATTAAAGTAGTAAATGACGGTAGTTCGGCCTGTGGCTATTCATCACGCGGACGCTGCAAGGGAGTGCGCTATACATTAAACACGCACCTACTATGACGATTTATATGCATATTTTATGGAGCTGCTACGATTTATGGACGGCGCTTAAGATTGTTTATGGACAGTTTTCTTTTTAGCCTTTGTTCATATTTATTACTGCCGCGGAAACCGTCTTTATCTTGAAAATTAAGCTAGACTCATCAATAGACAATGTAACAAATAAAATAAAGTGTAGAACCGTTTATTTTTTCATGATTGACATTCTCGAAATTGGATTTACCTGAATTGATTATTTGTCCCATGTAGACTTACACATCTAAAACTTCGTCAATTGATTTAAGATAGAGTACCTATTAAATTCAATGAGCTACAGTTACCTATATACAATACTTACTAAACAATGTTTACGTAGTAGAAATTAATTATTTTCAGCAGTAAAGTTTTTCACATATATTTCGCATCGTATAAACAAATTCATTTCTGCTTCGCCACATGCAAGTGACAAGTCAAATAGTTCGTAATATCTGGTTAGCTACGAAAATATTCATTTGATGTGACAGGCTACGGCAGAAGGTGCTACGGGTGCCACGGCTACGAGTTCTACGCCGTCGTAGCGGACTCCTGTCGTATTTCAACTTATAATCCTCTTAAATGGAAAGCAATACAGTGTACTACTTATTCTCTTACCTCGAAAGTGGGTAAAAAACTAAAAGTGGTGTGGATTAGCTGCCCCCTGCCGGGGTTAAGGTGGGGAGTACATGCGAAACCACTCAGTGATCGCCATTAGGCGAGTGTGTTGCGCAGCGTCCTACCTTATGTGTGCTCGGCCGTATCACACACTTGGACTGCACTAAGTCGTATCATATTAACATTACAAAATTCTTAATGACTCAATGTTTATTTTTTCATAACATGATGATACCACTATGACAAAATGTCAATTTTTTCAAGCATATAAAGAGCCATGTCTGTACATTAAATATTTAAAAAAAAATTGTACACGTACTAAAATGTTATTGAGGTCAAAAAACTGTTTTTAGAAAATTAATGTCTGCGCGTTCTAATATCAGAAGCCGGTCAGATACTTGGTAGTTAATTTATTAGCCAATAAAAAATCAGTTTCAAATATTGTAAGGGACTGAAATTTTGTCTTATGAAATAGAGATTATTATTGATTTATTTTTTTAAATAATCCCTGAAAAACACAGTAATATTATGTTAATTATTTTCATTCTCAATGGCAACCAATTTCAAAATTTTGATTCAATATCCCAAGAAGTTTATAATCTCTTAAATATCATTGTCATTGTTAGGTACATATTACATGATATAATCGCTTCACAGTATATAAACAGCTTGAATTTAGTTTTCTATATTTAAAAATATTTCATACGCTTATACCTAATTGTTTACAATTTCCAAAAACACAGTACAAATTACAAATTCGCCACACTACATTAATATTGTCATGAAGAAAGCAGGAAACCTATTATCATGCAAGATAAATACGTGATAAAAAATATATTAGAATTATAGAAAATGATTTTTTTTGCTCAAAAAACGTGCACCGATAAAATTATAAAATAAATATATAAATGCAAACCAGTATTTTGTCAAATATTACTCCAGAACTATATCTCTTGCAATCCCCACTTCACGAGACAAAGGTGTTCAAATTAAAATGTGAATTATTGCTTCCGAACTGTACAGTGTGTAGTCTCAAAGAGACATGCTCACTATAAACATGTCAACATTCTTATTTTGCAAATTAGTCGAACAAAATGATATCCAACTGTTCTCTTATCCACGTCGTATAATGAATCCCAATTAAAGGGTGCTAAGCGTCAGTCGAGTTATGTTTTGTTGTGATAAAAGACCACGACGATACTGCATTGGTGCTATAAAGCCGTATTCAAGCTGTTAAACGATTACATGCCGTATAAAAGCTTCATTTAAATATACTATTGAGTGGGTAACGGTCCATTTGGCAGGTGGATATATATAAATTATAAATGGGTAAAGTTAGGTCTAAAATTAAATGTGTATAATAGCACTCAACAGAAAATCAATTATAATTATTGATTAATTAATAAGTAGGTATAACGAGACAAATTTATTTATATCTTGATATAATGGCCATAAATTTGCAATTAAAAAATTTATCTTAATACACTAACTTAATATAATTTAAAAATGTAATTTAAAACATTTACTCCGGACTATATTAAGAGGCCTGAATAAATTATTTAATTATATTAATTTTTTAAGTACGAAAAAAATAGAAAACTCATCCGAGGGCTAATATTTAAGATAATTATCTTATTTATTTATTTTTGATAATACATAAAAAAATTACTAAAATTAACATTTAGTTCATCTTAAAATATCTTATAACACACATGTCCGAATAAAACAAACGTTATACTAGGAATTGACTTTCAAGAACAACTCTTGCTTAAGCAAATAATATATAACTGCTGAAATTGCTACTGAAAAAAAAAATCTCGTTTAATTCTTCTATTATATTGTTTAAAATTAACAGTTATTTAATATTATGTTCACCGCTTTATGGTGAAAATCGAGTCGAATCACTCAGGTATGTAAACGCGGCAGTTAGACGTCGACATGTGAGCGTCGTGCAATCATAAATCGCCCTTTTTATGGCCCGACACCTACGCTTTGCTTTTGCACGCAGGAAATAATGAATTTCTCTAAATCGTGCATAATGTCTCCGATATTTTAAAATTTACTAAATAATTCCTATAAATTTTACTAAATCATGTTAATAAAAATAATGTTTTATTATTATCATACAACTATTCATCTATACTCTGTACTAATATTATAAATACTTTCAATACTTTCGTATGTATGGCTGTTTGTAACTCTTTCACGCAAAAACTACTGGACCGATCACCGTGAAATTTTGCATACACATCGCCTAGGGCACCAGAAAGGGCATAGGGTACATTTCATCCAGAAAAAATGGACTATTCCTGAGAGATAAATAAAAATAAAAAACTAAAGCCTGGCCAAAGTGTTATAGCAACACGAGGTTAAGCGTTATATTGCTTTTTTTAATTTTCAACGCGTACGAAATCGCGAGCACCAGCTAGTTTATTATAATATAACAGCTTATGCCGGGACTAATAACATTGTAAAAAAATCACTTTTTTACGATCAACAGAGACGATGACGGTAGGTGGTTACCATCGCCTATAACACAAGCAACTCCACAGTTGCTGCAAGACTACTTTTATACATGAACAATAATTTGAATATTTATACTAAGAATTAGAAAGACTTGTACTAATAACATTTTTTTAAACCTCAAACTACAATTATTGTTTTAAAAAATATGCAAAATATTTTTAGTAAGTAAATATGCATTTTAAAAGGCTTTATGAAAATGATTTAATCTCGTCCTGAGTTAACACAAAAATGTCTATATATAATTAAATTTTAATGGACTATAGCCATGTTTGAACGGTCTGCGCATTTGTCGTCAATTAACAAATGTAATTAACTGGGTATCGAGTATCGAGTAAACGCGACGAGCAATCGATGCGACATCACTCGATTGCATACTTATACAAAATAGTTAGCATAAATACTAGAGTTAATTTTAAATTTGTATTCGCAAATATAATGCTCTGCAATTCTTGCCTAGATCTACTTATAGTACTACTTATTATGTGCCTAGGTACAAATTTTTAATAGTACTTTTTTTATGTTATCACGAGCAACGCAACAGGCACTGAAAATAGGATAAAGGATGAAGAAATATGCTGTGCTCTCCATTAATAAAATTGTAACTGTAGGGGTGGTTACTGCAGCCAGATTAGCTGCTCAATCTATAACTGTAAAAGGCGGAGCACTACAAAATTTAATAAATATGTTATATTTTTGAATTAATCTATACTAAAAAGAGAGGGCACATTTTCAAAATTGCATCTATTTAAAAAATTCTGTCACTATTTGAAAGGTATATTATTCCAGATGGATATTTGGTATATATTGTGCATACTTGCTCTCTGACGAAGCCGGGCGTTCAGTCTAGTTACAAATATATAAATGAATTTCAAATGTGCATGCTTAGAAATTAATTTGTTATTTTAGATGTAATATCAGCATGCACTTAACAACTTAATAATATTTTTTATATCAAATGGATCGGATTGGAAGTGAGCAGACAAATGGTATTAGCACACCATTTAAATGGTGAATGCAGTGGGCATTTGGGCAAGTATAACGTCGGTGAATGGGCACAGTGCGGTTATCCAACACGGCCCAATGGTTCAATACAAATAAACGGTTGATTTGATCGAACGCTTTGCCAACCCGAAAACCGTCAGATGGAAAAATGGCAAACAAATCGGCTTCGTTCGATTGATATCGCGCAATTGGGCTTAATCAAATGAAATATTTCAATTAATTATCAACAAAAGATAAGGTCGATAATGCCCTGTACAAAAAAATTGAACGTTTACAAGACATTTTGAGAAATTGTAATTTTATTGTTAGTCTAGCATCGAAATTAAAATTAGCATTGACAGAGTCCGGTTCAAGAAGTTGACGGCTAACCTTCAGGACTGAACAGGCACATAGAGAGAGAGAGAGAGAGAGAGAGAGAGAGAGAGAGAGAGAGAGAGAGAGAGAGAGAGAGAGAGAGAGAGAGAGAGTGAGAGAGATAGATAGAGAGAGAGAGAGAGAGAGAGCATTAAAAACTATAGATTTTTTTAATGTTAAGATCTACAGACATACTGACAGTCAACTTGATGGTAGGTTTCTATCATCGCCTATGATATAAGCAACATCCTAGGTGCTGCAAGTGAGCTGCCGACCATATGGGAAGGGATAGGGACACGGGCTCTGGAATCCCTTGGCATCTCCGAAAGCACATTTCACGGTGGTCTTTTTATAAGGAGGTGGCTACTGTCGCCAGTCGGGCTGCCCAAATGACTGGCAGTGTGCTCTACAAAAGGCATTTCATTTTGCTCGTATGGCACACATTTTCGCAAATTGGGCAGCCCTTCTGGCGGCAGTAACTTCACTAGCACTTATAAAAGATCACAGTGACATGTTAACCCACGTAAAATTATATGTGCTGTAGTATTTCCTTGAGTGAATAAGGGATGCCAGAGACTTTCTCATTCTCAGTTCCTTCCTAACCCTATTATCCTACTAAGGTCTTCAGCGTCACAACGTTACTTTGCGGCTTAACAGTATCGCTGTGCAAAATATTTTCATATTTTGGAGAGTTGTAGGTATATTAATTTGACGTTGATGATGTCTAGTTGATGAGTAGTCTATGGTATATCACAAATCCGAACAGGGCAGCATTCCAAACGGTGCGGTGCCAAAATATCCCGCACAGATGCCTCGGGCACCGCGCGTCCGCGCAGTGGATTCCTCTACCGATAATTGAGATTGACAATCGATAGGGTTGGGCGTATTGACATTAAACACGTCGATACCTCCATAAAGACATAAGTGATGCAACTGTTACAAGAGTTTAAAAAGGTTTTTTTTTATATATTGAGATCAACAGACAGGCTGACGGTTATTTTGCGACATCGAATCAGGAATGAGTAGATCCGTAGACGAACGAATGTTACCGACATGAACCGGCGCATAAGTACGTTGAAGTGGCAGTGGCAGGCCGGAAGGTTCTCGAGTGGAGGCTACTAATCTAATCTGCCTTTAACAGGTCCTATTTGAAAATTACAAGAAAAGCCTATGTCCAGCAATGGACGTCCTACGGCTGAGAAAGATAATGCTTGATAATATTTGCATTAAATCCTACGGCAATTATTAAGAGTGAATCACTAGTTTCCGTGTCTTTGAGATATGTAAACAGAGTCGTAACACTCAATAATAATAAAGCCAAAATTAGAAGAGACCCATAAACATTTTATACACCTTTAATGTATAAGCGAAGTGCTTCCAACTATTTGC
The DNA here is from genome assembly GCA_944738685.1 of Synanthedon myopaeformis. NCBI lineage: Eukaryota > Metazoa > Arthropoda > Insecta > Lepidoptera > Sesiidae > Synanthedon > Synanthedon myopaeformis. Next base: position 11,094,913 of record OX122921.1, on the reverse strand, counting down.
AATTATTGCTGTTTACCTTTCCATTCGAGATTTATTATTATCGAAATCGTTAAACATGTGTGATGATGCCCTTTCCGTACCTACATAAACATATATTTGAATTTAATGTTATTCTAAAATTTTCTAAAATTATTTATTTTTAAAGTTATTCTTATGTTAGGTTATTCTAAAACACCTTAAAACCTTAAAACATACCAGTGTTTACTGGTACATAGGTAGTATAAGCAAAGTTGCTGTCATTTCAATGTCGTGTTAGAGAAGCAGGCTCGTTAAAAAGTTAGGCGGCTCTATTGCGAGCTTGATACAGACTCGATCACACAACGGAGCGAGGTGAGAGCCTTTATATACAGAATGGTTTAATTAATAACTACGATAAGCTTGTACAAATACGTATTTGAGATAACAGATCATATTAATCTGTATAAATAAAAAAAAAAAACTAATTGCCAAATGTTTCTAAGCCCAAAACTCGAGAATGGGTAGATCAATTCGCGATAATAATTGAAATTTCTTGCTAGATTTTTCATTATAGAATATATTTGATTAATCTGCACTCCGAACCTGTAGTAAAATATTGGCGATAATTTATCCCTTTGCAAGAGTTCTTTATTTTAAACTCCACTTATGATAGCTGGCTACTGTTGCCTATAATACAAGCAATGCCACTGATGCCTGGCGATACAAGTTCGCTGCCGACCACAGTTGGTTTAAGAATAGGTTTATGAATAGTAATTAGGAAGGAATAGGGAATCAGGTTCTATCGTCCCTTACTCACTCAACGAAACACAACAGCACATATGCTATTATTTCGGTTACGTGGTGGTTGCTGCCGCCATACGGGCTGCCCAAGTTACTGCGAAAATGCAGCGTGCCCTGCCACTAGGTACTAAATTTATTTCTTTTTGATGACAAATTATAGAATTGTTTGGAGTACCGTATTTTCTCTTGAATGCATTATAGGGATGCAATAGAATGCATTTAAGTTAGAAAACTAAAAATTATTAACATGAGCCAATAAGTTTTCAAGTGAATGAGTTCTAACAAAGGCCAAGTTATATAGATTACATTGTCAAACATCCTGTATAGTTAAATAGGTAACAACCTTAAGTAAGCATGTTTTGTCTCTTAGTTAAATCTTTGTTCGCGGTGATCCTCAGAAGTCACGAACCTTTGCCTCCTTCCCCCCCCCCCTCCCCACCTCCCCCCTTCACTCACCGCTTCCTGTCACTTGTGACATCAAACGCGTTCCGCGAAGTGTCAGGAAGCTACCACCCATTGTTAAGTTTTGTTAAATTTAATGAGTACATTGTGATGAAGTAATTTCGGTATCCACTGACAGCATTAACAAAGTATACGGCTTCTATTGATATAATTATATTTGACTAGCGTTTGCCAGCGACTTCGTCCGCACCCCTTTTTCTTAGTCTTTAAAATATTTATTTAAATTTTCATATGATCCCACGTGAATAGTACTTTTTCAGTATCTCTAACTGACTAAATCACCCCTATTATAAATGTCAATAGAACTTTAATTCAATTTTAAAATAAATTTTTAATCTATAAAATTCATATATAATAAAGATTCGACTTCTTATGTAATGTCACTTTAATGAAGTTATAAGAGGATATTTTTAAGATTTTTGCTGACGGTATAGCGGTGAGTGAAGCCACAATCATAAATCTACTTTCGCGCCCATATAAAGCCTACACCTACTTCATTCGTCATTTCTTTATCAGCAAAAAAGGCAATATACCTTTGGAAAAATGAACACCGCCCGCCCTACGGGCCCTTAAGACAACTATTTATCGGAGAATTCCCCATAAATCAGGGAGAATATTTTTTTTTATCTTCCAATCTGAAGGTGCGGGGGTAACAAGGTGTGGTATCGCTTTAAACGTTTTATGGGAGCGATTGTCCATTATAAATGACTCTCTACATTTTCCGATTCTATTTTTATGATGATGTCCCTTTAACATCGTGTTCTTATATAGAAATTTCTGTTTTTGAGATACCTGTTAACGCATTGATAGCTGAACAGATTTCAGTTAAACTTTAACTCAAATGAAAAGCTATAGTAATAATAAAATTATCTCTTTGAATAATAGTTAAATTTTGGTTGAAAATGTAAGTCACAAAACGTTACAGCTTAAATCTTTATGGCAACACCATACTAGTTAAAGTATAAAAAATCTAAAGAAAATATTTATAGAAATATTTATAAAAAGTCCAAATATTGAGAAATTATTTGGACAAAATATTAGTTTTAACATTTTTTTATGCAAACTCATTCAAAAAAGATGAATGAAAATAATATTTACGTTTATTATAAGTACTGTCACACTTTAATTAGTAACTTTAAGGACGAATATTCCATGGCTAATTTGCTCGTATAATTATAATTTATCAAGAGGAAATTCTATATTACAATTTTATATACTTTGAATGTGGATTGTTAAATGAATGTACTTTTATTTTAAAAAAAGGGTATAAACTAAAACTTGTGGCTTGTTTTTTTCATACAAAAATTAGATCCAGTTTAAGTGGGAACCAACAACTATTGATTTAATTTTAAAAGGAGAAAAAAATGTATGTTATTCATAGGAAAAGTAGTGATTCAGTTAAGTGTGCGGCTGGGAAAGCTTGAAAAAGGTTACTTTTTAACTGATCGCCCGAGAGAAGTCGCCGTAAAAGCCCACGTAAATATGTAATAAAGCTCACCCCTGTTACCTCGCTGAAACACGCATTTTGCAGATAAACCGGCAGTACAAACTTATTCATACAAAGCCACTTGATTCCCGCAATTAAAACCTTAACATATAGCGAACACCACCTTCGCTAGTGATGTGAATAATTTAAAAGTTATATCGAAATATGTTTACAAGAAATAATTTATTAGTTTATAGTTAATTCTGTTTACATTTACATAAGTAAAATAAAATGTATATAACACTCATCACTTACAGCTACAAAAGAATATTAAGTAAAATTGTATTATTTATTCGTATGTAAAATTACACTCTTACATAAGTTACAAGAAATTTAAAAAAAAATAACAAGTTCAAACTCTATAACTAACATGTAATAAAATATTATATTTAAGAGGTGTAAAGGAATTCTATCTGGTTTAAAAATATATAAAAAAAAAATATTAAAAAATAAGACATTTACAATCGATTATTAGCTTCGATTATTCGCTGATAGATTATTAAAGTTGATTACACTATATTAATAAATTAACTGAATATAAATATTTGTATGTATGTCCTTGTCTGGTAAAACAAACTTGGACTCTAACTGCTGTCAAATGAATTAAGATCTGATATAAGAATTAATTATTATATTTATCACTATAAAATAATAATTTTCAAAAAAATAATAACACGTAACGACTCAGCCAATTATGCAGAAAATGTTTTCTTAATCGTATTTAACTATTAACTCCAATAAACGATCGAACAGAAGATCACCATTCAATAATTTTTTTAACCGAAAAAGCTATCGATGTCGATAAAAGATATTCCCTAGTAAACACATCATTAAATCTTTGAATTAAATTACACCTCAACATTCCTTCAGAGTCGCTAACTCAAAACAATAATCTTTAACATTCCCCCCCCCCACTCCCATTTTTCCCTCCCTGGTTCCTCCTTACCTCCCGGCCACTCTATCAAATCCCTGGAACTAAGCCGTTTATGACGACGTGTTGTTAAGACGTCGTGCCACGTTGAGATAAGTCGATAACGACTTGTACTTCATCGACAACGTGGCAAACTATATTTACTTCGTAATTACAGACTTGGTGCAGCTGAATAGTTATGTATTTTATTATTTACTACCTGTTGCCCGCGACTTCGTCCGCGTTGAACGATGAAAGTATGTCCTTTCTGTGTCCTTCTGTCCTTTGTCTATGTCCTTTCTGGTGTCCCAGACGATGTGTATGCAAAATTTCATTGTGATCGGTTCAGTAGTTTTTGCGTGAAAGATTTACAAACATCCAAACATACTTTCGCATTTACAATACTAGCTGGTGCCCGCGACTTCGTCCGCGTTGAACGATGAAAGGTACCCTATGTCCTTTCTGGTGTCCCAGACGATGTGTATGCAAAATTTCATGGTGATCGGTTCAGTAGTTTTTGCGTGAGAGTCACAAACATCCATACATCCAAACATACTTTCGCATTTATAACATTAGTACGGATTTAACTGACTTTTTCTGAACTAGTAATAACGTATACACAAAGTTCCTTGATGATCGTTTGAAAGCAAAAACAAACTCACTTTCTTTACAATATTAGTTAGGATAGTATAGCATACAAACAGCATAGCATAGCACATGTTTCTCGTCATTAAATATAGGCGTTTTTTATGACCTTTTAAATAGAGATAATAGGGACATACATTGGGCATCTGCTTAAGAAAAATATGAATTATACCTTATATGTATATTAGCAAAAAATAACATATTAAATAGTAATGACAAAAAACTATAATAATAATAATCACATCAATTGTTACATCCAAACTAAGCACTAGGTTGACACTGGAACCGAAAACTGCACTAGTTTTGAACTGTATTAAGAAAATTCGTTAACATGAATGACTTTTACCCATTAGTTAAAAAGTTAAAACCATTCATATACTTGACCCAAGAATAAATAGTTTTATTTTATTTTCAAAATATGTTTTAATAACGGACAACCAAACAAAAAGATTCTATATTATAGAATATAATATTATGTTTGAATATTATAGAATATAATATATAATATTATGATTCTATATTATGTTGTTATTATAGAGGCAATAATGAAGTTTTATACCCTATTGGATAATTGGGACAAAAGACACACAAATGTTTATTCCTCCAGTGAGTTCAAATTAGTAGCTGATTTTAAATTGATATATGAAACTAAAAATGCCAAGTGAGATAGATCCTCCCTTCTGTCAGAATACATTGCTTGTGTCTTGGTTCTCAATTTAAACAAGAGTCCAAATGCAAACGAAGCCTAACTGGCTGGCAAATGCCAGTGTCAATGAATAAACAACAAGGAGAGAGGTAGCCAATTAACAAAACGTCACATTTAAAGGTACCCCATTAAACTAACCCGTCCACAACCGAAGGTAGTCTAAATTGGGCAAACAATTCATAAGGGTCCCAAAGATCTTAATTATTAGTAAGGTGCTTAAGGGTTGAATGTACGATGTGTTAATGCGACCCAATGTGAACGTCTCTAGCAATTATCCGGACCGTAAATTAAATTTTACCTGAACGTCCGGGTCATTTATGTCCCGAAACAGTTGTTGCTAATTTTCAATTGATACAGATTAAGTGATATTAGAAATTTAAGTTATATACTTACCTCAATATTATTTCACTTAGACCCAACAAAGGTTATTATTTTTGCATTCTATGGCTCAGGTTTTAGGCCTCATAACATTTTTTTAAGTATGACTTAAGCAAATTCTAAATTGAAATTAATTAACGCAAAAGTTAAACTCGTGTTTATTTTAGCTACCTGAGAGGTTTGTAATTATTATCTTCTAGTTATATAGCGATCTTAAAAATAAAGCAGATATTTTTTGTGAAATATACTATTTTTGATAGTTATATAGAAACATTTTATTCCAGAAAAATTTACTAACAAATCAAAAAAATATATCAAATAAGCAAGTTATTTACCAAGTAGATAGCTTTAATTAAGTCAAGTAAAAGTAAAATTTATTTTTCCATAATTTCAAGCAACATATGAGGAATAGATTATTCGAGCATACAATTCTGGACTCTTCGAATATATATATTTTATTATCACACTTGTAAAGTAACTTTTAGTACAGATAATACCATAAAATTATGTTTTCAGTGATGCGTGTGTGTAGCACAACAGCCGGAGTGTCAGAAAGTAAACTATCTCCATAAAGCTGAGGACGCTGCATCCTAAAAATAGTCCTGCCATGCTGCCGACTGCCACTGCCAAATGAATAGAATGTCTTAATAAATGGCAATACTCACTCATTTTATTCTTGTACATTTTGTATTATGTGCATTAGACAATATATTAAGTATTTTAATAATACTAAACATTCCAATATTTAGGAAAAAAGATAACTTGGAGAAGTTTGTACTAGTTGGCAGTAGGTCTCGTGGTCTTCTAGCGATCGTAACTGTCTACATGCCTTACAGTTACGATCGGTAGAAGAAAAGCTGATCATTAAGAGAGGATGATAACAGCTGATGGTTGATGTCACCAAGGCATTTCAATGTAAACACGTCTTTCAGTAATGTAGAAAACGTCTTTGATTGATCTAAAGAAGAAGTTATTATTTTTTTCCCCAAAATCAAGGGGAGGATCTATGATCTGCATGAAACATACCTATATGAAATCGTCTCAGTAATACTAATTTTTATGATAAAAAAGGATAGCAGAAAATATGCCAATCTTAAATAGTCTCACCCAAAACATCGGTAAATCCAAAAATGATGTCTCTTCTGTACCTCATCCTGGGGTAAGTGACAATGCCCCATTGAAGGTTGGTCCCCAAAAACCATTCTTGAAGAATCTACCAAAAATAATATATTTATTTTGGAATTTCACTTGACACTTGACTGCATTAGTGAGGACTTAATTTCTTTTAAATCTCAGTCACATTTATCAATATCTTAAAAAAAAATTATGTGAAATTGAAATAAAAATATTTTGAATTACTCTGTATGAAAAATATAATTAAACACTTACATAAGATTGTATAACATAATTGACATCGTCGCAAATTGGTAAGCAGTCGCAATTAATCTTCTTTTCATCCTTATCTTGTAATTTATACAGTTCGTCTATAATTATAGAATATTATATAATATTTGAAGTATAGTTAGTAAGGTATAAGTTACAAATAAGTTTTTTACCTTTATACGAAGCCAAGCAGCGCATACCAGCAGGGTCGCATGTTTTTTCGTTACCTAAAAATTTTATTCAAGCCTTTATTTCGATTTACCCCTATGTATTACTTATACATGTATGTTTACTGGATTTTATTATTTATTTGGATAGGGGAACATCTATTTTATTAAACATTCCAAGTGTTTTCTACTATATTGAAGCCTGATGCCGGTGTCGCACTGGTGCTTTTTTTTCTGCAAATTAAAAACCTGGTGCTGAACCTTCTTCGTTTATCGCTCTTTCTATTAGTTTAAAATCAAATCAAAATCCGTTGGGTAGTTTAGAAGAAGTAGCGTAAAAATATCAACTTTATTTTGTATTTTATTTATATCCATTTATATTCGTAGGAGAATTTGAAATAAGAACTCAGAAATTGGTTAAATACATTAAGTGGATATCTCCACACGCTCCGCTATATTAAGAATTTCATATAGCGGAGACTCTTTTGTTTAGCTCCATAGAAGTCATATAAAATTTTGAATAAATATTAAATATAGTTCTTTAATTTTGATGTGTACAAAATTACCTATTCTCCTATAGAAGTGGGGTATACAGTTACACCAGGACAAACAGAGTCGTATCCGACATTCCATGCGACAAGTTGTGTAAGTGTACGCCGCATTGTGCTTCAAAATGTTCTCGTGGGGAAATCGACAGCGTCTTTGGGCTACACTCAGCCTGTAAAATATGGACAACTAGCTGGTGCCCGCGACTTCGTCCGCATTGAACGATGAAAGGTACCCTATGTCCTTTCTCGTGTCCCAGACAACGTGTATGCAAAATTTCATGGTGATCGGTTCAGTAGTTTTTGCGCGAAACAGTTACAAACATCCATACATCCAAACATACTTTCGCATTTATAATATTAGTACGGATTTCATTTATATTATACATTACTAGAGACATATACATTATTTTATATATCGGATGCTTAATTTGTTAAATAATAAACCTGTGTTCCAATTTACAGCTTGCAGTATGCATTGACAGTCAGTCAGAACAAACGATTTCATAAGTATAGATTTCTTATGACTAATGGTTTAAGTCCCTTTTTCTGCATTCACTTTGGAAAATTGTAAACTTTTTTAATTTTTTTTTATGTCAAAGACAGGCTAACGGTTCACTTGAAGATATGTAAAGAAGTCATTAAATATCAGTCAATAAAGCGTTTGATATAATTAAACTAAAAAAAAGTTAAAACACAGTAAGTGCCCTTTCATTGAAAAGATTTTTATGCTTTCAAATTTCAGGGCGGCCTAAGCCGCGGGTCACGATTAAATGTATTATATTTTCTTACTTCGCAGCTTCAGGGGCTGTGTAGACGGTAAGTGCTGTCACATACAGTTTCATATAAAAATCTTGTTCCGAATGTTGATGCTTTGTTGAAATATCTGGTACCTCTAAAGGGCCATGAATATATACCTGGAAATATATGTTTTTTTGTTATATACACCTGAAATGCATGACTGTTCAAAAAATGCAAACGTCAAATACTTACATCATAAGATGTCGACAAATTTATAACTTGAGCGAAAACTTCTCCGTCCAAAGGATGTACGAAGAACGAGTTGTTCTTGTTAATCACTAAATCCCATCTATTTGCTCGTCTGTAGCTAAAAGAAATACATTATTAACCTCACTTAGTAAATTATTTAAATTTACTTAGCTCAGCTAATAACAGTTGGGCTGAAAAGTTCGTAGGCTAACTTAGAAAAAAGTTTTTTTGATAAAATTTGATTTTATTATTCAATATATTTGCCTTCGAAGGCGATACAACTTTATTCTTTAACTTACTTTACAACTACTTACTTTTAACTTTACAACTACAAAAATTTTCGATACCATTTTTATAGTACGATTTTTCTTTAGCCTCAAAATAGGCCTCAGTTTCGGCGATTGCCTCTCCATCAGCGCTAAATTTCTTTCCAACGAGCATTCTCTTGAGGTCTGAGAACAGGAAAAAGTCGCTGGAGGCCAGATCTGGAGAATACAGTGGATGCGGAAGCCAATTCTAAGCCGAATTTATGCAATTTTGCCATCGTTTTCGCGAAATTCCTTTCTATCCTAAGATGCTTTCTAAGTTGCTTCATTCAAAATTCTCTATCCCACAAACTAATAGTCCGACAGCTGTGAAATTTGTACACGTGTCTTTTGAAGGTTAGGGTTAACTAAAAATCACATGGATTTAATTTTATTAGAGCCATCTGTGTGTTAGCCTACAAACTTTTCAGCCTAACCTTGTACTTACGCAGGAGAATTGTACACGGCTACTTTTGAATTGACGGCGTAACACAATCCCATTTCGGTGATTGTCTTTTCTATATTAAGATTGATTCCTGATGCACCGATAGTCAAAGTAGGACCGAAATTCAAAGACAGGTTTACTAGAAGCGACATATAATCATCAGGCTTTATACCGTCATAGTCCATCACGTTGTCAAAAGACTCGTAACTGGCGTTGGCGAGACTTGTCAAGAATTTTTCCAACTTTTCTTTGTCGGGTTCTTTAGAGTTTCTAAAAACATTTTTAATGTTATATTTGAATCCATTCTATGTAATTTTATTGCAATCAAATATTAATATTTATTTATTTATTTATTTATTTATTTATTAAGGCAAAAACAGTCACATACAACTTATTACCATTGATTAATACAAACATTTACATGTGGTGGTACAAATAGACACTTCAAAGAATACATGGATTAATACAAATATTTACAAGCGGTGATACAAATGGCCACTTCAAAAGAATACAAATAAATAGTGCTAAGTGTTACGACATACAAATTAAGCACGCAATAGTAAATCTTCCAAGATTTTCCTGAACTTCGCTATAGAAGTGGAAAATATGTCTAAATCTTTTAATGTTTTGTTATAACACGTACATGTCCGCCTGATATCTAAATGTAAATATAATATTAACTCTGTATATATGTTTGTTATGTTAAATGTTAAGAATAAATAAATAAATAATAAATAATAAATATCTTCACACATTCCACACAGCACCATCTAGTTCCACATTAAGCAACTAATGCTTGTATTATGGATATCAGACAGTTGATATAATACATAGATTACTTTTTTTTTTTTTTGTAAATACATACATATTATAAATAAAAAACATCCACGACACAGGTACAAAGGTAAAATGTCAACACATAAACATTTGCCCCTAGCGGGATTCGAACCCGCGACCGTTTGGTTAACAGCTAGGGTTACTAGCCACTAGACCAAACGTGTCGTCAAGAAAAAATACTAACTCGATGTATTCACTAAGTTTCTTCGGATCCAATTTGATATTTGGGCAGATAGTGACGCATGGGAACGTGGTGTTCCAAGCGAACATGTCTCGGTCCATGGAGACAACGGTGGGCGAAGACTGGTACCTGATCCATGTCGTTCTCGATAGATAAACGGAACCAAACACCGATAACGCTACCATGATCAACCACAACATCCTGACGAGGATAAAAGTCAATACATTTTATTCATACATTGTATGCGAAAGTAACTTAAACATCCTGTTATTCGATTAGAAATACACTATCTGATTTTAGATAAATTAAAAAAAAAATCATATTTATACTTTATAATAATCAACTTTATAAAAACCTTCCTCGTTTAAAGCTTTTTCTTAAGCTTAGGTAAGAAGTGACTTTATTTTATACTATGTTGAAGTTAATATGTTGGTTCAACAAATTTATTAAACCGTACGCCCAAGATCATAGCAAAAATGTTTAATAAAAGACTTATCAAGTAAAATACTTAAAGTAATCTTCTATCTATATCTAACTATATATACTAATATAATAAATGCGAAAGTATGTTTGGATGTATGGATATTTGTAACTCTTTCACGCAAAAACTATGAACCGATCACCAAGAAATTTTACATACACGTTGTCTGAGACACCAGAAAGGACATAGGGTACCTTTCATCGTATAACGCGAACGAAGTCGCGGGCACCAGCTAGTTATACATAAAATAACACGGAACATAAACATGCCACTGTCTAATTAATTGATCATCTCAATATTGCTGACATTAATCATATCATTGCTGTCAGATTAACTTAGTTACTTAACTTAATAATAATAATAATAATAATCATTTATTTCAGATATAGTATCCATATTATCTATTAACAAAATAATAATAATAATAATATAATATTTACAAGCGAAACAAAGATATTTAAAATGTACAGGTGCTGCAAAAATCACTTAGTAATTTTGCTGTATGTCATGTTTAGTCGCATCCAAAATTTTTGTATGGGACAGTCTACCTTATCTATAATTGTTTTCAGAATGCTATTGGTACTGCCACGTATCTTGTGCCATAGGGACGCCACCCTCTTTCGCCTTATTATTACAACAAACAAAACTTAAGAACTTACACTTCAAACAGGTGTCTTCTTGAAGCTACTAGGTGATTGAGTCCGTGTATAGACGAGGTGTCCAGGAACATGACGAGATATGTCCTAGCTTTAATTCCAAAACGATATAACATACTTTCCTGTTCTTTATAGTCGTAGAACTTGGCCGAATGATAGGATACATCCTCTTGGGGTGTACGAATTTGAAATGTTGGTTTGCGAAGCATTTTCAATCACAAAGTAACAAAATTTAAATATTAAATTGTAATATTAATGTAAAGCCTCCGTCAACCGTCAGGCAATGGAAGCTAATCAACTTTAAAATAAAAAATAAAAAAAATTGTGTACACGCGATAAAAAAAAATAATTAGTAAACAAATTACAATAAATTCATGAAACAAATACAAAATAATTCGTGACACAACTTCGTTACTTCATAATAGATAACCGTATCACCGATCGATCAATAGACAGTAGATAATCTAATTATTTAATAAGAGTATTTTTTTTTGTTTTATCACTATCTATATTTCTATAATAATACTAATATTATAAATGCGAAAGTATGTTTGGATGTTTGTGACTCTTTCACGCAAAAACTACTGAACCGATCACCATGAAATTTTGCATACACATCGTCTGGGACACAAGAAAGGACATAGGGTACCTTTTATCCAGAAAAAAAGGAGGTAAATAAAAAATAAAAAACTAACGCCTGGCCAATGCGTTATAGGCCAACACGTCAAGCGTTATATTGCTTTTTTTTTAAATTTTCAACGCGGACGAAGTCGCGAGCACCAGCTAGTTTAAAATAAATTTTAAAAATATGAATGCAGATTTATATTGTTTAAAAAGTTAATTTTTTATATCTGCAATATTTTAAATTTTTATTCTCTTTTTTGTTGTTCGTTTTTTTTTCTGGCTTAAGCGACCTTCACACTTGTCTAGGTGTACAAATTCAGAGAATTTTTCAATTAGTTCACTAAATTTAATTTAGTGTTTTTTATATTTGTTAGTATTTATTTATTCAAAACCTATCATTCGCTGCCGCCTATAAAAACTCTAATTATTTAACTATTATTATTTCTAGTCATTTAATTGTATGTATTAATTGTGTTGAGCGAAATAAATGATTTTCATCTAAGAAATTGCAAGCGTTTAATAAATTCTATTAATATTTACATTTATTTTCTGTTAATTAATTGTTTACATTTAATTGTACTAGACAGACAGTTACACTTGACACATCTTTTATTTCAACTTATTAATTAGAGATTATTCATGTCATTTATTTAATTATTATATCAATTTTTTGTGACCATCTATGTATATTAATAAAATGATATAAATAATTATGTGTATGTTTAACAGACACACACACACACAAATTTAAATCAATTCACTACATTTTTTTATTTTTTTTTAATAAAAGATGGGTTTGCTCTTGACCAACAACCAACTGTGTAGCAAGGATGAGGCCTAAGATGGAGCGAACCTCAATCTCAACCCAGAAGATGCCTATTCACTAGAACTTTGAAAAGATTTGGGTTATATGAGCTCGGAAATACAGACATACATTGAAAATACATTGAAAGCTCCATCTGAATTATATATTGGGTTCTCAATAATAAAGCAAAGTAAGTTACAATCCCATACTGCACCGTATCCGCAATACTGTGACAATATTAAAATAATAACATTCGCTGACAAGTGTGTCGGTCCGTGCGTTTAATGAGTGTACAGCAATCACGGCCGTGTCAACATTAATGAGTTCCATAGGGCAATAATAACCCCTTCCCCACCTTCGATTAAATTCATCGATATCGCCATTCGCCGCCGCACTTTATAACGAGTATTACACGAGTCATAAATGCACATCAATTTGTCAATTTTTTGTCGTGTTAAAACAATGACGACAACTTTTTTATTTTACAAGTGAAATAGGGCAACTTAACTTAATTTAACTTAAGCGATAATGTGAAGAGGTAAAATTTGTGTGTAGGAGGTAATCTTCGAAACTAGTCATCCGTTTTAAAAATAAACTAGAAAATACATCCGTACTTCTTACTAATATTATAAATGCAAAAATATGTTTGGATGTTTGTTACTCTTTCACGCAAAAACTAGTGAACCGATCACCATGAAATTTTGCATACACGTTGTCTGAAACACCAGAAAGGACATAGGGTACCATTCATCGTTCAACGCGGACGAAGTCGCGAGCACCAGCTAGTATAAAAATAAAAAGATGTAACGCTTGGAAAAAGTATATAATGTCAGAGGTTATATTTTTCAATGCTGACGAAGTCGCTGGCACCAAATTAACAGCTAGTGACAAATATTTAGAACTAGCTGTGTTCCACGGTTTCATCCGCTGTTTTATATTAATTGATGCACTAGTCGGTTCTTCTCGGTAATATTCGGTTCTCGTCGGGCGGCAGCCCTAACTAGACTATCACATCGCCATCCAACAAAACAAATAAACTGTTCAAGTTTAATATTATTATATACTAGAAAAACGCTTCTGGCTTCACACGGGTGCAATTTTTTTCTGCAAATTATATTACACACACCTCTCTCATTTGTTCTTCTGTCCATTAAGTGAATATATCGAAAATCTATATAATTATATAATTTATTTTGAATCTACTTAGCTTTATAAACTTTAAAGTCCAAAAAGAGCAAAATAAAGCATTTTCTCTTCTACCGGAAATGTTTACAATTATTTCTGTAAACATTAAAAATAAAATTAATAGGTCCTATGACAGACACCAAACTCTTTCACTTTCGCCAGAAAAATGGCATTTAAAATATACAAATTTATACGTGCAGGGAAATTAGGGGAAAATGAAACTTACGACGCTGAAAATACAGTACAAAATTGAAGACGAAATAAAATTGTTAGCGTGTTTAGAAAAATTATCGTCTGTCATCGAGTTGACGGTTGAACAACACTGATTTTTAGATGGCTCATAGTTTGGACTTGTTTAAACAGAGCTTTTGATAAATGAACCCTAAAACTTGTTAAAGGAAACTGTCAATTTATCCCTACAAGACTAGCTACCCGCCGTCGGCTTCGCACAGAATTAAATAAAATTAAAAAAAAAATCCTTTTAACATTAAGCTTAAATTATAAAATAAACTTATGTTCCCAATTTAAGCTTTCTAGATTTAGTTTATAGTCAGTCAGGACAAAAGATTTTTATAAGTAAGTATAGATTATATTTTTAAATATTTAAACAAATCCACTTCAAAAACATCTATATAAAGAACCTTTTCTTTTTACTTAAGTAATCCTATATAGTATGGTGCAATTAGCCCAAAAAACGGCCAAACCCAGGTAAAAGTAAAACATCCAGTCCACATGTTGTTTGGTAAAAAGTTACACCATTTTTAGCGTCTGGTTTGGGGGAAGGGGAGGGGGGAGTTGAATTTTATCAGTTTTTCTTAAATATTTCAAAAACTACGCGGTTTACCGCAAAAGTGCCATGGACAAAAATAATCTACATTGAATTGCGAACAAAAATGTTCTGTAGCAAATATTTGTTGTTCAAATGGAATCAAATCGAATAGAACGTGCAAATTCTAAAATTAAAAATCCACCGAAGCAAACATCGTGGAGAGTTTTTGAAGAAAATACTCTTCAAAAATTAAAAAGTAAATAAATAAAAAGTCGCTGTAAGAAATCCAACGAAAAAGGTAAACAAATTGAAACCTTACCTAAGGAAAAGGAGACCGCCTAGTCTAATAATTTCCGAAGTGTCATGTCGCCGAGAAATAAATGAAGTGAAGAAAATAAATTTCATTTAAAAATCACGGCACACCATTATTTTCCGAGCTTCCCCTAATTAATTTCTTGTCACCGTCTGGATCGGCCGTTGTGGTTGTGACAGGCGCGGAGAGAGAGACGCCAATAACGAATCCCGGCGCGTGCGAGCGAGACAGGTGTATAAAGGTGAGTGCGCTTCATTACCATCTTTTAGTAGTTAGAGCGTTAGCTGATACGAAGTTTACTCCGGTCGAGTTCTGCTCGCTTGGTACTTCTTATTAATGACTCTGAATATTAATAAATTGTCAAAGTTTAGTATAAAATTTATGTACTTTACCTACATTTAAAAGTTTGCGAGACAACGCGTAGTTTAATGATGTAAACAATGAATTAATTATGATAAACAAACGTACATTCCTATGGCAAGTAATCTACCAATAATAATAATAATAATTGAATTATAAACTGACAAGACTCACTGTATTAGACTTGTTAGACTTGTTATGGATAGACTTAGACAAGAGTTAGGTACTTTGAAAATTTCATTTTCAAAATTGCAATCGCAATTAAATTAGAATTTCAATTTGAATTGTCCAGAGGAATCGAACCCTGGACCCTGAGTCAGATCACTAAGCCAACCTTAACCACTCGACAAATGTTACTAGTAAAAAAGTTTGAAATTGAAATTTACATAAATTAAACAAAATCCTGTTTTCCCAATCAACCTGGCATTATCTACCGACAAGAAAGGGCGGTGTACACACGAGAGACGTAATTAAACAAGCTTAATTTTCTTGTACGAGTTATATTCGAGATGTTCCCGGGAATATTTACAGAAAGTATTGGGTAAATATTGCGAGCGGGAACTCAGAGGTGGAAGTCTTTGAAGTTAAATATCTATGGAGTGGATTTTTTCAAATATACTTACATCATTAAAATATTTTACATTTATTAGGTTAGGAATCTAAAAGATGTAGTACTGGATGCTGAGACGCAAATTATAACAATAACTGAAAATAAATAATTTCTACGTAAAGCTATAATTAAAATTATAATTAATATAATTAAAATCATGAGAGTTATGACAAGCGCTCCCTGGTACTCATTTAAAGTAGGTACGAGATAATCTAAGAAAAAAATATCTTGGAACGTTTTGAACGAAACCAACCAAGCTATTTGCTTTCTGAAAGATATCACCATTGCAGACTAAAAAGTAGTTACAACATGACATCCCAGCACCGACAACTCATAAGTATACATTATATGGAGACGTCTTGATCATTCTCAACACTTGTCTTAATTTATCCAAAATTTGACTTTGAACAAGCTTGTTTTTTTTTTTATAAAAGATGGGTTTGCTCTTGACCAACAACCAACTGTGTAGTAAGGATGAGGCCTAAGATGGAGCGAACCTCATTCTCAACCCAGAAGATGCCTATTCACTCGAACTTTGAAAAGATTTTGAAAAGCTATGATGAAATTGTATAAAAGTGTACCGTATTCCTTCTCCACACTTAGTTAGCTTCGACACCGCCACTGCCACTTAATTTGAATATCCAGCACAACTGAGTGTTTAATAAAACATCCACTTTGATTTACATTCTCGCAAATCCGTACCTTTTGCGCTTTGTTTAGTGTAAACACGCCCTTACAACGTTACCTCCGCTTCTATTCGCAGACGAGTTTCAATTTTATTCTAAAATTAAACTGTACAAACAGTGTTTTACTAGCACAACGTCTTTTGGAAATATGCATACTTAATGGATAATTACAGACATTATTATTTATTTTGTAAATATAATATAATATTAATAACACAGTTTCATAGTTACTTGTGTGTAACTGTGTAGGTAATCTCTTTTAATTATTTAAAAGATCGCTGTTATTTGAGTAAAGGAATAAGTATATTTTTTTTAAAAATTTTTTAGGTAATATAATTATATGTTTTTTGTTTATAACAAAACAATGTATGATAGATAGCGAGAAAAACTGTATGAAATACTAATGTGGAGCAATGCTGCTAACATAAATTATAATTTTATGCTTCAGAAGCCAGGATATCCAAGATTCCCTGGGAATCGCTGAGAAATAAAACTAAAGAAATCTATGTCCCTACTAAGTTTATTTTCACTCCGTAGGTACATATATGAATACTTATAGCAACAAATTGAAAAGGACAAAAATGTTCATAAAAATATTAACAATTTTATGATGATGATGATGATGATGATGATGATGAAAATTAATTCATTTATTGAAAGAAAATTGTGTTCTAAAGCCTTCTATAGTGTATTAAACTACATTTGCTTACATAAATGCAGATTGACATTGAATGTAAGTATATTTATTATTTTATAAAGGAAAATTTATATGCAACTAAGAAGCAGGTTTTACTTCGTAAAAACAGTTTTCATAATCGGTAGATTTAATTAATTTTAATGTATTTAACGATCTATGGCTACTTGTAAAGGTTTGTACAGATTAATTAATATCAATAAAAAAAAATCAGTCATCATAGAGCTCTCAATCTGTGAGGAACTGTTATTACTGTAGGTATAAGCACGTACCAAAGTTGTTTCTATACTTTGACTTTTGCTCGCGATTGTACATACGCTCCTAAAATAAAGTGTATAATTTGAATGGTGCTGTCAATAATCGCTTTCGACCGGCGTCGACAGAACAAATTGGTTATTCATCGATACCATTAGACGTGAGACGTGATCAATCGGACCGGAACGGACACATCCATTGCCGGACGGCCGATTTGTCCGGCTGCCGGCAGCGTTTTGTTATACCTCGCTCATTTGCTCATTTGCTCATTTGCTCATTTGCTCATTTGCTCATTTGCTCACCTACATATATAGGGATACACTGAAAGATTAACTCTCCACCGAGCATCAAATGAAATCAAATCAAAATATTTATTTATCAATTAGGTTTCTCCGAGAAACTCTTATGATCGTCATTACAAATTTAAATTTTAACAGGGATTCGAAAAAATAGGATTATAACGATCCTGAGAAGAAACCCCAACAGAAACTCAGGATGCCATGTGTACAAAGCTGACAGCTCTAACATATTGTTATACAAGACTAGCTACACGCTCCCGGCTTCGCCCGGGTTCAAAATAAAAACTATCCTATCTTTTAAGTTGGACCAAATTACACATAGTTACGAAGTTTTATCAAACTATATAGAAAAAGTTTTATATAGAAAGAGAGAGATTGTTATTATTATACTGCAACTTTTGGACATGTTTTCATGTCGATTATATTTTAAGTAATGAGTTTTTTTTTTCTGGGGGGTTCCGAGTTCGATAACTATCAAGGCCAACTTTAGAAATGATCTTTTCAAAGTTGACTCTTAATCTGGATCTCGAAAAAATAATGCTTATGGAGCACCACTGTGAAATAACAGCATGTGTGCTGTCGTGTTTCGGTGAGTGAGTAAGGGAAGCTGGAGCTCATACCTTCCAAATCCCTTTATCGTTCCTTAATATTCTGCAATGCAGCACATCTGGCGTCAAGTGATCATTTTGACCATCAGCCTGACTGACGACTTTATGTAAAAAAAAAATACCAAAAATTACTGCCATCACACTTTTGTGTCATCTAATGTCTGTAATAGACATTAAACTAATAAATAAATAAATAAAATAAAATAAATATCTTCAAACATACCACACAGCGCCATCTAGTTCCACATTAAGCAACTAATGCTTGTATTATGGATACCAGACAGTTTGATATACTACATAGATTACTTTTTTACATAATTATACATCCACGACTCAGGTACAAAAGTAAAATGTTAAAGCATAAACATTTGCCCCTAGAGGGATTCGAACCCGCGACCGTTTGGTTAACAGCTAGGACTACTAGCCACTAAACCAAACGTGTCGTCAAAACTGATTAAAACCATAAACTAATTCACAGTTAAAAATACTCCTAAAGTAGAAATCCAATCGTGTCTGGTATAAATGTATATTGGATACGTGTATATGTGTATATGTATACGAACGAGGAGGGAGGTGTAATAAAACGCAGGCAAATCGGCTCCTGTGAGGTAACCTCCTAATAAAAATTCCAGCAAATCAATACGTTCTCTTTTACGCTTTTTGTATTGTATTTTATTTTGTTATACGCCGCCGTTCCATGTTAAAGGGACAATACTGGAACCTAGTGTGACAACACTACGAATTGCCTGATTGATACTTGAATGAAATTACTACTAGTCACTTGCCTTGCAATGAAATTTAAAGAAAAATCTATTCAAAATATTGTTCCTACCGTGCTATTAGCAGAAGTACAGTCGATGTCACAATCGGTTAAACAATTACATTGAAGGTATCAGACTTTTAATAACACTGTTTATAATAATGTATGCTCTTAACTGTACCAGTTAGGACAATCTATCTGGGATTTGAGGCGTTTAGGTAACTGTGTCGCTAACTATACTTGGAATGGAAATAGTCATTGATACATAAATTGTATTAGTGTGAGACATAGAAACTTTGACTTATGTTTACCCTTTTTGTTTAGACAAGTACAGTGACAACTTTAAGAGGCTTTAAGAACAGAAAAAAATAGCTACTAACAAGTAAAACACTGATATTTTATATGAGTAGCCTAAAATAACTGTTTTGTAAATTAGATAAATGAATAATAATAAATGATAATAATAACAGGCATAGAACCAAGTTACTCTTATTTTTAGGATACTCGTTATTTTTTTTTATTTATCTAAAACAAAGGTAGCTTAAGTCACTTCGTATAACATTAGCTATCTGCCAGTGAAAGTCCCTTCAAAATCGGTATAACCGTTTCGAAGATTAACATGAACAAACAGACGGACAGATAGACAATTTTTTTTTTAATATAAGTTTAGTTACGTTTTTATTAATACATACATAGATCAGGAGTAATGTCAAAAAATAACAAAGTATCAAAACCTTTCAATTCTATAAGAAAAGCAACAGTAAATAGAATACACGTTGGATTCCGTGTTCTATCTTTGCAATTTGCATGCACTCGCATACGTGTGAGTGCGAGTGTTACACGAGAATGTGTCGCTGTGTGCGCGTGCCGATTGACATAAAGGAGCTAAATGCTAGGGGTGTGAATCGTTTGAAACATTTAGCAGAGTATTTATTGGCACGTACAGGGCTGGCAAAAATTCCAATAAAAGTCCCCGAGTCCTTAGGAATTTGGATACGAAAAGAATAATGTTTAATTTGCGCGATGAGGGAACGAGCCAGTGATTTACGTTCTATTTGCGTCTCACTTTCAAAGGAATTGAATATTCTCAAGGAAGAGTTTAGTGTTAGCTCTCCGATTAAAAGATCCCAGCTTAAATTCCTGGCAAGATCGCTTTGATGGCGTATTTGCGATCATCTATATGGTTTTTTTAAATAATAAAACTGAATTCACCTGTATAACAATAACGGTCATGAAATAATAGAACATTGCAGTGACATTTCAGTCACAAATTCAAAGTTGAATTTTTCAAAAATTTCTTTCTTAGCGAATGGTAGGTGGCTACCGTCACCTATAGGGCAACGCCCTATAGGGGTACATGTGCGCTGCTGATTACATTAGGATTAAGGATGAGACAAAAACTATTTTTGTGAAAACATTTAATGCGCGCACGTCATAAGCAATCTCGACATAGGTATCTCAACAAAAACTTTGTCAACTAAACTAACAATGTGTGGCTTTACAGATTATCCCCTGGCGTACGGGATGGGATAGTTCTACTCCACTAGACCCGTATTATCTTCTTTGTTGTAATATTTAACTTTAATTTTTTCAAAAGTGTTCATTAATTTACATTTTTCTAATTAAGATTTCCTTTTTTGTGACAATTCATGAAGTTGAGTTCAAAAAAATAGCTTTACCATCACGTGCCGAAACACAACAGCTCATATGCCTATATGTCACAGTGAGTGGAGTGGTTTTAATCGAACCAAGTTAGATTATTTAATTTTTTTTAGCACTAAACGTATCACGCATTGACAACAAAAAATCTCGCCATTTGATTTACAATATAGTTTACTGCAGGTGATTCAATGTTTGGATATTTATATCCAGTTATTACTTCATAAAAGTCTAATAGCTTAAAAATCGTCATCATCTCAGTCGTAGGACATCCACTGCAGGACATAGGCCTTTTTTTAACGTTGGGAAATCCTCTTGGATAACCGACAGTGTATGGGACACTACAGGGTTATGCCGGATTCCTACCGGCTAAAACCCAACTACCTTCTAGCGCGGCCGTTGATGGGCGGGGTCGCGGGGACGTTATGACACGACTTCGGTGCCCCGCCACTGGACGTAGGCCTTCCCCATAACTTTCCAATTGGATTGGTCAGAAGCAGCCTGGGTACAACGTGGACCCAGGCTGCTTATTAGATCGTCTGTCCACTTTACGGGTAAACATCCTACTCTACTCTTGCCGATCCATGGCATCCATTCAAGAACCTTCTTCCTCAGCTGCCATCGACTTTCTATGTGCCCGGGCTATGTCTGTAACTTTCGTTAATCAATAGTTCAATTAATAACACAAAAATAGAAATAATAACATAAATAAATTCTTAAATGTTAGATAGTTACGGGGCTGTAGTTTTATTTTTATTTCTATAAAAAAAAAACATAGTCGTATATACTCGTAAAAGGTAAAGAATATTTAAGAACGACGTCACGGTTATAGACAATGTAGATTATCTGATTATGTGAAGGAAAGAAGCGGTAAAAAGTAAGCTGAGTGAACAGAGCTCACCTCAGCGAAAATGCAATTAGATTCGTCTCAGGGGACTGATGGAAACAGCATTTATAGCCGAGGAGTTGAACGGACGCGTTCTAAATATTTATATATTATTTTTAACAGTTTAAATCAACTTTTAAAAATAATATATTTTATATGCAAGTAAGTAAGTATATGCACTTATTTATTATTTAGAAAATTGCATGTTTTTAAAATATATTTTTTAATAACATCTAAGTTAGAACCCAATTATATATTATTTTTAGTACACATACATATAATACATACACATTTAAGTTGTTGAAAAACTTTTTCATATTTTTTTAAATATTATATTATTTCTGGTTCTGTTTTTTATTTTATATTCATATTTTGATATTTTTATTTGTCAAACTTTATATTAGGCCTTGTAAGATACACAATATTATGCTGTTAGGTGTGCTTCAAATAAATAAATCAATATGTATGTAATAGGTTCAGAAGACATTTTTGGTAATATTTGTCAAAGTTGGTTTTTAATTTTGAGATTATTTTGTAAGGAGTTGTAATATTGGTGAACTTTGTGCCTTATAAAAAACAATGTTAATCTAGTCTGAGTTTTTACATTAATAGTTATTTCGATGACTACCACGTCTCTAACTAACCATACACATCATATTTCATTGAAATCCTTCAAAATATGAAAGTTCATTGCACGTTAACTTTATTTAGAGAAAAATTTTAATGAAAATAAAATATTTTTAATAGTTTTTTATTCTTTTAAACAAAAATCAATTTTTTTTTTTTGCTATTTATTTAAATAATATGATAAAAAAATGCCACTTGGCTCCAAGACTATCTCGCCCCGAACTGATTTACATATAAATTGTAGCTAACTCACGTGTCGTCTCTTACTTTTAACTGTCCTAACCGCACTCTTGCGGCGCTTCATCCCCTCTTATTGCGACTTTTGTAACCATTGTTTTATATAAAATTTTATTTTATCTGATATATATGAATAGGTAGTAGCATCGATGGTAGATAGGTATTTACTTTTAGAGTGCTACATTGCTCAAAAGCAATGCCACAGTTGCTGCAATACTTCATCGAACTTAGTAGGATAGAATTATAAAATATACATACTTAACGGATCAGGGTAGGCCGAAGTGGGAATCGGGGCGTTATCTTGGGCATCGGACATAGCGACGGGCTTCCGATAAATTAAAATCTCAATTTACAAGTTGGCTTCGTGGAAACTGACAAGTCTCTTGGCAAGAGATGGAGATCGTTCCTCTTCCTCTTAAAAAGTCTTTTGAAATGTGAATCCACCCTCCTTATCCCCGCCAAGGGCCATGTCCAAGCGAGCGGAACCAAAATCGCTTAACCAATCAGCGCTGTCCAATTCTCGTTGAGTTTCCAGTTAACCAACATTAATCTTAATCGACATCCAATCAGAAAGAGCATACGGTCATGTTTAACAGATTGACCAACTTAAAAATTAAATTAAAATAAGAAAATGTTACCATTTTAAATAATAAGCGCAGTAGACACAGATCATAAAGAAAAACAATATTGCCAGATAGAAAACTGAATGTAGGACGATAACTGTAACGCGATGTCGCCACGCATAGACTACAATTAATCGTTGCGAACTGGTGGCGCCACCCTTACACTCCGACATACTTAAATGATTGTGTAATAAAATATTTAAAAAAAAAGTGCTTAAATAAAATTCGGTTATTAAATGTTATTAACTGTTATTTAATTAGTACAATTAGTACTGGTTAGTACAATTTATGATAAAAATTTATTAAATTTTAATTTTTGATAAATAAAGAGTGAAAATATATTTTATTTGTGTAATTTTGATTTAGTATTGATTACAGTATTTAGGAATTTAATCAAAATACGTCAATTTTTTTGCGAAACCATTGTAGTCAATATAAGACTACAATGGTTCCATAATTCATATCCATCATATCAGCCGTATTTCATACAATAACATGTCACAAAAGAGAACTCGAAAAAGAAATATATCCGGGAGTTAGTGGACAGTGTAATTCAATTTAGTAAATTAGATTTTCCGTCGAGTTACCTGCTTCTTCGCCCCTTCATATCATTTCATGTTATGAGATAAAATGTATCGCCAACAATGCGCCAACAATTGCACAAATGTTTGATACAACATATTAAAATGTCATGACAATTTCATTACGTACTGAAAATGTTAAAACATCGTTGACTTGTTGACAGATTTTTAAAATATCAAATTAAACATTTTAAAATTTAATTTATGCTATGCTAATAAATAAAATTTATTAGTATAATAAATAAAAATATAATAAATACTGGTAAAATAAATAAATAAGAAAATTTAAGGTTTATGTTTTTTATTAATGTATATCAACAGTCTTATTTTATTAAAATGGCTGGACCGATTTTGACGGAACTTTCACTGGCATACAGCTGTTGCTATAACGAGAAAAATAAAAATTATATATTAGCAGTGTCCAGTACAGGCCGCACGAATAGAAACTTTTTTAAATTAAAAATTCATAAAACATAATTACAAATAGAACTATATGTGCGAAATTTTTTTATTAAAAGTTATTTATTAAAAGTTCATTAAATACTTGTAAGAAATTTATTTTAATTAAAAATTTAACAATTAATACCAACTTGTTTCGAAGTGTTTTTCTTACGTTGTAAATACTAACAGAAAAATATTTTTCTAGTTATGTTTGTCGGTTACGTTTGTCAAATATTTGTAGTAGGGGCCAAATCAAATTTCCACAAGTGGGGGCAAGCGACGACAACTCAAAGTGGACAATGGCTAAACGAAAATACACCAAATTATTTTTGACATGTCAAAATAAATGAATAAATGACGAATGGTTCTTTCGCTTTTCCATTTTAACTATAATTAATATTTTGTTTATTAGAATTAAACGCCATTTTAAGATTTTCTGTGGTTGTGTATTCTAAAATAATATAATTAGGTACGCTACAATTATATTATCGATCTAATAAATCAATAATAATGTTTTTTTTTAATTAATATTTTAACTGAAATTTTTTGATATTTCTAGTATAGAAAAATATAAATCCATACTAATGTTATAAAAGTAAAAGTAACTGTCTGTCTGTTACCTTTTCACGTTTTAACTACTCAACCGATCATCATGAAATTTTGGATACACACTTTGAGAGAAACAGAGAAGGATATAGGGTATCTTTTATCTAAAAAAAAGTACATATTTTTCCCGGGGGATCACTTAAAAAATCTAACACCTGGCAAAACTATAAAAGCAATAAACGTTAAATAAATTATTGCTCATATATTTTTTCAGGCTATTTTTGAAGTAAAAACTTCTTTAGGCGCTTTGGACATTTTTGAGATGGGAAAAAACCATTGAACTTGCGACTGTTACCGTAACCGACACCTCTGTATATTTTCAGATATTGTGCCATACACACAATATCACTGAAACTAGAATATGTTACGTAATAATACATCCTTGCCAAAACTAATTGAATAGAAATAATACATC
Source organism: Synanthedon myopaeformis (assembly GCA_944738685.1). NCBI lineage: Eukaryota > Metazoa > Arthropoda > Insecta > Lepidoptera > Sesiidae > Synanthedon > Synanthedon myopaeformis. The sequence continues at coordinate 11,069,534 of OX122921.1, read as the reverse complement.
AATGCGAACAGAGATGGCGCTGATATTAATTTAAAAAAAGAACAATTTTTGAGATGGGAAAAAACCATTTAACTCGCGACACTGTTATGTACTTTCCTGACGATTCAAAAAATAAACACGTAACTGTTCAAGTTTTCACTTCTGTCGGCACTCCCGGAGTGCTACTGTTTTTTTTTTTTTTTCAACGCAGACAAAGTCGCGAGCACCACCTAGTAACTTATACTACTAAAAAAATATTAAAGGTGTGTCCTGAGAGTCTTCTACTTTTAACAACTGTTTGAAGATGCGTTTCCCAATTTGTTTTTCTAAGTCTAAATTTGTCAAAGCTTTAAAGTGGTAAGTAAATAAACCCGTATGTGGCTGCTTAAATTCAAGAGTACCACAAATTAATCAAAATTACACTTTTTTACAGGAGAGCTAATCGAAAAAAAAAATATTTTTGGTCATTTTTTTTTTTCTTATTTAATATATATCAAATATATAAATATTATACATCATTAGAAGCGTATTTTTAAGTAACATTAAATGTTTTATTTACTTTTATAATAAACTGAATACTAGAGGAGATATTATAGGCATATATAATTTACTTTTGAATATAAAAAAAAAAATTACAAAAATATACTAAATATGGAATAAAACAACCATAAATCTTTTTGCAACATACTATGTGAAGGATTGTGATTGTATTATTGCAATAAAAACATTTTTGTAAATTTTTTTTATTTGTGGTACTTTTTAAATTTAAGCAGCGATATATTGGAATTTAGAATGGTCTCTATTCTAAACAAAAGTTCATAAAAAAGTAATAAACGTGTACGTCCCGCGAGTGCTGTATGTTTGTGGCCCCTCGCCCCTCTCCTCTCCACCCCGTGAGTGCCACTTAATAATATTTTTCACCTTGTTTCATTTTCCAATTTTCCGCAAGTCACTCTCCGGGGTAACGGGCCGTGCTTTGATTCAGATAATGCACTGCATTTTTGTTATATAAAGTTAAACTGACTTATACGAAGTTTTCAAAATTAATTTTGTGATACTTCAAGAAAAAAATTACATGGTTTTTATCAGATGTTTTAAGCTTTAAGTGCTTTTGAATTTCAATAAACAGTTGAGAAGAAGTAAACTTTTGAATTTTTTTGATAAAAAAAAATCACTACTCAATGTCATGTTCACTATTTACATAAGCCGTGGCTTCGTCTAAAAATGTTTAAGAGTTTTCAATAGTTTTTCTACATTTCTGTAGTAAAAATAACTAAACTCATATAGATTTAGGACTCGACTTATTAGTATTTTTAAAAAGAGTTTTTAAAATACTTTTTAGAGTGCTGGAAAGCAAAAAATATCCATTTAGCATTTTTTTTTTATTTGGCACCATTTATTTTAATTAATACACGTAAAGTTGTTTTGTTCTAACCAATAAAATTTCTCTAGTAAAACATCTTTAACGAAAATAATTCCACACACACACAGAGACATACAAATAGTTATAGTTTGCGATAAATTTACCTTTCCTACCTACAGAAATGTCGAAGCACTTTGTCAAGGTAGGGGCATTCATTGGCAGTCAATTGAGCTTACAAATCGTCCGGGGAGCTTTAAGCGGAGGCTTTTAGCGAGCAAGGGACACCGCCATCACGGAATCAACACACATCACAGCTGTGGGCTTTATATTGAATTGGCGCTTTTTGTAAGCTCACTGATGTGGTAATACAAAAAAAAAATGTTAACAACAACAACAACAAATGAAAAATTTAGAGTACATAATAAATACTACTTAATATAAGCAATGACTTGCTTGTAAGCTGATAGTTACTTGATTGTAGATGGCTAATGTCGATTGAGGACACAAGTATCATCAACCTGAATATAAATGGGCTGCCGAGCCTGAGTGCCCTAAGTAGTTGTAGTACTTGTTGTTGTTGTTGTTGTTGTTGTTGTTGTTGTTGTTGTTGTTGTTGTTGTTGTTGTTGTTGTTGTTGATGATGATGTTAATGTTATTGTTGTTAATGTTATTAATGTTAATGTTGTTAATGTTAATGTTGTTGTAGTTGTTGTTGTTGTTGTTATAGTTGTTGTTGTTGTGGTCGCCCTAAGTCACCCTAACTCTTTGTGTAGATTAAGAATTTAAGAGACAACCCACTATTTTATTAAATGTGAACGTTTGTTTATTAAAAAATAAATAAAATTCTAATTATGTAAATTAAATTGTATACCAATATAAATAAGTTAAGTTTCAGGGTCATTGTTTCAATACTCTAAACGACAGCAAGTAACATTTCTTCCAAACAAGTAGACATTCGAGACAGAATACTTTAAAATATATGTGTGTTTGTGTGTGTGTGTGTCGAGGGTGTAAGTGTGTGTGTTCTTTCATGGTCGATCGGGTGCCCACCTCGTTTCACCTCTTTATGGCCGCGTGCTTCGGACTCTGATAGCTCCAATTACCTCTGGACATGACGATACAAACTTATGGACATTACTTTGACAAGAACATAATGCGTTACTTGTTTATTAATATACACTGATATTTTAGAATGTTCTAGGTAAATTATTTTTTAAATTATTGGTATAGGACATTTCGATTAGAAGTTACGAGGGCACAAAAATCCTACGCTTAGGGCCTCTTTCACCAACTACAAGTAAAGTGTTGATTAGTTAATTTTAGAAATAATTTTATGTTTTATTAAATTATGCACATCCGTTTACTGCATCCTTTAATAGGCGATTTTTTTTATTATTTTCTTTTTAATTTTTGGAACTTGTACCGTACAAACAAAGGTATATCATCTCCATCATTCCCGGTTACCGGTTACTTTAAATGGCGGTTAGCCTACTTGACACATGGTGAAAGAGGCCCTTAGTCTATTAGTCGTATGTCGGAGTTGACACACGTTTAATTTAGTTTATAATATTATTTTTTTAGAAAGTTATATATTCATATCTTAAGATCCAGGCGAACGAATATTAAAGCTTAATGCTCTAGACATATGTATATAGACGGCTTCGTCCCAATCGGTTATCTTTTGTGCGACAAATGTGACCGACCCATTATTTTCTTCAAATAAATTGAAGTTAATTTACAAAACGTTGCCAGTGTTATCCATATTAGTCTGTCGTCGCTTACGCGATATATGGCGGTCGGTCACTCCCTTAGACTTTGTTACTTCTGTCGGGAAATTGCTCACACACTACCTTCCAACATAAGTATATGCCCACACTTCCTTAGGTGTACCTAAAATATATTTTTGCCTCATTCGTTGCATAGATTTTTCCTTAAGATTAAATTTGCATCAAAAATTTCCTAAGCATTTGAAATTGTGTATATAAAAATCTTGATTAAATTATTTAGAAAAAAAAACGTAATAAGAGAATGAAAATACTATATATGATGAATGTTAATGTCGAATTTTAATTATCAATTATTACTCAAAAAGTTTAGCAAGATCAGAATTGGCTGTCAATGTTTTGTAATTGTTGTATAAAACTTGAGTGCTGAGATTGCCCACACGATCTAGGAGTACTTTTTCGAAATCACACTGTTCCACTTGATCTAAGTTTTCTTGGACTAGTTCTAAACCTGAAAAATAAAAAAAATACACACGCTATTTTTTTTTGGCAATATGAGACGACTTACGTCAGCCAAGACCGAGATATTAACTACTAGCTAGTGCCCGCGACTTCGTCCGCTTTGAACGATGAAAGGTATCCTATGTCCTTTCTGGTGTTCGAGACAACGTGTATGCAAAATTTCATGGTGATCGGTTCGGTAGTTTTTGCGTGAAAGAGTTACAAACATCCATACATCCAAACATACTTTCGCATTTATAATATTAGTACGGAAGTACGGATATACGCTGCAACGCTAAAACAATAATTATAAAATCTAATCAATCGATACAACATGCTTCGTTAGATCGCTGCTAGGCATAACTTTCCCGCGATGGAAAAGTTGTAAGCGCCGTATTTTCTACCGCACTTACGCGTTTTGTACAAATTAATCAATCCGTACTAATATTATAAATACAAAAGTATGTTTGGATGTATGGATGTTTGTAAATCTTTCACGCAAAAACTACTGAACCGATCACCATAAAATTTTGCATGCACATCGTCTGGGACACAAGAAAGGACATAGGGTACATTTCATCTTTCAACGCGGACGAAGTCGCGGGCACCAGCTAGTACTAAATAAGGTGTACAGAATATTGTGCAGTGTACTTTAAGCCAGAACGCTAAGCTCCTAGCAGAAGCTAGATGAGGGTCGATAAATTGAGATACAGTAATACTGCTTTGTTCTAAATGGAAGATATTAATTTGCAGCTTATTACCTAGGTAACCAATATAAAGAAAACATACCTGTTTTTATGTCTGCAGTTCCTCCGTCGACAAAGGAAGTTAAGTTAAAAGTCTTTAAGTACTCTTTGCCATCGCAATTTTTAACTTTTTCAGCGTCCATTGTATTCCAAGTAGTAACATTGTCTAAAAACGATGGGCAATGTAAAAATACTAAGTATGTGATTTTGGCATTTTGAAGTATTTGATTTTGGCATAACATTTTGATGAACATATTTCCGATGGCTGTTGAAGCTTCCAAGGTTTTAAAATTAAAAAGGCCAATAAATCAACAACTTCACCAACAACAACAGTTATGTTTGTTTTGTTATATATATATATATTCAACAAATATAATATATATATATATATATAATAATGCAATAATGAGCATCATAATGAGCTTGATCGACAAAAATATTTTCAATTGTATTAAATTTTTGCAATATGAGTTGTGGGAATGGTTTTTTTTTAGTTTATATTATCAGAATCGTACAATTTGTTGTAAACTTTGTAAACTTATTCATAATTAGTTATACACTGGTGCATATTATGGAGAACACATTTTCAACTTGTTGAAAAAAATATGAAAAATCCTACTGGCTGGCTGAAAAATACAATAAACCTATATTTGCAAGCTCTGACCTCCAATAATAATTTTTTTGCAGATGTGGCATCTGTGTTCATTTATATAATTATGTTCTCAACATTCGTATAAATTTTCAGTTCTATCTGATTTATGTTAAGCTTGAATGTCTATTTTGACCGGATTACCAACTATATTATATTAAGATAATTGATGTAAATCATAAGAAAAATCTATCTGAGAATTAAACCCTACGGAATATCCATAGCATTGCGTTCCCCCAAATATCTTCCTTAAAGTTACTTACCGAAGTCAATTTGAAGAGGACAGTCATCGATAACTTCTTTTTCTGTTAACAAGTCTACCAAAACTGATCTGTCTGCATTCAGGCAAATATTATGAGTGAACGAACCATTGTATGTGTAGACGTTTTTATTTACGACGACACTGAAAATTAATTCTTATTTTGAAAGTGTTTCACTGTGAGCATTCTATTAATATATTTTCAATTAAGTTGTTTATTCAGATTAATTTAAATACAAGAAACTAGGTGCGAGTTCGATCATGAATTGTGTATGCGTGTCGAGCACATCCCAACAGTTTTCGAGGATAAATAATTATTAGTAGAAATTGCCAAAAATAATTTTAAAAAATCAGTTTGTAGGAAGTCTCAATTTACATTTTGGATACAAGACTTAATTAATAATTGCGTGGCTACAATTTGAACTTGAAGAAATAGTATTTTTATAAATTTTAGTAAACACATAATTAAGCTGTCTTAAACAGGACAGTTCGTCTGAAGAAAGTGATGTCCAAAATAACTAAAAAATACGTGCTGTAAATGTTTCATTTGTTGAAAGTAAAGTCAGAACCTAATTCTTTATCCTCGTGTTTTCTTTTATCCTTTGCCTTAAAGGCTTGTTTGTTTCCAAAGAATTTATATGTCAAACTGTTTTCCATAAATTATTATACAAAAAAAAAACCAATAACCAATATGATCCTATCATTTTAAATGTAATATCTATTTGTTATACTCACTTGTAAAGTTTTGTAGAACTGTCAATCAATCCATATATTGTTACATTAATCAAATCCACTCTCTTACAATCAAGTGGAAGTTCTATCTTGTCTATTGAATAAGGGTTAATATTTTCAATGGGTAATTTTGATGCCTCTTTACTTTGATACAACTGTCTGAAACCTTTTTCCTGTTCTTGCATACATTGAATATCGTCGAGACGACATTTAGTTGGAGGTGCTGTAATAATATTTTATTATTCATTATTAAATATTATACCTTCACATTGTAAAATGAAATGTATTGAATTACCTCCTAACTAACATACGAGTAGACAAAATTTTACATAAAGTGAAAAAAACGTTTAGTTTCCTGAAAACTTCATAATCAATAAATCTATTTGTATAGAGAATATATACAAATATGCTAAGTTAAGAAAAGCTAAGTTATATCAAAACACGCAGAAATAGACCTTAAAATCAATAGCATAAGAATGTAATTTTTACCAAAATTATTAGTTAGGAGGTATTGTCACTTCGCCGTCGATATGTAACTTAGCCCAGGTTTATACTCTATGGGAGGATTTATGAGATTTGCAGTTTCATACTTTGTTTTACACTCATAAATTCTCCAGTTCCCTTACAACATTGTTTAGGTTAGTAAGGGATGCCAGAACCCATGCCAGAACCTATTTCCGTATTTCCAAATCACTTACTCTTCATCCTAAATCCTAGGCAACGGTAATCTTCTAACATCAAGTAAACAGTTAGCGTAGAACTTTATATTTTAAAAAAAAATCACAACTTTACCACAAATTCATGTGCGACTATAATATGTTAAAACTTACATTCACAATTGTCATTGCAATAAATTTTATTTGGAACAATAATTGTTATCACAAAAAACAACAACGTCTTTAAAAACATTTCGGACTAATTTAACAAATACCACACGCAAAATAACTCAAGTAAAGCGTTTCTGTCACCTTTATACGTTTTTATTACGTGGGCAGTAACAAGTTGATGGCAAAATGAACGCAGTTGTTTCAATAAAATACGTTTTAATTTATATTCGTAGCTTTGCAGCTGCGTATGCAAATAAAGTCTTATTATTTGTTCAATATTATGTGGGCAATTACAAAGTTTAGACATTGACGGCTAGGCAATTTGCTTCTTAGTCAAATTCGCCATATAGGTATGATGCAGTAATGGTATCTTTCATTTTAGTTACTGAACACATAAGCCGTTATAAATTCACATAACTTAATAGTTACTAATATACTATTATTCATTCTTAACTGCTTACATAAATAAAGTCAGCAGGTTCTTCTCTCTGCAGCACCAATTGTAAGTAATTTATAAAAAAACATAAACATACATATACTCGTATACATATAAGGTGTTTATCTTGATCTGATATAGCATTCGAAAGAATAAAACACATTTTAATACCTAGGATACCTAGGATATATTTTTCCCATGGTCGTTGCTTAGATTTCTCCTTAAGATTAAATTTGAATCAAAAATTTTTTCCACATTTTAAACTGTGTATATAAAAATCAATAAACTTAATTATCAAGACATTGGCACAAATGCAAACAGTGTTAAGTAATTTAAATTATCTAAACGTAAACAAAGTTGAAGTAATATAGTATAATACGCAGACGAAGTCTCGGGCAAAAGCTAGTTTACATTAAATTGAACCATTGCAACAATAAAATGTTATTGGGAACAATAAATGTTCTAACAAAATACAACAATGTCTTCAAGAACATTTCGGTATCAAAATTTAACAAACACCACACGCTAAATAACTCAGGGAAAACAGTTTATGTCACCTTTATATATATTTTATTTACGTGGACAGTAACAAGTTGATGGCGAAATAAACACACTTGTTTCAATAGATTTTTGCAAATTTTGAACAGTTAAAATGAATAGGTTTTAATTCGTGCTTGTATCAATGTGCGAATGCAGTCTTTTTATTTGTTCAAACGGTTATAAATAAACATTACTGCTATTACAAATTAAGTAAACAGTTTCGTATGACTGATGCTTATTTAGTAATTTATCAAAGTGATCTGTTTTATTTTTATAATAGGGAAACTTTCGAGATTTTTGTTTGTTTGTTTCGCTTTAAAGCCTTAACTACTCAACCGGTCATCACCAAATTCATCATCATTCATCGTGAAATTCAATCGTTCATCATCAAAAAAACATTGATCATCATCATCATCAATCAAACATCCAATTCAATCATTCATCATTAAATTTTGCAAATAAGTTGTCAAACATACAGAAAAGGACATAGGGTACCTTTCATTCAGAATAACCTGTTCCCGAGGGATCGATTGAAAACACAAAAAATGTATGAACAAAAAATAATGAATAAATATTTAAGTCCAGTGTTGATTTTATTTATTTTTCAACGCTTAATAAAAAGGAGCGCTTATCTATACACTAATATTATAAAGAGGAAAAATTTGTTTGTTTGTTTACATTGAATAGGCTCAGAAAATACTGGACCGATTTGAAAAATTCTTTCACTGTTTGGAAGCTATATTATCAGCGAGTAACACCAGGCTATATTTTATAAAATTACGCGGGCGAAGCCGCGTGCAACAGCCAGTTAAAAATAAGTTGCCTATTAAAACAAGCAATGTTATAGAGGTTGCCAGTACGTTGCTGTCCTTAGGATGTGATAAAAAATAAAGTAGGTCACTTCTTAAGTGACCTCCGCCTCACAGGCTGCCCAATTTCTTACTCCAAACAGACAGACCCTAAACAGATTCTTCTCAGGGAATACAACAATTACCATCTGCAAAGCAGAGTACCAAAATTATGACATTAAAATAAAATAAAAATACTGTTCGTATGGCTTTCCCTCAGATAAACACGGCGGCAGATCCCCCAACAAAATACAAGTTAAACACCTGAATGCTATTTGCGCCCGATAAAAGGTGGTATCCGGTTACTGCACTCTCGATTTACTAAATGGGAAAACAATACAATGCGATATTTACCACGTTAACAAATAACGTTTCACTTTGTTATAAGATCCAAGTTCATATATGACGTCCATTGGTTTAGATATTTTCATCACAGCTTCGTTTCATCTTATGGTTTACACCTGCCATGTGTCAATTAAAGTCTCAATTAAATGAAGACAATAATTCATTTTTCTCTATTGAAATTAATAGTTGCCAGAAACAATCCTTGTATAACTTTATGTTAAAAATACCTTGTCACCTGTTCACGCCTTAACTACTCAATATCATGAAAAATTTTGCAAACAGAAAAGGACAAGGCCTGACAAAACTGTAACCTTATGTAAAATATTATACGGAATATCCAAAATTAAATAAATATTACTTTAACATTTTATACTTTACAGAAATACATAAAAAAAACATCAAAATAATATATATTTAATATCGAATAAAAGTTAAAAATTATTGACTAAGAGCAAAAATTCAATCTATTGAAATGCCCGCGACTTCGACCGCGATTCTTTTCCTAAGCGTTGAAAAATAAAAAAAACAACGGGTGGTTAGCGCAACGTTAAAGTTAACTACAGACAGCGAATTAATTTTTTTATATATATAATATATATAAATAAATGTCAAACAGTTTAGGCTGTTGTTTCAATCACTGTCGACTGTTGATCGATGTATGTAATTATCAAATAAATTCCCTCTTATAAAAAGAAAAAAACGTGTCGTCGAAAAACGGACTCGTATCGGTCTTCAGAAAACAACAAACCACTTTGATAAATTGCTAAATGCGTTTCAGTCGTTCGTAACTGTTTACCAACTTAATTAGTAATAGCAGTTACGTGGATTGATAACCACTTGAACTAATAATAAAATGTCCTCCGCATACGTAGGTCCATTGCTACGAATTTTGGAAACCTATTCAACATTTGCAAAATTTATTGAATCAGCTGCGTTTATTTTGCCATCAACTTCTTACTGCCCACGTAAAAATCTATAAAGGTGGCAGAAACTCATTCTCCTTGGTTATTTCGCGTGTGGTTTTTGTCAAAAAATATTCATCAAAATCTTCAAAAATGTTCTTGAAGACGTTGTTGTTTTTTGTGATAACATTTATTGTTCCCAATAATATTTATTGTTGCAAAGGCAGATGTGGATGTAAGTTTTATCGTATCGTTCGGCAGGTAAACTGACAGTTCACTTAGTGTTAGAAGGCTACCGTTGCCAATTAACCTAAACAACGCCATAGCTAGTTTTATCTAATCAATAGGCTAAGAGGACTTTAAACTCATAACTCCTCGTAGAGAGGAGCAGCCCGGACTAGGAGTGGCAGATATATGAAAAGGATATATTTAATAATCTGTTTTTTAATATTATAAATGCGAAAGTATGTTTGGATGTTTGTAACTCTTTCACGCAAAAACTACTGAACCGATCACCATTAAATTTTGCACACACGTTGTCTGGGACACCAGAAAGGACACAGGGTACCTTTCAACGTTCAACGCGGACGAAGTCGCGGACACCAGCTAGTAAGGGATAATACAATATTGTTACAGTACCTCCAACTAAATGTCGTCTCGACGATATATACTGTATGCAAGAACAGGAGAGAGGTTTCAGACAGTGGTACCAGAGTAAAGAGGCACCAAATTTCAACATTGAAAATATTAACCCTTACTCTTTAGACAAGATAGAATTTCCACTTGAGGGTAAGAGGGTGGATTTGATTAATGTTAGAATTTATGGATTGGGCGACAGTTATTTAAATATTTACAAGTGAGTATAACAAGTAGATATTACTTTTAAAATGACGGGATCCATCTCACATTACGAGTTTGTTCTTTTGTTTATAGTAATGGATGGATGGTTGTTTAAACCCAAAAATAAATCGAGAATTACTCAAAACAAAAAAAAATTGTATTCGTGAAAACTTCTTTAGGCGATTTAGGCATTTTTGAGATGGGAAAAACCATTGAACTCGCGACACTGTTACCGTAACCGACACTTCTGTATATATAAGTATGTACATATATTGTGTATGTACGTAGATAGATACACATGCATGTTGGCATTTTTTGAAATGAGAAAAAACCATTGAACTCGCGACACTGTTACCGTAACCGACACCTATGTATATAAGTATGTATTTTGCTGACGATTCAAAAAATACACACGTAACTGTTCAAGTTTTCACTTCTGTCGGCACTCTCGGAGTGACACTGTTTTTTTTTTTTTTTCTAACTGTATTTTTATATTCTTAATTGTGGTAGTTCCTAAATAAAATGTGTCGATTGTTAACAATATTATTATTTTTCAGTGTCGTTATAAATAAAGACATATACTCGTACAATAATACGTTAACCCATAATCTTTGCCTGCACGCAGACGGATCTGTTTTGGTCGACTTAATAACAGGAAAAGAAGTTATCGATGATTGTCCCATTAAAATTGACTTCAGTAAGTAATTGAAAGAAAGAGATCATCAAGAACGCAATGCCATCGGTATTCCTCAAGGTTTAACATAATTATAGGACACTTTTTATCCTGCAAAAATATTAGGATCCTGTGGAATTTCCAAAATAATCGTATAGCGCGTAAGAAGTCGCGGTCACAGCTAGTATGAAGTGTTTGTTTGATAGAACGCTTTTAACTTTACACTTAAGTAACAGTTGGGTTTTAAAAATCATTATACAATTTCAAAGCCATTCAATTCTTGGGGATGGTTTAATAAACCGAGAACAGCCAAAATGTGATGCCTTAGACAATTTCAAATAAAAGGCACGTGAAACCGCAGGACACAGTTTATTTATAATTGCTAAAACTAGCAGCATCATTAAGTTGAATAAAATATATCAAAAACGATCTTTTGTGAAATAAAGGATTTTTAAAACTTTACAAAAATGAAATAATTTTCTAATTACATTCACAAATACATTGCAATTGCAAAGATGCAAAGTAGGTTACTTTATTAATTAAAATCGTCTAAAATTATAAACTTACAAAAATTTTCCTGTATATATTTGTTCCCTGGTATTTTTAAGAATAAAATTAGTTTAAAAAAGAAAAAAAAATGAAACTGTCCACTGTTTTCAGACAAAGCCACTGCTTGGAATAGCTTGGACGCTGTAAAAATTAACAGATGCGATGGCAAAGCTTACTTAAAGACCTATAAGTTTAATTCCTTGGTCGGAGCAGGAACTGGAGTCATAAGAACAGGTGTTTTCTTTATATAAGTGGATTTTTTTTTATTAGTTGTAAGCTATCTATTCAAACTGTTATCATGTAATAATAATTGTAAGTTTCCCTAAAATAAAATAAATAAATTATATTGGTAGCTATTTAGAACAACGCTTCTTTACTGTAGTTATAAATCTCAATTTAAAGAACCTCACATAGCTAGGCTCTGCTAGGTGCCTAGCTTTCTGGCCTAAATTAAATAGCCTAAGGATTATTTGAACACAAAGCATAAACGACGTAGAAAATACGGCGCTTACAACCTTTTCATTGCGAGAAATTTACACATAGCAGCGATCTAATTTAGCATGTTATATCGAATAATTAGACTTTATAATTGCTTCAGCGCTGCAACGTATAAAGATTTTTTTTTTACTTAATTTTTTATTTATTTATTTAGATTACATACAGCCATAAATTTAAAAAATATATATTATAGATTATATACAAATAGGCCTGAAGAATCATAAAAATTATATTTTTACATTTATTTATTAATTAAAAAAAAATAATAAGATCAAAAAAGAAAAATTCGCTAATAATAATAATAATAATTCGCTAATTTTCTTTTTATAAGAATTCAAATTGTTGGAAATTATGTCATTATAAAGTTGTAAATATTATGAAAACTGAACAAAAACTTGTGTACTTAGGAGAGCTTCTCTAGTAAATGAGTACCAATATATCTCAATATTTTCCTGTCCTGTATAATTTTTCTGTAACTAGACGACGACGGTAAACGTTTACTAGATACATTGGTCTGGGCTGACTTATCTAAGTCATCCTGTCTGTCGTATTATACATTCACACACACATACACTCACACATTTTATTTTATTCTACTACATACAGATAGTATTTATTATCTAAATTAGCCTAAGATTTATGTGCGGTATTGAGGAGGAGGAGGAGGAGGAGGAAGAGGTCCTACACCTTTTTTGTACTTAGGCTTAAGAAAGTTAATAAATTATTTTGTATTTGTATATTACAGAAAACTAATTAGTGTGTGTGTGTTTTTTTTTTTTCACAGGTTTAAAAAGAGTCGAAGAGAACTTGAATCGAGTGGAACAGGCTTATTTCGGAAAAGTACTCCTAGATAGTGTAGTCAAACTCAGCACTCAAGTTGTATACAACAATTACGAGATATTGGCAGCCAGTGCTGATCTTGACAAACTTTTTGAGTAATATCAGATCACCGAAATTCGACATGAACATTCATCATAATTTAAAAAAATATTTATATGTATAACTAAAATTAACTTTTGTATTTATAAATTTTAATATGTCTAACCTTGTAATAAATAGGCTATATAAAAATTTAACTCTTTTTATGTATTACTAAAATGTTACATGCTGTAAGGTTAGCTAATAAATAAATTTAAAAAAAAATCGTTTTTAACTTAGGTATATAAATTTTTGTAGAAAATTGGTAAAAACTTTGCTCATATACGAGTAAGCTTATTGTTTTAGCTAATAGAAATATCCTACCTAATAAATATATTGAGCAAATCTGTGTAGTCTTTATTGGTCGATATTATTAAGTGAGCCGGGATTACCTGCCATAAGCCACCATAACGAGCGGCGTACGTGACGCCGCTACCTTCACCTTTACTTAGCGGTTTAAGTAATGGCGGTTGGCGGTACTGAGCTAAATGGGGCTACATGATTGAAAGAAAAAGGCCAAAAAAGTTACACCGTTTCAGTGAAACTGTGAAAAATCATCTTAAATTATAGCACATTAGCTGGTGCCCGCGACTTCGTCCGCGTTGAACGATGAAAGATACCCTATGTCCTTTCTTGTGTCCCAGACGATGTGTATGCAAAATTTCATGGTGATCGTTTCAGTAGTTTTTGCGTGAAAGAGTTACAAACATCCATTCATCCAAACATACATTCGCATTTATAATATTAGTACGGATATCGTACCATCGGATTTAATAAAAGGGAAAAGATTCTAAAAATTTGTAAAAGCTCTAAAAATCCAAAGTTAGTATTTATTTTATAAAAAGTAAAATAATTATTCATATTGAAAATCTTTCTCTATCTCCGAGTAAAGTGTCAAGTAGGCTAACCGCCATTTAAAGTCACTGGTCACCGGCAATGATGGAGCTGATATAATAATATATACCTTTGTTTGTACGGTAAAAGTCCCAAACATTAAAAAGAAAATAATAAAAAAATTCGTCTATCGAAGGATGCATAATTTAATAAAACATAAAATTATTTCTAAAAATAACTAATCAACACTTTACTTGTAGTTGGTGAAAGAGGTCCCTTAAGATTAGAAAATTTTATAAAATGTATAAAAAAATTCCAATATCAAAAAACTTTAAAATTTTCACATTACTTTTTGACAATGTAAATATGAAATTTCGTTGTAAAACATTATTGACATTGTCAACATAAAAACATAATATTGTAACACATTTTTAATTTACATAATATTTTCAATATAGCTGCACACTTATTACATAAATATCTTAACATTTAAAATATGCAGTCGTATGTATATTAATGTTTAATTATGTTTTTCTCACCTATACTAAATATACAGTCTGGAAATTATTTCAAATGTCATAAGTCCTATTCTGTGGGTGACTTTTAACTTGCCACAAACAATGATACGAACTATCGTCTCACTTTCAACCTTATTATCCAGTCAATAGAGACGTAGACGACTGCGTTTGCTGTTGGCGGTCCCCCACTTCCTCTGTAGAAATATCTGAAGACTAGTGACGTTTAATCTTGCGTGCGACGCGCCCGCCGGCCGCGCGTATCACTCGCCACCCGTAATTAGGGAAGGGAATTGCTTGTATCGATAAACTAAATATTGCTACCTGTTACGTTTCTGTGATTCACATGATTTGTTATGCAATATTGTTGACAGATGTAATGAAATTTGAAATTAGTTTTTGTCTATGAGTTATATGTTTAAATAGTGTATGGACTAAGTATATGAATGTAAATGACTGCAATAATTAAATTTATATGAGAAAAAAGACAAAAATATTTGTAGCCCCTGATAAAATAAAATGAAATAGAATAAAATAAAATGCTATTTTTACTTACATCTCGAAACCCTAATTAATTTGTGAACGCTATTCATTTACTAAAAATGTATATACGTAACATTTTTTACTTAACTTATTCATTTATAACTTCATTTCATTTTCTCCAAAATGGCATTGTAAGGGTTGAGTGTATACTTATTTAATTGAGAAAAATTTCAAATAGCATCATAGGATGTTTAAAAAAGTTTTGAGTTACAGTTCAAATATCGATATTTTTCTATCGACATTTCCCATCCTTGAATCCGTACGTCTGCAGAAATTCAATTAACATTACCTCCAGTCGCGTGCACCTTTATTTCCGTTCGGAGTCACTTAGCTCCCCCCCTCGACCATTGGCGGGGGGGAGGGGAAAGAGGAAAGCCGTGGAGAGGGGGCTAAGACGTCAGTAATGAGGTCCGGTGATCGTTTAGTTTGTAGGTAATGGCTTACGTGAGGCAGAAGTTTTTACTTAACCGTGGAATAACCGAGACCTTTCTTACTAAATGGTGTGAAAACTATATAGCGAAACTCGATTAAATAGGATCTAAGCTATGCTAGGGGTATGTACAAGCGCAATATACATAGTCAGTGACTTGTTAACTTAGTATCTATGAAAATAGAGAAGAATTACCAATAAAATACAATAAATTAAATAACTGGCTAAGTAATTTCGAATGTATACAAATAAAGTAATAATAACCATCAATATACTACTATAATAAATGCGAAGGTTTTTGATGATGAACATATGGATGTTTGCAACTCTTTCACTCAAAAAACTACTGAATGATTTATAATGATACTTTACACGTAATTTATGCATCAGAATTAATCTAACTTATAATTTTTTAACATACGCGGGAAAATTGTATCTTAACTAATGTAAATTAATAGGAATTTTTAAGGTAATATAAATTATAAAAGCTCTTTTTTGTATTTATAGGTAAAAAATTTAATAGAAAAATGAAATTTTAATAAACAAATGTTTTATTTATTGCTGTAATATAAACAATAGATAAATAACTTATATGAGAGTGTATCATAGCTTTGAAGTTAATATCCCAAAATTACAAAAAGACAAAGCTTAAAAATTAAAAAAGAAAAAAATTAAAAATTAAAAAAAAGCTCTAGGACTTATTCCATTTCAATGATTTTATATTAATGTTTATAATAAGTTATAATAGTTAATTATTATTAATGTTAATATATTTAATGGCTATATTTAGTATAATTATATACACATTTAAATAAAACTTCAAATTAATGGTGTTGCCAAACTAAGACAATGTTATATGACTCATAACAGTTGGATTGGTCATTCAGCGAAATTTAGAAATTCGATGTAACATAAAAGCTCAAAAGGTACATCGAAACCCCAATTTGATAGTATATCTCGTTCCCTACTGTAATGGAACCCCTTCCTTCAGCCCACATTGGATAACAACTTTTCCACCTTGAGGAATTCCTATCTATTCTGATAATCTTGACATCCATCCGTCTACTTCAAAGGAGTTTTTCTTTGCGGTCATTGTTATAACTAAAATTGAACGGATTTTTCTACGTGTTTTCTTTGTTAAACTTAAATAGAAAATACTTTTTTTTAAAAAAAAGATTCTAAATATAGTTTCACTTTCGTCGATTTGTTGAATTATTCTTGCTCCATTATTGTGGATAACTTCAATTATTGTTATACTTTAATACATTGTTTTACTAGCTGGTGCCCGCGACTTCGTCCGCGTTGAACGATGACAGGTACCCTATGTCCTTTCTGGTGTCTCAGACAACGTGTATGCAAAATTTCATGGTGATCGGTTCACTAGTTTTTGAGTGAAAGAGTTACAAACATACTTTCGCATTTATAATATTAGTACGGATTATACAATGCTTTATATAATTATTTTACAATAATTAATTAATTTCATAATTTAAAAAAAATGGCTAATAATTTATAAATTCAATTTTAAAATTAAAAATATACTTGTCTTAAGTACTTGAAGCATACAAACTGGTAACAAGTCAAACAATATATGCACAGGTATGATATTTTTAGTGCAACACTGTATTGAAAACTGGCAGCATATTTCCAGATCTCCCGGAGCGAGGCGGACGCACGGCGGGCTGTGCGCTAGTGATGTAATGTAAATAGCTCAATAATTCATCGATATACGCTAGACGCCAGACTGCATAACTCAACCTGTGTCAAGTTCCGAGTGCTGGGACGATTTGCATTTTGTCGATAGATTTCGTCTTTGCATAATTCAAACTTGGCGTACTCTTGTAAAATCCATTTTAATAACTTTTTGATCGCTTAACTAGTAAGTTTAAATTTAATTTATTTCACATTTAAGAATAAATTATTTATTTTAATTATTTTAATTTAAGGCCTGTTAAAATGCGTCTCTCAATTAAAGTCAATACTTTAAAAGAGTTTTATTTATAATTGTTAATTAGTACAATTTTTTAAATTTTGCTGAAAGCGTACGAGTATATTTCTTCTTTATTTAAATCTGTAAATTTTGTGATTAATGCTTTGTTTAATCTTTAATTAATAGTTAATATAACTACTGTATTTTGTGAAGTGAGCCTATTTAAGGTTAAGGTTAAGACCTCGATTTTAACTAATTTAATGTCTGGTCAGGACGACTGCCCTTGTATACGACCCATAGTCCCAATCTTGTGCTAAATATATAAAATATAAAAATATATAAAAAAATTTAAATTTAATATAATTAAATTTAAAAAAAAAACAACACAAAATTGTATAAATTTGTTAATAATATTTTGTCATATTGTTTGAGTTCGTGAATATAATGCAATTCAGGCATAAATAAAAGTCATAGTATGCAATTTGTATAATATTTCAAATACTTATTGTCGATAACAATCTGAAGTATTTACGTCTTTATAATATTTATATAAATAGCGACGTTGTATCGACATTTGACAGCGCATCACTATTATTTCACACGGGTTCGTGACAAATGTTATGGAGTCACTCGACCCAGCGCGACTTCAGTTTGTCTCTAAACACACAATTTCACTCTTATTTCGGTAACTAATGTACCGGTTACGACATATTTTTACTTTTACCCGCTACTCTACGCTTTAACAATTGCTATTAAGGCATCTAAAAAGTAATGGTACTGTTACTATTTCATTTAAGGGACTGTGAGCACTTTTGAAGTCAGGTACCTACATACATTTTAATGGAAAAAAATTAGCTCTCAGTCTATCATTTCAAGTTAAATAAAAGCTTAGAATGGCTACGTGAAAACAATATATTATAGCTTCATATATTGTAAAAACTAATTTCATTTCAAAATGTTTCACAATAATACTGAAAATATTTTTGTTGAATATTTTTAAACAAAATAACTTTTTTCGGTGAGTTAGCAATTTTTTAAATAGTTTTATAAAAAACATAGTTTTACATTTTTTTCAATTAAAATTTAATGGAAATAGACGTTAATTAAACATTTTGCAAACGTTTAATAGAACACCTTAATCTACACAGAATCTCATTGTAAGAACGACATTTCTCTTAATATTAATCAACGGTGTAAAGGCTACCACAGACGCAGGTAATTCAGATACAACATTATTTTAAGAATATATCTTTTTGAATGAAATTTTGTAATTCTTCAATATTTTTGGCATTAAAACAAAGTGAATATTAAACAAGATAATATTCCATATAGATGGCTAAATATAAATAATTATGGAGCCATTATTTATTAGTGTCATAAAAATATTGTTGTAATTTAAATTCTTACATACGCACTAAGCGTTCTTATGATTTTTCGAATCTTTTGGTCGAGCATTTATGAGTTCGATTTTTAGCAAAGTCTAACTATTTCTAAGCTTGATACTATACCATTTTTTTTGTTAGTCTGAATAATGTTATGAATTTTAATCAATCTTTAAATTAGTACTTATATATTTTTTTTTATTTATGGTATGATTTACTTATTAGTTTTGTTTTATAAATGCCAAAAGAAAATATATAATCTCTAGATCTACTAGATCTGTTAGGTCATACAAACCGATTTCAATTTCAATTGCTTGTACTAATTATAATTAATTGTAAATCGGCGGAGGTAAAGCGTGAATTGGCGGCTATATTGTTTAGATGAGCGGTTTTCTATTTGTTATCTTTTTGTTATTGTTTTATTTTATTATATTTCATTCTTGTCATTTAGATATAGTTATAACAGTTTAAATGCCTTTGATTTTGATCTTTGTTGCTTGCTTTCAGTTATTTTTTATTGTTTAGTATAGTTTAGTTTAGTTGCCATGCGTGTGTTATCGATCGTCTTAATTTCTAGTTTATCTGTGTATGCCTTAAATTAGCCTTTTGTTACCTATACCTATTGTAAGTTTTTTGTTTGTGCTGTTGGTGTACCTTTTGGAAAATAAATAAATAAACTATAATATCATGTATATGGGGGTCAATTATAGGAAATCTACGACATTCATAATTAATAGCTAGATACATATATAAAATGCATATAAATGTTAAATATTAAAACCGCAGCGTATAACATGGCCTTCTGTAAACACCTTTACGTAAGTGCGCGTTCTCACTTTTGTTTGAGGCAGCAGATTTGTGAACGCAGTCGGACTGCTCTTAATTAATTGGCTTGCATTCGTTTGCATGAATTAACCAGGTATTCGAAAGCACCCCTCCGAATTTCTCAGCCCCTCAAACGGAATTTTTAAAGGGCTAAACAGAATTTTAAAAAAAACTGAATTAAGATTTTCTTCACATTAGGAATAAATATTATTCTTTTATTAAATAAAACATTGATAACTTTCAACAGTTCGGATGTAAAAAATACAAGTAAATAACATTATTCATTATGCAAAACAAATTACATACATAATTTTTATAATATTATGAAACAAAGTACCCCGCTGCGTCTGTCTGTCTGTTTGCCTGTATATAATACATTTATTACAACAACTGTGCCCCATTTTCTACAAAAAATTAATCAAACCATCTCTCGTGTCGACAGTTTTATGTCTTTAAATTCTAAAACTATTGTGGAATATTTATAATGTTTACTAGAATTGAAAGTCTTTGCAGGCGTCTCCGTTTTGAGACAAAGTTCGCCGAGCTTATGTTACGTAACGTTACACAGAAACTCCGTCGCCTGCCACAAGTCGCCGCGGCGGATTGTACCGGATCAGGTGGACCGGATTATTCCGGTTCGGAGCCGCCTGAACCGGATCAAACACGATTTTAGACTTAGAGCGTAAGTTTCGAGGTTCCGAAGGTGTATGGAGAGGTGTATAAATGTTACGTACAATATACACAATTGGCTCTTAAAGTATTCCTACGTTCCTCTATTATACAAAAAAACGGACATTGTGTCTTAACTATAATAATTAGACAGACCTATTGCTTCGTGAAGTTATTTTTGCCTACTATATTTAATCATGTAGTAAGCAGGTACATTATTTTTAGTAACACCAATATTTTTCGCAGCGGACGCCAAATGATGACTTTTTGCCTATAAAAGTATCATGTAAATAAATATAAATTTTTTTTAAATTAATTTAATATTCAATATATTAATTTTATACCTGTATTAATTGAGTTAATCTCTTTTGGTTAAAATTTTTCAATTAAAAATTATTGATTAAATTTAATTATTAAATTTTGAAAAACTTAATACATTAATCATCAATTGGTTAAAATTTTTTAATTAAAAATTATTAAATTTAATTATTAAATTTTGAAAAACTTAATATCATTAATCATTCATAAAACGTACACGTTTTCGAGGTAGATAGGTACTCATATCTCCCCAGTGTACTCTCCAAAGCAAAAGTTTATAAACACAAGTCACCTGCCCCGTTTTCATATTTTACATTAATCTGTCAGCCGGGAGCGGGAGCGAGCTGTCGCAACTTTGCTGCCATTGTCCTCTCTCCCTCAGGACCTAATCGTTACAATACACTATTTTGTAATATTACCTGTAAACAGCAACAAATCATGGTGTCTAAGGGGCACTGGCTCGTCAATTCACCCTGTATATGGCACATCACTCGACTTACACATCAGTGTTGCCACTATACAGTGTACGCAAGACAGCGTATATAACTATATTTAATAGTTATATCTATACACAAACACTAGACCAACGGAAATACATGACTTAGTTTCAACAGAGCCTTCTCTCGCGAAAAGGTAGCGGAACTTGATATGGCGTTAGCATTCTTGAATTTTCTTGATAGCTTAAGGTGTTTCTTGATTTATCAAAAATGTTCGTTTGTCTACTATTTAATTAAATAATATTCTAAGGGCCTCTTTCACCAACTACAAGTAAAGTGTTGATTAGTTACTTTTAGAAATTTTATGTTTTATTATATTATACACTCGGTTACTGCATCCTTCGATAGGCGATTTTTTTTTTATAATTTTCTTTTTAATGTTTGGGTCTTTTACCGTACGAACAAAGGTATATATCAGCTCCATCATTCCCGGTGACCGGTGACTTTAAATGGCGGTTAGCCTACTTGACACTTTACTCAGAGATGGTGAAAGAGGCCCTAACTGTAGAATAAAATGTGGGTAAATTACTTTTCCATTGATGTTCTGCTTTTAATTTAAAATTAGTTTTTTTTAATGTTTATAGTTAAAATATAAATTATTATTTAATACAACATCTGCTTCATAATTTCATATTTGTAATTTAATTTTGTCTAATATGTTATTTTATTTTTAAATATCTATTTTATTGTTAA
This sequence comes from Synanthedon myopaeformis, assembly GCA_944738685.1. Taxonomy (NCBI): domain Eukaryota; kingdom Metazoa; phylum Arthropoda; class Insecta; order Lepidoptera; family Sesiidae; genus Synanthedon; species Synanthedon myopaeformis. The sequence goes on along the minus strand of OX122921.1, from coordinate 11,047,569 downwards.
ATCAGGACACGATCCACTTGATAATGGGTAGTTCTTTTCTTAGCCTAATAAGATAAAATTAAGTAACCAAAAAAAAATTACAATATGCAAATATCGTTTTTAATGTGTCTTATTATTATATTATTTATGTTGTAAAAATTCGTCAATTTTAAACGCTAAAAGCACCTGTTACTTTTATAATTATAATAAAAAACATTCATTGCGTAATTTCCTGAGAAAAGTTTTCAAGTTAAAGTGAAAACGAGTAAAGTATAAAGAGAATGTTAAGAAAGTGTCGTTTGGTGGTAACTGGCAAGGTAATGATGTCAAGCGAATTGTATCCGGAGCGGAGCCACCCCTGAAAGGACAAATTGAAATTATTTTTTCATTAAAATACCCAACTTTCAAGTTTCCAGGTGAACTTCTATAAACACTCGTTTCAAGGAAGTTTTTGATTGGCGCCACCTTCGAGGCTTTGTGGCTTCGTAATTTAAATTGTACTAAATTATTTTTAAATTTTCAAATATTCATGTGATTATAAAATGAGAAATTGAACTTTTCAAATTTGACTCTGGTCTGGATCCTTGCAGAAGACAGTATTTCGTGAAATAACAGCATATACTAGAGCCTATTTTTTCTAACCTTTCCTTAATCCTAATAAAGTCGGCATTTGAAGAACTTATGGAGTTGCTTGTGTTAATACGTGACAGTAGCCATCTACCATCAAATGGACTGTCAGCCTGTCTGATGACCTTAATATAAAAACAAATAAAACGCCACTTCACAACCCTGGAAAATGAAAAATACTTGTCGTGATAAGAATTTGGAGGCTCTTCTACTTTATCAGTTTTCAAAGATACCTTACAAGAAAATATTACGCTTCGTTTATGGTGAAAAGACAAGCGAATGGGACAAGGGGGATCCCGCACGGTAACTAGGTCTCAAACCGACAGAGACATCTGTCGATTGCACTCAATTCAATAATACATCATCAAGATAGACGAGGGCCAAGTGTCCCCTGATCCCCTAATACCAGGGATCGCCGCTCACCTGCCCGGATTACGGGATTCGCGTTTATCCCGTGTCGCGATACGACACACTTTGCGTTTGATTTCCGGTATTTGTGGTAACATTCAACCCTGATTTACTTTGTCGTTTTAAAATAGCATTTTTATTTGTGTACGACTCCTAAGGATCATAATCGTGATGTTGAATAGCCTAGAAGCTACATCAAAAATTATGCTATCAAATGAAAACTGTTTTAATGTCGACTTCAGCTTCAGATATCCAAACTTTTCAACTTTACTATAAGTATTCAACTTTACTAAACACACAACAATAAAAATTAATTAAAAATTAAAGTGATTTAACTAAAATAGCTTTTATAAGGTAGCTTTATCTATTTCTATGAGGTTTCATTTCAAGGGAATAATGCCTTAACCAGGAGACCCCCCTTATCAGCTTAATAAAATATGTATAAAAAAACAAGTCAAGTGAAACATTTATTCTTTTTCTAGAAATAATTATTCTAGAATAAACACGCGCGAGTGACATGGGCCATTTTTAGTATTTAAATGTAATCTGGATACGTGTACTCGCCCTTGTGTACAAGGAGCTCAGAGTATCTCGACTCGCGCGAACTATGCGCGAGCAACGCGCGAGTCGAGATTCCGGCGAATGACATGCGTATCACGCGCAAAGGATTTCTCTCGCGCGTATCATGTGAACGCGTTTGTACGCCGTGTTCATATGCGCGTATGTACTCGCGCGTAATACGCCTCGTCTGAACAAGCTCTAATGGTGTGTATCTCAATTTTCCTTATGAAAATAGTAATTTAGTTAGGTTGGTATGTTCCGTCTGTAAATAAAACATGGCCACCCCTCGTTAGCGGCTTCGGCAGGTACGCGACGACGCGCTACGCTCTGAATAAACAATTAATTTTATTTTGTACCGTCTTGTTTGTCGCTACACTGCCTCACCGCGAGAATTTTAAAAGGAAATAATTAAACATCCTATATTTTTATTTGCTAGTACAAAATTACAAAATCGTATTGACGTATTGCAGAGACATTATTTTTTATTTTATTTTTTGAGATTCTGTGATAACTTAGCAGAGATTAGATTAGATAAGTTAGATTAGTTAAATTAGATAAGATAAGTTGCCGCCTTGAAATATTTTGCCTTATATAAATAAAATAAGGTTTGATAGGAAATAGGCTAAAGTGTAAGATAAGCTATAAAGCATATAAAAAAACACATAACAGCACAAGTGCTGTTATTTCACGATTGTCTTCTTTAATAGAATGATTTCTATTGTCTAATGGACTACTCAACGGCTTTTGATATATTTTTCACTTTTGGAAAGAGTGACAAACGAGGGAAAATGTACACAATTTATAGAAATAAATTGTTTCTGTGCAAAGCCGGGGGCGGATCGCTACTTAGTTAATAATAATAAAAACATATATATATCTACAATAGCAATGATTTTGTATATAAATTTGTGTGAATGTCTTATTTTTCGTAAGTCGTTAATTGTAGAGCGTGAGATATTTTATTAAGTTCTTATCACAGATAGGATAAAGCGATTCTACAGTAATCAGAAAACTGGTCAAGTGGAGTTCCTGGACCTGGAGCTTCTGTACAGGTGTTTGTAGATAGTTTTCGTTACACAATAAATTACAAAATTTGGAGAATGTATATAACCAAGGTATTAGTCGATTTAAAATTCCCTCTATTGGATGATTAAGGGATACATATAGATGGGCGATAGAGCTAAATATGTGTATATGAACGTTCGACAAATTACTATACTTATAGCCGTCCTTTATTCTCGTTTAACAGACATTTATTTAATAAAAAAAAAATACGGTCGATCCAGTACTCTGTGCCATATGTATAGGCGTACATTCACATCACACATTAAGTAAACACCAAACACCATGTCGTCTACTTTGCCAGCTATAAAAGAACTCTGACCTGTATCAGAAGAACCCTAGCCGGTAGGACAAAAAGAAACTTATAGCCGTGTCGGCAAAGCCAGGCACGAATATAATTATATAGATGAACGAACAAAGTCGAACGGATACTAAAAAAAACCGGATGATTTTGCCGATCGGGTAAACCGAATGAGAGTTGAACTTATATAGAAGGTACATCGGCTGCCTTATTATCTAAAAGCAGACGACTTGCGACCAACTTGCGACAGGCGAAAACTTTCTATCGATTTGTGCAATATTACACTAAATCGTGTTTTTGTTATCACGTAACTCATAACGAAGGTATGGTTTGCGATAAGGCCTCTTACGGACAATTATTTCTGTATGGCAGCACACGCGATCGCAAGTCATCTGCTGTTAGGTAATAAGGCAGCCGGTAGGCTTTATTGTTCAACAAAAATTGCCGAAGAAAATTTGTATAGCAACCCTAAGAGCCTAATAGCTCCCCTCAACCCTAAGGCTTGAGGGGAGCTCGGGGTATTATCTCATGTGCTTATAGAATTGAAATTTTGTCAGTATTAACACGAGCCAGTCAGTCAGGAAGGTTCAGTCGTCAGTCGGCCAGTGGGTCGTCAACCGATACTGGTACATTTGTATCCGTCTGCAAGTTTGGACCGGGTATTACTCTCCCGGCTAATCCGGGACCACTATTAACCGTTTCGGTTGAGAACGCAGGGACGGATTTCAATATTATTCACATATAAAAACGTATATTTTATTATGTGTTTATAAATATCATCGAATTGAAATTACTGATTATATGTGGAATGGGAATTCTCAACACAGGAGTGTTGACGTATTCGCCAAATTTCTTGTTTTGAGTAATTTTGTAGTAACTGATACGTGTTGTTATGTTTTGACAACTTTTTTAGGCATTCGTATTAATCATATATTCTTCAATTATAAAACTTATGAATACAATTTGTCATTTTACAATAAATGTTTCAATTTTCGAACTCAATTTTTTTTAGGTTCATGTTTGCTGTACGTTTAAACATTAATGAATATTTAAATACAAAGTAGGTACGTAATTAAAACTTACATTATCAATCTAATTAAACATAGACCGAAACATCTCCTATAAGAGGGTGGTTACTGCAGCCAAACTGGCTTCCCAGTTTATGAATGCACAGCACAACGTGCCTTGAGACAATCAACATAATATAATAACAACATTTTGTATTTTAATAACTTTTTATAAATTATTATTATTTTATAATTTTTTTTCTAAGAATTATTATAACATAGCTTCGAACGGGTTTACTCGTATAATATACAGCGTCTGATATCAACTTGAATATCAGTCTGCATTATAAAAATATTGAACATAAATCAAACACCTTTCACGATGTAAGCAGACAAGTTAAAACCCAATTCATAATTCATTCGCGTAAAATAATTTCTTTCAAATCCGCCCCCTTGTGACAAAGAAAAATTGAAACGAATAGAGTGGGACTCCAGAACAACCTGCTCAGGAAACCTTTTGTGCACTCGCGTAGACCCACTTCTTACTCTAAGCCCATAGAAATAGGTTTTCAAATTGTTTGCTGTGTATTTCAGGTTGTTGTTTTAACAGCAAGTCGCAAACTGAAAGCGAATAAGAAAAAATCAACTTTTTTAGATAATTCCTTATTAATTAGTCTGTACTTTAATAACTCTCTAGGATTAGGCTTGAAATTAGGCGATGTGCACATAATACTTACTCGTACAAAGATCACAGTTACATTTGCAAGTAACTTAGTGACCCGGCCCCGACTTCGCGTGGATGCGATTTTGTCTGTCTGCAAATTAATACACAAACCTTTCCATTGATAAAAACCGTATCACATAGAGAAGAAGAGCTATATCATTTCATGATATCTGTGATATCTCTATTTAATTATAGAAGATATAAATTCAAAAATAGCTCAGGCCTATGTGCAAATTTCTAAATACATAATTATGTTTTGTAAAATATACAAAAATATTAATAAAGTAGACAAATAAAATTTTAACATTAATAAAATACTAATTCTCATTTTATGTATTTATTTATTTTATTTTTACATACTGCGTTTTCGATTTTTATAGTGGCATAAAATACGTTTGTTTGTTTGTTACACGTGGACAGAATAGAAAAAAAAAAGTTCAGTTCATCTAAAAATAAAAAATCAATAAAAAAATAAATTAACTACTGACAAATATTATTACATAAGAAATAAAGATTGAATATATTGACGAAGTCGTAGTCAAAAACTTGTGCACATATATATATAAAATTAACAACACTAGTGGAAGTACTAGGTTCTACTGGAATTATCACTATACAAATACTTACGAGTAAGTGCTTATAAGTGTTGAATTTCCTAATAATAGGAATAATACTCCATTTAGTAGGAACACTTTTATTTATTTGTTCCTGCTAATGATTACATTGACATATATTTATAATGATTTTCTATTTGTTACAAAAATACCGACCCAGAGGCCCAGAGGTTGTGACCTATTTTTTTTTTTTCGAATAAGTATTTCTTGAATGCCTTGCTCATTTAATTTTCTAACACAAGTAATATAATTCCGCTGATTTTTTCAACTTGTACCCCAATCGAAGGTAAGTCAGGCAAGATGTCTGTCATTAATACAGTCGGACTGGATGAGTAATGGCAACCCTAGTCCGTTTTTCCTGTAAACGTCGGTATAATGCGGTTGTTAACTCGACTCAATAGGCTGATTCATTACAAAGAGATTTAGGAAATTGGAGATTGCAAATGATGTGTTTTTAGACATTTAAATATCTAAACATTAATATATTACCTGTACTGTTTAGAACAATTCTTTCAATATATCTATAAAGAATAGTTTTTCTCCTTACAAAGAAGGACAGTCTTTGCTCAATACTAATCTATACCTATGCCAATTGCCTCCCTTCTAATAAAGCTTCATTGAAATACCTACACGTAGGTGTAACTCGCATTATTAAGACACGGAAGTGTTATTGTAGAAAATAAATGACTCAAATGATGCCTTACTTCACTGTATACATAGTACTGTTTGATCTGGAGTGGTACTATTTGTCTAAAGTGGGCTAATAGCGGTACGAGACAAGACAGGTACTCATGTATGTGTTATAAAACGATGATATTAAGGCTCATATACCTTCTACAATTCACAGATCGCCATCAACCGTAATAAAGCTATTGTTAATTCAAAAAATACTATCCATACTATATTAATATTATAAATGTGAAGTCTGTCTGTTACATTTTGACGTTTAACTACTCAACCGATAATGATGAAATTTTACATACACATTGTCAGCTGTACAGAAAATTACTGTATTTGTATTGAGATTTCTTAATAGTAATATTTTTAATGTATTTATCAAAGCAATAATCAATTTACATATATTTTTTGTTACAAATTACAATTTAGTTTTAGTTCCTTGACTATGAAAATTGCTAATGCTTGTTCTAAATTGTTTGGGGGGCTTAAGGCATTAAAAACATTAATTGAATACAATTATTTAAGATTTGAAACCGTTCTTGCTGCCCCTTAACAGTTATTATACTTAACTGTTGTCAATTAGAGAGATTAATTTATATGAGTGTTGTTTGTCGATGCCAAACGTGTCCAGAGAGCAGTGCCAGCACTCATTGTGACATTATGACTGAATTATATTTACATATTTTCCAACAATTTGAATTCTTATAAAAAGAAAGTTGGCGAATTACTTTTGAAAAATTAATTTTATCACTTATAAAATATTCACTTTTTTTTTCTTGTTTGATCGTATTATTATTATTATTTTAATTAATAAATAAATGTAAAAATATAATTTTTATGATTCTTTAGGCCTATTTGTATATGATCTATAATATATATTTTTTAAATTTATTGCTGTATGTAATCTAAATCACTCTTCAAACACTATTAAATTAAATGTCTTATAAAAATATTTTAAAAAAATGTTTGTTTGCTTGGTCGTATTAATATTTTTTTTAAAAATTTTACAATCGTTAATTTTCAAATGTTTTTTTTAACCACTTTAATTATTGGGGTTTTTAGTCTTATAAAAACTTTCAGTGCTTTATGATATCTGTATAGCAAAGTGTTAATTGTGATATAATTATAGAGTGAACTCAGTTGAGCAAAATTAATCTTTGACACAATTTAAAGCAATTTTAGCTGACGAGTATAAGACAGTACCTACCTTTGTTTCATTTCCTGATAGCACTGGTACTTTTTTCAAACATCCAACGACTTGAGAGGCTCACCAAGTGTGGAGAGAACTTTTTTTTTTTTTAATCTGTATATTATTATGTAAATTGAAAAATTTATACATTTAATTAAGTACTTTTTAACTGTTTAATTAGTACTATTTATTAACATTTGAGTATTTGGCATTTCATTTGTGGATTTTCTAGTACATTATCTATATTTTCTAAACAAATAAAATGTGATCATCAACATTTTGATATGATTCATCCTTATTTTTTTCAGTTCCTGTTGATATTTGTATAGCAAAATTTTGTGAGTTTAGTTTGTTTATAAAAATTGCAAACTGGACTAAGCCAGGAGCGGGTCGCTAGTTAAGTGCAATCTAAGCTTTTTGCCTACGAGTATACCTTTTGTTTGAAAGTCCGCCTCCGCAACAGAAGACAGATCACGTTATTAGGTATGATCGGGTCGAGGCAGCACCGAACTGCGGATTTCAATAAAGCGAACGACCTTTTGTTACGTGTGCTATCAATATTTGAGCTCGGCTTACCCGATCCGATATTAAAAGATTCATTTCATGAGCACTCGTTCATCAACCAAACACTATGCCCGCTTTAACTCGACTAAACGCCTTTGACTGGACCTCTTTCAATTCTCCCACTGTTGACCACACTTCTGTCACAAATTTCCAAAGTATTCCTATCTATATTAGTCTATACTTACTAATATTATAAATGCGAAAGTATGTTTGGATGTATGGATATTTGTAACTCTTTCACGCAAAAACTACTGAACCGATCACCGTGAAATTTTGCATACACATCGTCTGGGACACAAGAAAGGACATAGGGTACCTTTCATCCAGAAAAAAAGGACTATTCCCGTGGGATAAATAAAAAATAAAAAACTAACGCCTGGCCAAAGTGTTATAGCAACTCGAGGTCAAGCGTTATATTGCTATTTTTTTTATTATTTTCAACGCGGACGAAGTCGCGAGTACCAGCTAGTAAGATATATTATAACATTTCATTCGTCTCATATTTTCTTCAAATATCATATCTTGTCAGCACTCCTTGGAGTCAATAACGTCCAATATATATATATATATATATATATATATATATATATATATATATATATATTAGACATACTTATTAGGTTGTCAATAGAAGGACTAGAGAAAGCTAATATAAACATTTCAAACAATACCGTTTGACAATACGTATGTAATACTAGCTGGTGCCCGCGACTTCGTCCGCATTGAACGATGAATGGTACCCTATGTCCTTTCTGGTGTCCCAGACAACGTGTATGCAAAATTTCATGATGATCGGTTCAGTAGTTTTTGCTTGAAAGAGTTACAAACATCCATACATCCAAACATACTTTCGCATTTATAATATTAGTATGGATGTACCTAGGTTTGTTTATGGTCGAATTTCGACCACCTTTTTTATTTTATTTTTTATATATAATTTTATTTATTAGTTTAAATCACATATGTAGTGATGGTAATATTTTAATGCTCATACAACCGACGAATCAAATCCAATTATTACATTACAATCTGCAATAAAGTGCACGAATAATCATATTTTGTGTACCAGTTAAACAATAAGTAGGTTTAGGTGCGCTCAGATACTTCCACAATAAAGTAACCTACAATATTGAAGAGAAAAATTTAGGAAAAATTCAAAGTAAGTAGAAACTTCTGTAAACAGATGTCCCCGCCGGCCCCTCGTAATATTAAATAAGATTCTAGACGGTGGCTCAGAGAGACAATGCATAGGTAATGTCTTCAAAACTTCGCAATATAAAAATCATGGGAACTCACCAACTTTGCCTATGGAATAAAGTATTCATTAAAACTGCGCAAAAGTTTGCGGGGTCAGGTGGTTGCTCTTTGGGATTCATTTGATCGGTAATATTATTTTTATTGTTACCGTTTGAAATATTTTTCAAGTATATTAAAAGCCTTTTCGTGCATATTTTATTGGACTTTTCATATATTATGGAAAAGGCCCATAATATATTTTATATTATGGACCTTTTCGTGCATCAGTCGATTATAGTTCGACTCTGCATTGAACCTGAGTGATTTCATGTGTAGAATAGGTATAATGATTTAATACTTTTTTGAATACTGACCTGTCTATTTAAGGTTAACAATTATAGAACTGCAAAAGTGTCTGCGATAGAATATACTATTAATCACTAGCTGGTGCTCGCGACTTCGTCCGCGATGAAAATTTAAAAAAAAAAAAACTTTATAACGCTTGACCTCGTATTGCTATAACACATTGGCCAGACGTTAGTTTTTTATTTTTTATTAATCTAGTTTTAGGAAATAGTCCTTTTTTTCTGGATGAAAGGTATCGTATGTCCTTTCATGTGTCCCAGACAACATGTATGCACAATTTCATGGTGATCGGTTCAGTAGTTTTTGCGTGAAAGAGTCACAAACATCCATACATCCAAACATACGTACTTTCGCATTTATAATATTAGTATAGAAGACTAGTATAGATGTAACAAACAAGCATAACGACTTTTCATGAAGGAACCTTCTTTTATAGTGTCAAATTTCATTGCGAGCGAATATGGGGTGAAATCCGTACTAATATTATAAATGCGAATGCATGTTTGGATATATGGATGTTTGTAACTCTTTCAAGCAAAAACTAGTGAACCGATACCATGAAATTTTGCATACACGTTGTCTGGGACACCAGAAAGGACATACGATACCTTTCATCGTTCAACGCGAACGAAGTTGCGGGCACCAGATAGTACTTTAAATGAATAAATAGAAATAGCGCCTAACAGAAAACTATTTAAAAAACTGATAGTCATCTCATTGTCTCTGAGTCATATCTGAGATGTGACTCAGACCAATGTGGGGGTTGTTTTCACCAAAATACCTGAAATCAGATTTGACGTCATTACTTGTAGAAATCTATGATTCATATAACCAGATCATTATTATTGATTAAAATATGCCTATCTACAGAATTGCTATAACATTTGTAACAGGAGTTCCTTTTTAATTCTACTCAAAGAGTTTAGCACTTATAGACTTTTAAATCCTATGTTACTGTCTAGCTATGTTCCTGTTAAAATGTAAATGTTATTGGCTTAAGAAATAAAGTATATTATTATTATCATTATTATTACTAGCTGGTGCCCGCGACTTCGTCCGCGTTGAACGCTGAAAGGTACCCTATGTCCTTTCCGATGTCCCAGACAACGTGTATGCAAAATTTCATAATGATCGGATCACTAGTTTTTGCGTGAAAGAGTTACAAACATCCATACATCCAAACATACTTTCGCATTTATAATATTAGTACGGAAGTATAACTGATAATAGGGCACATTGCGTTTCGTAGTCATTTAGATTTGCGTTTCGTCGTCCCGTCTGGCGGAAGTAACCATTCCCTTAAAGATGACCTTCTTCGCTTTTTCTTCTCTTACTACTTATTGATTAACTTGACTAACCAACTGATACGGTTATGGTTATGATACTAGTGGAAAGAACGATAAACGAGACGATTCGCTGGTCCGTACTAATCCGCTCTAATATTATAAATGCGAAAGTATGTTTGGATGTATGAATGTTTGTAATTCTTTCACGCAAAGACTACTGAACCGATCACCATAAAATTTTGTATACACATAGTCTGGGACGCCAGAAAGGACATAGGGTACCTTTCATCGTTCAACGCGGACGAAGTCGCGGGCACCAGCTAGTTAAGTATAAATAAGACAATTAAGAACCATTACATAGTAGTAATTTTATATTACTTGGCTGTAATCAGAACGAAAACTATTATATCTGAAGCCGAGCGCAATGTTTATAGAAGTTATAAAAAATACCTATACATCGAATGTGAATATAATATTGAGTGTTTTGACGTGCAGGTGGTTCTTTGATGCGCCATTGCGGGCGAATTTCTTTATGCATGAGAGCTCTTGTGATTCGGAACGCACGTCGTCGATATGTGCTCTCAGTGAATCGACAATCGACAACGCAGATAGGCAATTATTATTTACTAGCTATTGCACGCGTAACTTTATAAAATACTAGCTGGTGCCCGCGATTTGGTTGGGGTTGATCAAAGAAAGGTACTCTATGTCCTTTCTGGTGTCCCAGACAAAGTGTATACAAAATTTCATTGTGATCGGTTCAGTAGTTTTTGCGTGAAAGAGTTACAAACATCCATACATCCAAACATACATTCGCTTTTATAATATTAGTACGGAGTACGGACTAGCTATTGCACGCGTAACTTTATAAAATATAGCCTACATTACTCGTTGATAACATAGCTTTCTATAAGTGCAAGAATTTTTAAAATCGGTCCAGTATTTCAGTCTAGCTTAGAACTATATACTTACTCGTATGTCAAGTTTATACAAAATATATTATATTTTAAATTAGTTATTTTTTATTCACACTTTATTCATTAATAAATTCAATAATGTTTATTTTATATGTGCTCTCCTATTAACATAAACGTCATATGTGTTGTAAACAAACTCAAGTGTTGTTAAAATAGTGTCACCTCTACACGTTTTTAGTCTTTGCGTTACATCTGGCCAGTGTACCTCCACTAAATTTACATTTATATTGGCCGGAGACGTCCAAGCCAAACCCTCTCACCTTCAAGAAACTTTCAAGTACATATACACAGTTGAACTGAATCTTTTCAATTACTTACAATGGCGTGTATTAAGGCACTTGTAAATTTTGTGTCAAGTGATTGAATTCGCAAGTGTTATGATGTTATTTTGAATAGGAAAATAATTGAACGAGACATTTAAAAACAATTAAAAATTACAAAATAATAAAAGGAAAAATAATGAAATTTGACTGTCTATCTAACAGAAATAAGTAACCCTTTTATAGAACACTATCATAAAACACGTAATAATTTATCACATGAATACGCTCATATTATTTGATTGTTTCATCAATCTATAAAGGCTTTTAAACTTTTAGCCTTTTAGAGTAAAAAAAATTCATGATGATGATGATGATGATGATGATGATGATGATGATTAACAGCTGACATACTCCCACTACTGGACATAGAACTCTCCCATTAACGAACAAAATCCGCGACGCAAAAAAAAGTAAAAGCTTGACCTCGTGTTGCTGTAACTCTTTGGCCAGGCGTTAGTTTTTTATTTTTTATTTATCCCACGGGAATAGTCCTTTTTTTCTGGATGAAAGGTACCCTATGTGATTTCTGGTGTACCAGACGATGTGTATGCAAAATTTCATTGTGATCGGTTCAGTAGTTTTTGCGTGAAAGAGTTACAAACATCCATACATCCAAACATACTTTCGCATTTGTAATATTAGTACAGATATAGATAGATTTTCTTATAATATTTCATAAAAGGATAAATAGGAATCAGTTGTAAATGATGAGGGGAGTATGGACAGACAAATCTAAAATGGGCAAGTAACCGTTCGTTTTCAGGGTTGTTAATTCTTTAGTATTGTTTTAAACCCTTACAGAATTAATCGGATTTATCTCACAGTAAGAGGGGAGTGAAAACTTATCAACATTTCAAATTAATGGACATTCTCTTTTTATAAATATTTTTTGTTAACTTTAAAAAAAAAATATTAAAATTTATGCTATTTATCTATTGTTTAGTAGGTGGCTCGATAGAAGCTGCAATTATCATGTTTTGAGAATTTTTACTGAGACATATTCTTCTGTTCTAAGAATGGACGTATGGATGTTTGTAACTCTTTCACGCAAAAACTACTGAACCGATCACAATGAAATTTTACATACACGTTGTCTTAGACACCAGAAAAGACATAGAGTACCTTTCATCGTTCAACGCGGACGAAGTCGCGGGCTCCAGCTAGTTGTTAAGTATAGTTAAAAATTTTAGTCGTGTGCGCTAAATGTGTACAGTTAGGTAAACAAAAAAGTTTACGACAGTATATGTCCATCTTTTAAGGATTAAATCAAATATATCATTTAAAAAAATATCACGTTTATTTTTGGTAAGTTAATGTAATACACATAATGTTAATATACATATTAACAACATCTATGTTAGTTATCTTAAGAATTTATTTTAGAATATAATATTTTCCCTCATATTATATAATTTAATTTAATACATTCAAATTTATGGCATAATAATGATCATAATTATGCTACAAAAACATCATTATAAATTTGTAAATATTTAAACCGTTGGGAAACCGTAAAAAAATTAATCGTAAAGTTCCACTGTCAATTAAATATTTAATGATCTGGTTAAGTATGTCAATGAATTTGATGTTGTTCGAAGACTGTAATGTTACTGTTGTTTGAATAAATCCCAAGTTGTTGCCAGTTCTCTATGAATAATTCATTAGTCTTTGACAACATTTCGCGAACAGGTAACTTGCAACTGCACTTGTTTAGATTCGCACAAATTGCTCACCACTTTCTAATTAAAATAACACCAAAGTTCTGAAAGCTCCTTGGTTTTTGATGCCTTTAATTCCGTATTGGCCTTACCTTCATTTCAGTTAGAAGCAACATCAGGAGGCAACTAGCCGAAGGCAGGGAATTTGTTACATTTATTAATTTTTGACTAGCATAATATGATGAACAGTGAAAATTAGGAAATATGAAATTGCATAAAATCTGACAGCATTTTTATGTACTTATTTTTATATATTTATTTATTTATTTATTTATTTATTTAATAGCCAACGTTACAGCATGTAACATTTTAGAAATACATAAAAAGAGTTATTAATTAAATTTTTATATAGCCTATTAGAAGGTTAGACATATTAAAGTTTATAAGTACAAAAAAAGAAAATACGAAGAATTAAAAAAAAAGATACTTAACATTATATATACATGTATCTATAATTATATAAACATATATATGCACGTTATATGCAAATACATACTTATAATCACATATGCGTGCATGTGCATGTGTGTGTGTGTGTGTGTGTGTGTGTGTGTGTGTGTGTGTGTGTGTGTGTGTGTGTGTGTTATTTGCAAAAATATACAGCATATAAGTTAATCGAAAGCTGAAAAATTTGATTTGATTTTTGAGCATGCTAAAAATAAGCATGCTTATTACTAGCAACATTGTGACACACATGCTACTTAGTAGCATTTGCTCATAACTAGCACGAAATCATGCTAGAGTAATGAGCATGTTTGTCCGTAACTTAAAAAAGATGCGATTTGATTATATTGACGGTTGGAATTTCTGAATTGTCATTTTTACAAACATCCATACATCTATACATACTTTCGCATTTATAATATTAGTACGAACTAGTACGATATAGTATAGATATAGTTTGTGCAATGAATGTACATTTTATCAGATAAAGATAATCGCAGCACCTCAGGAGGTGTAAAAGGGATCAAGGCAGCCCCTGCGGATGAGGGATGGAAGGATGAACTGATGCTATGCGACATTGATTGATACACCTTGGCGATTCATTGCGAATTGTATCGACGTGTTCTACAAACTTAGTTTTCAATGAAATTTAAACAAAAATCAACTTTATCATCAAGTGAATAAGGAGCTTACGAATGAAGATTGATGTTGGTACGACGGCAGGAATGGCCCTTTTGAATGGAACAGACAGTGAAACGGATTGATATGGAGGCGGGATTTATCATAAGCTTGAGTTATAGCAATTTTACCTTTTGTATTTTATGTTTATATAAGATACGTCTTCTTTTATTAAGGCGTTTATTTATGTTATCAATAATTATGTTTTTGGGGAAAAGGTTTTTATTAGTTACAGAAAAAAACCATAAGAACAAATTAATAATTAGAACCTATACTTGATGTTTGATTAAACGCATTAAAGTCTGAAACTACCAGTAGCATTTACCAGACGGGTTTTTTTAACATTTGGAAACCTAATTCTTGAGGAAAATCACCGAGAATTACCGAGAATTATCTATTAGAGCCGACAATTTAAACTGACGATTTAACAATTTAAATTAAACGGTATCTTATTAGAAATACAATATATCTAAAGATTACACACACAATCTCTCTTTCCATGAATGAAAACCGAATTAAAATAGGTTGAGCAATTTTTGAATCCATAGAGGACAAACATACTTGTTGACAAAATTGATTTTTATTTAGATAAATAAATAAATAAATAAATATCTTCACACATTCCACACAGCGCCATCTAGTTCCACAGTAAGCAACTAATAAATGCTTGTATTATGGATACCAGACAGTAGATATATTATATAGATTACTTTTTTTTTTGTAAATACATACATATTATAAATATAAAACATCCATGACTCAAGGTACAAAGGTAAAATGTTAACACATAAACATTCGCCCCTAGCGGGATTCGAACCAGCGACCGTTTGGTTAACAGCTAGGGTTACTAGCCACTAGACCAAACGTGTCGTCAAATACTGATAATAGATATAATATCGTGGACATTTTGTTTGGTTTTTTATGAATCACGTTAGATAAACCAATTTTAAATACAAATACTTTATTAAGTTTAATAAATGCAAAGGAAATTGTTTAGTGATATACTTTGTAGGAAGTAGTGACATGACATGTCCTGTTAGGGATTAAATAGAAAATCCCATAAATTGGACACGAGCTCACCTGACCGTCCGAACACCCTCCACTGGCTTCATCCCTTGTAATGAACAAAAAAGGCTACACTTAATCCTACACAAGCGCACGACTACAAATTAATAGGGACTAAGATAGGATGAGGTAGGTACATTTATTTTGATGTCATAAAAAATGAATATTTGCATTAGATATTCATTCCTCCCCTACATAAGCTAATTTTATTAAAAAGTTTTGATAGTTAAAAAGTATATTACAAGCTAAAGTTGTTAGTTTTAAAATTTTTATTGTTTTGTGAATTAGAATTTAAAAAAAAAACTCAAAATTATTTTTTCGACCCAATATTGCAGGTGGTTACTGCAGCCAAATGGACTGTCCAAATGACTGGACTGCGAAATTCAATGTGCTCTGCCGCTCCCGGAACGCTTTTTAATAGTATTGCATATTTCCTGACTATTATTAGTATTATTACTCAGTCAAAATGTGTCAATTCCTACTTGTAGTATCTATCGGGCCTTGATTTAGTCAAAAAATATTCACATTAATATCTAATATTCTCAATGTCAAAATGGTTGCTAGCATTTTATGATTACATCAATTCTGTAATGTCGTAATGCTTACATTGTAGATAGTGATTGTAATTCGGCATTCGTATTAATTCACTAATTGTCGATACGAACAATATGAGGTTTATTCGAGGCACAAATCCCTCTATACATTTTTATTGGCCGCAGCCACCTTTCGTTCAGATGTACGTGATACGAATTACATTAAATAAGGCACACTACACACACTTTGTATCGACATTTTTTTTTAATAGTATATATAGATTCTCAAATTAATTTTCATTTAAATATTTAAAAATTTTAATTTGTCAAACCTTATATATACTAAGATTTACAAAAACTTTATAACTTGTATTATAACTAAGTATTATATATTTATAAAACAATAAATATTAATACTGTTAAGATTGTTCTAAATAAACATATAAGTAGGTACATAATAAATTTATTATAATAAATTAAAATCGGTACATAATATGTGTATATGATTATAAATATTATGTTCTATACCTGAACATTAGCCTGTATTCATTGAACAATATGTTCAAGATTAAAAATAACTCATACACAAATAACAATCTATAAATAACAATAACATTTAATCAATTTGCAAATTATTTAAATAAAAATGTATATATACACCGAAACATAACTGGATAAAACCCTTAATAAAGGTAGGTTTTCAATGTTCGTTTTGACTTATAGTTCTGCTATTTTTGATCTCGTGTGTAAACTTCCTAAGACCCTATAACGATTGTCCGCCCTGTGCCCTTTGTCATCCGCTGTTCGATTCCCATTTGTGGCTGCACTCTTTCTGTTTGTCAAACGCAGGTAAACATTTCCGCTACGCATTGTACATATCTGAAAGATTAATGCGCTCACTGCGTAGCCAAGCTACGAGGCGTAGCATGCTACGATTAGTATTAAGTTTTTCAGCATTACCTATCATTATGATAGTTAATATGGTATAAATGTTATATAGTAGCGTAATTAGGAAATAAAAAAAAAACAATTACTTGTGTATTTTTTGAATCGTCAGGAAAGTACATTGCGAGTTCAATGGTTTTTTCTCATCTCAAAAAATGCCAACATGCATGTGTTATCTACGTACATACATAATATATGTAGATACTTATATATACAGAGGTGTCGGTTACGGTAACAGTGTCGCGAGTTCAATGGTTTTTCCCATCTCAAAAAATGCCAACATGCATGTGTTATCTACGTACATACATAATATATGTAGATACTTATATATACAGAGGTGTCGGTTACGGTAACAGTGTCGCGAGTTCAATGGTTTTTCCCATCTCAAAAAATGCCAACATGCATGTGTTATCTGCGTACATACATAATATATGTAGATACTTATATATACAGAGGTGTCGGTTACGGTAACAGTGTCGCGAGTTCAATGGTTTTTTCCCATCACAAAAATGCAAAACGCGCCTAAAGAAGTTTTCACTTCAAAAATAATTTAATATAAATTTATGTGTTATTAAATTATCAATAAGCTCGATGGCCTCAACCGAGTTTCCCTCAAAGTTATTATGTCTAACGTCCACGTTGTCCCCACCTCAGTAACAGTTGGGATTTTTTTTTAATAAGGTACACAAAACAAAACACTGACATTAAATACATTGAATAGATATGATTACATTACACTGAAGGCCCAAAACACGTGTACACAGCATGTCCAAACAAAACAGTGTTGCTTACACATTACAGAACAAAACAAAAGAAGAAGACAGAAAACAGAAAACAGAAAAGAGACGCACTTTCATCCAAAAGCAAGCCTAGCCATATTCCAAAAGAAGTCAATTTGAGATGAAATCACGTCTCCACAAAGCCACATCTAAACAAATATTTTAATAATATTAATATATAAGTGCAACAAAATATTATCTATTGAGATTTTATTTAACGACGCTCGCAGTCACAATGGTCGTGCTATTTTTTGAATTGTGTTGTGAGCGAGTATATATACATGGGAGGCCAATTAGGTAGAGCCAACTTCGAGAATGAGGTCAATAGTCGAATCCAGATGAAATATCTGACGATAGAATGAAAAAAACAAAATTTTTATTTAATAACAATATGTCATAATTTATAGATATAATATTACATGGATAATGTATCTTAAGGTATGACAAATAACTCACAAGTTCAGCAGTGGTTCGAGATGTAACAAAATAGC
Organism: Synanthedon myopaeformis; assembly: GCA_944738685.1. Lineage (NCBI taxonomy): Eukaryota > Metazoa > Arthropoda > Insecta > Lepidoptera > Sesiidae > Synanthedon > Synanthedon myopaeformis. The sequence goes on along the minus strand of OX122921.1, from coordinate 11,029,014 downwards.
CGGAACTAGCGGCGAATAATCACAAAGGATAAAATTTTAATTAAACCTCCCCCCCCCCCCACCTTTTACCCTTCTCAGTTATTAGCACCTCGATTAAAACTTGTACGGAACTCTTGAACTTAATATAGCCACTTACGAAAAATAGCGTTTTCGATATATATATTTTTGTAGACCAAATTAAAAAGGGATACTTACAATGTAAATGTTATCCATATAATTAACAAAAACTTTAGTCATACTTCGGATTCGCACTCAAACATAATCTTACAAACGATATTCGTTAAATAGTATAACAGATGTGTTTAAATGAGTGATTTCTTTTTAAAAAAATGCTCAACTCTAAGAAGCCCATATCACAAGCTACGAAGTCGCGTGCAACAGCTTGTGTATTATATAATGAGCTGAGCTGATAGTATTTTATATCCTATCAACAGTCTCATTCGGTGTAGAGTTAACTTTAATTCATAATTACTTTTAACAAACATATTAATATTTACAACAAAAAATACAATGCTGTCAACTTTTTCAATAGTTACGTCCTGACAGATCGATTGGTTTTAATGTGAGTTATGTAAACAATTGTATAGGGTACAAGGGGACGCTAAACTATCGGTCTGCAAAAAAACACGCAGTGGTAAAAATGGTCCCAAATTTTTTCGCAGTCGTTTGGCACGTGAGGCGAATACAATCACTTTTTTCTTATTGGCCCGATTGATTGGACACAGTTATGTTTTTTCTCGTTTATCCGCCACAAACAAAGCGCACAATCGTCAGACAGGTGGGCTAAAATGAACGAGCTCTTTGCGAGGGTGAAAAGTACTTTTTCTCGGTTTTATTACCGTCAATTTGTATCGTCTAATAATACGTCAAAGAAATTCAATTTAAATGGTAGTTTAATTATCAATATTTTGAATTACCTATTCAATTTGAAAGCAGTAGAAAACATATATTGCGTTTCGTTGAAACTGTCTTGACTTTTCCCTTTTGGGTATACAGACCAATTATTGTAAATTTACAGTCGATCCATAATAATATATAAATAATAAAAAAAAAAAACGTAAAAAAACGTTACAATACATTGTTTGTTATGAAAACACCTCTACAACATAATATATTCATGAAATGCATCAGTTTAGTTAGGCCATTAATTACTTCATAGCAATTACACTTAATTGTATATTAAGTGTATATGCTGTATTGTATATGCTTGAACATTGTATATGCTGTCCTTATTTCTTGCAATATTAAATTGACTTTCACATAATGTAAAACTCAGACCTGCTTGCAATTTTTGTTTTATTTATAACAAAGTACTGTACAAAAAATACTTAGTGCATTTTTCTAAATTGTGAAATAACCTTATATCCGCAACAATCGTAAAGAGGGTTAGTATTTTAAAGCATGTTTCCCTAATGTTAATATTATTTGCATGATCATAATAAGCTAGGGGCGACCAGTAAGTCAGGTGTCCGTGCTCAGAATGCGTATTAGTTCACTCGCAGTGCAGTTTCTTAGCACAAACGCATTACCTCTCTCGAGTGCAATTTCTTCAGACGCTTAAATTGTAAATGTTGGGAGAATTCTAATTACTCGGAGCCGTGATGCAAATATAATACGTCTCGTATACAGAGTAAAAGATAGTTGAATATATTCTATTCAACGTAGTCAGAAATTATGTATGAATCGGTACTAATGGTTAATTAACATTAATTTAATATGTGTGTGTAAATTTTTTGTAGCTTATATTTTTAGAGAAAAACAACTTTTGTAGACGCGTAATATTTAAAAAATATATAGTTAAAAATATAAATATTAAATTGAAAATTAAGTATGTCAATATTTTTGTCATCGCCATTCTTAAAAATATAATACTCCCTTAAAAAAACTCCACATACTCGTACCTCATTCATTAAACAGATCATGAATATATACCTAGATCATTTGACGGAGCTGTTTCCCGGTTTTATTGCGGACGGAATAATAAAAGTGATGCGAAGATTCAATAATTCGTTCTGATAAAAGTTGAAGAAACACCTGCACCGAATTTACGAGCAACCCTTCCCATTCTGAGACGAACCTTCCTCGAGGATATTGAGTGGGAAACTTTGCAGATGTCATTTCACGGCTCAACTGCCTCAATTAAGTTAGTTTTTTTCCCAAAGGTAATCATTATATATAGACGCTTTTCCTTGTCTATGTGCAGAAGTTGGTATTTCTTTTGATAACTCTTTTGCTAAGCTTTTGACTGATTAATTAAACTATACAAAGTATAAATTAATCTTATGTTAAAATGTTTATTTATCTTTTAGTAATTTATGGGAGCTTGACATTAGCTTAATAGTATTTGAAATATGTAAGTGCTGCAAGTGAACTTTCGACAGGATAAAGAATAAGGGATTTCGAGGGATACTATGAGCTCTGGCATCCCTTTGTCACTCAATGGAACACAACAGTATACATGCTTCCGTGACTGGATGGTTACTGTCGCTAGAGCTACCCAATTTATAACTGAGTTACACAGTGTAACCTGAAAATTTAAATTAAATGTATTATGATAAATTCAATTGCTGCTGGTCAAGCAAGCAGATGGCCGGCGGTATTTACTCCAAGACCAGACTATTCCTACATCAGCTGACTAATTCTTTGAGCTAAGCAAAGAAAACACCTTGGTCTTCTAAATAATTGCAAAAAAAAAAACTGTTAATTGTTAACGAATATATTTGTTTGTTTCCCTTTAGAGTCCGCAGCTCAGAGCGCGTCGGCGGACAGGTTTTTAATTAACAAACCCCAAACACTTCGAGACTGAGTAAAAAATGCAACCCTAAATGAGTTTACCGATGGGACGTGTACAGATAGGAACACGACAGGGACAACCTTTTGTGTGCTTTTACTAGCTTTTGTCAGTGGTTATGTCTGTGTGTTAGCCTATGTTAGCTATGTGCCATAATTTTGTTAATATTGATCGTTTCACCTCTAACTCAATCCGAGTGCGGCTTCAAATTTATGTGAATGGAAAAGCAGAATTTTTGACCTAAGTTAAATAATTTTATTAATGTTATTAGATTTCTCCAACAACATCCTTCAATAAAATGATATATTTCAATTCTGAGTAGTTAATTTATATACATAGAGTAAATTATGTTTTGCTTGCAATAAGATATTTAATTGAATTTTAATGAATATTGCCAATATAAAATCATACCAAATAATTATTGAATATCTTTATTATCTTTATGGTACAGTTGAATACAAAGCATGTCATTCTTGCACACTGTACAAACACCAATTACGAGAATTAGCATTTTGTGTGTTCCTAACAAATTGTATCAAGATTGAAAATTAGTTTTGCTTATCTGTACATAATTCGGACTACCCTTGTCCTTGTAGTCTTTTATTTATCTACTTACTAGCTGGTGATCGCGACTTCGTCCGCGTTGAAAATTTAAAAAAAATATCAATATAACGCTTGACCTTGTGTTGCTGTAACACTTTGGCCTGGCGTTTGTTTTTATTTTTTATTTATCCCTCGGGAATAGTCCTTTTTTTCTGGATGAAAGGTACCCTATGTCCTTTCTGGTGTCCCAGACAACGTGTATGCAAAATTTCATGGTGATCGGTTCAGTAGTTTTTGCGTGAAAGAGTTACAAACATCCAAACATACTTTCGCATTTATAATATTAGTAATATAGATAGTATAGAGTATAGAAGTATAAATATAGATATAAATTATTTTTGTTCACTCGATTTACTTATAAATTTACTTTACTTATATAAATATTTCCTTATAATTATACTAATATTATAAAAAGGTAACAAAATTAGTTTATCATCGTTCATCTAATTCGTCGTCCAAAAATATTGTCCACACATTTTCTTGTTCGTAATTTTATTATTGATAAAATAAATTATGTTGAGTTTCATTAGAATTATAAAAAAATGATATAATTTCGTCTCTGAAACTTGAGAGATATCTTTTAAAGTTGCTATCTCTTTCACACACCAATGCGTTTCAACCCACCTGCTCCGTGAAGGAACTCTCTTGATTTATACTCCAAAACTATTCGGCGAATGCATCTCTTTGGTTAGTTTACTCGTACTAAGTTTAATTCTGGCTCAGTGGGCCGAAATTCCTTTGGAATTTGTGCATCTACCTACCAAAATTAATAGATTTTGCTAATTTATCTGTTATTCCTAGTTTACTCTTAGTTTCCCCGTAAATATTGATAACATTGATACATTGTCGTAACATTGACGACACGTTTGGTCTAGTGGCTAGTAACCATAGCTGTTAACCAAACGGTCGCTGGTTCGAATCCCGCTAGGGGCAAATGTTTATGTGTTAACATTTTACCTTTGTATCTGAGTTATGGATGTTTTGTATTTATAATATGTATGTATTTACAAAAAAAGTAATCTTTGTATTATATCAAATCAACTGTCTGGTATCCATAATACAAGCATTTATTAGTTGCTTACTGTGGAACTAGATGGTGCTGTGTGGAATGTGTGAAGATATTTATTTATTTATTTATTTATTTATCTATTGAATGGTCCCGGATTGTGAATGAACTTTTAAAAGTTGGCTCTAGTCTGAATCTGGAACTTAGTGGCGAGACATTTGGATAACCCGTCTGGCTGCGGTAACCAACCCTTCACAAAAGACCACCGTGTGTTTCGGTGAGTGATTAAGGAACGTCAGAGTCCATTTACCTATCTTTTCTCAATCACTTATCTTCAATTACTCTATGGTCAACAGTGTACTTGAACGGCAGCACCTGTGGCGTTGCTTGTGTTATAGGCGACGATAGCCATTAGCCTGTCTGTCGAAGTTAATATTTAAAAAAAAAAAATTTTCGCGCTAGTGTTAAATAACTATAAAAGTAACAGGTATAATAATTTCAGAAAACAATTGAAAACAGAACGAGACGTCGATATTTGTTGGTTGATTATAAAAAAGTATTTGGACTTGCAGTAAGCGCTCGTTTAGAACGGGATCGAGCGATGTCAGCGCTATCATTTGTCTTGGAGCACCTTTAAAAGCTATTCACAACCATTTCTCTTTTTTAAAAACCTTTAGACACTTCCTTTTCGTTTTTCAATCGCGTTCGGAGCGGAGTTATCGCGATAAATGCTTTTGTTCGCCTCTCTCTATACAACGGTTATATTAAGAGTTGATATTACACACTTATGGGTTTTTAAATTGATAGCAATTAATTTAATAATGTGACTATTAAATTAATATTGTATAAACGCATGCATTTCGGGCTTGCAATTTTTTCAAAAAGATATCGTCCACATGCAGATTAGACCTTAAGACAATAGGAATCATAGCTATAAGGAATAAGGTTTATTTAATCACAAATTACTTTCAAAAGAATGCATTTATGGAATAACTTTTGGGTTGTACAGCGAAGGGTTGTAAGAAGAAAAGGATATTATTAAAAAAAATGTCGATTCTTTTCAGTTATTTACTTTTAGGAGTTAGCCCTTCAGTTAAATGTCCTATAGCTTAGTTAATGGCTCAGTTGCTAGCAAGATCAAGCATAGACACCAAAATGAAATGTAGACTTCATTTAGGTGTACTGAGTTATTGTATATGCCACAAACTCTTAGTGGTTCTATTCTCATAAATATATCCCCCCAATCCTAATCACTTCCACTCTCAATAATTTCATTTATATAATATTGATTACATAACTCAATAATAGATATATTATGGCCACAGACTACACTAAACACTATGTGAAAAAAATACATGATTAGGCACTAACAGAGGAAAATAATAAGATCATACTGATCTAGGAGAGATTTTCTAAACCCAAGTAGCTGGGTAAAAAAAAATACTAATCAATGACGAAATCTGCGGAATTATGAATAGAAGAAATAATTCCACACGGCACCATCTAGTTCCACAGTAAGAAACTAATGCTTGTATTATGGAAACCAGACAGTTTATTTAATATATACTACATAGATTACTTTTTTTTGTAAATACATACATATTTTAAATACAAAAACATCCATGACTCAGGTACAAAGGTAAAATGTTAACACATAAACATTTGCCCCTAGCGGGATTCGAACACGCGACCGTTTGGTTAACAGCTAGGGTTACTAGCCACTAGACCAAACGTGTCATCAAATTTGCATCTCAAAATTTGCATTCACTCAACGAATATGTGTAATTAAGCTTGTGTAGACATGTATTTTTGTGAAAATAAAGGATTATTATTATTATTATTAAATGTAGTAGAACCTGGCATAAGTGTTGAAGTTATTAACTCTATGTAGATATGAAGAGAGGGCACGAAGAGCTGAGCCGCTCGGACAGGTGAATGGATGTCCCGACCCGTTCGTTTGTAATCACTCACAAATAGCATTCTAGGAAATGCTACAAGTTAAAAGACACTGCGCATTCAGGCCCACTTACAATAGACCACATGGGAATGCTGATTTCATTTCTATATACTCACATTGTCAGACTTTTATACTTTAAAAATTAAGGGTCAACAATGCAATTGTATATGGTCTTAGCATTACTTGTTAAGTATGCTAAGTAATACATTAAGTAACATACGATCAAGTAGACCACCAGGTAGGGTTGCCGTCGTTTATCATAAAAACTAGCCATAAACTGCTTCACAGATAAATATGACTAATAGTTATATTTACTTGTTATGTTACAATTGCAAATAGTTACAACTTCTTTGGATTATTCTAATTAGATTTCCTTGTATATCAAAACTTAAATAAATTCTTCTGTAATGAGAATAATGTGATTATTTGATGTGGATTTAATTTCATACTCTAATTGACAAAACTATTGACGTTTTCTGTTGCAAATCATACAATAGAAAAAACAGTCTCTGAATAAATATGGTTTTAACAATTTATAAAATTCGAATAAGTATATTTTTCTATTATTTATATGTAACAATAAAAAACAATCAATAGCTAATGAACAGGAAAAATTAATAATAATACTTATTTATTAAAGTATTAACGCTTAATCCCGTAACTTGAAACTGTCCAGAAATCAGAGGCAATCGTCGACAGTAGTCTGGCAATTAATCAGGCCTGATGCTTAGCCTCCTTAATTGAATGCTCCTCTTCAAGTTTACCATTATTGTGATCATCAATATGGACTCGACAGGCTTTTTTCGGTGCTCACTCTTCCGTAATCTGTTTTTGCATGTCATTTGAATTTGCTTGTGCACGGTTATACACTATCAATGTGACTTTGTTACAAGGAATCAAATTTTAACAAATGAATTCATTAAAATTAAAATTATTTAAGAGACAGCTTTTTGCACAATCTGTCTTTTGGTAAATCAAAGATCACAGCCGATCTTGATCTACTGTTTACATACTATATCTATAATTTTTTAAAAAAAAAACAAGAATTTTAATTTCAAATATTAAAAAAAAAATCATATTCAAATAAATAAAAACATACATCATTCATATGTTCAGAAATAGCCTAACAAACACTTCAGCGGCATTCAACTGTAGAATCAATCACCGGGCAGTGAATGCCGGTGCAATAAATTTGTGCCGACTTTCAACCGGCTCTCAGCACATTTTCAACCTATTTTCCACTTGTTTTCACCTCTGACCGCTTTTCGAATGTTCCAACGATTTGCCGCTTCCGGCGCTCGTTCCACGAAATATGTCATTTTAACGCTATTTTGTTGATTCCCGCACCTTTTGTTGGTGATTAATTGAAATTGCCGCTGTGGAAGAATTATCCTGCGGTCGCTTGTTCAATTGACTTTGGTGTTATCCATCAACACAATTTTATTGCTTTTAATTGTATGTTGTACATGTAGAAAAGTCGTGATATTATCAGCGTAGAATAAGCAAGCTATTGTACGAGCTGTGCAGTAGCAGTGGGATTTCTATATAGCTCGAAGAACTGAGTAGATTTGAGTCTTATGTAGGATGACGTTACGCTTGACAGTTTTCCCTAGGTAGACCAAAAGAGGAGATGCGATCTACGGTTAATCGCTTTGAAGGTCTTTTTAGGTGATTTCTTGTGCAGCAAACTTCTGAAAGCTGTACTGATAATGATATGTTTTTACACACCATCATTAGATGCTTGGTTTTCTACCAAATATAGAAGCATCGACGAAAAAATAATACTAAGCTTTTTTTGAAAATTCATATATTTACGTATTATTGTGTCCTAAATTCATCAGAGTTACTTTCATAGCTTCTTACTTCCATATTCCTATGTGATCATTTCCATCTAACCCACACGTGAACTACAAACAGCTCGTTATAAGATTACAATCAATGATTGGAAATCACTCTTATTTTTCTCGTTGTTCATCGAATCTCAATTTGTCGAATGAGACGCCATAACACACCCAATAAATCCCTTGTCAGGTATAAAAGCTTACAGATGATGTAGTGCGGTCGGTGCCGAAGACCGAGGTGCATCTAAACCGATTACCGATGCTATTCTCACGTACTATTCCTGGTTCATTTCGAAGATTGTACCTATACTTGACTTTATTTATTTATTTATTTATTTATTATTTTTCTTCACACATTCCACACAGCACCATCTAGTTCCACAGTAAGCAACTAATGCTTGTATTATGGATACCAGACAGTTGATAACTACATAGATTACTTTTTTTTTGTAAATACATACATATTATAAATACAAAACATTCATGACTCAGGTACAAAGGTGAAATGTTAAAACATAAACATTTGTCCCTAGCGGGGTTCGAACCCGCGACCGTTACTAGCCACTAGACCAAACGTGTCGTCAAACTTGGCTGTTAGACTTGGATTATTTTTTTTAAACCTACTTTTTTCTTGGGGTTTTCAAATATTTATTCAGTCTTTATAGCTCCTATATTTTTATCGGACGTTGAATTTTTTATTTTTTTTTAAGATTCTTAAATACAAATAAGAACCGCAGCTTTAACACAACTATATTTAAAGACGTCTAAAGTTTGATGGAGTTAACAATAAGCGGAACTTAAAGTAATGTTGTTAAGAGACTCGTAAACAAGATTAAGGTAAACTGGTGTTTCTCAAGAGGACATATAAAGTTAAATAGGCTTGTTGGACATACAAGCTATGCTACGACATAGCTGTGAACAGATACACAGATTGATCTGAATATGTCAAAGTATGTAATTTTATTTATTAAGTTGAATGGTTAAAGTGCTGACTCAGGGGTCAAAAGTTCGATTCGAGGCAGGGTCAACCTTGGAAGTAAACTTTTCTAAGTTGGATCTGGTTTGGAGTGCTTTATTTGTGGCAGGCATACTAGGTTTGAGGCGGAGTTGCGGAAAAGTGTTCGTCCATCTCGCAATTTCGCCTATAGCGGACGCGGAGGACGCCAAGAGGTTTAGTCGGTAGAGCAGGAGTCCGACATAACCCACCGTTCTGTCCTCAGGCCAGTGGGTATGATGATTCCTCTTGTAAAAAAAGGCATACTATAGCAGCATATATGTTATTTTTTTTAAATTTATTTATTATATATACAGCATAATGTTAAGCTTAAATAATGTTAAGCATAATGTCAGCGAGTGAGTAAGGGCAGAGCCACACAGCGCGGTGCGGCAGCGGCACGACGCCTGAGCGGTGCCGTTGCGGCGTCCTGCATACAAATATCCATGGCATACATACATGATACGGTGCGGCGCCGCACCGCACGCTCGCTAGGCGAGACGAGGCGGGAGAAGGGTGTGTGCCGCACCGCGGTGCACACCGGTTGTAGTTCTTAGAGAGATTTGCGGCGCCGTAGCGACGTTGTTGTGGTTGCGGCGCCACAGTATGTCAGCCAATGCGGCATAATCTATGCGGTGCGGCGCCGCACCACGCCGTGTGGCTCGGCCCTAAGAGATGCCACAGCCTATTTCCACGTCCCCTTCTTAAACCTTTATCCTTATCCATTTTCCTTTATCCTTAACCTTACTGATGTCGGCAGCGCACTCGCAAAACCTGTGGCGTTACTTGTGTTAATAAGCAACGGACCATCAAAAAAACAGTCAGACCACGTCAGACTGCCAGACGACATTTACAATAAGGAAATGTATGACGAATTTAGAAAATCACATATTTCTAATCTTATTTTCACCTTACATTCTTGAAAACTTAACATAGTTAGGTCACGTTAACAAGTTGCAAGTAGTAACAATAAAACCGGCTGTACAATCACAGAAACACTCCACTACAGTACCCCATTTATTTCACCCTGGGGTCAAATGAAAGAAGGTACGTTCTTTGCTACCGGGTAAATTTCAAAATGTTAAATTTAACAGGTGAAAATTGTAAATATGAAATAAAATTGGATAAACATTCGAATCATTAAACAATTTGTAGTTTTCACAGTGGTTGCTGCCGCCACACTAGTTGCCAGACTAGTTTAGTGATACTGTTAGAGCGGTACTCTATTTAGTAATAATATATGCATTAAAGTAAGTATACCTTACAAAGTGTTCACTTACTTTACCTAACAGATTTATATTAATTAAAATATTACAGAAATTTATTAGATTGATAAAGATGGTTCTTTAGGGTACGCTATTTAGTTAGAGAAAGCCGGTCGGTGGGAAAAACTAAGACCTGGAAAAACTAACTATTCCACAGAAATCTATAGAATAGAATTATTTGACTTCTAAACCAAACCACCCAATAGATTTTTGTGCAGTTTTCACAAATTAAAACAGCGAAGGAGAAGGTTAGTGTCTATAATTTTCAGAAAAAATAGCATCTATGCAAAGCCAGGGCGGATAGCTAGTTTTTAATAAACCACGGAGTGTATTAATCCCTTTAAAATAGAAAGTAATTAATATTATATATAAGTCAAGGTCACAACGTAAAAAATCTGTGTTTTGACAAATTATTGTTTTATTTTCAAAACAATTTTTTTGAAGTGTAAACTTCTTTAGGCGCGTTGGGCATTTTTGAGATGGGGAAAAACCATTGTAAAGTAATCATTTATGTAACTGATATTAATTTAAAATAATTTAAAAAAAGAACAATTTTTGAGATGGGAAAAAACCATTGAACTCGCGACACTGTTACCGTAACCGACACTTCTGTATATATAAGTATGTACATATATTGTGTATGTACGTAGATAGATACACATGCATGTTGGCATTGTTTGAGATGGGAAAAAACCATTTAACTCGCGACACTGTTACCGTAACCGACACTTCTGTATATATAAGTATGTACATATATTGTGTATGTACGTAGATAGATACACATGCATGTTGGCATTTTTTGAGATGGGAAAAAACCATTTAACTCGCGACACTGTTACCGTAACCGACACTTCTGTATATATAAGTATGTACATATATTGTGTATGTACGTAGATAGATACACATGCATGTTGGCATTTTTTGAGATGGGAAAAAACCATTTAACTCGCGACACTGTCACCGTAACCGACACCTATGTATATAATTATGTATTTTCCTGACGATTCAAAAAATACGCACGTAACTGTTCAAGTTTTCACTTCTGTCGGCACTCTCGGAGTGACACTGTTTTTTTTTTTATTTTTTTTTTATAATAATTGATTTAAAAAATTCAACCTTTTTTGGAATTCAATACGAATAAAATGGTCGAATACAATAACTACTGTAACAGTATACTCGTCCACTTTGCTGTACACTCACGTAAAAGGTGTACTCTCAAACAACAAACAGACAATACATTTTTCTAGTAAATGTTTGCTTGCAATTCATGTGGACACAAGTTAGTCGTAGTGTCCATCCGCAGTGGACGCACACACTCAAACAAAATGGACAAATGCGTTTCAAAGTTTTAACTCTCAAATTGGTTTGACTCACTTCAACTTAGCTTGCGTTTGCTTTATTTCAAACTTAACAACTTTTTTATTTGCTTAATATTTCCGGACCAATGGATATAAATCTCTCTGAACCTTTTTTATTAATTTAGATAACTAATAAATGTTTAATTTTTATTAGATTTTAGATAAGTAATAATATCCACTCAATAAGTTAGTTTTTATATTACACAATATTAGCTGTTGCACGCGACTTCGCCCGCGTAACTTTATAAAATGTAGACTATGTTATTCGTTGATAATGTAGCTTTCTATAGGTGAAAGAATTTTCAAAATCGATCCAGTAGTTTTTGAGTTTATTCATTACAAACATACAAATTATAATATTAGTATAGATAAAGGTCATATTGGTAAAGTCCCAGAATTTATTAATCTAGAATAGTTTCAAGTAGGTACTCCTTAATTACATTTATAGGTATATGCAATTTAAGCAAACGTGATCAAAAAATGTAAAATGCGACAAAAATTTTAATAATATTTTTTTTTTATGTTAAGGTCGACAGACAGGCTGACGGTCCACTTGATGGTAGGTGGCTACCGTCGCCTAAAACACAAGCAACGCCATAAATGCTACAAGTGCGCTGCCGACCATAGAAGGATTAAGTATAATAAGGTGTACCAACAACCACCACACAACTGTGGTGGTGGTTACTGCCGCCAGACGGGCTGCCCAAATGACTGCGAAATGCAGTGTGACCTACCACAACTTTTCAAATCCACACCAGTCATTTTTGAAAATTACATTAAAATTTCCAAATTTGATCCTGCCGGGAATCGAACCCGGGGCCCCTGAGACACGTTAGGTTAGGCACCCTTGCCACTCATCCAACGAGCTCGTCAAATTATAAAAAACCACGTCTCCCCGAAACATTAAAATGAAATTTTATAAAATTAAATCGGATAGTATCAGAAGTAAAACTCATTTCGAAGTTGTGCTAGTTCACCTCAGGTTAAGTTATATCCCGAACTTAGTCCGTCGGCTGCCAACAAATCCGCACACTTGAACTACGTACGTTCAAATTGAATTAAATATTAAACATTGTTTTAATATAAATAACCTTATACGTTTTTTTACGATGAAGTACGTTAGGAAGACTTAAGGGCCTCTTTCACCAACTACAAGTAAAGTGTTGATTAGTTACTTTTAGAAATACCTTTGTTTGTACGGTAAAAGTCTCAAACATTGAAAAGAAAATAATAAAAAAAATCACCTATCGAAGGATGCAGTAAACCGAGTGCATAATTTAATAAAACATAAAATTATTTCTAAAAGTAACTAATCAACACTTTACTTGTAGTTGTAGAGAACAGTAAGGGGCCCTTACTGTTCTCAAATATCTTTGCAGTATTATACCTAATTTATTTCGCAAAAGTTTACCTAAATTACTATACGTCCCTAGTAACCGACAGGAAACCTATCTTTGAGACAGCTCCCATACCTATCTCCTGATGAAAATGTGTCTAGACCACACGTTTAAATGTAACACCTCCGCGCCACTGAAAACATCATATTTCAACACGGCTTATACCATATTAGTTTACTTTGCGCAGTAAGAGATCTAGCGACACAGTATAAAAAATATGTAGTAGTTTAACATTATCTTCAAACCTCTTCTTTGAATGATTTTATTGTAAGAAACTCTTTTAATAAAATCTTCATCTCTGATATATCTTATTACTTGATACTATTTTTAATAAATTTCAATAGTAACTATTGACTATAATAATATAATGATAATACATAAATTATATATAGTAATAAATAATACTTAACTGTGGGTAAACAATTCTACCATTTAAATTAGAAAATCCACAAAACATATAAATAGTTTTTTTGCGTTTTAAAACATCTTAGTAATTATTATAAAAATCTAATTTGAAATATACTTTACCACATCCTGTATGACTAAATATTTATCTATCTAAGATATATACAGGACGGATAATCACTGCTATTATATGCTTGGATTTAGAAAAAAAAAATATTTTAAACAGTGTTTATTTTGCTAAGAAATATCTGCCATTTCATCTTTAGCTACTGTTCGTTCTGTACACTGTTCCAATGCTTTTTCGCAAATGAACTTTAGAATGTTCTTTGTACAAATATTGAAATTAACAATGAAATTTTTCCGTATTAGAACAACTCTTAAGATAGTTACTCAAACAATCTAGGTCAACTTACTTTGTCAGATGAATAAACATTTTTCTGGTTTAGTTAACGCTCAATATCTTTCTTTGTTGCATTCCGCTGTGGAGATACTTCCAGAAAACTGTGAATCATCTTTCACCAAATATAATTTGCTTCAAAATTTAAGTAAGTAATAATAAGTATTTAGAACTCAATACTTATGTTTGATGCTTTTGTCATCAAACATAAGTATTGAGTTCTAAAGTTTACACCATAACATAAATACATGCCTGTAGATTCTGTGACGTTGTTTTCCGCGCGTGAAATATTTTAATTAAACAAATATCAGTGAAATTAAACTCGAAATTGACGTTCACAACTACTTAAATTATTAAATTACCCTCACGAAATTAAAACTTGACCAATCTTAGTGAAGTGACGTCTATCACCGGACTTGTCAACTGTCAAGTGTCGTGCCAAACTGTAGCTGTCAAGTGTCACATCCGGAATTTTATCACTAAAGGGGCTTACACACACTCGTATTTTAAGGAAATAAAATATAATATTTATATAAAAATAATAACAAATAAAAAATGTCCTCGGCTAATGGTTCCTGTGCTGGCTGTAATAATGTCATATCTAATTCAGATTTCCTTACCTGTTCCAAATGCAAATTGAAATATGACCTTGTGTGTGTAAACATAACCGCAAAGCGTTTTTTGCTGTGGGATCCTGATCGAAAAAAAAACTGGTTATGTATTAAATGTCGGGAAAATAAGCCTAAAACTGATGATACCCCGATACGGAGTGCTCATAATCCCGAACTCACGTCTCCTGAGAGTGGCTCCAGTATCTCCTACGTCACGTTAAGAGCCAAGAAGCAGCCGCGCTCTTTCTCAGATAGTGAGAACAATAGTGTGAAAAATTATGTAACCGAAGATTCGCTCAGAAACATCTTGCAGCAGGAGATGTCCTCAATTTTGAATAGAACTATCAGGGATATAATGGCTGAACACCTTAATAATTTTAAACACCAAATAGATGGCTTACAAGAATCTATGTCTTTCTTTAATAAGCAATATGAAGATCTCAAAACAAGTATGGATGAAAAAAAATCTATTATTGAGACTTTGGAGAAGGAAAATAAAGCTCTCCACAGCGCTGTTTTAGCCGAGAAGGAAAAGAGTAGGATGAGATATCGTAGGTACAAGAATCCGCGGGACGCTATTGAATATCAAATTCTTCGAAGGCGTTGTCATGATGTGTACGCTGAATGTCGCAATACGTATATAAAACAAACTGAGGAAGATTTAAAAAATAATCCCAGGTCTTTTTGGCGGTATCTTGGTAAGAAGAGTCATGAAATCACTTCTCTCCCTGCATCTATGTATTTAAAAAATGAAACAGCGGATGATGGTTTCAAGATAGCTAATCTGTTTGCGAATCATTTTTCCTCAGTGTTTAGTAACGACGTTGCACAGAGCTATTCATTACCCTCGCAAACTCACTTATCGCTCTGTCGTATTAAGTTGTCGGAAAGGGAGATACTAAGAGGAATTAAAAGGCTTGATGTAAATAAGAGTTCTGGTCCAGACGGCATTCCTCCATTATTTATTAAAAAATGTGGCATAGCCCTGTCTTACCCCCTGTCCTTGATATTTAATAAATCACTAGCTGACGGGGTCTTTCCTGACAGATGGAAAAGTGCGAGGGTGGTACCGGTTTTCAAGAAGGGAGATCCGGAAGACATAGCGAATTACCGCCCTATATCTATATTGTCCTGCATCCCTAAGCTTTTTGAATCCCTCGTTTGTCCGCAAATAACCCAACATATTAAGGGTAGTATCACAACCTACCAGCACGGTTTCTCCAGGGGACGGTCTGTTCAAACGAATTTGACCTCCTTTGTTACAGATATTTGTCTGGAGCTAGATAAAGGTCGCGAAGTAGATGCTATTTACACAGATTTTAGTAGTGCATTTGATAAGGTGAATCACTCGATTCTCAGCATAAAACTTGAGGCCTATGGCTTTCACGGATCGTTGCTCTGTTGGCTCAACTGTTATCTCAGGAGTCGAACCCAAACTGTAGCTGTCAAAGGATATGAGTCAAATAAATATCTGAGCGAATCCGGTGTGCCGCAGGGTTCTCATCTAGGGCCAGTTTTATTTCTTTTGTTTATAAATGATATATCTTCAGTTATACTCCATTGTAAGTTTTCCTTGTTTGCTGATGACTTAAAAATATACAGAACTACAAACTCCCTTGATGACGTCGAACTCCTTCAAAGTGATATCAAAAGAATTAATGAGTGGTGTGAAGTAAATTATATGGACCTTAACATTAAGAAATGTAATTATATAAAATTTTCACGAAAAAAAAAACCTCTTACCACCTTTTATGAAATCAATGACCACCCTATACAAAAGGTTAAGGAGGTGCGTGACTTGGGTATTTTATTAGACAGTAAATTGAAACTTACGTCTCACATAGATGTCATAGTTAAGAAAGCAGCTCGTTTGATGGGGTTCATAAAACGCAATACAAAGGGATTCCAAATAAAAACAATAATCTTATTATATAATGCGTTGATTCGTAGTCACTTGGAATACGCTAGTGTCGTCTGGAACCCGTTTTATGCCACACATACCCAAAGACTTGAGGGCATACAGCGTGCCTTTACAAGGCATCTAGCTTATGTGTCCCAAGGCTTTTCGCATAGACAGCCATATAGTCAGCGACTTCAGTTACTCAAAATGGTATCTCTATATGATCGCAGGAAACTCTTAGATCTTATATTCTTATACAAGATTCTGCACGGATTGGCGGACTCGCCGTCACTCCTGTCGGAACTTGATTTTTGCGTTCCACGTAGGGTACCTAGAAATCCCGTGTTCAAAGTGTTTTCATATCCAACTTGCAAAACAAATATTGGCCGTAATGCTCCAATCATTAGGATAAAAAATCAATTTAATTCAATTTGTAGTCTTAATCCTGAAATTGATATAAACCACGACAGTTTGGCAAGCTTTCATCGTAAAATACGGAAATGCCTACCGTCTTTCACAAATGTTGAATAGCCTTATTGGCTACGTGTCGCCTAATTTGTCAAATGTAATATTGTATTTGTTGTGTGTGTGTGTGTGTGTGTGTATTGTATATATGAATGTGTGGTTGTGTGTGTGTGCGTATATGTATATTGTAATATTTTGTAATATCTTATATATATGTCATTTATAGGTATGTTATGATTCGAGTGTGTTGTGAGCATAACGTTTATTGCCTTGGAACTTAGTATAAGAATTTTCTATAATCATAAAGGTCGGTGATTGATGTTAAATGTTGTGTATACCTGTCATTGGAATTCACACCAGGCCAAGACCGAATGTATAAACTGTATTATTGTGTTGTATTGTTGTGTCTTCTGTTGGTGTACCTTAATAAATAAATAAATAAATAAATAAATAAAAGTTTATATACACACTGGTTTAGATAAAATTAAAAAGACTTTGTCATTGGTCTACTGGAAAATGACAGTATTTTTACAGCATTTATTACAAGCGCCCTTAGCAATTTTCGTGATATTGAGATTTTGGGAGATTTATATTATTTTCTATCCCATCTTGACAGTGCCCTTTCGCCCCACATATGTGACACAGACGGATTAGATGACCCCTATTGTATAGACACATGCAGCACCAGAAAGATAGCAGGTGTACATAGTTAATGAAATTTTAAATATTTCTTATGATTCGTTTATGTGCAGATAAAACATCAGTTAATATGATATGAACAAAAAAATCCCATAAATTAATCAACTACGATCCCGTATTGGTTTCCAGGTATAGCCAATTATGAAACTTTCATAGTTTTGGAATATTTCTGATATTATTTTTTTTCTTTTTCTTATTATTATTTTTTTTTTTTATTAATAAATAAAGGCTTTAGGATTCTTTAGACCTATTTGTATATAATCTATAATATACATTTTTTTTAAAATTTATGGCCGTATTTAATCTAAATCTAAATAAATAAATAAATTATTTTTCATAGTGTCCATAGTTGAAGTCATATATGAAATCGTATAGTGAATTATATATAAACACTTAGTAGGCGTGTTTCCTAATTGAGTAAATTGCCTAAATTAGCATCTAACAAAGTTACATTGAAGACTAACATTTATTTTGCATTTCAAATATACGAACATGCAAAGGTGGTTTAGGGATGACCATCATAATTTGCTTGACAGTTACTTGAAACACATTTTTATAAATTATAATACTAAAAAACAATATTTGTAATTCACTTAGTAACTACGAACATTCTTGTAAAAAATTCATTTAATTATTTTTTGACTGCGTTCCCTTTGACAGAATTGAATATTAAAAATTATTAACATTACGTCGATCTTTTGAATTATTGTAACTTACCTTTAATTGGTAAATTGACGGTCAAAAAACCAACACACCTCAACGAATAATTTAATTCTGAATCTGATGTCCTTTTCTTAAAAAATAATAATATATAAATATTATCCAGTAAGCCACGAGGTTAACTTATTAATACGTCCTACGAGTATTAAATTCAAATTCAGTCAACAACAAAACCTTCTATATAAATTTTAAAAAAAAAGTCCAGTAAACGTCGAACAAAATTATTAAATTGAATCTTAACTTGAAAAGAAAATACGAGTGAAAATTGAATGGAACTTGTTACTCATTATCTCCTAGTGTAACCATCGCAGACAGCCCTAAGGAATACCTAAATACGGATACCGCTATAAATCTGCCGTTACTTCAGCTTACTAAGCAAAGGTGACAAACGTACAATTTTCTCTGTGTAACATGCAAATGGCGTCCATCTGCCACATCTCCACAACCCCATCAAATCATATGTACTCAAAATCACTCTTATCGTCTCCACTTAAAGTCCATTTTGTATATATTTACACGCACATGTCGTGTTTGGAAATATATGCACAATACAATTTCTATTTGCAGTTCAATAAGACTTTATTGCAATACGAATAGAGTTGATTTTGAAACATATACAATGAATCATGTTTGGTATAAATGAAATCTCACGTGGGATTCCGAAATAAAGTGATGACCCTAATACGTATGAGTTATAGGGTTGTCACGTGTGCGGGTTGTGAGTTTTATTGTTACAACATAAGGAACTGTTTTAACAGTAAGTATAACACTTCATGTAAGTATGTTGCAAGCAATTTAAATACACTTTTTAAATTTAATTTCTTTAAAAATAAATACCTACTAAAAGCTGTAAATTGCTTTTTTTTTAATGTTCATAATGATCCGAGTGAGTTTATTTTTGTAAATTCGTGAAAATTAAGATTTTCCCGAATTTCAGATCTTATTTGTGGGACATTTTCCCTTGTTCAAAAGTGTGTTTTTTTCAATTCAAATTTATGTTTTTTCGCGTAAAAGTCGTTTAAGTTGGTGGCTGCCAGCTGCCAAGAGCAACTTCAACTGACTTACTTAGAATCAAGATTTAATAAAAAGCTAAATGCCATAAAAACTCAGAACAAGTAAAAATCATAAGCCGCGTTCAATCAAAAATGCAAAATTGTGCATTGGTAAAAAAAAAAGGATGCCAGATTTACGATATCACTTGTGATAGTTTTCTTTTAGTGAAAAGCTTTTGAATACTGTAAATAAAATTTTATTAATTTTACTGAAATAATTTATGACATAAAATAATTAATATAAGTAATTATCTTAAAATAAAATAAAATTAAAACAAAATAAACTCTAAAGTGTGATTTAATATTATTAGTTAACAATCTACTACTGTTAATAAGTAAACTGCGCTAATTTGCCTCAGTTTATGTACGATAGTACCTTTTGGTCTTTTAAATAGTTAATACTGCCTTTACAATATAACTAACCGGTTACAAAGACTGAAAAACTTTTTTCATTATCTCCAAATCTCATTTGTTCCACCTTCCTAGAATATTTTGGCGTCTGGAACGACATCATAGTTCATTGAACTCGCTATAGTTTTATGGGATTTCCTTAACGTATAGAAAGAGCAAATTTATTACTATCTAGTTCACAGTTGAGTAACCGCGGCGACCGTTACCTGCCAGCTCAGGTATGATTTAGGTTACCTACCCATAAACTGAACGCTAACTTGCTAAACTAAATTAAAAATCGTTGCACCGATAATCCAAAGTGCAGCAAAATCATTCCATTTTACTTTATGCAGTAATAGCTAACCAGTTTCTGATTTCGGACAGTCCTAATGTGTTGATTAGAAGTCACTTACTGAATGAAATCATCATAGCATGATAAAATCATGTCATTATAATTGTTCTGGACAGCCATGAAAAGTATAGAATAGTGATTAAAAGTGACTTATAGAACTAGTGGATTATGTAAATAGATAAATAGTGTTAGAAAGAGACAGATACAGTGAAACGGAAAACACTAATAATACATATTATTTCGGGCGGTTGTGTAAACTTTGTTCGACGCATGACACAACCGCCACTAGTTCTGTAAGCAAATATTGTAATATAGATAGGCCATTTTTTGTAAATAGTTAGTCTTCTTCTTGCTCCGGCATAATAAAGACCATTGTACCAGTACAAACTTGTTTAGAACATACAAACCCTCTCCTCCTCGACTAACCATCGAACGGCTGACCAGTGAGCCCTCCTTAGCCCTCCTTAGCCGGAGGCCCTGCCCACTCAGTAAGCCATAACAGCCAGGCCTAACCAAATGCGCGGATGCTACAGGCCCGTACAATAATATACCATATAATATCATAATATACCTACTATTCATGTACACATTCGTACACACATACATTCACATATGTATAGACTAAACTCATATATTATCTTCTTGTATTCTTGTTTTAATGTTTTATTAAAAATAAAAATATATTATTTATTTTTAAAAATAATATGATTGAATATTTGCAAGAAGATTCATAGTTCAAAATACTGCTATATTAAATGTTGTGACTTTGTTTAAATAAATGACAAAGTAAAAATATCACAATTTAAGTTATGTAAATCATGTTATTTAAATCATTATAAATAGCTCAAATTTCCTATCTAAGAAAAAGAATTTCTCAATTATTTTCCTACACAGAGGAGAAGTCCTATGCCCAGTAGTGGGAGTTAATATAATAATAATAATTTATTTGTTTATCATATGTACATATCATTTGATCTATATGACCTACAATTACTGGCATACAAAATCTTTATCTTAAATCTAATTTATCTAAGTATCAAGTTATAATATTTAATGTCAGTATCAATGATCCAATGTCAAGTATATTATTTGCAGCATTATATGTAATACATAAAGGCAATTATAAATGCTAATATTTAATGAAATAGTTAGAGAAAGGGTTCCGCATTGGGATGTTCGCCTGTTGGCAGGTGTTAATCGAAAAACTTATATAGGGTGTGGTTATTGACTGTACGAAACTTTTCTAATAGCGTCCGGTCTATTTATGTTGTGCCACTGAACTAACTAGGTTCATATAAGCTTTGCAAGAGTTCTCATTTAATATTAAAAGCATAAGCTTTAATAGCTATCTAGGAATATCGTTTTTCATTGTAAAATTCTGTACAAAATTTTTTTTAGAATAGAAAAATCTGGAATGTAGGTACTCACAAAACAATCAGTAATAGTGTTCTAAATTTGGTTATTAAATTAGTTTTATTTTGTTAGTCTATTTTTGATTAGATTATTTGTTTATTTAGTACTTAAATGTATTTATGAACAAATGATATATTATCATTTGTTCATAAATTTTATTCAGGTAATTATCAGCACTTTAAAACTATAATACAAACTAAAAATAAGCTTATTTAAAATAAAATCTAATCCTAAGTTATACATATATATTCACACATTATATTTTACTAGCTTGTGCCTGCGATTTCGTCCGCGTTGAACGATGAAAGGTACCCTATGTCCTTTCTGGTGTCGCAGACAACGTGTATGCAAAATTTCATGGTGATCGGTTCTACTAACTTTAATAGTTAAAATAAAATTTAATAGTATTCAATAATCTCGATTAATATATTCAAAAGCTCTTCACAAAAAAAATAACTGTACTCTTCGTAAGAAAGTCTCGAAAGTAGTTAAAACTTAAAAACGAAAACCTATCTTAAGTCATTAAAAATTCAATGAATTCAAATACGAATTCAGGTGAATTAATATTCGTGGAACGAACTGTTTTATTGGAGTGCATTATGATACTTGCTTCTGGACTTCTACTTAGTAAATAAAAATTTTAATACTTTACCCATAGCTTTATTGTTAAAGCTCCAAAAAAAACTCTTAACAATATGATACACAGATATTAAAATTCTAGCGAAAGCTTTCTGATAAATTTATCCAAATAATATACATTCAAAACCACTGTATAAATTTAAAATGGGATCAATCAAATCATAAAATTTATTATCCTAACCTATTAAAGTTGGCAGTGAACTTGCAAAACCAACTACCAAGTAGACCGTCAGCCTACCTGTCCACTTTTACATACAAAAGCTATAGCGAAGTGATGCAAAAAGCTATAGAATTTGTAATACTTGTTTAAAAATGTATTGGCAAAGCCTAACCGCATTTGGAGTGAAGTTGTATTGCCTACATACCTGTTGTGCAGAGTATGGGTCATTGAATGTAATATTGAGAGCCAGGGGACAGACTCACTGCCAAATGTGCTTGCCAATGCCAAATTAGACCATAAAGGTTAATGTGGAGATAGGTATACCAGTGCACACTACTCGTACCATACGCGGACAGCTTTCGTGCCATAATACTGTTGCTAATGGATTTTTATAGTGTGCTTTCATTGTGGGCTCTCATGAAAGTGCCTCATACTTGAGAATCTCTTTAAGCTTTTTATGTGTGAGTGCGTTTATTCTAAACACTTGAAGATGTGTGATAAAATGTTATGCGAGTTTACAGAAAAATGTTAGTATAAAGAATACTGACATAGATAACACTTTTTGCTATAAATTTTAATGCAATATTGTAGGGTAATAATTATGTTTAAATAATGAAATGATAATGTGTATTTGATTAAGTGATTATAAGAGGTGATTCAATTCCTCTGATTCGAGGTCAATTTTGGAGAGCCGAATTTTCCAAACTTTCATATATATATATTTTTTTATAAATCTTTTCATGCATAACAATAACCAAAGATAATTTGGATAAAATAATTATTTAATTTTTAATTAAAAAAAACTCTATTTGGAAATAATACTGCAATTTAACTAAAACATTAAACATTTTACGTAAATAATAATAATAAATATTAGATAGGAAGACGTTTCCTTCCGTACACTAATCTAACACCGGCATTCAGCCAAATAGTTTAGATAAAACTTCTCCGAGTGTGAACCAGAGACGCTTTCCCCGCGAAGCCTTAGAGGCTCCCGTTCAGACACGAGAGATATCCGTATCTACGTCACTGCACGTGAAAAATATTTAAAAATACAACAATTGAAAATTGATAACCAGCTATTTAAAAAACTATATATTTTTGAATTAGACTGGCTCATTAAAAACTGATTAGTTGTTAGTTGACATATTTTAACGATTACACTATTAGTAGGATTTTAGATGATGGTATGTGGCTAAAAGATAAAGATAAAAGATAAAACTCACGCAATGAAAAACATAAGGCTCTCATCATGGTATTCTATGAGAACAAGGTCACATACTGATTGTCTAGCTTATGACTGCAGAACTCAGTGACCTATGACTGCTTTAATTATTTCAATATATATATATATATATATATTTTTTTTTAACGAAATAAAAAATTAAATAATTAAAGCATTTAAAACACAAAATATAAATAAAGCAGTAATTAGACGTACTTAAGATTAAGATTTACAGTAACTTAAGATTAAAATATAGAAGGTTCTGAAAAAATATTTAGTAAAATCTTGGCATAGAAACACAAAAGTTTTACAATGAAAACAAAATTAGAAATATTTTACTTACTGCCTTGTATGTACTTCAAGTAAACTGGAAAGAATAGTAAGTTGGTTGTTTAAAAATTTTAAGTTACAAGACAATTCCCGGTGAAATAAATTTCAAAGTGAAATTTCTTTATTTTCCCGCGACAGGGGACTGTTGTAGATGAGAACAAAGTAACTGCACACCTATCACAAGCGGGAACAGTGCCAAAGTAACCTGCCACTATACGTACTATGTGCCACAGAGTACTTACCCATGAGCAATGAAAAATTTTCACTTATAACTTTTTTCGATTGAACCTCATCGCATTGAATCGCAGACATATCAAAATACTACAACATAAGTCATACAAGCTTTAGACCGTGGTGTTATCCTGTCATTATCTGTCTGTAATTATCCTTAAACCGTTATCCTGTCCTAACCTTGTAACTTGTCCTATCAAATGGGGCACCACACTTTCATGTTCACTGGCGTTGCTTGTGATCCTAGATGCTGTATAAAAACTGTCAATCAATTGAACCGTCAGCCTCTCTGCCACTCTTCAGCCTTAAAAAATCCCAACTCTCAGAATTAAACATCAAATAAGAAAGATTTATGAATTACAGATAACTAAGTAAACACGATATGAAAATAACAAACAAAAAAACTATTACAACTTTTCGTCCGGAGTCATCGAGAAACTTTTCTGAAAAAAAGTTCTGAAACAAACATCACTTAATTTATGCGAACATTAAATGGATTGAATGCATTATACAAAAAAACAGTACATATAAGTACTATAGAATAATTTTTTGTGCCTACAATTGGGTAAATTAAAGTCGGTCGCAGCCCACCCCACCGCACGCGTGGAACGAGAATTTAATTTAAATGTTGCCACGTTAAAAATTGGCGGCAACGATGTTACCTGTCGCGTCGCACGTGACGTTGTCGTGTTTTGTTCTGTGACGTGACATCCGCCTGCCGCGACATTTTAACTTTAAAATTAGATCGTTTTGCGACAACGTTTACAGTATTATGTGTCTAATAATTTTTGTTATGAGATTAATTTCATTTTTTATTTTATATTGTGTCACTTCAGTACTAATATTATAAATGCGAAAGTATGTTTGGATGTATGGATGTTTGTGACTCTTTCACGCAAAAACTACTGAACCGATTACCGTGAAATTTTGCATACACATCGTCTGGGACACAAGAAAGGTCATAGGGTACCTTTCATAGTTCAACGCGGACGAAGTCGCTGGCACCAGCTAGTCATTTATATGACCTCTGATGACCTTAACTTCACATATCGGACGTAAGTAATTTTTTTTAATTTTTTTTTAAAGATTTCATTTAAGTGCGTCACTATGGTCCCTCATTAGCTTAGTTGATCTTATTCTCAATAAAAAAGATTTTATTGATTACTAAGTAGCTGACCCGGCGAACTTCGTACCGCCTCAGATACAAAACCCTCTACAGAAAATGTATGAATTAATGATTTAAATTCATTTTTTTTTTTTTTCGTGATAATTTAAATTTTTTTTTGAACTTAAATATACTCGTACCTATATGGTGTACACTTATACTTGATAGCTTGAAACCTGTTAAGAGAATGATCATGCACGTTCTTACTAAATTATCGCAAAATTAACTTTTGTATAAAATAATGTTTTTGACAAAAAAGTTACAAACTTTTGAACGTCTCTTTTTATATTCAATGGTGTTTTCATCCCCCATTAGTAACGCAGTTACGCCGTAATTTTTATTTTCGGCAATTCATCACACCTCGCTTGCTCTGAAAACAGGATAGCGAATGAGACGTCACGAGGCGTGACAGGAGACGTGGACGCGTGTTTTTCCTCACCAATTTTATTAAATTGTATTCTCTGTGTTACACAAATTTACTTATTTAACTATTTTGAAATTCAAATAATTTACATCACTGAATTACAGTATGACAGACATAATTATGATCTATATAATATCTCTATCGTTAAAAAAATAGTCTATGTTCGTACCTCTGTCTGTTTCCCCGCTAACTTTTAATACGGTTTTCACTATAGGAAAGAACGATAAACTTGGAATGTTTTTGTATATATATTTCAGAAAAAAAAAAGGAATCCGTACAATGAAATAAATACATTAAATTTGATCAAATTCTGCCCAAACTAGCTGTAAAATTTAAAACAGCTGTTAATTTTCTTCTTACCCAGCAGTATAATTTGCCCAAGAAGTGAAGTAAGTATATTCTTGAACAAATTAGATATTGATATTTTTGATAGTTACTTTTAATAGGGTCACAAGGATTTTTGCATTAAATGTAATTATTAACTAATGAAATAATCTAAACACATATGAAAAATAGTTGTTTTACTGTACCAGGAAATAAATAGACAATAGAAATGTTAATATTCACAGAGTCAGTAAATGCAGAAGTGGTCCCGATAATCGTATTAGTCTGCAAGAGGGTCCCGTAATGAGTCCCATCTAATTACCGCTCTCGACGAAACGTGAGCCAATTCTTAACACCTGTATAATGCAATGCAACCCTCCTGGAGTTGTGCCATTCGCCACTACATTCCTGAATCGTAAAGCCTTATTTTCATTATAATTACACTTTGGTATATTACATAAGTGTATACTAATTATTTTGTCGCACTTAGTACTTTCTAGTACATTAGTAAATTAGTAATTCCTTAACTTCTGAATAAACAGGCAATACTATATTAGTATAAGCTAGACATTTGTAATGTAAAATTTTGTTTAACATAAAATTGCGGTAAATATAGGTTATATATCACTAGTTTGTAATTGAGTTAACTGTGTCACATGATTTCAACCGACCGTTAATAAAATATTAAGGCATAATAATCACACAAAAAATTTGCAAGTAAATAAAGCGAGGCGAGAGGCCAATGTGCAATGGAGCTTTTACGAGCTCCCTTTTAAGAAGTGTCTGCAAATAATTCCAGTTTGTATTACTGTGTACAGTGAATGTAAACCAACTTTCAGATAGCATTATATGCTTGAAAATGTCCTGGTTCGGCAGTCAGGTACATGGAATCATATCCACATAGATCGAAACATATTTCTATTTTTGATTCCATGTAATAAATTCACTAACTAATTTCCTTGGAAAAAACTTGGGAGGCATCTCGATCTCAAAGTCAGTCGGATACGAGAAATAAATCAGTTCAGGTGACCGGCACTCCTCTCGGAACATAAATCTGCGGGTGATAGCGACCCCGGACTCATAAATATTGAACTATTGACTCCGGAGGGTTAAGTTGGCCTTTTGATAATGAGAAGGTCACATCGACTAAAAGGTAGGGACAATCTTAATTCACCCAACTTTTCTTACTATTTCTTCTTTGATTATAGATCTAATGTTTTTGTTTGTGACTCTGTGACGCATAGATGAATCATCAGTTGGGTCATAATGGGTTCAAAAGGACGTATAGAATATTTTAACAAATAGTTCTATGACGTCTTTTGTAAGGTTGTGGTTAGTTCCGCAAAACGGGGTGCCTAGTTTGGCCTGCCGCTACTCATTCGTAATCATACCCATAAAGGTCACCAGCTCATTGGCATGCCCTTGGGAATAATTGTTGTTGATCACCTAACATCAGGTGGACCGTTCTAGTCTACTACAACCTTTATGTTAAAAAAACTGTATCTAATAATAATGACGTCACCTGGCATTAGAGATCTTCAGTATTAAGTCTTAAGCCAACTTAATTTGTCGTGTAAAATTGCACTTATTTTAAGTTGTGCAAAGTCTGAGCTTACGGCGACAGGAATTTCCTTCCACGACTAACGTCCAATCTAGCTGCGCATAAAACACAGAGTGGGGAGGCGTAGCTTTGTGACAGCACACTTTGGCAATGTTCCGAAAGCAGATAGGTGTGTGCTGTTCAAATGAAAATGTAGGTGATAGAAATCATTCGCCTTCTGAGACATTATCTCTGTATGGAAGCGTGTGAATAGACGACTTGAAGCAACGGTTGGAAAATCTTCAAATTTTCCCGATAATTTCTCTATCGTTTTTCTATTAGAAGAAAAACAGGAAAAACATAAAATGAGAAATATTCCTTTAATTAATTATAAAGATGATGAAGTAATATTTTGTGTTATTACTTAACGTGCTCTCATTCAGATTCTAAATTAAATCATACGGAATGCATTTTAAATATTATAGTGAATATATAATATATTAGGTATAAACGGATTTTCAATATACCTAGTGAAAACCATAAACAGTACAAGAAAATAAAGTTAAATGAAGATAATCATAAAAAAAGCTTATCAATATTTTCATCATGGATCAGTTTTCAATGCAAATTTTACTGTCATTTAGCACAGTCGATTATGGACTTTATTTTCTTTGTAATAAGACCTACATGTATTGTATTAAATGGCAAAAATATATAAAATCCAACGTGAGTGTGTAAGAACATTGACAAGGTGAGGGCTGATCAATGTAATCCCCATGAAATAAGGTATCAAAAATGTATTTGTACACTGAGAGACACTACGAAAATATTTTTAATTTTTTAACAAGCTGATTGTACACTTTATGGTACTTAAGTGGCTACTGACTATATTTAATTCTTGAAAAATTATTGAATAAATTATGACCAAAATAGTAAGCTACAACGCCTTCGCAAACAATATTCTTTTGATAAATGACTTAAATTTACTTATAAATAGTAGAATAAGTGCTGTACATCGTTAAATAACTTATTGAAGTACCGTGTACGTTAGCTTTCAAAGTAATTACTTAATTTTTTAAGCTTAGAACTAGAGACAAGGAGTTTATATTAATGTCTAAGTAACATTTATGTAACG
Organism: Synanthedon myopaeformis; assembly: GCA_944738685.1. Lineage (NCBI taxonomy): Eukaryota > Metazoa > Arthropoda > Insecta > Lepidoptera > Sesiidae > Synanthedon > Synanthedon myopaeformis. The sequence continues at coordinate 11,000,225 of OX122921.1, read as the reverse complement.
TTTAAGTAACATTTTTAATAAAAATGTTTATATTCTTATGAATCCATACTAACGTTATAAATTATAAATGCGAAAGTATGTTTGGATGTATTGATGTTTGTAACTGTTTCACGCAAAAACTACTGAACCGTACACCATGAAATTTTGCATACACGTTGTCTGTTATACCAGAAAAGACATAGCGTACAAAGTTCTCGTGAATAGGCATCTTCTGGGTTGAGAATGAGGTTCGCTCCATCTTAGGCCTCATCCTTGCTGCACAGTTGGTTGTTGGTCAAGAGCAAACCCATCTTTTATAAAAAAAAAAAAAAAAAAAATCATCGTTCTACGCGGACGAAGTCGCAGGCACCAGCTAGTGAACAATAAATTTATGTTGGCAGCTTACAAATTTAAATGAAATGAAGCTCGGTGTACCACCACCTTTACGGACGGTGTAATCCGGTATTGGTCGGTATCTGTACGTTCCGAACGACGACGGTCCGGTCGGTTTACGACTCATGGGACGATAATGGCCAATCGTACCTACGAGTACACCACCGTCTCTCGATCGTTTTACCTTCAAGCGCAGAAACTAGTCTCTCAGGAATGCATAAAAGGAAAACCTTTTTTTTTAAATTCAATATCAAAATTTTACAACGTTGGAAATTTATTTTTAAATTTAAATTATTTTTAACTAGCTTTCACCCGTGAATTCGTCTGCGTAATTTTTCCAATTATAATTAATTATGGTGACCAGTGTCCTGTTTCGCACGATTGAAATTTTTCTGCAGATTATGTACACAAACCTTCCTCGTTTGTCGCTCTTTAAATTGGTAAAAATTGTTTCAAAACCAGTAGTGTGGATTGGAAGAATATAGTGCAACCAAGCTGATTTGAACAGCTACTTTTACACTAATATTATAAAGAGAGAAGATTTGTATTTTTGTATGTTTGTAATGAATAAACTCAAAAACTACTATAAAAATTCTTACACCTAAGAAAGCTACATTATCAGCGAGTAATATAGGCTATATTTTATAAAGTCACGCGGGCGAAGTCGCGTGCAACAGCTAGTGTTATTGTATAAATATAGATATGCTTTGGATTTCACTTTAGTTCTCAACTGCTAACAGTAGATTCAAATCATACTATTGGGTCAAATGTTTAGAGTAATGTGAGGCTTTCTATAACAAAATAACATTTTTCAAAATTATTATTACTTTGTTTAACATTTTTCAAAAAAAAATTTTTTTAAGTTATTATTATTCTAATTGAAGATTATAATTTTGAAATAATCTTCAACTTTAGTTGATGTTATCAAATAGGAATAAAAGACTTTTTTTTTAAATTTATAATTGACTTAGTCTTCAGTCTATGTTGACTAAATCGACATTAGATTTTAGCAATGTTGACTACCAAATTAATTTACCCGTAGGTATGACTTCTTGAGTCAACATACATTTTAAAGTACCAAAAACTCTTCTTAAACTATAGTTCGAAAGAGTTAAGCTAAGCTTAATGTTACAGGACATCATGTTATCTAAGTGTTAGTACAAACCAATGTACTCATAAATTTGAAATGTCAATTAGAATAAGCATACCTTTGCAATAATGGTACTTAACTGAAGTTTAAACTGCTGTTAGTTAATCGCAAAGTCAATGGGAGGTCGAGACATATCTCTTGTACCCTCTAATAGCATTGTCCGAAGGTTTACCCTTAAGAGATTCATTGGTTGCGTTTTCCATTTGTTTCGACATTTTATCATCGACAAAAATCTTTAAATTTATTTTTAAATAGATAATTAATTTAAAATTGCCATTTATATTTTATCTTTTAAGTTGTAACTCGTATAATAATTATTTAACTGAATATTTTTATAGCAAACTGAAAAGAGTAACTATAAGGTATATTCCCACTTTCCCAGTTTTTCCTCATAAAATATGTATTTCGAATGGGTAGTAAATTCAAAAATATTGAACTTTTTGAGAGATTACGCTTCTTGCGAAGCCTTTAAAAAATTCCAAGAAGTTTTTTTTATTTCAAAATTAATCCCTAGAGAAATTTTGTGTGAGGACAGTACTGCATACCCATTTTTCGATTTTCCCTTGGTAGTCGATTACCATTGGAAAACGCAAAAGCTAAAACTAGAGCCGCAACTGATGCGAGTTCCACCACCTACAGGCTAATCTCAGACGCTACACCTCGTAGTAAGGCCACTAAACATTTTTTAAAAGCTTCTATTATTTTGAATTCTTGTCATATTCATATGAACACAGGCAAACAATCGTTTAACCTTGGTTCATATACTCATATTTTATTAATATTACAAATAAAACAGATGATCACGATATTTAGATGTTACTTTTTAATCAGGTGTAAAAATTATTATACACATAATAATATTATATTATTTTAATTCATACTAATATTATAAATGTGAAAGTTACTAACGCCTGGCCAAAGTGAACAACAAGAGGTCAAGGGTTTTATAATTTTACTAGCTGGTCCCAGCGACTTCGTACCGCGTTGAACTATGTCCTTTCTGGTGTCCCAGACTACGTGTATGCAAAATTTCATGATGATCGGTTCAGTAGTTTTCATACGTCCATACGTCCATACGTTCATACGTCCATACGTCCATACGTCCATACGTCCATACGTTCATACGTCCATACGTCCATACGTCCATACGTCCATACGTCCATACGTCCATACGTCCATACGTCCATACGTCCATACGTCCATACGTCCATACGTCCATACGTCCATACGTCCATACGTCCATACGTCCATACGTCCATACGTCCATACGTCCATACGTCCATACGTCCATACGTCCATACGTCCATACGTCCATACGACCATACGTCCATACGTCCATACGTCCATACGTCCATACGTCCATACGTCCATACGTCCATACGTCCATACGTCCATACGTCCATACGTCCATACGTCCATACGTCCATACGTCCATACGTCCATACGACCATACGTCCATACGTCCATACGTCCATACGTCCATACGTCCATACGTCCATACATCCAAACATACTTTCGCATTTATAATATTAGTACGGATTTTCAACCCGGATTATAAATCTGTTTTTAAAGATGCTTTTACGCCAGCTTTAAAATCTGCTATTTCGTGGCCACACCATACCATTTGCAACGCTATCGTCTTAAGAGATACCCGCTTGGGGATGTATTGAACTAGAGATTTGTGGTCGAAGGTAAAGTTAAGTGCTACAAGTGAAGTGACTAAGGTTCAACAATAAGGGCTCATTAACATTAATTGCCAGGGGATGCGTTTAAATACCACTGATAATTTCACTGTTCCTATATCCATTTATTATTATCTACAAGCTGTGCCTAGTAGACTTGGTACGTGTGGTTCTAAAATAGTGTTCAATTAGGTACTTAACTTAACATTTTTGTTTGAACAACGCCGAGATTTTAAGCTGTTTCTGAGCTTATCGTGATCAAAAGGGAAAGAAAGATAAAAAAAAATATTTCTTTACTTTCGAAAGATCAGATTTTCAAAAGGACAGACTCAAATGGTCAGTTTTTCAAATAGTCAGAATTATAAATGCTTACCATTCAGTCTCTTAACAGCACTTGCTGTTATTTCATAGCATATAATATTGTATAATGAGATGGATGGGTCTGAGTATTTGAATGGATAACACAGTCTTTATATTTATTACGGCTAATAGGGTGACGATACACTTGATCCTAAAACATTTAGGCTTGGAAGTGCACTGCTATATCCCCAGTAAGTAGCATAAAAGGTAACAGATAAGGCTATACTCCCTAAATGTTATCTAAAAGTTTAAACTTATAACTTTAACTCAAACACAAACAGAAATGCTTCAATCTCTATATTTGTCTACGAACATTTTGATAAACTTACCCACAAGTACGTAAATCCTAGAATAATATTGGGATTAGACCAAATTGGAAAACCAACTCATAAATAAAATCAAGATGTCGCGATTGCCTTGGTACCATCTTGGTACAGGCGTGTATAAAAATCCAATACAATAAAGTGCTTATATTATAGTGCGTGCATCAGCAGAGCCATAAAATTCGTCTAGACAAGTGATTTACGTTCACCTGAGCGAGCCCAGAATTCGGGGAAAAAATATTGCTCGGGCACTTTTTGCCTCGGCTGTACAAAAGCTTTTCAGCGCCGCTTTTAGTGCGTTATTTATTTATTATTTAAATGTTTATGGGCGAGGCGACGATATATTCAACTTGACTGTACTTGTGTAATTTAACGTGATACGGTTGCACATCATACGTTACGTTGACGTCATAACTCACTAAATACGAGAATAAAGGAAAAAAATTTAAACAGTTCATAAATTTTATATGATTATATATAAGTCAATTTCATTTTACGAATAATTAAGTATAATACAAAGAAAGTATTACGCCACAAAGGTTGACCCTTTATTTTAAATTATAAATGTTAATTTGTATAAAATAAAGATCCTAATTAAATTAATACTTATTTCAATTAAAAAATTTTAATATATTATAAAAATAATTATATTAAATCAAAATATTATTTAAATTTTTCTTGACTCTATCTATTACATATATATAAATATACATAACAGAATATAGAAATTAGCTAAATAATCATCTAATAATGCACTCGTATGAAGCCGGAGCCCCTAGTATATATATTATATAATATATATAATATCTAATATTATAAAGAGAGAAGATTTATATTTTTGTTTGTTTATAATGAATAAAGTCAAAAACTACTGGACTGATTTTAAAATTTTTTTCACCTATAGGAAGATATATTTACAGCGAGTAACATACGAGCTATATTTTACAAAGTTAAGCGGACTAAGTCGCGCGCAACAGCTAGTAATTTATAATAGCCCAAATAGCCTGCTTTTACAGTACAAATGCTGTTTGTATTTCATTAGCAAATCCCCTAAAAATAATATACTCAAGTTATTGTAAACAATTTCTCCATATGTTAATCTATTTTGAAGTAAGTCGAAAAAGCTGTGAAACAAAACTGGTCGGTGTCCCCTTTTGATTCACAAATTCCGAACACACCGGGTCCACATAAACATGGCGGTCGGAAGGTATTCTTTATAAAAATAAAAGTGCGATTTATTAAAGGCCCCTCCACTCTGTATGCGGGGCACGTTGGAGGACCGGCCAGATTTGGCTCGTGAGGTACTTTTTGCCACTTTCATATGAACTTTTCCACTCGTGAACTTTATATTGAAACTGCATTGATACTATTTTTGGTGGGAATCTATTTTAAAAAAATTAAAAAAAAATATCACTTAGGGCATCTTTCACCATGTGTCAAGTAGGCTAACCGCCATTTAATGTCACCGATAACCGAGAATACATTTGTTTGTACGGTAAAAGTCCAAAATATTAAAAAGAAAATAATAATAAAAATTCGCCTATCGAAGTATGCAGTGAACCAAGTGCATAATTTTAAAAAAACATAAAATTATTTCTAAAAGTAACTAACCAACACTTTACTTGTAGTTGGTGAAAGAGGCCCTTAAGGCACAAATATTAATCAATACTTATATAAAGAGAAAATAATTTTTTGCATGTTTGTATTATATATATATACCAAAAATATATAAAAATTTAAATAGGCCTGCCAAAAATGTGTGAGCAATAAAGATTGAATAATTGTTGCAAAAAAAAATTTGAAAAAATCTTTATTGACGACCTGATTAATCTATGTAGAAACAAGTAAAATTAACTCTATTATAACAATCCAAAATTAACTTCCCCTTGATCATAATGGGCCAAATAACATTTTTTCAAATCATTGATTATTATTTTTACTATGTATACCTAATCCATTTGTATAATAACTGTTTTTAATCACAATTTTTTAACACAATATAAACTACGCGTAATCTGCGATAAGATTTCAATTTATTTTTTTTAAAAAACAATCAAAAAAATGTGCTTCTCCAATCGAACCCCTCACTATCTGTCAACAGCATTATCTTAACCCTATACTTACTCGTAGGGCGGGTCAGATGATCTCCGTACCTGATGCCGCGTCACGTCTCACACTTTGAATGGCAAATCACGAAGGTGAACCTTCGGGGCCTCGGAGACCGGGTATGAAAATAAAATGATTGCGAAGGGTTCGCGGCGGCACAGTATTAAAATATTCCCCACGGCCACAAGCGATGGCTACCACCTGATGTTTGGGAAACGCTCTTATACAACATTGTTTAAATTTGATTTACTGTTATGACGACGAACCATGTGGGTGACGCCTTTATACGAGTATAATGTGACAGAGAACGTGTTCAAATTTTTTCACATTCACTGTTGAAATTTAGTTAATATTATTTCTAAAGAGTAATAAATGCAATTATAATTTTAAAGGCTAATATAGAAATTAGTTTTGTTTTTTTGCGCAAAAACCCCCTTATGAGCATTAATGCGATGAAAAATTATATTAATGACGTAATTAAATACTTCAGTGTTTAATAAATAATCACTTAACATTATTATTATTATTATTTTTGGGACAACTTTTTTCGTTTTTAATCTACTTGCATACAAAAATAGTAATATAAACAGAAAATAGGAAAATGTACCGATTGTAAAAAATAGACGTTTTTTCTGAATAATAATAATCTTAATAATTCCAATTTGAAGGAAATTTTAACTGATTTTGAATTGCTTTTACTACAAAATATGGAACATAAAAAATTATAAAAAATATTTAGGTAATTTATAAAAAAATATTAGTAATATACTAAATATTATAATATTAGTAATAGGCATATAATTTATTTAACTTTAATTTAAGCAGTAGGTTACATGGTTAAATGTTAAAAATTAATGAGGCAGATATTTAAATAAAATTTAGTAGTTAATCAGAGTATTATTCACTGTAATAATAAAATGATAATTGCATTTATTTTATAGAAATATTTTCTATAAAATATATTGCAATTCTATCTGAAAATCCTAAATGAAAGAATCGTTAAAAATTTGATTAAATTTGCAGGTGTCCTGAAAGCTCGGTGCTCGTGAAGGGGTTACTGTAACGAATTGAACCTCGAATTATTTAGCATGCATTAAGACAAGAGTTATCTTCGCCAGATTAATTGAGATATCGCTCTAGACAACCCACTATATACAGGTTGATTCAAACTTTTAATGTTTTCGTATTGGTACAAAAAATATAGGCATAATTACTAGTGATTGAAATTCAATCGTAACTCAGTCATTCCATCGCATTAAATTAATCAATAATTTGAAAAAAATTTATACAATCCGTACTCTGAATGATTGTTTGTCCATAGTTTATAATATCTTAGAAATTTCCTATATGATTGCAAACAATGAATGTTTTGAAAGCAGTGGTCTTTAATTAAATTCGTTTTTTTTTATTACCTACCAGAAAAATAATAACAAAATCTCAATAACCATTTTCAAAATTATTTGAAGTTTCCTGGCTCGTTTTCTGTATCCTCACAAAAGAACTAAGGCTACGAAATTCAAAATTAGTCTGGTTTTGTTTAATGACAAAAAGCGGAATTGATTCTAATAATTCACTTGATGGTACGTGAGTATTTTTGAATAGTTTCATAATATATTTATACTATCTTGTTAATTAGTATACGTCACGTTTTCATATAAAAATAAAAGCGCGCACCAAAAAAAAGTGCATCATGCTGTATATGCGCGCGTACCTTCAGCAAGGTACGCCCGGGAGCTGAATAAATTACTTCGAATAATTCTTGAATTAACATTTTTAATCTGCGACGAGATGTTACAGGAATAAATTGCGTACTCTACCGTTTGCGAGATTACTTGATGGAGACTCGCTAACTGCTTCCGTTATCTCACTCCAAATAAGGTTGCCAACATAGCACCTTTAAGACACTGTAATTTATAATTTTTTTCGAGAAATTTTTATTTGTTAGCACTACATTCCATTTAAGTACTTAATGTCATAGTAGTACTATTTACTCTATGTTAATATGTATTTCGAGTCCCACAAGATGGACAGACGATCTAATAAGGGTCAACGGTGGATCCAGGCTTCTCTTAACTGGTCTTAATTGAAAATAAGGTTGGGATCATGATAAGTTAAAAGAATATCTAAAAAACTAACGTCTGGCCAAAGTGTTATAGCAACAAAAGATCAAGTGTTATATGGCTTATATGTATATATTATTATTTTTCAATGCGGACGAAGTCGCGGGCACCGGCTAGATAATATTATAAATACAAAAGTTTGGATTTTTGTTTCAAAATCACGCAAAAATGGCTAAATGCATTTGGATGAAATTTTGCACACAGATATTTTATTATCTGTATTCCTGTATTAAACACAGGATACTTGAAAAATGTTATAATCTAAAAATGTAAAAAAATCGGCCCCACTGTCGTCACAGTGCCTTGAATCAGGCGTTATAACTCTTTTCAGATATATATTTTCGTTATTCAGATATATATTTTCAGATATATATTTTCGGATATATATTTTCGGTGAACAGTGGTATATATACACACCTATATAAAACGAAGGGAATAAATAGAAAAGAAAGTGTGTGTGTGTTTGTGTGTGTGTGTGCGTGTGTGTGTGTGCGTGTGTGTGTGTGTGTGTCTAAGAAGGGAATAAATAGAAAATAAATAGTGTGTGTGTTTGTGTATGTGTATCTGGTTGCAATAGTGAGCCAGTAGATCAACCCTAATTAGTCCCCGCAGTGAATGCGTTCCGCGTAAACACACGGCGGCGCGTCCCGACCGCGGGCGTCCCATTATCGTATTTCAGCCGGTCATTTGTCCCGTGAATCACTCACCTGAATGTCCGCTAGATAACTTGGTAATGTATGGAGCACTTTATTGCGAGCGCCGCACTGCTAATGTTTATAAATGCTTTTTGCCTAAACAATTCCAATTTAATTTTGAAAAGTGATATATATATATATATGGCTCTTTTAATTATTAATTTACTATTATAAATATTAATCTCCCTTGGTCGAGTGGTTAAGGTGCCAGCTTGCCCTTAACCATTAGAGTGGCCGGGTTCTTATCATAGTTGACTCTGTTTGCATTGAGATTTTTAACACTGCGTTACGCAGTCATTTGGGTAGCCAATGTGGCGGCAGAACCACCTCATTAAAGAAGACCACCGTGAAATAACAGCATATGTGCTTTTGTGTTTCGGTAAGTGAATAAAGGATGCCAAAGCTCATTTCCTATTCCTTTAACATTAATCATGTGCATTCTGACTGACTATAAAAACAGTCACATTCTTTTACAACGACCATCGATCGGTTTGTAATTCTATAGAGAAGAATTCTGTAATAATCCTCATACATTCTCTCTTCGAGTATCAACATAGTCGAAGAACTCATGTACCCGTATGACTGTAAACAATTGACTATCTAATGAAAACGAATGAGCGAGTAACACACGAATTTATATGCAAATAAGTGGGTTCCGTGCAGGTGAGGCCTGGCTCACTGACAAACTCTAACCTTATTATACAACCAAGTTTACAATTCCAATACGGCTTTATATTACAATGAATAGATTGAGGAGTAATTTTTTTTTTAATGTTCAATAGGCAAACTAATGGTCCGATTGATGTTATGTGGTTACCGTTGCCTATTATCACAAGTAACTCCTGTGAATTGAACAAGATTTCCCGTTTTGTTAATTTGTTTATCAGTAGAAAGTCTACAAATAGGTAAGTAAATATTAGTAATTAAATATTTTACTAACTCAATGATGTTGGAATTTTATTTTTTATATAATTTTATAAAAGATCCTTCATGAAAACCTCTCCGAAAATAGAACTTTTACACGAAGTTCTCGTAAAAAGTGTAAGATTCTATCGGAAGCGTGCTAACGTCGCAAACTGCCGAACAACAGCACTATAACTGCTATCAAGGTGGACAAACTTCTTTAGCGAAACGATAACGAATAGGGATGCGAAAACTCCTAGCCTTTTTATTATCGATAAATTGAAAATAAATCATGTACAACTATCACTTCTTACCAATATTTAAATATAAATTTCCTCTGTATAAATAGTATTGGCATACATTGCGTTCTGCAGTAATACTTAGACTGAACAGCTCATCTAAGAGCAGTAACAACCCTCTTACATAAGACCATCTTATCTTACAGACCATTTGATTTTGTGAATAGGCAATGCTAGAGCCCATAATCAATTATTATTAATTATATCAATTGATAATGACGTTGTTTATGTTGCTACTCAATACATTGATGCTGTATCAACATTTTATGCTTGCGTTTCGCAGTCAATTGGGCAGCTCGTATAGCGGCCGCAGCCACTCCCTTACAGAACACCACCGTGAAATAACAGCATGTGGTCTGTTGTTTCGATGAGTGAGTAAGGGTTGCCAGAGCCCATTACCCCATCCCTTCCTTATGCCTTATGGTCGGCAGTGCACTTGCAGCACCTGTGGCGTTGCTTTATACAAAATATAATATACAAACATATATTTATTGTAAAATAAATTTATTACAATATGTACGACATAAAATATTAAATACAATAAATACTAATTTGTCCTTCAATTGAGATTATTTTATATGTTAACTGCTATTTTCATTCATAGCTTTTGTTCTTGCCTTTTTTTTCCGAAACTCTAGTAAATTTAAATTTATAATGACGAAAAATAGGAGTTTCTTGGAGAAACCTAATTGATAAATAAATATTTTGATTATGATAATCCTATCATAATCAAAATATTATAAAAAATATTATTAAAAATGTAATAACATCCGTTATTACATTTTGTTACAACAAAATAAATAAAAATAGTAAATTGTTTTAAAATTATATTTATTTTCTAATTATAATTAAATTTATATATATATTAAACAATGATTTTATCGATAAAAAAGCTGATGCATTAGGACAGAGAGGGTAGCAAGCGAGAGTGAATTCCTTTCACCTGATAGGATCGTTATTAGCCAATTCGATGTCCATTCCGATCCTAATAGAGGTATAATAAAAGGGCTTCCCTCTCTATTTTTTCATTTATTCGCTCAAAAGGTAAAAATAAAATTTTCTTATTCAATTTGCTTCGTGAGGTTTATCTCTGTCTCTTACTAGGTTTTTCGTTTTATTGAAGTTTCTCTTTTTCTATAGTAATTTTATAAATGTATTTTAAAAAACTGATGTAATTTTATCAATATGTTATTACGGCTAATAAAGACTCCTAATTTTTATCGCCTTTTCTTTCACAGACTAACGTCTGTAGTAGAAAAGTAATAACCTGTTTTTTGGTATTCAATAACATATTAATGTTAAACATTCATGTAAAACATACGTAGCAATTGAAAGATGTGTATTTTAAGAAACCTTAAATAAAAAATTGTACATAACGGTTTGTGTAGACAGAAAAAATTGGTTTTTTTTTTTTTCAGAATTGTATAATCTATATTTATCTATATATATATACTAATATTATAAATGCGAAAGTATGTTTGGATGTATGCATGTTTGTAACTCTTTCACGCAAAAACTACTGAACCGATCACTATGAAATTTTGCATACACGTTGTCTGTGACACCAGAAAGGACATAGGGTACTTTTCATCCAGAAAAAGGACTATTCCCGAGGGATAAATAAAAAAATAAAAAACTAACGCCTGGCCAAAGTGTTATAGCAACACGAGGTCAAGCGTTATATTGCTTTTTTTTAAATTTTCATCGCGGACGAAGTCACGAGCACCAGCTAGTAATTTATATGTCTTTATATGTATACCTATAAACATAATGCTGTTCGGATTGCTAAAGACATTGTTTTCATAAAGTAACGACATTATGAAACGATCATATTTTTTTTTTAGGAAAATCCATTTAGTGATCGTCAAGTGGAAAATTCACCCCTCGATCAGACGAAACGTATTTTTGATTGTTCGCGCCTTTTTTCCGTGCCTCTCAAGGCGGGGCTTTAATGACAGGAAAATTGAAACTTTTCGCTGTTACCCGACAAAAAGTTGGTCAAGTGTCGTAAAAAGTGTTCTCTCTTGATAACGTGGAGGAACTAATTCTCTAATGATACATTGATTTTCTTTTTTAAGAAACATACCTATATTGATTTTTTATGTATCTACTCTTAAATTGCTATATCCGTACTAATATTATAAATGCGAAAGATGTATGGATGTTTGTAACTCTTTCACGCAAAAACTACTGAACCGATCACCATAAAATTTTGCATACACATCGTCTGGGACACAAGAAAGGACATAGGGTACCTTTCATCGCTCAACGCGGACGAAGTCGCGGGCACCAGCTAGTCCTCTATAAATCCTTTATGTATATGTTATAAAATGCCTGTGAACTACAAATTGGATTTCTTTAACTTTGCAATTTTAAAACTTATATAATATTCACCTGCAAAGTTCATCATTGCAAATAAAGTTCACACACAACTATAAACATCAGATTCGTTTAGATTATTAAAAAAGATTTATGAACCTTAAGGTAGCTTTGACATCGTACATCATTTGAAGAAACTTCTGTACCCAATAAAATGGAACATAGCACACGTTCACGACTTGTTTAACAAATCTTTCGGCAGCTATTTCGTAGCATGGCGATTTTTGGCACATCTTGCAAGCGAAGGCGGTGGATTATGTAAATCATCTGTATCTATAACTATAAAATATATATTATAAAATGAAGCTGTATGTACGCCTATGTTTCTCTTCAATAAATAAATAAATATCTTCACACATTCCACACAGCACCACCTAGTTCCACATTAAACAACTAATGCTTGTATTATGGACACCAGACAGTTGATATATTACACAGATTACTTTTTTTTTGTAAATACATACATATTATAAATACAAAACATCCACGACTCAATTACAAAGGTAAAATGTTAACACATAAACATTTGCCCCTAGCGGGATTCGAACCCGCGACCGTTTAGTTAACAGCTAGGTTTACTAACCACTAGACCAAACGTGTCTTAACCAAAAATGCATTCGTGCTAATCTGGGGGCAGGACACTTTGTATAAATACAAAGTGATGATGATGATGATGATGATGATGATGATAACATATACATAAAAATACAAGTATATTGATAAATAAAATATTTAATTGCATCTAGATGTGTCCAATTCAGGAATGCATTTTATAATAAAATTATGAAGGAGGCGTATTCAGTCACGACTATAATATTTAAATTATATTGTTCTATAACTCTTGACATTTATATTATAACAATTCAAAATTCCTATTGATTGCTTCCAACACCAGAGGCTACAATCAAATTTCAACAAATTATTTTGCCGACGCCGTCAATATTATCTCATTAAGGCAATTTCAATTGTCTATTATTATAATCATAAGGATAATAATTATTCTTACTAATATTTGAACTAGCGTTTGCCCGCAACTTCATTCGTGCCCTTTTTTCTTAAATTTTAGAACATTTATTAAAGCCATACTTCCATCTGTAATAATATTATAAATGCGAAAGTATGTTTGGATGTATGGATGTTTGTAACTCTTTCACGCGAAAACTACTGAACCGATCACAATGAAATTTTGTATACACGTTGTCCGGGATACCAGAAAGGACATAGGGTACCTGTCATCGTACAACGCGAACGAAGTCGCGGGCACCAGCTAGTCATATATAATTTTGCACATATAAACGCTCATATAATTTTATAAGGCGTTGATTTTGTTACTTTTAAATGATCCCTCGAGAACAGTACTTTTCTGTATTCAAGTTCATGATGAAAAATACGAATAGCGAATTTTTTACTCTGTTGCTTTGTTGGAAAAATTGTATGATTTTGTTTATGTCCTAACCACTTTTTTCTTATATATTAATAAAAATATTAAACGTTTATTTTAGGTTATTCTCCTTAATTTACTTTTTAGGAATACATTATTAAGCATTATTATAAGTCCTATTTTCGGGTAGGACAGTCATATCTTATAGATATCGATCTCAGAATTACGCAATAAGTGCTTTAGCCATTAATAACCATTAATATAAAATCTTCTTTCATAACTAGGTTATAAGTGGTTACGAATGTAGACCAAACATGGACCTAGTGAGCGCCATCAAGTCACCATTTAGAAATACCAATTTAAGGCAGACACAGCTAATTGAGGCATTTGACTGAGTTAAGAGTCAAATGCCTCAATTAGCGAGTCAATTAAGTCGAGTTAAGAGTGGACTCAATCCGCTCGCCGCTCGTGACTCGCACCTCGCGTACCACGTACACGCCATAGATCACTCACACCTGTAATATTAACGCGCACTATCAGACGCATATGGCGTCACGCGGTACAACACCCTCCATTCGCTGCTACGCGAAAAAAAAAACATTTTGACAAATTGTATATTGTGTTTTGCAACATTACGAGTATTTCAGGGCAACGATGCAAATTACTATTAAATCTTACACACGTTGCAATGCGTTTGTAAAAGTTAAAACATTCATAGCTTACATTTTTGAGGGCAACTTGAAACTTATAGTTCAAACTTTCTCTCCAGTGTTCCGTCATGGAAACAGCTGCCAATAGATGTGATTTTTTTTATTTTTTATTATTATTTTTTTTAATTATATATACAACATAATGTTAAGCTTAGTCTTACAATGTTGTAAACATAAACCCATTAGAGTTTTACCGCACACCATGCTCATATTAAGAATATATACATTCAGATATGTATAAATATATACGGACAGATACTATCAAAATATCAAACAGATAATATAAATATATACACATACTTAATCATTCCTATTAAGCTTGATTAAACCTTTTTGTTGACGCTAAAGCATACTTTGGATTCTTCAATAATTAATTTAAAATTTTACAATTCAAACATAGGTCTAAGATAATAAGTTAATTTTGCTTATTTACGAATAAATGTACTGTTGTTAATAATTATATCTATCTATAGTTAATTGTGGAAAGTATTGTTTTAGCTTATATGTGATGTTTTTGGACGTTCAGAGAACAATATATAACTCATTTGAAAAGTTTATAGTATTACTTATGATTAGGGTGTTTATTATACTTTAACATTACCAAGCAACATACGAATGCCTCATTGTCTGTCTTGCATGTGAGAAATATTCCAAAAGTAGTTACCGACAACGTATAATAGTAAAACATCACATTAACACCTCGTGGCGTTCGTTCTGTTGTATCAAAGGGACTTTGTGAAGATGTAATCTCGCTACTGGCGCCGTGTGTGCGGGTTTGCTCGCATCGTATTAAGTAATTTATGCTCTACTTTGTTAAGTAGTTTTTTGTTTAAATATTAATAAGTAAATATTCTTTTTATTATCTATACATATACTCGTATTTGAATTAATAAGTGTAATTGTTAATAATATGTGAAACGAAAACCTTGAATATCTTTTTAAGAAAATTTGCACGAACGGAGGAGTGTGAAACACTTAAAGTTTGTATGGAGAGGGACTGGAAAAAGCTAATATTTTTATATAATTAATTATACATTAGAAATACAATAAATTAATTAAAATACCACTCACATATGTTTGACACTACGTATATTAATATTAAATACTCTTTTGTTAATGGACAATTTTTTGACCCCTAGGCGACCACTTAGTTTAATATACAAATACACTAACTATTTGTAATTTCAATTATTACTTTAAAGGTTCGACAAGCCCATTGGTCAAGTATTTAAGGTGCTTGCTTTCTGACTCAAAGGTCCAGGGTTCGAATCCCGACTGGGCCAACATTGGAAACGTTCTTTTCAAGTAGTCGCTGGGCACATTGTGTTCCATAGTCATGTGGCATAAAGAATTCCGGGGAATGTCAGCACATAAGATTATCATAAAAAAATACAATATTATTAAATTTGTATGCAAATGTAATGTCGTACACATTCGGAGGCAACTAAGCACTAATTCGCATTTTAAATTAAATGACGACAAATGCCAAAAATAACGTCTGATCGGACAACAAGACATGACATGAATACAGCCTAATCTGTGGAATTCCAAGGTTAAACAGAATTACATTGTATTGGATAATATAGTTAAACTATTCATTATACTTCCTCATAATATTGCACATGAGTTAGTCCTATAGGATTATAGGACCCAATATTATAAATAAAAAAAATCACACTTTAACTTGACAACCGATCATCATAAAATTACACAAATATTTTGCCAGGTATACAGATAGGGACATAAAAAATAAAATTTAACACTTCGAAAAAAAAAATTTAAGGTAAGAACTTACAAATTTTAATATATATTTTCCAAGTAGAGCATACTTCCCTGCATGCAAAAGACTATTTACCACAATGGAACTCCTTTTTCGGTCCTTTGTGGCTCCTCCTTTGATTAACTTTGATCTAGGTGAGTGCATCGCGAAGGTGATTCCTAACTGGCGCTAATGGATTGTTCGCCAAGATACACTCTCTGCCTTTGAAAGCCTTTTACCTGAATACTTTCCTAGATCTGATACTAGAAACAATGTCGAATGAAAGCTTTCCTCCTCACAAAGGACTGTTTTAGAAAGCTTTCTCTCCAAGTATTTCGTGTTCATTCTTTTTTACACTGACTTTGCTAATTCTCATTAATTAATGACAAAATATATACTTAACTATATTTAAATGGAGACAATATCGTTGCACGTTTGAATGTATTTAATTTTTTATGTTAAACTTATTTTTATAGTTATGTATATATGTATAAAGGGTGAAACTTTTAAATCGCTTGTGATTAAATTTTTTTAACTAGCGACCCGTCTCCGGCTTCGCACGGATCTGAATAAATCTAATATTGACATATTTTTCAACAATTTGAATTCTTACAAAAAGAAAATTGGCTAATTACTTTTGAAAAATTAATTTTTATCACTTATAGAATATTCTCTTCTTTTTCATTTTGGGTCTTATAATAATAATAATTTTTTTTCAAAATTAATAGATAAATATAAAAAAAAATTTTATGATTCTTTACGCCTATTTGTATATAATCTATAATATATATTTTTTTAAATTTATGGCTGTATGTAATCTAAATACTTTATAATCTAATAAATTTAAAAAATTTCTTAGCGGATGCTTATGTTAAATATACTTAAAAAAAAAAAAACAAAATATTATATAATACAACAAACATTTATTCGCTATCCTATAAGCTATTGAGTGCAAGAATGCAACAGAACATGGTCAGTCAACTGGTAATCCTCTCGCTGGGTCAAATCGGACTAGATTTTACGAAATCGCCTTGATCGTCTTAAAATTGGGGCTTATCATCTTAAATTGTCAACTTAAAGGGCCTGGGGTAAATGGGCACCCTGGGGTTGGAAGCCATTCTCGTTGGCGACGTAGGTGACAGTGTAGGTGACTCCGTCAGGCCCTAAGTAAGAGAACTGACCACGGACTTCGATAGCTTCGTTCTCGGAGCCGACATTCTTGAGCTGGCCTTGTTCTTGGGCGGACTTACCATCGCTGGTCTCAACGCTGTTAGACAAAACATACAATTATTAATTTATTAAGTTAAGTTTAAGTTTATTTTTAAAATTAAACTATAAAGCGTCGTACTAAAAGACATTTGCCCCGCGGCAATGTCGCCTGACATCAATTCTATGCATAATAAAACATGTCACTTTAGACACTGTTTGTCTATGATGGTGAGGTGTCTTTTGACTTGGTTCTATAGTCACATAATTTTTATTAATGTTCGAGGAATATTTCTATCACAACATCCTTATAATACTAATATTATAAATGCGAAAGTATATTTGGATGTTTGGATGTATGGACTCTTTCACGCAAAAACTTAACTGATCACCACGAAATTTTGCATACACGTTGTCTGGAGTACCTTTCATCGTTCAACGCGGACGAAGTCGCGGGCACCAGCTAGTCACACATAAATTCACAAATTTTCAAATTAATAATAAGTAATCCTGTATCACCCGAAGTTGTCCCAATATACCTAGATACTATAGGAAGTAGAATGTCGAACAAGACTTACGCATAATTGTATCCTTCGACGCCAATGTTGTTGAAGTCGTAGCGGGTTACAATTGCGTCTTTGGGGTCAGCCGAGATAATGCCGGCAACGGCGGTAGCCACCAAAAGAGCGAATACGATGAACTGGATAAATACAAAAATGTTGTTAATTTTTTTTTTATATTATAATGAGAAGAATATAATTGTAGATCAAAGGAAAAATAAAGATTTCTATTCCTGTATATATTTTATAAACATTTCTGATGTTTGATTTCGTCGTGTGAGAATTGTACTTTATATGTTATACACGTGCCGTTGCTCGTGATTATAGGCGACAGTAGCCACTGTTAAACTGATCGTCTGATTTGAATTAAATAAATAAGAAATAAAGTTGATACTCAAAATAAATTTAATGAAATATAATTTATAGAATTTTTTTAAATTTACATTTAACATTTAAGGTGGAAAATGTGGCCCAAAATATTAAACACCTCTATATACTATGTTCAAAATTAAAAGACGAATCACAATTTATTTTATCAACACTTCCATAACCGTTCAGGAATAGGTCCTTTTAGGAAACTGGCCTCATAGGAACAAATGGGATACATATCCACAAAAGAAATTCTCTATATACATACATATTTATAAACCCTTCAAAATATCTCCTTAAAAGGTGCTATCATTATCTATGTGTGTGTAATACCGTGCGTTATTTTATTAAGTAATAAAGTTGCAAAAGACAATAAAAAATAACTTACAGATTTCATATTGATTGAGTAAGGTAAGGTGGGTGTGTGGTCCGAAGAGAGGATGTGCCGACTGTGATCATTGCAAACATTTCGTACAATTTATATACAATTTGGAGCTGCTTTGCATATATTTGAATGCTAGATTTTACGGCGCGCCTATATTTTTGTGCACTATGAACATTATTATTTTTAATAATACAGGTTCAATTAATTATTATTTAATATATATCTTTATTCATATATACGGATATACAAAAACGCATGGATATTATTTATATGCACTATTATGAATAAAGTGTAGGTATTGGGGTTGATTTCTAATATAATTTATAATTTATTTATTTTTTAATTTTGTTTAATAAAAATAAAAAGACAAACACATCTAGACGCTATTGAAAAATGGATGATTTTTTTTTTATAAAAAATAAGGTTTCTTAATATAATAACTGGACATAATTTGGTTGACATCGAAAACTCAACAACTAATTAATCTTGGTTGTGACGACAATATCTTGGTTTCCATTTTCCTATTACAAGGAATATTTGCTGGTTGTGATAGAGCCATTAGAATGACTACTATATCCACATCTTCCCAACAACAGCATCTTACTTACACAACTAAAATCTATGTTAACTTAAACAGCCTGTAGTTCCTGAAGTATTGATCGTAGAGTAAAAATTAATATATCCAAATTTGTACAAAATTTTATGTAGAAACTTTAGTCAGAAGTAATCATAATGCTATTTGTAAAGATATTCGCGATATGAGCAAAAATCTGAAGTCCCATCCTTGAGGACTTTTAGTAAGTTCAGTTCATATTAATACGGTAAGGTATGACTGTACCAATTTTCAAAATTACACGAATTATTTCCCCTGATTGTCCATATTCGGCTTAATTTGATACTAATAGGAAAACATTTTTTTATTTACTTCCATGAGCCCATTAGTATTTTTTTAAATAACTTAAGAGGTTTGGATTTAACTTGTTTGTTTTTTTTAATTTCAAACGTTGAGTTTTGATTTGTTATATTCTATGGGCTTTGATTTTTCTTAACTACCTATTCAAAGTTTTATTTACATTTATTATTAAAATATTCAATTTCAAATGCTTAATATGCTTATTAATAAGCAGCATATTAAACACTAGCTGTTGCACGCGACTTCGCCCGCGTCATTTTATAAAATATAGCCTATATGTTACTCGCTGATAATATAGCTTCCCAAGAGTGAAAGAATTTTTCAAATCGGTCCAGTAGTTCTATGCAAACAAACAATCAAATATTTCCTCTTTATAATATTAGTATAAATTAACAGCATATCAATGCTTAATTCAACTTAAAGTGAAAAATTATCTAGAAAACAAGATAAAATATGCCTACAATGGGTCCTCAATTATTGTGTGTCGATTAATCTATATTTTTGTATATAAATGTATTTAAATGCGAACATTTATTGGCCATAAAACGGAGCCGACGGTTGTCCGCAACCTTGACATTCACTTTCCATATCATTCGATATCTAATGAAGACGACCCACTGGCATCTCAGTGTCTTGGAGAACCGACAAGGCTGCGCTATGGTGTTTACGTAACATTTAAGTTAACGATGAATTTCTAACCACGGTCAGGTTAACCATGGCTAACATTTTTTTTTTGACGAGGAGTAATCCGCTTACAGATTTTCTACCGCTGGCTAGACGGTAGGGGTATGTGGGGGTCGCCCAGCACCTGATCATAGCGGCACTGGGAATACCCACTAAAACTCCCCGGTGTCTCCTTGCCCTTTTAGCGGGATGGACCGGGCTCTGCCGAGGCAACAACTCCGATCCACCCTAGGGCAGCCTAGCTATTGATGGCTAGACTAACTCCAATGGGGGATTGCCCGGAGACACCGAGGCAATCCCCAGACGGGGGGGACCTTGTAGCACACACAGCTAGCCAACCATGTGCGCAGGTCCCCTAGGACATTAGAAGACGGGGTTGATATGCCCGCCTTCTCCTGCCCAACCGTCTGCGTCTGAGGGAAGCGAGACCGGCCTCTTCCTCTCGCTAACCATGGCTAACATGGCTAACCGTGGCTAAAAGCAGGATTGGAATTTTTAGTATAGATTGGCATATCATTACCCTAGTAACATGTATTCCTTAATTATCGACTTTATTTAAAAGTTTTCGCAACTAATTCATGAATGGAAGCGAGCCTAATTAATTGCCTATGATATGATAAGTTTAAGTAAGGGCAAATTACATAAAATCCAATTAAAATGTCATAAAATGTTTAGTGCTAGAACTGTGTAATGTTATTTAGTTCTAATGTGACACAATATTCGCAGATATCAAGGCGAATGTTCAAAATTTATTTCTCTTTCCAGATATTACCAGATACTGCTTTCTTACAGTAGTGCGACTCTATCCCAATGGACACCTCGAAGGTTTTAGCATTTTTTTTAAAGTAAGGAGAATAAGACATACGTCACAGTTGTAATATATATTAAAAGACTTTATCCGTACCTAAACCTTTATTCAGACTTTATTGCACATATACTTTTGTTAGAGGTTGAATTTTTAATTTTTATTATTGAATGATCCCTCGAGAACAGTATTTTTTTCTGGATTAAAGGTGCTCTGAGTCCTTTTCTATATGCTTGACATTTTTGATTCAAAATTTCATAACTATCGGTTGAGTAGTTATTTAAAGCATGAAACCGTAACAAACAAACAAACTTACTATTGAATATACTTAGGATTATAACAATAATATTATTATAACATTATTAAAATAAGACATTTAAGACGGTATGTGGATTTCATTTCATTCATACATAAATGGTAACCCCAACGTGATTTACATTAGGTTAGGTTAGTTAACCATTCAGCCACATAACGTTGTCAAACTACGCTCCTATTCTATATTATTAGTTCAGAATTTATAATAAAAAATGCAAATCGCCATGCATTTGCAACAATTCTTATTAAACCAGTTGATAAATATGATGCAAAAATGCTCTTGTGAACTTTTAAATCGATGTCACCTGCAGCGTTTTTAAATAATTGTTGGCTAAGAAGACAATAATTAGAACACAGTATCATTTGAATACGATTATTGTTATAAAATTGCATTTATTGGTTATATATTTTTTCCTTTTTATAAAATGGTGGCAGACAAATCTATGGTCAAACTGATAGTAGGTGGCCACCGTCGTCTATAACACAAGCAACGCCACAGGTATACTCCAAGTGAGCTGCCTGCCATAGTAATTAACTTTAAAGGTTTTAGTCTTCTGGGACAAACGTTTCCCTCACTGTAGTCTGTACTTTCACAGTTAGAGCATTTTTTATGAATTTATACAAGAAATAAAATAGATAAAATTCAAAAGTACCACAAATCAAAATTACACTTTTTTTAATAAAAAAATATATATTATTGTTAGTTACTTAATTCCCTATTAGTACAACGATTGTGAACTCTAGTCTAAAAATGTGTCTAAAAATTTTACAATTTTTTTTTAATTTTTTTTTTTTATTTATTTACATACAAAAAAAACAATTGGTGGTACACAGTTTAGATGCACTATAAACTCAATTAAGTTTGTACCGTACACCTGAGTTGTCAACAATAATATAAATTTACAGAATTACTAACAAAAGAATAAAGCACATATTCGTAGGTAGATACAATTTCAATACAACTCTTTAGCACAACGAACCTGCTTGTCCCACTCTAACATGCAGCTAACTCATATAAGCGCATCCTTGTTGACAACAAGAATGCACACTTTCTTTCTTTCAACAGGCTGTTTTTATTTATTTATTTTTTAAATTTATTTTAACAAGTTTAATATTTATACATTTAATAATGTATAAATTAGGTATAATATTTTGAGATTCTTATTATTAGCTATAGTTATTATTATTAGTATATACATACACACATGCAAATGCACATACAAATATATATGCACACACACACAGACATGCATACACATAAGATATATAGTTGCGTTAAAATACTACTTATTACGGATAAAATATTCTCTTAATTTATATTTAATATTTTTTATGTTTAAATTATTTTTTAAATCAGTTGGCAGATTATTAATAAGGTAAGGTACTAAAAAACCCAATCTACGTTTGCCATATAAGTTATTATATTTTGGCAGTTCTAGTTTTTGATATTTGCTGCTGCGTGTATTTATTTTGTTTGGATTAGTTATTTTAACTTTTTTCAGTTCGTCGTTGAAGTATTCTTCTAATAATAAAGTTAGCTGAACCTTTCTGTGGACAGAAATGATTTTACAAAATTCAAATATATTTTTGTCGTCGTCTTTAAGTTGTCTTATAATGTTGTGTGGTATAATTGTTTTTAAAATTCTTAGTTGCAGAGAATATATTTTGTCTAGATGCGTTTTATAAGTTCTACCATAACTAGAGAGTCCATAACCAATCACCGACTCAGCCAGTGATTTATACAGCATCAATAAGGTATGATAGGGAATTTTCCATTTAATAATAGCAAATTTAGCAAGCATGGCTCTCAGTTTGTCACATACACCATTGATGTGGTCCTTCCAATTCAGCCGGTTATCAATAACAAGCCCTAGATAAACCTGTTTATTAACTTCCTCAATTGGTTCACAGTCACACGCAAATGGACTATCACGTATAAAATTTTTGTGGAGGCAGTCATGGTTGTGAGCTATTAGTTTTACTTGATGTTTAATTCTATTTTGACTAGTGCTGATGTAAATTAGTTTTGTTTTGTTTACATTGAGGACCAAACCAGCATCATGTGACCATGCAATTAGTTTAGTAAAGTCCACCTGCAGCCTGTCAATGGCTTCTTTTGGATTATCACCGTAGGCCAGTAAACATGTATCATCGGCGAATTGAAAAATGTCACATTCCGTCGTTAAATTCGGTAGGCTATTAACATAAGTAAGGTAGTGTAAGGGTCCTAACACGGATCCCTGTGCCGTACCCTCTGTGACCTTTACCGGCTCACTACTTGAGTTATTGATCTTTACTACATATTTTCTGTCTTTTAGGTAGCTATTACACCAGTTTAGAATGTTCCCTCTGATTCCACTTTCATTGAGTCTGTCTAGGAGAATATTATGTTTTAAGGTATCAAATGCCTTACTATAGTCCACAAATACAACCATCACATGTTTTTTAGCATCTAATTGTTCATATATTTTATCTGTGAATTTAGTCAGCAACTGTGTGGTATTTTTGTGTTGTTGGAAGCCATACTGTTTATTAGTTAGTATGTCATTTGTTTTGTAAAAATTGTGTATTTCATTACATATATATTTCTCGGCTATTTTATCAATCACAGGCAGTATTGTAATTGGACGGTAATTGTCGTAATCTGTATGCTTTCCTTTTTTGTATATGGGCCTAACAATACCTGTTTTTAGAGAAGTAGGGTATATACCTTTTACAACACTTTTATTTATAAGTTTAGCTACAATATTACTAATTTTTGTACATAGTCTTTTAACGTCAACAGCTCTAACACCGTCTATACCAGGTGATTTGTTGGTTTTAATACTTTTGATTATATTTTGAATATTTTTTGCTGTAGCAGGTCTAAATCGCATTGAGACATTAGAATGATTAGAATATATTGCTTTGTTTAGTAAAGATGTTGCGCAGTTTGGTATTATAGCAGTCACATTATTTTTAAAAGTTTTAGCAAAATTATTAGCTATATCTAAGTCGTTTAGGCCTTTATTGCCGAATGCGTTTGTTATGACATTATCTACAGATGCTTTTATTCGGCCTGTTAATTCGTTCAATATGTTCCATAATTGTTTTGGATTTTGTTTGTTTTCTAATATATTAGCTTTTAGTGTTTTGTTTTTGTGTTTTTGGATTAATTTATTCGTATAATTTCTTACTGTATTGTATTCTCTTTTTAGTTGCATGTTAGTGGCATCATTGATCCATTTTAAAAATAATTTATCTCTATTTTCACATGATTTATTAATTTTATTAGTCACGTAATAATTATTATTTCGTGAGTAGTTACTTTTAATTTTTACTGTATGTTTCCCTTTTGAGTAGCATTCATTAAACTTGTTATGTAAAAAATCGCTGATACTTATTGGACACTCTTCATTTATACATGAGGTATCCCAGTCAATTTGGTCTAATAATTCAGAAACCACAATATTATTCAAACATGTTTTGTAATTTGGAGCAACCTGTATACGCGTGCCAAAGGCGGCAATGATTATTGCGCGATGATCTGCCAGTGTGGTTCCGATGGCGGCTGTGTATAGGTCTTGTGAGCGGGATCGAGCGTATATGTGATCGATACATGTTTTACTTAGTTTTCCATTAGATAATTCAATTCTAGTGTATTCAGAGATCCCGCATGCAAGACCCATACTGTGTAGCGTATTAGTGTACAAATGTTTTACAGGGTTATCTTGTTTTAGGTCCAGATTAATATCTCCTATTAGGTATAAATCTTTTTGCTTAGTTAAAGAGTTGAGTGATAATGATAACTCAGTAATAAATTGACGTTTGCTGCATTTAGGTGGCCGATATATTACACATATATTGGCAGAGTAGTTAGATTGTGTGGTTAGTGAGCACATGATACCCTCAAAATATTCATTAGTGATATTATTTATGTGATATTTATGTTTGTTATGTACATACACAATTATACCTCCACCCCTACGATATTTCCGTAAAACAGCGAACATTTGGTAGCCATGTAGGTTGAACAAGCAGCTTACGCTGTCAGTAATATTCACCTCTGTTAGGATACAGACATCTATGCATTTATTGGAAGTATTTATACATTGTTCAAAAGCAGCAAAGTTTTTTATAATTGATCTTATGTTAACGTGTAGGCACGATAGATTAGGATTACATGTAGGTAATTGAGACAGAAAATCATTTATATTTAAACAATCGGTAAGTTCATTTATATCATCGAACCATAAGTTGCTACCATTCATTGAAAAGAGATGTAAGTGTTTTGGGGATATGACACAATTTACCTATTTTATTCACTTATGAATTACGAGCAGTTGATTGGTTGTTAACGATAGCTTGAAGATCGTTCATATTTCTTATAGTGTAGACCTTCTCATTGTCATCCATACGAGCTCTAACCAAACCTTTCTTGAACCATACGTATTTAAACTGTAACTTGATTTTCAATGCTTGTTTCACGTTCCAGAATAGTTGTTTGTTGGATTTGGTCATAGCTTCCCTTAAATACACTAGGTTATCGTTCGTTGACTGAGCCTGGTTTACGTCAGATACCGAAATTTTTGTTTTTTTAGATAACGTTAACCAATTTGCTTGAGTCTCCTCATCTTTTAATTCAACTAGTATTATTGGTGGTTGACCATTTCTCTCTTGTAATCGTCTAGTGCTCTTTATTACCTGCTTTGGCTGTTTTAATTTGTTCCCAATGTTTTCTATCACTTAATGTTAATTATAAGTATATTATGTTCTTTTATTATATTGTTTTCATAATATATTGATAGACAAATTTATAATTTATCAAACGGCAAGTGAAATGAGGTAGCCCGTCTGAGGTTCTTTGGTCACCGCCATGTTACATCACAAGGTGAAGGTCAAACCAATATTCGGAGAAAGGTCATCCAACGATTTCATAGAACACAAATTCTCACGACACATTGACTGATCACTTTTGAATATTACTAACTCATCCTCGAAATGTCATAGCTCACTGTGCCACTCATATAACTGGTTGTTTGACTATATTTCGTTATATTGATTTTTTTTATTTTATCCTCGAATGTATGTCGATTTTTGACCTTTACTAAACATAGTCACAGATTAATTAATTATTTTATTAAATTCCTCATCCCATTAAAAATCATTTATGAGAGTAGCTTTCGCCCGCTGCTTCACCGTCATTAAAAGTTATAAGTTAAGAATTTACGCAATGTACATAATAATTTTATTTCATAGAGTTAATTTTACATTAGTAATATAAGTATGAAATAATGTTATTCTCAAAACTATGCTCATAGTTGGAGGCCGCAGTAACATTTTAATAAAGTTATTTTTATTATAGTATGGACCCGCTTTATAAAGTGGGAGCTGATTCCCGCGACTTCGTCTGCTTTGAACAACACCTGACCAAAGATATTACTAATATAACATCTCACATCTTGATTGCTGTGAAGACGACGGTGGCCGCCACAATTTTTGAATAGTTTTATATGACATCTCAAGAACGGTAAATTTTTTTTACCCTATCTCAATTCCTATAGTACTAAAGGCACGGAATAAATAGTAGTACTACAAATACTAGTAAAGCTAACAGTGTTGTATAACATAGTACATTAATTAGCGATATAATGTTAACTTGTTAACAAAATGAAAATATAAAACTTTAAATAGTGAATTAAATGAATAATATAAAAAATTGTCCAAAAACTCCATAATAAAAATAAATTTGTACATTTTATAATATACTGTATAATGTTAAACTGTGATACAATTTTACAGAAAAAATTTTATATATGTAAAAAAATATGCATAAGCAAAATTTATGTTACTTCGACTTAATTGTCTGTAAATTGTTAAAATTGTCCTTAAATCTTAAATTTGTTTGTCTTAAATGTGTCACTGGTCCACTACTTTCGAACTATTTGGGAAAATACTTTCTCTAACAATGAAAAAAGTTAACATTCGTATATTTAATAAGACTATATCACAATAACATTTAAAAAAAACCACTCGTTTAATTATTATATGCTTGCTAACTTAAATGTAATCTTAAATTACTTGTAAATGTGATTTTATTCGAACTTCTATATGTATTGATTAGACATCTAGAAAGATGATACTAAAATTTAAAAAAAAAAATACCTTTGACTGAAAAACACAATACTCGTAAATGAACTTCATTCCTTACAAGCGTGACATCAATTTCCTAAAAAGACAATCGATAACTTACATAACAAAAGCTCAAACTAGGTTAATCTATTTAAATTAGGTAATACTAAACATAACTATGAAACTTTATTGGCTTCCACATAAGTAGGCAGATGACAAAATTTGGGATTCCAAGGATAATGTCATAAAAATTATAATCAGTTTTAAGTGAGAGAATGGCACCGAACAAAAGGTCAATCTGATTTTAAATTAACATATATATTTCTAAATTTGAGTATTTTGTAAATCAGTTTGATTACATTATGTTCTATGTGACATTTCGGATTAGGTCTATCAAACATTTCTGCATTGGAATTTTTGTAAAAAAATTCCATCACTAAGTATGAACATTTTTGTTGTAATAATATACAAAACACAATAATAATCCAATTCCAATTATATTTTACTTGACATTTATAATATTCATATCACGATATCTTCATTTGTAGTTAATGTATTTATGCAGCCATAATTGTGTCTTAATAATGTGTGAAATCGATTTTGAAGCAATCTCTTGAATGTTAACTAAATGTCATTAATATTTTAAAATTTGTATACATTTACATAGTTTTATCATTTTCAGTTTAAAATTCCAATTAACTATTTTGTATGATAGATGCTTTAATTGAAACAGATTATGGCGTAATAAAAAAATTTAAAAAAAAAATACAATAATTTATATAAACGTATAATTTGTTTATTAACAACATTACAATTCGGGAATCATATCACAGTATCGCTTGGCTGAACAAGGATTGGGGAGGATGGGGTATTGAGTATTTTAGACTAGATGGTGAAATTTGAATTGTCAACTTAAGGGGCCTGGGGTAAATGGGCACCCTGGGGTTGGAAGCCATTCTCGTCGGCGATGTAGGTGACGGTGTAGGTGACACCATCGGGGCCGACGTAAGAGAATTGTCCACGGACTTGGATTGCCTCGTTTTCAGTGCCAACGTTCTTTAGCTGACCCTGCTCTTGAGCTGAGATTCCATTGGAGGTCTCCACACTGAAAAAATTAAATTTTAAAAATAATTACTATAAAAGTAATATATATGTCACCAACTTTACATCTTTCTATGCTGATTCTCCAAATTTTTTAATACTATTTTCTTTTAAACGGGGCAGTCCATTGATGGCAGTCACTACCACAGTACAAAATGACTGTGTCAACATATATGTACTAAGATATTAATATATATTATCATCTACACATTGACAACGACCTCTCCGAGTGTATAAAAGTCTTTTTGGAGATGTTTTCCTTCAACAGTATTGATAACTAATTCTATTCCACGTGTGAAGTTGGAAAAGGAGCAGAAATGCAAACCATAGCTGGTTTAAATCCATGCTAGCAGCTTAACCGAGAGAGTGTTGCTACTATTGTTGTTTTAGCCATCGATGTCACGCCAACCCATTGCGGATTGACGGACTATACGATGTCTTTGAAGATTGCCACTCTCCTCGGCACACATGTGAAGTTAGTAAAAGTCCAGAAATGCTAGTCCGAACTGGTTTGTGACCATAATTCCTGAATATGTACTAATAGTTGTTCTTACGCATAATTGTAGCCATCGACGCCAATGTTGTCTGAGTCGTAACGGAGGATCTGGGCATCAGCATCAGGTCCGGCCGGAGCGGCGAGGGCAGCGGCGACGAACAGAGCAAGAACTACGAACTGTGAGAAACATAGGACACATATAAGACAAAAGGCAAGAAATATTAAAGGCAAAAAATTCACTCAAATCCAAAAGTGTGAACGTACGGTTTTCATTGTTGTTGTTTTGTGGTTTTGTTTGGTTGGTGTGTGAGGTTGGAAGTCAGAGAAGCGACTGATGACTGTGTGCGGTCGGTGCTGGTATTTATACGGTGGCGCGCATCGCTGCACCGCAAGGACACACAGTGACATTTGAACTTAGACACATCTTCGGTCACCGATCTTCTATGCGTTGTACTTTAAAGGTTCTTTGTGACATGTCCGGTTTACGGTTTTACTTTACACTGACTTACTGACCTAAATACAAAAAATATACATAGTTGATTACCGTAAAAATATACATAGTTATAGTTTCCAGTAAAGCAAATGACAAATCTATCGCAATCTGACTCGAATTGGGTTTGTCACCTGTATCTCAGGAGTTAGTCAAATATTAGTAAAGTGAGTCAATAAAGGGAGATTTATTTTTGTGTCAAGGTCATCAGACATGCTGAGGGTCCATTTGATGGTAGTTGGCTACTGTCGCACCACAGGTGCTGCAAGGGAATAGGTAGGGATAGGGAAAGTGTATACAGGAATGGGATTAATGGGAAATATAGTAAGAAATGTTATGCAAGTAAGAACCTAATTTGTGCCTCGGATGAGTGGCGTTTATATTATATATGAGTAGAACATAAGAAAGTTAATAATAAGAACATAAGTCATTTATTAAAATTGTATTTGTCATTAATAACAGCTCTATGTCATAATAATTTATTATTAGAAGCCAATTAATATTGTTAACCATCGGTTAATGTTTGTTAAGTTCATTATTTTTTAAATTTTATTAAGATTAATGGAAAATTGAGAGCCAATCACCATGTGATGTCGTGAGCCAAAGGAAGTTTTGGAGGACACATTTGATAATAGCAAAACAGTCGCGTATTTACATAATACATAATTTATAAGTATTTTTTTTTTAAATAATTATTTAGTTGTTAAGTTTTGTATATAATTTATATTTATCATTTAGTTAGTTAATTAATTAATTAATAGAAAACCTAATACCAGAAGTTGTCTAACGGTTAAAGGCTGTACAACATTGTATAATTGTGTTTGTATCAACTTATGTTGATAAGTTGTGAAGCATTACTAAAAATTTCCCTCTGAGCTATGTCTAACTTTAGACTTCCTAAATGATGCGAAATTTACAAGTACATTATTTGTTTTTAATTTTCACACTGCTTTTCGCTTAAATAATATTATGTACAATTTGTATTAAAATTTCAACATCAATTGTTTGTACCATATTCAGGAAAATTAAAAAAAATTTTTTTTTTATTCAATTATTAAAGGTCGCGAAATTTTTAAAATTTCTTCCTCTTGCCTACAATTTCAAATGTATATGTTCAAAACATAATTTGTCAAATGTTAAAGTGCGTCGCGTCTCTTTCAATCAAATGTTGGAAAGTTTAAATTACTAAAGTTCAAACATATCAAGCTCCAAAGATATTTATGACAGGTGGTTGAATTAAAGTTCATCGTGGTTATGTTAGATTTAAAAAAAATCTAAATTCGTTTGACAGTAATAAACGTAATTATAGTCAACGAACGAACAGACCTATAGAATTCATCTAAATAATATTGTAATCAAGTTCGCTGATAGAATTATAGTCACTTGTATTAGCAATAATTATAGATTTAAAATGTTTTTTTTAAGCTAATGAGAGGTCTTTATATATGGTATCTGTGGCATCTTAACTCCCAATAGGATGGATCGATATTGATTCGATTATTTTCGTTTGAAAGCTGACGTGATTGAAATAGTTAATAGTTAAAATTTATAAAGATCTTTTCAGACGTTTGAAGAAAGTTGACGAAGAGATCTCACTAAAGTTAGTCACTAAGTTACGAAGCCACAAGTTCGATTGATATGAAATTTGGTATACTGTTACTTCGGTGGTATTTCCATGACATGGTAACCTTGACCTGATGCTACAGCATCAAGTAGTCTGAGAAATATCCAACTTTTTTAGCAACATACTTCAGATATATAGAAAGTCGGGAGTTAGTTTATAATTTTTAATTATAACCTGTATCATATATTCTTTAATTATTATTAAAATTTGAATATTAAACCTTTATAAGCAAAATAAAACACACAGCGCCGAAATTTACCGTCGATTTAAGACGATGAACCATCGATGCACTGACAAATACTTTTTTATGCACATGGTGTACATATATACACGGACAAATGTACATGTATGTACACGTGGTGTTCAAATGAAACG
Source organism: Synanthedon myopaeformis (assembly GCA_944738685.1). Classification (NCBI taxonomy): domain Eukaryota; kingdom Metazoa; phylum Arthropoda; class Insecta; order Lepidoptera; family Sesiidae; genus Synanthedon; species Synanthedon myopaeformis. Next base: position 10,968,552 of record OX122921.1, on the reverse strand, counting down.
CGTTACTTTGTTTATTGCATGTAAACATAGTCAATAATAATTGGCATGAAATATCCGAACACATTGACTTATGTTACATACCATAAGTATTTATTGCACTTCAAACTAAATTTACACGTCTTTTTCCTCAATGTCACAATTCAATTTGCAATGCCTTGGACGTGAGTTGGTACAGATCTGATAAAAAAAAATGAGCATATAAATTTTGTCAATGAAAAATAATGATAATTTATATCAGACCCTTAGTCAACTCCAAGGATGCGCGCGCCTTATGTAATAACTTCACGGTAAGGTAGCACCTGTCCCATAAGTTTCTCCGTGAAACTGTGTCATCTTGAACGTGTGGGCTTTTTTAAGCTCGCCGCGTCACGAATCGCGTTTACAGCGCATCGTTGTGTAATTTTGGGATTTATTTAAAGTTTAATTCGTTTCGTTTCAGCGTTGATTTAATGGCTACAGGTTCCAATAAAATCGACAAACCGTTTGCGGTAATTCAAATAAAGTAATTTTACATGATTGTTAATAGGCTGTTGAATTTTTTCACACAAATTTATTATTATGTGAATTTATTATGCAGTTTTACCATCGAAGTACTATAACTATGGAATTTGCGTCACAAATGCCAAAGCGGCACATACAGAGTACGCCTAAAAGCGGAATCATGGCGGAGTCTTGCTTTCGCGCGATAATATTAAAAGGTAGTATCGATCAAGTTCTACTCAAATGTGTTGACGTAAAGTAATATTTTCTTTAAATGATAGATGTTTGGTTGGTATTAAATGACAGGTGACATCCATAGTTGTAGTACATTGATACATTTTACATAAAAAAAAGGGACGGCAGTATATCAAATTGTCAAATATTTACGTATATGTAATGACAATGAGGTGTGGAGTGTTGACCTGTTTAATTAGTAACTTTTCTGGCGGAAATGCAGGAGACATCTCATCGTAAAATAACAACACATTTAATGTTATCAATCATTGAGTGAGCAAAAAATGTCAGAGCCCTTATGTTCTTAGAGAGTAGGTAAAACATTTATTTATATAACATAAATTTTTATGTACATAAGATTTATTTACAACATTGACAAAATAATCTTAAATGGGAATCTCTTAAAAGTTATTGCCTTCGAGACGAATTAACATATATAAATATTATTATTATGTTGATCACTGACGTCCTCGCGTTTAATCTAAAATTAAAACTTGTCCTCCACAAAGTTTTGGGATTTTATGACTTATAAAAATTGAATAAGCGGTGGAATAAATTATAGAAAAAAATAAGCAAATTATTTACTCCTATATCTGGCCCTAAACCTCGTTTAAGACTGATATGATTTCAGATTAGTAATTAGAATTTATCTACATTTATACATAATATGTATTATATATATTACTATAAAATAAAGCTGTCCGCCTATATCTGTCTCTATGCTAAATTTTTCTAAACTACACAACGGATTTTGATGCGATTTTCACCAATGGAAAGATCGAAAAATAAAGATGATTTGTATATATAATGTTCTGATAAAAACCGGGGTCGCTAGATTTTTTTCTAAGAGATTTTTTTCTAAATCATGACGATTTTATATTACGATAGAGATTAAAGCAAAAAAAGATGATGATTAAACTAATTTTATTTAACAAACTACCCGAATCATGCTGAAATACATAACATAAGCAAGTCTTATTTATAAACCATATTTTTAACTGTCTTGGCGCTTCTTTATGTAAACGTTATAGTTTATAGTAAAGCTGACAGTGTGACATAGGTTTTAAATGCCTTAACGAATCTAACGGATATATAAAATTTAGTTTTTCAAACTAATCCTAATTGTGAATCAAAACACGTATAACATTGAATTTATAAATAAACAAATCCATTCTGTACATTACCAAATATGTTTATTTATCTCAATCGTGTCATAATTTTAGTAAACTCACAGTTCAGCAGTCATATCAAACAGTAATATAAGGGGGTGATTACACACGTAAGGTCACATAAGGTGGTAACCACCTTCTTACAGAAGAACACGTGAAGTAACAGCACTTGTGCTGTTTTTATGTATTTTCGGTGAGTGAGTAGGATGCCAGTGCAAATTCCTCCCAAATGCACATTCTTCCCAACCCAATACAATCCTGATGGTGCTTGCATATATTAGGCTGCCTGGAATATCTTTATTTAAAAATAAAAAAATAAAAAAAAAATATCAAACATATGAATCTAAATGAATGCTATATATAAAAATTAATCATTTGAATTTTTTTCTTTAGAAAAATTTTTTTTAAGTACATTCATTTATTTTTATTATAAATAAATAAATAAATAATAAATGATATACATTCATATATCATTTATTATTTATTTATTTATGTTTTATTTATTTCATATCAAATTCTCCTAATACCTTATGCACCATCCTATTAAATGTCTAACATTGGGTAATATTTTCATGAATATTTATGTGGCCTTAGACACTTACACTTAAAAGTGAATAAAAAAAAGTGTCAATACTTTTCGCATTTCAAAGAAAACATCGACGCAAGAAACATACAACCACGCGTCAGTTTTCATCACTTGCGCCACATTTTTTTTTATGATTAATGAAATTGATGATTAATTTACATTTCGCTGGCCACGTGTCATATTGTTATTAAGTCTCCACCATATAAAGTAACATTCATTAGTATATTTGCGTACAAGCGAATGCCGTAACTTGACATAATTGACGTCATTGGTAAGTAAAAGGTATGATTCATACACACACACACAAACACATACACATACATACATAAATACATGTAGAACGGTATTATAGCTAAATATGTAAATACTATTTAATGTTGTTTAAGAATGTTTCTTTATATCGATATCAAAGGTTGCAAGATGGCGCTAGTAGTCTGTTACGACCACCTAGAATGCAAGGTGCATCTAGATGTCGCGTTGCATTGTGTGAGCTCCGTATAATTATGGTTTATGTGTTTCACAAATATGTATGAAGTTAATTAAATAAATTGAGGTCCGTCACCAGATGTAAAAGCATCGAGTTTTATTTGTGACAGTCCCACCGGTGGTTTTATATCAACTGCGAGTACACGCGTAATTGTACATTTGGTCCTTCGGAGCCGGATAAGTGAGTTATCGGCAAAGGGTGACAGATCGACCAAGACAGCAGGACGGGACTACCTGCTACCTTCGGACCCTTGGCAGTGGATCGCTGTACGGGACGAGTCTACACGGCGCTGAAGGCTGACAACGTGACGACAGCAGCTTCGGCAACTACAGCGACGTGCACAAGACAGGCGATACCAAGGAATTAAGATCAGCGAGGAACGAAGCGAAGAAAGAATAAAAATTGTGAGTTCGTTCCATATTTTTCGTGCAATTTTGAACTTTAAATATAGTGAAGAAATAACTTTAAAATTTAAATCTAAAGTAACTGAAATTTGAATAGTGTTTTAAACTTAGAACTTTTTAGTTAAATTTGGACTTGTAAAATTTTTCGTGTATAAGTGGTTGAGACGGGGAATCCATGCCGGATTTCAGATCGGTGTTCAAACACTTGTAAAATTTTCAAGAATTTGTGTGGACTTAGAAAAATTCGACATTTTATCAAACTAAATTTTATTTTAATACATTGGCGAGTTTGAGGACAAGTAATACTCTCAAACAAGATGGAAGGATTGATCAAGTTACAGGAAGATATTTGTGAAAGAATATTTAAGGCAAAAACAAATTTTAAGAAATCGCCAAAGGAAAGAGTCACGCGGCCGTATGTAGAAATAAGGTTGTCGAGTTTAGAGAAGCTTTGGCAACAATTCGAAAAAAACCATGATAGCTTAATTTCAGAAACGGAATCAGAGGCACTAAGTGCCAGTACATACGGTAGCAAAAATATGTTCGATGCGTGCGAAGAGTGTTATTTGGAGTACAAGCTGTCATTAGTGACAAATCTTGGAAATTATAAGAGTGGCGACGATTCAGTTGGTTCCGAACAGACGATGGCTTCGACTTCGCAAGTAAAATTACCAAAGATAATCATACCCATTTTCTCTGGAAGTTATACGGAGTGGATTACCTTCAGAGATTTGTTTACGTCATTGGTGCACAACTCCACGAATTTAGACAATGTGCAAAAAATGCACTATTTGAAAGGATATTTAGCTGGAGAAGCGGAACAGTTGGTGAGGCAGATTCCTATATCCGAGCAAAATTATGAAAAGGCATGGACTATGTTAACAGATCGTTACAATAATAAAAAGTATTTAACAAAAAAAATATTGCAACGTTTGTTTGGACAAAGGTCTTTGACTCATGAATCGGCACAACATTTGAAGGATTTAGTAGATACCACATGCGACTGTCTTAATGGATTGTCGAATTTAGGTGTTAACGTGTCGGATTGGGACACTATTGTTGTTTATATTTTGACAACAAAACTTGACCCAGAAACAAAAAGACAGTGGGAATTTACTAGTAATAATAATAGCTCTTCCGAGATATTGTCAACATATACGGAATTTAAAGAATTTTTAATTAATAGATCTCGAGCTTTAGAAGCACTGGAACCTAAATTAAATGTGTCAAATTGGAAACCTTTGTTAAAACCTAAAGTCCTACATGTAGTTAATTTAAAATGTTCATTTTGTTCGGATGCACATGCATTAAGTGTGTGTAAAATGTTTTTAAATGAAACAGTAGACGCGCGTCGTAATTTCGTCCGTGACAAACAATTGTGTTATAATTGTTTAGGAAGCTCTCACACCGCGAGATTTTGTAAGAAATTTGTCAAATGTCTTCGTTGTAAAAAACGACACCATACGTCATTGCATCAGGAGTTTGATACTCTTCCAACCACTACGCCACGTAATAAAGATAAAAATTGTAGTATAGGCGAAGGCACGTCGAATACCGATTCGGAACATAAACTCCTTTCATGCTTTTCAGCCAGTAGTACCTACAATCAAGTTTTGCTGGCTACCGCCTTGATACAAGCTCGTTCTAAAAACGGATTGTTTTATCCTCTGAGAGCACTACTAGACCAAGGCTCACAGGCATCATTCGTTACGGAATCGGTGGTTCAATTTTTGGGACTTAAGAAAATACCAATTAAGGGAAATGTTTCAGGTGTCGGAGGAAACTGTAACATCATTTCAAGGGCTATGGTTATCCTCAAAGTACGTTCCAGAATTGATCCAGGGGTAGTGATTACAGTAAAAGCTTATGTATTAAAACTAATCACATCGCCTTTGCCGGCTCGAGAATTCCCGCCCATAGAATGTGTAGATTTTCGAGGTATAGAATTAGCGGATCCAGGATACAATAGACCTAGCAAAATTGACTTATTACTAGGAGGAGATATTTATAGTCAAGTTTTAAAAGAAGGTATAAAAAGGGGCTCCAATGGCATGATAGTAGCTCAGGCCACATCATTGGGATGGATTCTATCAGGCGGTGTAGCTAGTTCAACTTTACCTTCAGCCGGCATAATTACGTGCCATGCTCGGATGGAAGATGATGAGTTGATCAAAAGGTTTTGGGAACTTGAAGCGGAGCCGGCGCTCATCAAACCTTTACTAACGGATGAAGAAAAAATATGTGAAAATTTATATGCCACTACTACTTACCGGGACGAAGATGGTAGATTGGTAGTTAGATTACCGTTTAGAAACGAAGATCCGATTTGCAAATATGGCAGTTCCAGGGAGATAGCTGCGAAGAGACTTTTGATGTTAGAGAAAAAGTTTGAAAGAAATGCAGAATTTAAACAGAGATATAAACAAGTGATAGAAGAATACTTACAGTTAAATCATATGGAGCTAGTTTCCGAACCCAATATGAAGGCGGTATACTTACCGCATCACGCCGTAGTACGAGAGGATAAGGATACCACAAAGTTGAGGGTGGTATTCGATGCGTCTTGTAAAGGAAGAAATGGAGTGTCCTTAAATGATGAATTAATGATAGGGCCTACCTTACAAGCAGATTTAAGACATATAATTTTACGTTGGAGGTTACCAGCAATCTGCATAGCAGCTGATATCGTCAAAATGTATCGTCAAGTAAAGGTGAATGTTGCGGATGTGGATTATCAAAGAGTATTGTGGCGAGATGATCCTTCGTCGGAAATTAGGGACTATCGTTTGCTACGAGTAACATTTGGCACTGCTTGCGCCCCTTACTTAGCAGTAAGGTCTTTACAACAAGTAGCTCAAGAATACGCTGACAAGAAAGAATACCAGCTTGTTTCTGAAAAAATATTAAATGATTTTTACATGGATGATTTTATGACTGGTTGTGAGAATATAGAAGAAGGAAAAAAAATGTATAAGTTAATCAATGAAATGTTAGGAAAATTTGGATTTGAGATACAGAAATGGACAAGCAATAGTGACCAATTGCTACGAGAAATTAATACGGGCACGGAAGCGAAAAATCAAGATGAGTCTAACGGAATGGAAATAAAAATGGACAAAATAATAAAAATACTGGGACTTACCTGGAACCGGAGCACCGACATCTTCCATTACACTGTTACAATACCAAATCTACAGAGACCTCTAACTAAAAGAAAGATCGTGTCAGATATTTGTCGCCTATTTGATCCATTGGGATGGGTTGCACCCAGTGTAATATTAGCCAAAGTAATGATACAAAGGCTTTGGCTTGCAGGAATAGATTGGGATCAGGAGGTACCGGAAGAGTTAGCAAAGGAATGGCTAAATTATAGAACGGAACTACCATATTTATCGGATTTTAAAATTCCGCGATGGTTAGGAACGAAGTCAAATGAGAATCAGTTGGAATTGCATGGTTTTTGTGATGCCTCTCAAGTGGCATACGCTGCAGTAATTTACCTTCGGATGATTGACCATTTAGGCAATGTTAGGGTTTCACTCGTCACGGCAAAAACCAAAGTAGCCCCGATTAAACAAGTGTCCATACCTAGAATGGAATTATGTGGAGCTGTTCTACTCTCTAAATTGCTCTCAGAAATAGGAACAGTTATGAAAATTAACAAAACAGACTGGTATGCATGGACAGATTCCACGGTAGTTCTCGCTTGGTTGAGTAGTCATCCAGGACGCTGGAAGACTTTTATAGCTAATAGAGTATCTGAAATTTTAACACTGACGGATTCGGGTCAATGGTTTCATGTACGTTCTCCTCAAAATCCCGCAGATATTGCATCAAGAGGTTTAAATCCTCAAGAATTGTCAATAAATAAATTATGGTTTTTCGGTCCTGAGTTTCTTCACAAGAAAGATATTAAATATGAGAAACCAAGGAATTTAAATACGGAGTTGGAGGTCGTAAAAGTTCACACCGGTACTTTGGTTGACGGGTCATTGTGGGAGAGATACTCGTCTTTAACAAAACTAATAAGAATTGTGGCGTACATTAGAAGAGTTTTAGGATTAAGAAGGTCTTCCAAACGTCACCACACTAGTTACCTTACTGATGAAGAGTTAAGAATGGCGCTCGAAAATATTATAAAAAGGTGTCAGACAGAGCACTTCGGAGATGACATAGAAAGATTGAAAGAAGACAAGAGTGTAATTAAGAAAAGCAAGCTTTATGCCTTAGATCCATTTTTGGATGATCATAATATACTGCGTGTAGGTGGGCGTCTAGGGCAATCGCAGTTGTCAATAGCACAAAAACACCCGATCATCATGCCTAGGGATTCTCCAATCACTAAATTGTTAGTCAGTAATGCTCACTACAAAACAATGCACGGTGGTCCGCAATTGATGTTGACATTTATAAATTCGTCATATTGGATATTTGGCTTGAAACAATTAATAAAAGGTTGTGTACATAAATGTGTAACTTGTGTGAAAAATACAATAGCAGCAAAGGCCCAAAGAATGGGTCAATTACCAGCTTCTCGAGTAACTCCAACCCGACCGTTTAAAAGCAGCGGGGTGGATTATGCAGGTCCAATTCAATTGAGAGCCTCAAAGGGCCGAGGACAGCGATCTTATAAAGGCTACATTTGTATCTTCATATGTATGTCCACAAGAGCAATACATTTGGAGGTTGTATCTGAGCTCACAAGTAAGGGCTTCCTACAAGCATTTAAGCGTTTTGTTGCCCGAAGAGGCCACTGTCAAGACCTTTGGAGCGATAACGGGACTAATTTCGTGGGTGCATCAAGGGAATTGATCCAATTGTTCAATTTTGAGAAGTCCTATATGCTCTCGGAAGTGGCTGAATCATTGGCAAATAACGGGACAACTTGGCATTTTATTCCACCTCACGCACCTAATTTTGGTGGGTTGTGGGAGGCAGGAGTAAAATCAGTGAAGTTTCACTTAAAGAGAGTGGTTGGGGACTCCACTCTGACATATGAGGAAATGGCTACAGTATTGGCCCAAATAGAGTCGTGCCTTAACTCACGACCATTATCAAGATTGAGCGATGTAGCTGATGACAGGAATATTTTAACCCCAGGGCATTTCCTTGTCGGTGAAGCACTTGTATCGGTTCCCGATCGGAATTTTGAAACAGGTCACATTAGCTCGTTACGTAGATGGCAATACACTCAGAGGATGTTGCAGGATTTTTGGCGAAGGTGGTCGGAAGAGTATTTAAGACGTTTCTTCCAAACATATAAGTGGAAATCAGGTATTCCGGAACCCGATATCGGTGATGTCGTTGTAATAAGAGAAATCGATTTACCCCCTTGTCGGTGGTTATACGGTAGAATATTGTCAAAGCATCCGGGTCCGGACGGAATTACACGTGTTGTCTCTTTACAAACAAAGAATTCAGTTATTAAGCGACCTTTAAGCAAAATTTGTGTTTTACCTATAGCTTCAGAATAGTTTGTTGTTTTATGATTGTGTACATATTTGTTTTGAAGTGCCACTGAAATATTTTGAAAATTAATGTTTTGTAGTTGCTTGTTTGTGTGGTAGTAATTGTGTAGTATTAGGAACTTTGTTTATCGAGTCTCGCCATGGTGGGCGGCAGTTAGTTAAATAAATTTTATAAAGAAGTTACGGTTTAGAACTATTGAACTTAGTTCTAGGTGGGCGGAATGTAGAACGGTATTATAGCTAAATATGTAAATACTATTTAATGTTGTTTAAGAATGTTTCTTTATATCGATATCAAAGGTTGCAAGATGGCGCTAGTAGTCTGTTACGACCACCTAGAATGCAAGGTGCATCTAGATGTCGCGTTGCATTGTGTGAGCTCCGTATAATTATGGTTTATGTGTTTCACAAATATGTATGAAGTTAATTAAATAAATTGAGGTCCGTCACCAGATGTAAAAGCACCGAGTTTTATTTGTGACAGTCCCACCGGTGGTTTTATATCAACTGCGAGTACACGCGTAATTGTACAATACATGTTGTTAACAATGTTGAATTTTTAAATAATTACATGTTCAAATTTACACACAACATTTCACGCACACACACATTATAAACTCACACATTTCCAAATGATTAAATAATAAATAAATATCTTCACACATTCCACACAGCGCCATCTAATTCCACATTAAGCAACTAATGCTTATATTATGGATAGCAGACAGTTTATTTAATACATAGATTACTTTTTTTTTTGTAAATACATACATATTATAAATACAAAATATCCATGACTCAGGTACAAAGGTAAAATGTTAACACATAAACATTCGCCCCTAGCGGGATTCGAACCAGCGACCGTTTGGTTAACAGCTAGGGTTACCAGCCACTAGACCAAACGTGTCGTCAAACCTTCTTCACTTTAAATTTATTGTAATTTATGATTATTATTGTTTTTGGGAAGTTTTTTTTTTGCATTTTTTATTTTTTAAATATTACCATTCAAAATTGCATAACTTCTTCTAAATTACCCAACGGATTTTCAATAAAGGAAATAGCGATTAAAAAGGAAAGGTTTGTGGATATAATTTGCAAAAAATTGCATCCATGCAGAGCCGGAGGCGGGTCGCTAGTATATTATAATTTAAAATGTAGATGATGATAAATTGATTTTCAAAACGTTTTATAACAAGCTCTTATTTATAAAGTGTTTTGTTCACAGTTGTTTATTTTTATAAAATTTACTTATTTAGAAATATATATTTTTTTTTACAAAATGTAATAAATTCTAAATTCCACATTTGGCTATTTATGATAATATTTTGTATATGATCTACATATTGCATTTATCGATTTGACCTTGGTATGAGTGAAAGAATTGTTTTTTTTTTTTTAACTTTTAAATTTATTTTAAAAATATTTAAATATGATGTCTATCGTTCCAATAACTTTTAGAATTTATAATTATTTGCCTTATCAGAGATATCATTTTACATATAATTACATTTTTTTATTTAAGTATATTTACTTAATGATAGGTAGGTTTAAGTAGGTGTCTATAGTTGCCTATTAGCACAAGCAATGCTTAAAGTTGGGATAGGAAAATGGGCTCTAGCATCCCTTAAAACACAACAGCACACATGCTGTTATTTAACGAATTCTTAATTTATGACTACTAATTACAAATTGACTTGGACAATCTTTTCTATTAAAAACTAAATATAACATAACCCTGTACAACATAATATACATATACGAAAAAAACGAAAGATTTCAAAACTTGCCTCATACTAGAATCTGTGACGCAAAAAAAAATCTATTATGTCAATAGGATGCGACGATCACACGTGAATCTAACCTCTATTAAAATGCCATAACAAAAAAAATATATATATATCTCTAACGTGCATCTCATAAACGAGCAATCTGCAAAGACAATATACAATTATAGGTGTGTACTAGAAATTACTAATACTTATTGTAAATGTGAAAGTCTGTATGTTTCACGACTAAACTATTTAAATCGATTCTCATTAAATTTGAATTTGGCGCGCTTTAACTGTTGTATGTAGGTGGTTAATAGTTCTTATAACAAACGTTAATCATTAATTAATGTTCAAGTCTTGAAAATTAAGATAAACTTAATAACTTAATAATAAAATAAAATAAGATACACTTTGATGAAATAATAGTCTATTTTAAAAAATATTAAACTTAGATTAAGATTTGTACACTAGTTGGATTCATTAAGTTAATCTTTTCTTCAGAGCAACTTAACTTAGTTTTTATTTTAACGATCTCAATCACATAGTCTAAAAATTCATATTTTATAGGATAAGATTCTATGAAGACGTATGTCGATATACCATGTGGATGAAACCGCGGACAAAACTAGTATAATTTTATTTCATATCGTAACAGCCGTATAAGCGCGATGACTCTTCGACTCAGAAACCGTTGCATCTTTAGGTGATGTACTGTTATGTAATTTGTACAATCAGCAAATAAAATTTCATTTTAAAGTACCAATTAGATAATTTTGTAGTAAATAATTACTGTAAATGTATCTTAATTGTTGATCTGTACCTGCATCTAATTTTGGTGGCAGTAATCACCCAATTTTAGAACACCAATGTGGAAATAATGTATGAGTAAATGCTATAACGTTTTTGAAAATCGTCATCAAAGAACTGTAACATATATATACAATCCGACTATTAAAGTCTAATAATCCGACTAATAAGACTTTTATATCTTTTCTAGAGAAGAAACATGACAAACCTTTGAAAATACGAACTGAACCAACATTCTGGACCAAATTTTGGGCAGGAGAAGAGCTCCGACTTTTAAATTGGACGTCCATACGCGCTCATATAATATGAACCTACAATGGACTTGAACGAAGACATTTTTTTGTGATATGTTAAATAAGACATAGCCCACTTCCCTGTCCCCTTTTGTGCTATCGGGGATAACTGGTGTTGCCTGTTGCTACCTCTTTTACATTAAAATATTTGTCAACAGCAGATACCCTCACTTCTTTGTAATACTTATGTTCCTAGGCGATAGCCAGTTTCCATCAAATGGACAGTCAAGCTACGTATAAGACATAAAAAGGTCTCATTTCCATCTTTTCTTCAGGTAAGTAAATAAAAAAGTAAGTCACAAAAGTAAGATATTTTCGGCAGTAAAAGAATTAATGATAATTATTTTAATTAAATATTGTTTTAAAATAACTATTTTTATGCCGACCCTACACCGATTCGACCTCTGTTTGAGCAATCGGACGGGTTTATCCACCAATAATCATAGATCGCGGTTTTTAGACTACAAACATACTTCAACATAATTATTGTTTTATTGATAAATATCTATACAAAATCAACTGTTTGTGATTTTGTATAGATGTATCAAAACTTTAGCAATGTGAGCTTTTGAATATTTAATTGCAAATGAAGTCGAAGACTTAAATTAATCTGTCATTGTGATACGTGACAGGTTAAATTAATAATTTTTTTGGAACGATTGTTTATTGTTAAAATGAATAACGTTTATTCAGACAATCAAGAAATATTACATTAAATAATTACTTTTTTTATGATAAAATTCGACAGACAGGCTGTCATTCCACGCCAAGGTTTTTTATCATGTCAGATAGGACTGTACGTTGCTAAAGGATAAGGATAGCCGATTGGGTATCTGGCATCTCTTCCTCACAGTTAGAGATCATCAGATAGATGGCGCAGTTTTATAACAAAGTAAATTCAATAACTTGAATTTTTTAAATTTAAGTTCATGCTTCAGAAGTTCTCCTAATTAAAAAAGTTAATGTGAGTTAGGTATGCCAACTCATTACAATATAGTATTAATTATAGTCCTCTATGTACTTGTATATATACGCTAATCTCGGAAAGCTGTAAACGGATTTTGTTCCTGATTATATCGATAGAAAAAGGAATTTCTGAAGATGTATAATGTATTAGATTTAGATTTTTAGTTTGTGTTATTTAATGAATTAATTATAAAACTACGTAACTATAAATAAACGACATCTTATTATAATATAATGTATGAATATCTTATCTATATTTGCTGATCTATCGCGGTTTTTGTCAAGGAGGACAGACAAATTAGTGTCAAAAAAAAAATTTTTGTGTATTACATATAAGCTGTAGATAGATTTAAAAATTTCAATTTGATTCGAAATAAGAACGACATCTGTACATTTGACATTTTGATACGTTTATTATACCTAATCAGAAAACATGTTATTTCTGATTGAAGACGCCGTGGGACTGAGATTGCTTTGGCCTTGACACCACGGAATGTGGAATGGTACATTACAGTAGGAAGTGACCTTAATAAGAATTTATGGACCTCACAGCTAATTGATGGGTGCACCTGTGACCTCTTCTCCAAATGAACCTGTCTTCGTAGTTTTTATTTAAATGCGAAAATTAGCGAGACGTTTAGTTAAAATGTTTGTTACACAATCACAAGCAAATCGTTGAACGCGAAGGATTAATTTAAAATTTATAAGAACATTTTATTTTATTTTATTAATGACTTATTAGTATTGTAGGTTTATTTATTTTTATTGTGTTTTACGATCTATAAATTATACTTCTAAATTTTACATAAATTAATAAATAAATATAATATATCTATATGATAGTTATTACTAAAAAAAAACGTGGGCGCAGCTATATGGAAAATGTCATGTTCAACACACTGTACCGGTCGCATAATTCGGGTTTTTTTTTTTTTTTTTTTTTTCGAAAAATGTGGGACAATAATTGCATAGGAAAAACGGATAAGAAAAAAAAAACGCCTCATATCACAACAACACACGTGATGTTTTACACGACTACTTTAAAGTTAGTTACCGAGCTCTTTTACAACCCAAATGTTTTCAAAGTTGGAATAAATAGGCATATATTGGGTGAGCTCGCTCCATTATAGGCCTCATTTTCGCTACACGACTAGATGCTGGCCAAGGTCAAACCCATAATTAAAAAAAAAAACACAAAAAAAGTTTGAAAACTGTTTCCAAAACATGGCACCACTCATGAAAAATTTAATTTTCTTTTAAAGTTGCCCTTATTTTAAAAGTGACATTATGTTAAAAAAAATTAATTGAAATGTGAATCCGTAGCCAAAATCATATTAAAATATTCAGTATGCCTGATGATATAATACATCATCGCCTTTTATAGTAATGACACGTTTCAGACAATACAGAAACTCTCAATTCGTATGCAATTTAAATAAATTTATATATGAAGTAAAGTTCTTTCGTTTATTTTACTTTTGAATAGAAAAAAATATAACTCGTACGTTCATTTTTTTTTTAAATAATACCTTCACTTATGTATGCCAGAAATTTTATATGACATTTAAAAAATATGTAAGATATGTATTTTTCTTTTGGTACTTTTGAACAATATCATTAAAAAATAATATTTACTTAGTCAAAGTAATTGCTTGTATTATATCATAAATTACTGAACGGATTTTTGTGCTTTTTTTTATAGACAGATTGAACTTATCTGTCGAATACAGAAGCAAACGATTTATTAGGAATTTAATTAATAAAATGAGAATTTCACATTATATGCCAATCATTTATGTAATCATTGACAGAAATCCATTTTCCTAATAGGTTCCTAAAAGTAGGAATTATTTTTTTATATTTAATTGTATATTAAACACACGTAAGTATTAATATTAATGTGGAAATTTAATAGTAAATTTAATAGTTATTTTGTATCCGCTTCGTAACCCTTATATGGCTTGTGTTGCCATCTTAAATTATTTCCCCATTCCGTGTCCAGTTTAAGTTAACCTTTTGATACTTTAGTTGCTACATTAAAGCTTCTCTTTTCTTAGTAGGTATTCACATGTTGACTAACTTTAAGTATATTTATTATATATTTACAATGAAACATGGGTATTTATTTTATTCACATGACTGAAGTAAATACACAGTCACTCAAACAATTTTTTTTATTATTTATTTATTTATTTAGATTACAAAAGCTATAAATTTAAAATATATATATTATAGATTATATACAAATAGGCCTAAGAAATCATAAAAATTATATTTTTACATTTATTTATTAATTAAAAAATAATAATAATAATAATAAGAAAAAGAAAAAGAAAATTGTATAAGTGAAAAAATTAATTTTTCAAGAGTAATTCGCTAATTTTCTTTTTATAAGAATTCAAATCGTTGGAAAATATGTCAAATATCATTCAGAAAGTTATTGTAGTGATACTTAGAATTTACTTAGATGAAAGAAGGAATTTTTACAATGATTAGTTCTACAATAGGGAATATGATATGTATCACTTGATCTTGTTCTGATATAATATTTGATATTTTATACTAATATAATATTTGAATAGCCCGAATTGTTTAATTAAAAAATACTTAACTAAAAATATATAAATAAAATATATATATATATTCCTCTGTTTTGAATAATATTTTAACATATTTCCATATAATTGCCGACAAGATTCCTTAATTTAATGCAAATTCAAGTCTTAGGAGTTATTACGTAAAAAGCACATTACTTGTTCGGTGACAAGCAGTCTTATAAGCAAACCTGATTTAAGCCAGTAATTGTGCTTAATGTCTCTCGAATAATGTAATTGCTTAATTTACAATGTAAGTTCTACAAATTAACGCGATGTTTAGCGAGACTTAGTGAGCGTCGAACAGGTTTACTGCTTGATTTAATTTAACTTATTCATAGTTAAATTATTAAGTTGTTATTTTTTTAATATTAAAATAATTAACATGACATAGTAATTTAAGATTTATTACACTTCACACATAGGTTAAACTTAATTTTTTTTTATGGCGTCCTTAATTACACTCAAAATAGACAACTATCATAAAGATCATAAAGACCCTCGATCATAAAGACGAGGGGAGTTTCCAGAGATAATAATTTATTTACTTAACAGCTTGACATCTATTCACAACAGTTAATAACTTGTATTGTAATGTTCTAGTCATCATCTAGACCCTTAACTTTTATCTTATACTAGCCGATGCCCGCGACTTCGTCCGCGTTGAACGATGAAAGGTACCCTATGTCCTTTCTTGTGTCCCAGACGATGTGTATGCAAAATTTCATGATGATCAGTTCAGTAGTTTTTGAATGAAAGAGTTACAAACATCCATACATCCAACTTCGCATACTTTCGCATTTATAATATTAGTACGGATCTCACTAGTCACTACAAGTTGATCAAAAATCGTCGTCGCGTATAAAAGCTTGTCCATGAGACATTTACTTAAATAGAACTTTTATTAAGTATCATAAATTCTGCTGACCTGTAGGATAGGGATTAGGATAAGAAACTGGCTCTGGCATCTCTTACATACTCACGAAAGCACAACAGCGTACATGCTTTTATTTCAAGAAGGTTTCCTGTGAGGAGGTGGTTTCTGTCGCCAAACGGACTGCCCAATTTACGACTGCGAAATCTATACTATTATTTTATTAGTATACACTAAGTATAATGTTATAATATAATAATTTATTTAAAGTGCCTATATATATTCACATTGGCTGTTACAATATATGTACATACATTCTCTATACGAAAGTTTGACATTATAAGTCAAAGCTCAGAGTGAGGTGCGCGCGCGCACAAAATGCCACCTTTATTACATCAAACCACATGTCGCAAAACAGTTTTAAACGGCTCGTTCTACTCGTGTTATTAACTTGCCATTTAGTTAAACTAAAACACACCTTATGTGTGTATTAATAGAGTGCGACTTTTTGTGCACATATTCAGCATATTCTGACACTTATTGATGTTACTAAAATACCAACCATATTTCACTCGAAGCTGTTATTTAATTATTAAATTTTACTAAATATAAATCTGTTTTAATAGATTTATGAATTTCAGTTGTTCCAATGTCTTGTGTTATAGGCGACGGTACGAGTAGCCCCTACCATCAAGTGTACCGTCAAAAAAATGGTAAAATAAAAGTTTTATCAATAAAAACTTTTTAAATTTGTGGTTATTAACTTTTAAGCTCAAAATTTTATAAGAAAGAAAATTTTCATTTTTAAGTCACTGTTCGTTTGTTTGTGTAATCTCCGAAACGTTTGAATATATTTTAAAAATTCTCATCGATAGGTTATTCTTTACATTGTATATTTTTTTTAAATAGGATTCCTGCTTGGAAAGATATCTTAGCTAAACAGTGAAACGTGTACCTAAGCCTCGTCGAGTGCGCGAGGTTAACGAAATGTCATCGCTGAGCGATTTGATGAATAGCTTCCTAATGACGGACTTGGTATTAATAATTTGGCTTTCGACATTTTCGAAGATGTGTTAGCTGGTGTTGCATTTTAATTATTAACTATACTCTGCAATAATGCCTAATAAATAAAACATCGGAAATCCTTGTTAATATCAATAAATATTTTGACAAATCTATAATAATTATTTTTTTTAAAAAACCTTCTTCGTCAAATGGCAATAAATTAATATAAATAGTTAAATAAATAAGCTATGAAAACAAAGTTAGTAAGCTTAACTGAGATTATAATCTCAAAGGCGTCAGCGCCACTAAAATGTCGCATGCTTTCGTGACTTGGGTTCCGAGACTGCGGAGTACAGTCGCGACGCACTCACCTTGACACGCGGCGAATGTCGCCTTAACGCATAATTAGACAATAAAAATAAAAGTATAGCTCGCGATCATCATCGCTCGTGTCATGATCGTGACGCTCTGTGGGAAACATTCGGTGATCGGATGTTTGTTTCCAATGTTTCTTGCAATACGACATTTTTTTTTTAATCTAGAAAAAGAATGAGTAAAATTTGTACTCAAAAAAATTAAAGCTTCTTTTATATGTGTGAGGCTTTTTTTCATTTGCCAGAGCTAATTTACCTTTTTAATACTTTATTTATTGCATTACTAGACAACGGAGGCTACTTACTGTCAAGTGGACCGTTAGTTAGCCTGCTTGCCGGCCATTAGATAAATACAAGCTTCTTTATCCTACAAGATTCAGTTTAATAAATAAATGAATATTAAAATTATATAGTAGTTCCGTAAATAATTTTAAAGCAATTTATTCTATCCTAGTTTTACTTGCATTTTATTTAATTTTAAATAATAAACTATAACCTCTTTGACTCAATTCTTTTAAAAGATATCTAATATATAATAAGATAATACTAAAATATACATCAGAAAGATGCGCAATACAATACACCAAACAATTCTCCAATAATAAAAAATATATTTTGAAACAAACCAAATGAACCAATAACAGTACATAGGTAAAATCTCTCAACAGTGACATTGATATAGATTCGCCTAAACTATAACTGCTCACTGAAAGAAACTTCAACCATTATACAAGTAATCTTCTGAAATATACATATATTTTTATTTTGTAAATTTACATAATTTTAATTTATAATTACACCTTTTTAGTAAATTTAATTATAGTGTTAATTTTTTAATACTTCATAATCAACATATCAGTCGTAAGAGGATCACTGCTGGAAATAGGCTACCTCCACAATCGGATCCAGTGTGATCCGCAACCCTCATTATGTCATCAGCCCTAATATGTAACAACCTATTTAAAAAAATATTATTAAAAAATACTTATTTAGAAGCCTAAATAACTGCACCATTTAGAAAGCATTTATTTAAAATATTTAATTACAAAAACTGTGATACAGTAATGTCGTGTGATTGTGGAAACGTGCACAGATTCGTTGCAATTTAGCGGTTTGACGTAATAGCAGTCTGTAGGTGGTGTTACGACATTATACAGTCAACCTGTGCTTTATTCCAACAGCCGTAAGGTCATTTCTCTTAGTCAATGGAAATACCTGATTCGAGTAACACCAGGATTTCGACTCAAATAATTCTTTGAATATTATTTCGAATAATTCGGTAATAACGACATTCTTGACTTTCCTGTGTACTTTATATGAATTTATATTATTAATTTAACTAACTTGATGAACTGTGATGATAATGAGTTGTGGGGTGCTTGCCTTAACGCTCTGTTCCTGGTATCGATTCCCGGCTGGGTCAACTTTGGAAATTAACTTTTTCAAAGTTGGCTCTTTTCTGGATTTGTGAAAATATAGTGACAGGGCACACTACATTTCGTAGTCATTTGGGCAGCCCGTTTGGCGACAGTCACCACCCCCTTACAGAAGATCACCGTGAAATGACAGCATGGTTGCTATTTGTGTTTCGGTGAGTAAGTAGGGGGTGCCAGAGCCCATCCCATCCCTATCCCTTCCCAATCCCTTATCCTTAATCCTCCTGTAGTCGGCAGCGCACTTGCAGCACCTGTGGCGTTGCTTGTGTTATAGGCGCATCAAGTGGACCGTCAGCCTGTCTGCCGACTTTAATATATATAAAGATCCATTTATAATTGTCATTTGCTGTAATAGAACAATACAGCAATTTTAACTCTATTACAGTTTTAGTAACGGTTAGTAGCAATATCTTATTAGTGACGTTAATATTACCTGAATCAGTAAACCCTAAGGTTATACAAGTCTTAATTAAGTGTTGTTTTGGATGTGACGGGATCCCTTCTTCCAGACAGGATATATTAGGGCCAAGATATACTAGAACTATTTTTATCACTATACAGATAAAAATAAATCTCAGTATCGTATTCTTCAGAGGTCTACTCCTGAGGGCACAGTGTAATCGGCTAGCTGACCAGCGTGCTTCAACGACTCTGCAGTTCTGTGCCCAAATACGAGTAAGAATCATACTAAGATCATCCATTTATAAGTCACCCTTTTAACAGCAGACAGAATTTATAACCCCATTTGATCCTTTATGATGTGAATATAGAATTATGTAAAGATGGGTATTTTTAAACGTAAGTTAGTAGTCCATTTTGATCGGCGTCTCTCCCACGACCTTACAGTTCAAAACGAGGCACGATTCCATTATTTTATGTATGATGCAGACCTTTAAATATCCTATATGCGAGCAGAATGTAATTGTTCTAATGCTAGTTATAAATTGCGATGCATGTGTAAGTATCGTCCTAATCGATAAATGCGTTGCAGGACTTTGACTTTGACGAAGTGTTTATATTACTCTTATTACCTAATAGAGACCTAATAGTTTTGTACGATTTACGTAACGTATATTTTTATGAGTCAGTAAGTGTTCATAGCTTATATGTACCTCTGCATGTATCCCAAAAACATTAAATATTTACACCCTAAGTTTAATATAATAAATGCGAAAGTGAAACAAATTTTGTTATTCCTTCACGCCTTAACTACTCAAACGATTATCATGAAATTTTCCATATATTTTGTTATGGATACATAGAAGAGCATTGGGTACCTTTCATCCAGAAAAAAAAAACAGTTCCTTAAGGAACATTTAAAATAAATATAAAAAATCAACGCATGACATAAATATATGAGCTATAAAAATTGGATAAATACTTTAACATCCAAGAAATAGGGGTTGCGTTTTAATGGAATTTTAGATAGGTGATCTACGTAGATAAAAATTTATTACGGACGCATCCGCGAGCAAGAGCTAGTCACTTGTAAGTTGTTACAGAAGCAATTACCTAGAAAAGATGTCACGCGTCTCTCTCTGTGCGAGCTTTACCGACACCAATTACTCGCGAAGGCTTTCCATCCATCCACATTTCCCGTGTACAGAGAAATATGGTCCTGCAGTCAGCCTTTGTAACGTCACGCGCCGCGGCAAACATCAAAAGGTCCCTTTTGATCAAAACCGCTTACGATAAAACTGCGCATCGCATTATTTCCCGCAACTATTATTAATATAGATTATATTCGTGAGTTTTCTTATTGCATTGTTGCATAGTAATCCTTAGATAGTTAATCTTGGATATATTGCTCAACGACTTGGTTAACAAAATATATAGGTATATGTCTATGTCATTACGCACGATATCAATAGTTACTAAATCACTTCGACATAGGTACTAAATAAAAGTTTAATTCCAAATACATTACATATTATTTTATTTTGAAAAGTTTCGTGCAACAAACTTTTCAAAAATATTTGCCGTTTTTTGGTAACATTAAAATGAGTTTTTCTACAAAAGAATATTATTTTATATTTAATTAAAATTTTTTTTTTTTTTTTTTATTTCTTAGTAGTACGGCGATCTGTCTCCTATGTGGGACATTAAGCAGTATGTGTGACACATGTAATTATGACTTGCTTAGGAGTGCGACCCTTGCCGCGCATCCTGATCGCATATGTAAGGTGACGAACAGATCACCTTAACACATCTTGTGGTATTGTGCGTTTCAATCTGCGTACAGACAATCCGTCATCCATCAAGCCTTGCGCTAATATATTTGGGTGGTTTACGATCCTCTCCTTATATGATCTAGTGTGTCTAATTATTTCCTCCTTGACTGTCGCCATTTTTAAATCACTATGAAGTTGTTCGTTCGTTATAAACCATGGGGCGTTTGTTAGAATGCGCAGCATCTTGTTTTGAAACCTTTGGATTATTTCTACGTTCGAGTGCGAAGCAGTGCCCCACAGTTGGATACCGTAGGTCCACACGGGTTTAAGAATGGCTTTGTAGAGTAGGAGTTTACTCTCAAGAGACACCTTAATTAAAATAATTACATAATTTCTATCACCATTGAATGCAGCAAGTACTAATATCATAGAGAAAAGTATCCGTCTCATATTAGTCCACATACAAAAAAGTACCTACTCATGATGACAATTGCAGACATTTTAGAAAACACTATGTTATTGTATGTTAATTTTATCTGTATAGTATTGTTTTATGTTGCAATGTTATAAAGCAATGTTGAATAACCTAGAAGTGTTTTACAACAAAGTAATATAACTTGACAAAAAAAGTTAAAAAAAAATAAGTCAAGAAGAAATCAGGAATAGTCTACCTTGAAGTTGCAAAATATCGTCAAATTTAAATTAAACGGCAGGTGAAACCGCGGGATACTAGTACAGCTAGTTAAATAAATATATATTGTGTTGCAATTTAGTACCTGGTTCTATGTAATGGTGCTCTGTTAGTTTTTGCTTGAACCCACAAGCGCAGGTGTCGCTTATTAGATTGGAACTTTGAGCAAAAAACGTAGCACCACACGGAACGTGTTAGGGGTTGTGGAGGGAGATGGGAAACTTATTTGGACATGTTCCTGTATAACCTTTTTGCGAAAAGGTGGAAAGTTTAGCTTAATCCCATTTGTCATACATAACAATGC
The DNA here is from genome assembly GCA_944738685.1 of Synanthedon myopaeformis. Taxonomy (NCBI): domain Eukaryota; kingdom Metazoa; phylum Arthropoda; class Insecta; order Lepidoptera; family Sesiidae; genus Synanthedon; species Synanthedon myopaeformis. The sequence goes on along the minus strand of OX122921.1, from coordinate 10,946,440 downwards.
CATCGGTCCCTGCTCTTCCCAAGGATTAGTTTTAAGTTTAAAGCTTATATCTCAGGGTTACCAAAGGACTGGCTCTTCATGAAAACTATATACTTAGTTTTAGCCAGTTAGTCAAAATTCGACCATAATTATTTTGGATGTAAGAAACAACTTTTGAAACTTTTATTATTTCCTGTTTAATTTATTTTTTACTAGCTGGTGCTCGCGACTTCGTCCGCGTTGAAATTTTTTTAAAAAAAAGCAATATAACGCTTGATCTCGTGTTGCTATAACAATTTGGCCAGGCGTTCCCTCGGGATAATCCTTTTTTTCTGGATGATAGGTACCCTATGTCCTTTCTGGTGTCCCAGACTACGTGTATGCAAAATTTCATGGTGATCGATTCAGTAGTTTTTGAGTGACAGAGTTACAAACATAATTTCGCATTTATAACATTAGTATAGAAGTATAGATTAAATCTTATTATTTCTGTTAGATAGTCTTAACTTATTTATTATTTCCTAAATAATATTTTAAATGCGAAAGTTTTTTTGTTTATTACTCTTTCACGCCTTAACTATTTAACCGATTATCATGAAATTTTTCATATTTAAACATTGTAAGAGATACAGAAAAGGCCACAAGGTACCAGAAAAAAAACACTGCTTTAAAAAATATAAGAAACACATCTTTCTTCGCTTCGCTGTGAATAAAATAAATATAAGAAACACATCTTTCTTCGCTTCACCTGTGCAGCCATAAAATCGCGCTAAGCGATGATACGTCAAAACTGTTGACGGTCCAAACAAGAGAGTCATAAAGTTGTGAATTTATTGCAAAAAAACATCCATTGTCTGAGGGTAGGTGATGTTCGAGTGGCGAGGGGAGATATTTTTATTTGTGGTAAATGTTTTGAGATGATTTACCGAATCGATCACGAACTCTGTTCGTATTAACCATCCTTGTCCGATTTAACTACTGTATCTATGGGATGAAATATTTTATCCTATCCTTAATCCTACTAAATTGCAGTTTAACATGCATGTGCAACATAAGTGGCGTTGCTTGTATTTAAAGGCGACGCTTATCAACAAAGCTTTTCACCTCATTAGCACATTTACGTACTAGGGATAGGTGGAAGAAAAAAATATTCCATCTATACCTACTGGTAGATACTACTGGTACTGGTAGATATATGTACTAGTAGATACTGGTACTGGAAGATATATGTACTAGTAGATACTGGTACTGGAAGATATATGTACTAGTAGATACTGGTACTGGAAGATATATGTACTAGTAGATACTGGTACTGGAAGATATATGTACTAGTAGATATTGGTACTGGAAGATATAATATGTACTAGTAGGGGGGATATTTAATAGGGATAGGTGGAATAGGCGAAAAAAATATATTTTATGATTTTTGTACAATATTTTAATGTGTATTAGAAAGACGCTGAACGTTAGGATTTCTTAATATTCTCTACAAACATTGCCTTATGGCTGTAATAGATGAAAATAGAAAATATTTCTTGTAAAGTTTCAAATGCAGTACACAAATCATAAAAACAAAAAGGTTCGTAAGTAATAAGTGTCAAAATACGGAGCAGTTAATTCTTTTGCGAGGTAGCTCCTCTAACGAGGTTGGCTGTAAAACATTGTATAAGGCGTGTGTTATACTGTGTAAGCTGTAATATTTAAAACTATTAGCTAGCTAACTAGCTTTGCTTGCGTGATTAGAAAAAATAAGGTTTTCCTAAATTACCGTGCAATAGTCACCCATATAGTAATACTAGCTCGTGCCCGCGACTATATGTGAACTCACATAATGCCTGACATCTTTATCGCTGTAACCTAGTTATAGGTAATAAGTAATCTGATCAAAATCTTAGTCTAAAGTTAGCAAATTACGATTATTTGATAATATTATATAGACGATACGATTAGTCGCTGGTGTATTGGTTTAAATAAATTTAAAAAAAATATATAGTTTGTTTGTTGTGGAGATATTCCCTTATAATGTATGTTCGCCGTGCACAGAGTAATAAATAAAAATAGAGACAACACCTTGTTACTGGAAATAATTAATGACTGAAAATAAATTACGAGAAGTTTTTCTATTTTTTCTCTTCTATTTAACTACAAGATACAAAAACCTTTTTGACTTTTAAGTACTTTTAATGTCGATTTTAATGGTAACCTCTAAGAGACTATGGAAAACCATTATTGCTCGAATAAAATTATTCGTATACCTCTTTAATTAGACGTCAAGCAGACTGACACTCTCGAAGGCGCCAATCTACAACAGGGAAACCAAGTGTACTAATAACGAAAGCCTAGCTAATATTAAAAATGTCAAAATGAGTTTTTTTTTTTTTAGTTAAGGCTTTCACGCCTTAATTACTTAACCGATCAACGTGAAATTTTACATACACGTTGTAAGGAATACCTTTCATCTATGGAAAGCCACGAGAGATTCAACGCCTGACAAAAATCCGTACTAATATTATAAATGCGAAAGTATGTTTGGATGTATGGATCTTTGTAACTCTTTCACACAAAAACTAGTGAACCGATCACCATGAAATTTTGCATACACGTTGTCTGTGACTCGAGAAAGGACATAGGGTACCTTTCATCGTTCAACGCGGACGAAGTCGCGGGCACCAGTTAGTATTGAATAAATGTTTAAACGCCTAAGAAATAGGGCCGCGGATGAAGTCGCAGGCAAAATATACATAAAATATAACACAATAAACATATGTGCCATTATTATTAAACGGTGATTCATTATAAAGGGTGGTTACCGCCGCCAAACGGATGATAGACGCGGGGAAATTAAATTAATAAATAGGTCGAGACATGTCACATAGCGCCATCTATGTAGCCCCAAAATAAGCACAAATTTTACTGCGGGGTGCTAGACAACTGATAAGGGTTTTTTATTTTATTTGTAATGTATACAAAGAATACATAAAAAACAACTATACTTTACAAATATTTTTCTTGAACGGGTATTGAACCTCTGACACAACAGGCAGAGCTAAGAAATCTATGGCTGAACCAATCGGTCGAAAGCGTCATTGCTGTTTGATTATACGTCTAAAATTCTTAAATTCTAATTCTAACAAAATTACATATTTTACTAAATTTAATTACTATAATACTTTTCCTCTCGTGGAATCGCGAAAATTCAACCCCTCTTGAAATAAAGTACAAAATTGCTTGAGTACATTGTTTAGCAAAATGTAATAAACAGAGTTGTTAACGAGAAATTTATTCGTCGCGACCAAATCCCGCAGGTGATCTTGCGTATTTACATTTTATTTACAATTTGCAAACAACATCACCCAGTTTAAATATTCTGGTACAAATTAAAATCGTTATAGTTAAACTCTGCCATCCTCTCTCACCAAAACACAACAGCACTCATGCTGTTATTTCATGATGATCTTGTATAGGAACGATGACTTCCACCAGACAAGCAAAACGCATTTTGCCAATTACATAATTACTAATAATTATAATTGCTAATTACTAATAATTCCTAATTACTAGGATCATATTCTCCTGGAATTACAATTATTTGGAGATGTCTTATTAGAATATTAATTAATTTGTGACATTTTCTTTAACTTTAGAATCTGTCCGCTTAGTAAGCTCGTAGCACCGTAGCTCACCCTCTACGACGTAGACCATCGCCCCGTAGAGGGGTTGTTTACAAAAACAAGATGACTGGCTTAACTCGGCCCGACTCTTTATTGGCCCTTGTAGGCTTGTTGTTGTCTGATGTGGACAGTTTCATGCAGTAGGTAACCACCTGTTGGCATTTATTTCATTGGAATAAAAAGTGACTTATTTAAAATTAATGTAATAAAAATTAAAAACAGATTACACTGTGTAAGCTAAAGTATAAAACTGTTTTAAATCTGTACATTAATTTTTCTTAATTACTGAACAAGTAATAATATTAATTCGGATTGGTATATTGGACCACTATATATTATTAAAATTATACACAATACACTTACATATCCAAGTAGCCATATATTGTCAAACATTCGTCACTTCCATTGATTAACAGCACCTTTACTTCAAAGCGCACATGTATAGGTATAGATAAGTATATATGGTAAATAGGCTTTGACATCCCTTACTCATTCGCCATAACAAAACGATACACGAGCTGTTATTTCACGCCGGACATCCTGTTAGAGTTGTCAACTATGGAGTAATGAAAGCATGTACACTAGTTCGAATTCTTCAGCACTTCTTACACTAAGAAATCGTTTTTGCAATAACTTAAATTTAAAAAAAAACCACTTTCGTATCACATCATTAAGAGTAAGAGTGACATCTATTTTCAATTTTCCTTTAGTTATTTTAACAATTAAGTGATTGTAAAGTAAAACCGTGAATGTTAATTAGAAATCTTTTAAAAAATGCGTTTTTCTAATAACTTACTGATATTGGTTCTGTTGCGTATAAACTGGTCCAGTAAACAGAAATAACAGTGTAGCAAACGAGGTAATGGTCCGGACGGTTGTTAACTTTTACTATTGCAGGTACCATACCAACCGAGATCCGGTGATAATCATGTGAACAGGTATTTTTAGCTGTGTTTTTCTTATACAACCACATCTCTGACACATGGCAGCGCACTTGCAGCACGTTTGGCGTTGCTTGTGTTATAGGCGACGGTAGCCACCTATCATTAAGTGGACTATCAGCCTGTCTGTCGACCTTAATATAGAAAAAATTCAAATCATAGAAAAAATGTACAGTGTATTAAACTTTATCACAAAATCAAAGAAACGAATGGCTCGAAATGTAAATTTAGCACAGCCACCTTTACTCGTACAACTTCACCGTCAGAGGCGTAAGTTAAAATTTCAACCTTGTATCATTTTTTCAAAGTTATGGCGCCCTAAAATATGAGAGGTTTTAAAAATCTTGCCGCTTGCTATCTCCTGGCGGCAGTCCAAACTACCTGAGCAATAAATTATACAAACCGCTCTCGTAAATGGTGTACCACACAACACACATTAATGCCTATTACACACGAATGTCATTTTATTGAAAATTATTTATATAGTAATTATAAAAAAACTAGCAGTTGCTCGCGACTGTGTCCGCGCCCTTTCGCTATCCACTTTGTTGATTTCAATCTTTATTTTTTCTACATTCAATCTTTATTACTCAGATATATAATTTGTTAGGCGTTGAATTTTTATTTTTTATTTTAGGTCTTAATTTTATTTAATTTTACTTTTAGATTAAATATATTTTAGATTGCTGTTGATAAACTAACATATTTTCATGAGACAAGAAAAAAATATTAATTTTTTTGGCCTCCCTAATATACCTATAATTGTAACTATGTAAAATAATATATTAAACGAAACTAAAAAAAATTTAGATTAATATTTAACTTTATAACTATTCCAAGTTCAAGTTCTAGTTCGAGACAGGAAGCGCTAGATTAACTGTCTAGACTAGACAAACGTTAGAGTTTGTGTCCCCGTTTATTTATAGACAAGCAACTGTTTGTTGAGTACAAGTGTTTTCAATTTAGATAAACACTCATTTCAAATTAACCTCTGTAGATTGCGAACAATTCGTTTAATATAACGTCACCTAAACGAACTTAATCTAGACTTCTAGAGAACGTCTCTTTTAAATATTGAAATTTGAAATATTGAAACTCTAGCACAGTTTTGACTATCTACCCTGATATTAAAAATATATGTGCTTTGATATTTTTTTTTGTAATAGATAAACTTAAAAGCTACTTATAAAAACTACTTATATAGAAACTACATTATAAATCGACTATATTTTATTTTCAAAAAAATAACATTCGAATGATAACATAACATTAATAACATAAATTAAAGATCTCTACAAAAATTACAATAATATACGAGTTACCCAAGCAATCAAATATTTGCCAGAGAAAAGCTTTATTTGACTTGAGCTACGAAAACTAAAATAACATACCTACTATAAGTACCCGTCGAAATAATATATCTTTGCAAGCAATAGTACCCTTTATTGCCCATAAAAAAATTTATATATCTTATATGTTATATGTCTAACTATAAATATATGTAATTAAGTCACATTAATCATTTTTTTTTAATTAATCTATCTAAAAAGGGTGATATCCGTATCCACATGATGGTAATAGCTACCATAGACTGTAACACACGCAATGCCACAGGTGCTGCCAATTTGCTGTCAAGCCTAGTAGGATTAAGAATAAGGTATTAGGAACCGAAACTCACCGAAACACAAAAGCTCACTTGCTGTTGTTGTAAGGGGGTGGTTACTGCTGCCTGAAGGGCTGACCAAATGACTCCGAAACGCAGTGGACCTTGGAAATGAAAAGTTCATTTTCAAAGTTGACCCTGTCGGGAATCGAACTCGGGATACCTGAGATGTGGCACTTTAACACGACCATGCTCGTTAAAAATTAATTTTTAAATAAAATTGTAATAAATAATAATATTGGTAATTTCTTCATCTTACACCGAAACAATCGAGAGGTACAATGAACTACTTAAACGCCTCCCCCAATCTTTTATAATGTGTCACACTCGTGCGCAGACCGGAAGTGGGTCGAACGGGACGGCAACGGAAGTGCCGACCATTTCCGCTCTCCACCTGTCGCCTCGCAACTTCCGGTCAACTCCTTGACCGTAAAGCGATGCTCCTTTGTCGAACTTTTCACTTGTGTTACCGACAGAGATTTGTCTTGTTATTGCGTGTGAAGACTGTATATAGTGAAGTAAACAATACATAATATTGCTAGTATGTTATATTAATTTTACACTGAAAAACAAAAAATAAAAAAAATATGTTTGATCTCTACAAACTTCATCCGATGGGCTAAATCTGATGATTGCCTGAAAATTTCATCAAATTGGGTTAAGCGGTTTTGTAAGAACATTAGGAAACATAGCATAGCAATCATTTCTTCAAACCATAGGTAAGTTACATAGATTTGTATAATCAATGATATAAAAAATAGGTAAGCAAGATACGCGAGTCATAATTTAAGTTAAAAAAAAAACTTACAAAGCTACAAAGCAGGTACAGTGCGCTATTTCATGTTGCGAAATTTTTGGCGCAAATCCAACGTGTGCATAAGCCTTCGCTACGTGTAAACTTAATATCTTTCTTTTTCTCTTACAAAATATACTGACTTTTGTTCGTCTTTTATATATTTTTTAACTTTCTTGCCATTTTAAATAAATCAATTTTATGTTAAATGATAAATTATTGTTAAAATAAATTGTTAAATGATAATGATAAATGATTACCATCAAAGTAGGCCATCACCCTGTCTGATAGATAACCTATACATAAACTAACTTTAACTAAATTCTAATCTAACTTAATATGTCCGAATATTGACATATTGACTTAGTGATTATAATTCAATAAGTATTAAAAAATTGTATATATAAAATACAATATTATAAAAATCTTGTTATCTTAATATCACACGTAAGTTTCTAAAGCTCTCTGTACCGCAAGTGTAAGGTGGAAGTTGAATTTCTTTTAACTTTAACAATTAAATTGTTAACTTTGAGCTTACACCCATTTAAGTTGGCTCGTCTTTTGTAATTTCAGTTGAGGGAGGTATTGTATATTATTATCACAAAGAGATTAATTCTAATAACAGTTCGGACTTCCCTTTCTCGTTAAATACTAGAACCGTTTGATCTGTGCCTAACTGTTTCACATTTAGAACAGTGTATTAATTGATATTTTATTAATAATTTTAGCCGTAAGGAGAATCTATAATGAAATCGGAAATAGATAAATATATAAGTATACCCTTACATTTTAAAATTTACAAAATTAATTAAATTTTTTACAAAAAGTTTTTTTACCTATTTTCTTCAATATAAAAGTATCGTGATAAGTTATTACTGATATGTAAGTATTTTAGCCCGGTCACCTAAAGTCTGCCCTTCGTCTAGACCGAGTTAATTTAGAGAATACCTGAGCACAATAGATGCCGAGTAAATTCACATTTTTCCAACCAACAATAGAGGTCTTTACGGTCACTTTGAAAACTAAGAATAGGGGAATACCTTCCCTGTGGTATAAATAAAATAGGGTAGAATAAAAATATTTGGGTTTGCTTCTAGCACAAACCTAGAATTATTTCTCCCCTGTGCTATGAGTAATCATTAGTCTGAATAAAGATTATTATTATTATTATTATTATTATTATAAGTAAATTAGTTTTATCTGTTGAGAATTTTTAAATAATTGATAATTGGAAATCAGCCATTGTACATTGTGTGTAGTAATGATACTTAATTTTAATAATTATTAAACATATAGTAAATACTTAATTAAAACCTTACATTATTATTGCAATACTATTATATACACTTTAGTAAAAAAAAAATAGAAAAATAATCCTCATGTCTGACTTCTTGTCAATCAAAGATTTTTTTAATAAATAATTGTTAGAATGTGGCAGAGGCCTTGTTACGAGTAACACGTCGTCTATGGTCTGTACGATGAGAAGAGACAAAATGACGATGGCTTTTGGCATCCCCTACTTGCGTCAATTGAAACTGAAAAGTTTGAAAAAAGAAATTAAATTTCCCAGGACCATTCTTAAGGAGACGCGATATCAGCCAGTTCACCTTATTGAAGGTGGATTTAATTGTCCGAGCCGTTTTAATGGCGTCTTAACGTTGCTACCGCCGCACCGTCTGCCTGAACGTTTTGCGATTTTCCATTTGCACCGCCACATGCATACCTATTTATTTCAAGAAAACTTTTATTCAGAACAAAACTTATGAATACTTTTCACTTGTCCAATGTATCGTTCTGTGGAAGCATGTTGAAGAACACATACATAACTTACATACATCCCCCCTTTGGTTTGATTTCTGTACACAAAATAATAGGTAAATACGAAATAGTTCAGTAACTTTTTTCATTGCTTTGTAAACCTTCCTTTTTATTTTTTGTTTATCGACTTATTGTTATTAATTAAAAAAAAGTTATAAAATCAGTGAATGATCATTTAGTATAAAGAGATATTAAAATTTGAAGTTCTTCTAAACAACCCAACCGATTTTGATTCTGTTTTCATTAATGGAAAGAGCGATCAACAAGGAAGGTTTGTGTATATAATTTGCAGAAAAAATGCATCCGTGCAAAGCCGAAGGCGGGCCGCTTGTATTTTTATACGTTCAACTCGACAGACAAGCTAATAAACGACTTGGTTGTAGGTGGCTACCGTCGCAAAACTAAATTTGCTGAAAGTGCGCCGCCGGCCATAGTAGGAGAGGATTAGGACGGATTAAGAATAGGGAAATCAGAAATTAATATATGAATATTGTATAAAATAAAAATTAAAAAAACCATTTTTTTTTTACTCTGCTATAAGAACAGAATACAAGTCAACTTAAGGTCACAACGGTTTTATTTTAGTAAATTTTAAAAAAATCTACGTCGGACGCTATGGAAAACGCGTCTCATTCATTCCAGATCGGCTGTAAGTGGCGGAGGCTAATAAAGTCGTCCCATAGTTACTTTGCGGCTAATCTAACGTTTGAGGCCAGTTCAAGTGTGGATGCACATTAACTTTGTGGCTTAACCACAGGCAACTATAAATTACATTCATTCATAATTTATTCGACTCTTTTCTCATGTAAAATGTGGTATAAAACTGACACTCTGCTTGATTGGTAAGTTAGCGTTGACTTTTAATAATGCATCGCCTTTGAGGTTGCAAGTGCGCTGCGAATTTTGATATTCTTTAGCATTCACTTGATGGTTACTGTCGCCACACTGTACTGCTTGTATGTATAAGCGACGGAGTTACATCTGATCAAGTAGACTGTTTGTATGTCCGCCAATATTTACATTTTAAAAAATGCCAAATCGGTCCCTTGATACTTAAATTCGTAATAATATTGCTTAAATAAATACAAATCTTGCCTGCAGGAACTTTAAATGTTGAATGACTCTATTCAACAACTAAGAAACGCATTTTTCTTGTTTAAGAATCGGTTTTTTTTTTTCAGTATGTGAATTACAAAAAAAGTTCTCTAATTCAATTTTTAAATATATTTTTACTTCGCACAGAGTATTAATCTCCTATGAACGTAGATACAGCTAATAATCTTGACGGATGATCCATTGAGACCTGGTATACCTCAGATCGAGTGCTGCGTCAGGCAATTTATCAAGTGAGAGTACGCTTGATGGATAGTATGGGAGACTTACTTTAAATAATCCCGTTTCGCGAATATGTTTTACTAACTTTTCATATATGTATATCTCTAAATCATTATAATTATGTTTCAAATGTAATTCCAGGATATCTAAAAAAAAAATAAGTCCTATATAGACCTCAAAATAAAATTATGCCATGTCTTCAATAATAGGAATCCATATAAGTAGAGAGGTTAAAGATTATAGATTTTTTTTACTTTTTTAACATAAGCCATGTGTTTTTTATATGATACTCATTCCGGAACAAGAATAACTCAAAAACAAGAAGAAATTCACTTGAAGAAATCGTAAACTTGTACAAAGTATGTATACGTGTTCAAATGCAATGCATCGCCAATAATAACAACTGTTAGGGAAGTTTGCACAAAATATTTGTATGTAAAGCAGAAAAGCAATCCACTTATACCGTCTCTTACCTGCAAGATAGTCGTCTGTTACACGCTACCATTTCAAGTGGGACACAAAAATGCGTAGAGAAGATATTTACATTTTTTTCTAATAATATCTATCTTATTAAAGTTTTCTAATATGGAATAATATTTTTTAATCAAAATTTAATTTTTAAATTGTATATTATTATTGGTCGCTAACTATTTTTTTTTATAGCCATTAAAGATCTCATAAAGTTAGAGAGTTACAGATCATATTTTTTATGAATAAAATTATATTGCAAAATTAACATTGGTAAATATCAATGTCCACATAGCGATTTGTCAAAATCGTTTTATCTTAGCCTTAAAAAGTGGTAGAGACATAAACAGACAAGATATATAATTTTCAGTAATAAACTAATGCACAGAGCTTTTTTGTAATAGGCTTAATGGCCATCTACAAACTGGTGGCAAGACTTCATGTGACTCCGAACATTGCTTCTCGTATACTTAGTCTTCCTCACGATGAACTACAAAAAATATATAGACTGAATAAGCAACAAATGCTTTCGCTGTTCGCAGACAATTTGCCGAGGACTTACCTCTTCATAAAGAGGGTTGGAATTTTTCTTTATTGTCCGGATTATTTGAGCTGCTCTCGTGAAAGGTTTACGCGATCTCAAGATGGCTACCGATCCTTTACGACATTATCAAACTGCCATCCACCTTTATACTCTGTATTAAGTTATTGGTAAAAGGATAACGGTACATTATTGTAAGCGATTTCTTTTATTACATTTTCGGATAAAATTTATCTTTAGAAAAAATTCTTCTTACAAGGATATGTAATGTTATTCACTCACAAATATGATGATACTAGCTCTTGCCAGCGACTTCGTGCGCGTTGAACTGTGAAAGTCACTCTATGTCGTTTCTGGTCTCCCAGACAAAGTGTATGCAAAATTTCATGGTGATCGATTCAGTAGTTTTTGCGTGAAAGAGTTACAAACATCCATACATCCAAACATACTTTCGCATTTATAATATTAGTACAGATAGGTACCACTAAATCTGCCAACAACCTTAGTGTACAGTGACAGTACTGCGACGAGGTTAACCATTATTTATGTCCATTAACAAAACAGCTGTAGCAGAAGAGAAATCAAATTTTAAATGTGCATGAATATATTATGTAACAACTTTGTATAGTAAATACCATATTAATAAAATAAGTATATTTTGTTATAAGTATATAATGAAAAATATAATACAAAAAAAAAATTAAATAATAGGCTAAATAACGTAATTTTGTACAAACATATCTTCACATATGTTTTGAGAAAACTTTTGACTAACGTTCAGTGTTTATTTAAACAAAGTTAAGTTCGTAACATCAGGTGTTTTGTGTTATTCAATTACACTGGAAAGCATTCCACGTGAGTTGCTCAATAAATATACTTATATGTACACCAAAATTTGTCTTCAGTATAAAATAGAAAGAATTCATGAAATTCAAGAGACAATGTAACAAATAAATTATCATTAGTGTATAGGATGTTACTGGAAATGCACACAACTTGAATGTAATAAGAACTATCCATGGATATTCCATATTTAAAATATAATATTATTAAAACCTGAAAGAGAAGAGATCGTTACCCTTTAGAATAGCTAAATCTTTCCATATATATATCATTTTGAGTTTTTTTTTTAAATTAACGCCTAAGAAATAGGAGCGCAGAAGATATCGCAGGTAAAAGTGTAATGTATAAATGAAACGCTTTTATTAAATTTATTGTCTTGCCATATTAATAATTTTAGAATAAAAACACAGAATGCCGCCTTTGAAACTAATCAACTCGTTTTACAATAAAATTTAACTTCACATACAGTCATTAAGATCACAAGATGGACAGTGATACCAATTCCCCCATAGGTATCACTTTTGTACGGTACTGTACTTCTATTTCAAGTTTTCTTAAGAAAATAATATTACTAAAAAATTCAAAACAAATTTCCAAAAACAATAATAATCATAAATTACAATAAATTTAAAGTGAAGAAGGTTTGACGACACGTTTGGTCTAGTGGCTAGTAACCCTAGCTGTTAACCAAACGGTCGCGGGTTCGAATCCCGCTAGGGGCGAATGTTTATTTGTTAACATTTTACCTTTTTACCTGAGTCATGGATGTTTTGTATTTATAATGTGTATGTATTTACAAAAAAAAGTAATCTATGTATTAAATAAACTGTCTGGTATCCATAATACAAGCATTAGTTGCTTAATGTGGAACTAGATGGTGCTGTGTGGAATGTGTTAAGATATTTATTTATTTATGATTATACTAAAAATAAATTTAAATTTATAGTTGTTTTTTCGCACAATTCGTACGAAATCGTGCGAGATGACAACTAATCCGTAAAATTGGGATGAACACTGAGATGATGATGACGTGAACATCCGAATTTTGAACAGTTTGTTATTATATTTGAAAAATAACACTTATGGAATATTCTCTTCTTTTTCTTTTTCTTATTTTTTTAATTAATAAATAAATGTAAAAATATATTTTTTATGATTCTTCAGGCCTATTTGTATATAATCTACAATACGTATATATTTTTTTAAATTTATGGCTGTATGTAATATAAATCTAAATAAATAATTATATTTTCTCGTCCGTCAGTGAACTGAAACTGAACAATTTGGATAAAACGCAATATGGGTCATCCAAATTGTTTATAGTGGAAGTTGTGTGTTTGTTGGGTTAGGGGGCGTTAGGGACGAAATAAAGGTCGGTGCACAATACATGCAGGCTGCACAGGCTGCACTTACCGTGAGTCTAGTGCGGGTACAAATTGAAAACTCAGTGGAGGGTAAACGACATTGATTTGTCGCCAGTTGCAGCGCTATTATATTTATTGCACGGGAAACATTTCGGCTCTTAATATATTCTTGTCCGCTCATTGTTTCTGTTCGTGGGAAATTTATGTGAATATAAATATATCTATTTGTGTAATACATTTATTACAAATGGTAATATCACCTCCATTTTAAGTCAAAATTCACAACTCTAATTGTATTTATTCTAAAGTGATCTTCATCTATATACACTTTCGTTTAACAACATGTTGTAATATAAAGTTCATATTTTTTCTGTCCGTCCGTATGTACGCGTTAATCTCGGAAAGTGATGCACAGATCTTATTCGTGTTTGCATCGATTGAAGAAGAGTTTCTAAGTATGCCGAACTATCAAGGCTTTTGTAAGGCTTTTGTCGAAGAAGTCGGCAAATTTATCGATTACGAAAAATATAACAACATTATAAGTTTTATATTTACAATATTTAAAATGTTTATTTTTCTTATAAAACTTTATTTCATAAGAAAATATGACATAGAAGTGGCTACTGTCACCTAAAACACAATCAACAACAAGTGCAACGCCAGCAGGATTTAGGATAAGGAAACACGCAACGAAACAGAACAGCACAAGTGCTGTTAACTCAATCTCGTCTTCTGTTATACTCGTAGGAGCGGTTACTACTACTAATATAACTATTAAATTTTCTAATAAAAGAAGGCTCGACATATATAGTATAGAAATCCTTTAAAAATACAATTACTTACCGAAATTTGGTAAATTTTTGCCACGGAAAGTTTGTAAAAGTAAAAAGTAACGGAGCCTCGTCACTTCGCGTTCATTAAGTCTAACTTTCAGGTACATTTTTTATCGTAAGTCAAGTCGGGCTGAAGCAGAGTAAAAGTAATCGACAGTGGGAATTAATGTGGCGTCACTAACTCGGACGTCGCCTGGGATTTCAAAAAAATCTCTTTCGTTCATAATTTTTACATCATTGCAAGGTGTTCTTGCGCTAGTGATGTGATGCGGGACATTGTTATGTCGATAAATTCATAGACCAATTTTAATTAATTGGGTTTTCACTTATAGAAAGAGCGGTAAAAACGGGTAAGGTTTGTATATGTATATAAATAATTACGATTCGGGCGAAGCCGGGCGCGAGTCGCTTGTTAGGCATAAAATAATTTGTAACAAAAAATATTTATAGAAATTATAAAATAACGTTACAACACTGTGATTAAATTTACCATCTATATTATATATTCATAGAAACATGACTATATTAATAACTAGCTGTTGCACGCGACTTCGTCCGCCTAACTTTATAAAATATAGCCTATGTTACTCGCTGATAATATAGCTTCCCAATAGTGAATGAATTTTTCAAATCGATCCAGTAGTTTCGGAGCCTATTCAATGCAAACAAACAACAAACAAATCTTTCCTCTTTATAATATTAGTATAGATAATCTAAAAATTTATAAAAAAAATCGCTGTACGCCTCTGTCCTTTTCACCGCTAATTTCTTCTAAGCCAGCTAACTGATTCTGATAAGGTTTTCACTAATAGAGAGAGCGATAAACGAGGATGTCTTTTATCGTGTTGTAACATCACTATTCGCGTCGTCTACGTTGTAAAGAAAACCTATTAATAATTTGCGAGGTGGGCAAAGTTTTAAAAGTGTTTTTCCCCTCAGCACCTTGTCGGAAAATGTCTAACGGAGGGTCATTAATTACTCGCTGACCTCTTGCTGATGATATTGTTGAATTTTTTATGAGCACGGATTGCGGGAGGTTGTTGCGGGAAACATGGTCGCTACCATAATAAATTATTAACTTGCTCGCACCTTGTAACTTTTTTAAATCTACTGTAAAGATTAACTCGGAGTTGTATTCAAAAATGAAATAGTATTTTTTAAATGTAAAAAAAAAAAACGAATTTGTATATTTAAATTAAATATATCGATGTGCAGTGAATTCAAGCTTCAACATAATTGTAAAGGATAATTTACAATCAAATTAAAATTTGAGTCTAGATGTTAAAATGACTGATGACTTTAACAATTGAGACATATTTAGAAAATATTTATATTCAACACTTCACATCTAGAAAAAATGTAAAATTTTCAATGGATCTTCTAAAAACAGAAATCCAACACCTTTTATTTTTATTAGTCACGGGCATCAACTAGTAGCTTTTATAAACATTTTTTACATTAAGAACATGCTAGTTTTCATCTTAGAAATCTCTCGATTATAATAAGATATTTAAATTTGACTTAATAAATTCAAATTTCTTCAAAATGAATACTTAACACCACTGTACTTAGAAATCGTTTAAGGCACCTACGACGGTTATCCTTAATTTCCTTAACGTCACGACCATTTCCTTTAATTTTCAGACAAACAAAAAATAAACACCCTCACAAAGTTACACGTTCCCTCGACTCGGACCGAAATAGACCTTATTCCCTTGCAATAAGTACTCATACGGTATCAAAGAGTGTCAAGTGCTGCGCAAATTGTCGAGAATAGTGGTCGTGATTATGACAGGAGGTGAATTTCTCGTTTAAGGTGTAAATGGCTCATTGAAATACCGAATACCTAAACATTTCACTTGATAATTTGTTTTCGCTTTTAAAAGTCTGTGGGGCAATCTTTTGGTTATTTTTTCGTAATAAATTTGAAATTAAAATTAATTTTAATCGTTATAAGTCAATAAGTACTCAATATATTGTATAATAGCGACCATTTCGATTGGAGTTGAAATTTTCGAAAATATTTTCTTAGCGGATGCTTACGTTATAAAAAAAGCTATGTCATCTTTCTATAGGCACTTTGCAATTGTGGCTGATGGATAGTCAGAACAAACAATTTTATAAATAGTTAGGTATATAACTTTATACATATTCGTTTTAGAGTCTTGTTTACAAGTCTTGTTTGGGCTTAGTCTTGTGTGCTTTTAATTTTTTGATTTTTTTTGTGTAACCGTCGTTTTAACCACATTTAGACACTTGACGCAGTTAAAAGAGTCTCAGATAGGAAATCTACACCAAGGCTGTACCAACAAAAGTATTAGGACTCTCTTGGATAGATACATAATATGTTGGACTATATTCCAGTTACAGCTACTCCAACTCCTGTCC
The DNA here is from genome assembly GCA_944738685.1 of Synanthedon myopaeformis. Classification (NCBI taxonomy): domain Eukaryota; kingdom Metazoa; phylum Arthropoda; class Insecta; order Lepidoptera; family Sesiidae; genus Synanthedon; species Synanthedon myopaeformis. The sequence goes on along the minus strand of OX122921.1, from coordinate 10,929,803 downwards.
ACCGTTGGGCCGATAGCTCACTCACAACTTAACACACACATCACAGTACAAAAAACGGAAAAAAAATTTGAATTTCTTCTGCACTGTTTTTTTGATCAAAAAACAAACTTTCTTAGATCAAATGTAATTTATAGATAGACCTATAGAACATTGTTAGACACGTGAATGAACACGTCTTTAGTTTAAATTGATGTTTTCAAATGTCCTCTTAACTACCAGAAAACTTATCAAGAAACTCTAACACCTAAGTAACTCCGGAACCTGTCTGAGAGCAACGTTATTTCCGTCCATCAAAAAAGGAGAATTACTTAAAAACTTTTATCGCATTCCGTCGTCACTTTTAAAAGGAAAAGTGACGAATACTTGTCCATTATTCTCAGGCGACGTTACCAAGGTGTAACTGCCACGTGAACTTTCTTTATATGTATAGGGGGATGATGTTTTTTATTATTATTTCACAAGGGTTAACATTTAAAGTTTTATATGTTTAAAAGTATTATCACAGTGATGAACCTGGTAATGTAAAGTTGTTTAATTTCACATTAGCAATAGTATATTTATTTATTTATTTAATTTTCAATATAAACCTTACAACAAAACTTACTGGGTTTCATTGTGTAGGACTTAAATAGACTTTGAATAGATTACCTAAGTTAATGACTAATTATTAATTCTAAACCATGGGGGAGGGATCTGGGGTTATTTATGAGCATGCTCTTCCTAGTTGGTTTCGAATAAGAAAATATATCAATCAAATCCAGCTAAGATCGTATAATAAAAATATTGAAATAGACCTTCAATAGACTCATTCATTCATTCATTTAGTTACACATAAAATAAATAGACCTTCAATAGACTCATTCATTCATTCATTAAGTTACACATAAAATAAAATATGTTAAATTGTCAACATCGACAGATGTTCGATATATATTGCGTTCGTTTTATCTCCTCCAACAAAATGTTACAGTGTTCATGAATAGATTCGAAACTTACCAACAAAAGGTGGAAATTTTTATACGAAACTGGCACCTGCTCTCCGAGCGAAACTTTCCAAAGTTTCAAGAAACTTTGACGAAACTTCACACCGGATGTTGTTATCGGCCGGAAGCGCTTTAGGCGACTTCCTGTTTTGACGGACGTGAAAAAACGTAAGCTTTCTTATTAGAGTTTTAAACGAGCTTCTTTATGGTATTTTTAAATAATCTCTATGTCATTTGTTTTAATTGTAGCAATTTATGGTAAATTTTTATTTTTAAATTTGATTTGATACTAGCTAGCCCTTGCCCGCGACTTTTTCTTGGGTGTTAAAACATTTATTCAATATTTATTGCTCATATATTTTTGTAAAGCATTGAAAATTTTATTTTATTCTTCGTAAGCGGTGCTTTTTCCTAAATGAAAGGACAAAAAAGGATATCTGCTACTATTGTCTGACAATGTGTATGCGAAATTTCATGATGATCGGGTAAATAGATTCATCAAAAAAAAATGCTGTTCCTGAAGGATCATTATAGAAATAAAAAGCCAACGCCTGGCAAAACTATAACAGCAATAAAAAAAATTTTTTTTTTTTTTTAACGCGGACGAACTCATGTATATTTTTGCAATGATAAGGATTAAAAAAACAATTAGACCACCTGAGGAAATTAAAAACGAAACTATCAAAATGAGACTGACAGCGCCATCTCTTGATGAGCGAAGCACTAAGTAATTTAAACACAATATATTCTGCTTTGTTATTTTTTATTTATGAATATGTCTACGTAATAATTATTTATGTAAGTGACATACACATAACCATTATAACCAATGTAAAAAACATATTTTCTTGCTTACTATGTAATGTAAAATCAGTGAGAAATAAATGTTTCAAACCGAAACGATATCATTTAAGAAGAATCTTTTCAGTCAATAATCTTTAATACCATTTTCCCTAGCATCATAAAAATAAATTAGTCTTTCTCAATTTTTTTCTCAAAAAGCGTGACTTACACGAAAAAATCATTAATAAACACAGGTGTAAAATATCTTAGTTCTTTCCTAATTTTAGTTACAGGATAATATTAATTAGTCATTATAAGTCACCTGTCCATTAAGGGTCTTAATCAATCTATCACATCAAAGTATCTGTTCAGACAGCTAATCCCTTAACACCCAACATTAAACAACAATTTAAACAAGACGCAGGTATTATAATAAATCTTCTAAATTGCCGTCGGCTCTAACCAACTCAATATATTAATTTGCAAACTAAAATTTACCGCTTCGAGACACCTAAAATCAACTCTAACCCTTTCCAATAAGGGTCAAATGGTTAACATCGAATTATGATTAGCAAAATGGCCGATGGACTTCAGTTGTTATATTAAGGATGGCGCTTGATTGCATATCTCGTGTTTATTTATTGTTTATATAAATAATTTACGTTCTATAATAATTTGAATTATTAACAACATTTAGCAAGTATTTTTTTATTTCAATACTTAATTAATGAAGTTACATTAGGTACTATTTACTATGGAAAATTGTATTTAGATCACACTTCTTAATCAAAAGCTATGGACTGAGCACAATATTAAAATAGTTTTTTTAAATGTAAACCTTTATTTTTATAATTCTTTCTATTTTTCGCATTTATATTCGCATTTATAATATTAAAAAGTATAGTATAGTAAAGAATATATAAGTATAGACTAGTATAGATAGATAGATATAGATTTTGGCAGCCCTAATTGTAAACGGTAGAAACGTCAGATATTAATCCGTCAGATCGTGATTAGATTCAGTAGCACGGGTGTCGGCCGGGTACATAATATATTCCCGAAGGTGTCAGGTAAGCCAGTGATGGGACACGCACAAATAATATCGAATTCCGCTATGGGGCAAATGTTTATGTATTAACATTTTACGTTTGTACCTGAGTCATGGATGTTTTGTGTTTATAATATGTGTGTATTTACAAAAAAAAAAGTTTGTAGTATATCAACTGTCTGGTATCAATAATACAAGCATTAGTTGCTTATTGTGTAACTAGATGGCGCTGTGTAGAATGTGTGAAGATATTTATTTATTGTTATCGACATAAGATTAATACATGTTTTTTTTTTTCATTCAAATTTTTTAAGCCTTATCACCTAAAGAGCTTAGGCATAGGCACGACCGTTATTTTTACGAATTTCAACGCGTCGATTTTAATTTTCGTCGGCTTTACAATATACGATATTAAAATAATTTAGAATTGAATTTCTAGTTATAAAAATGATTATAATCTCTGAGGAGACACTAGAGAATCTAATGACACATGTAACAAAATCAATTAAAAATAAATCTAGCAACTTTATGTAGAGGTAAATGTTAATACCTACTAAGCTGTGTCAACTACCCTTCAGTTTCTCCTTCCAACTATTTCAGCTATTTTTGGTAATATCAGTTTTATCGATATTATCAAAACCGGCTCAGCCGAAGTTTTCTTCTGATTTTTTCATTTTGTTACAACTTTCTTCAACAATTCTATACCAAATGCAAAACATTTTACCAATTCTAAATGACAGTTCTAAAGGTCAGCAATGTAAAAATAAAAAAAAAACCAGTTTAATTTTATTAATTATATAGATTATAGATTGTATTATAGATGCTAAACTGACATTTCAAGTGTTTTAAATCACTAGTTTTTTTTTTTTTCAAATGTAATGCACGCAAAAACATAATATTATCTTCAAATGAATAATGTTCTCGGGTTTCAAGTGGCTTTGTTCTTCTGCTATTCCTCCATTATATTAATCAAAAAAATTAAAAATCACGTTACTTAAGTAGGCTTACGGTAACTCAGGTTTTCCCATAAACCAGAAAGTAGAATGTACGATTTCACATCACTATTAATCTTATGCCGAGTGTCGATAGAAACGGGTCGTGCCGTGGCAAGTGATCGCAGTCTTAACGTGTTGAGGTGGATACCTTCGAAACCTTCGAACATCGATAGTATAAACAAACCTATTGTAAACTCTAACAAACTATGTTATTGAATTTAGTACTTTACCTGCTTTAAGTAATGTTTAGCAGTGATAAAGAGTCATTTTACAGTAATAACTCTTTAAAAATTTAGTCAAAAACAAATAAAACCTTTAAATTAATTCGAAGATTTTATAAAGTTTTAGATGAAAGCTTCAGCGATGTGTGCATTGAAGGCTTAAAACGTTCGTTTCGAAAAGCCTGTCAAGTTAAAAGCTCCGTCGATTCGAATAATCGGCTCAGGCAGGTGGACGAGTGGCGTATTTTAATTTGCAACTAATTTGCGCGCTTAGCAGTTAAAGCGGATTGCCAACCAGTTGGCAACTTGATAATTACGCTACGGTAAAGTTGGTGAACTGAATCGAGTGACGCCGGACCCGTAGACGCACGAAGCGAAGGAATCACGTTAAAATTCACTTATATATGTACCTACATTATTATTATGTTCTGTCTGTTTAGATTTTAGATTAATTAAATTACCTACTTGTATTTATAATCCTAATATTATAAAGAGAGATGTATTTTTCTAAAATATAAAGGTGACAGACAGGCTGGCGGCTCATTTGTATATTTGTAATGAATAAACACAAAAACTACTGGACCGATTTGGAAAATTCTTTCACCAATAGAAAGCTACATTGTCAGCGAGTAACGTAGACTATACTTTATAAAGTCACGCGGACACAGTGCGGCGAAACTCTAATGAGTTTGTGTTTACACACCAATGTTAACTTAAATGTAATATTATATTGTATTAATAAATAAATAAAATAAAAAATAAAAAGAAAGTCGCGTGCAACAGTTAGTATATATAATATTATAAAAGCGAAAATTTTTTGGATGTTTGTTACTCAATCACGCTAAAACTGCTGAACGGATTTGCAAGTAAAATGTTAGGTTATCATGTAAAAATTTAAGATTTTCACGCCTTAACTACTCAACCAATCATCATGAAATCATCATACACATTGTCAGGTATACAGGAAAGGACGACCAGTTTGACGAGGCCGTTGGATGAGTGGTTAGGATACGTCTTGTCTTAATCCTCTGTTCCAAGGGTTTCAGGTACGATTTCCGGCAGGGTCAACTTCGGAAAAGAACTTTTTAAAATCGCTCTGGTCTGGATTTGGAATCCAACGCCTGGCAAAACTATAAAAGCAATAAAGATTGAATTAATTATTATAATTATTTTTCTATTTTTCAACGCGGACGTAGACGCGGCCACCAGTGTCATTAGCACAAATACTAATGTATTGGGAAAGTATTCCAAAAATAGACAAAAGAGGGCATATAATAAATTGTGATTTTCTATTGATATTTACGAAATTGATCCTGTAATAAGTACATAAATTATTGAATACACTTTAATAAGACAAAACCCCACGCAACTCTGTGTAAAATAATGACAAGGTGAGGTTGTTGGTACTCGTAGATACTCCTGTGATCAAGAGAGTGTAATTGGGTTGATTACAGGTTGCTATAGACGAGGGTTGTCACAGGGATATCATTTATTAGCTTTCACTGTGTGGGGGAATGATCAAATATCAAGTGGCAATTGGTAAATTATGTGAATTAGTTACCTCTGTTTGCCCTCTGAACCTCACGATTCTACCCATTGCTATCTAATCATTGAAGCGACAATTTATTATAACACTAACTTCAGCCCGCAACTGGACGAAGTCCACGTTACTCGGAAACATTACTTTTTCTGGATTAAAGTTGTTAAATATTTTCACTTGTGGAAGTCTCCATATTCTTTGATTACTATGTTTAAAATAATATATTTCTTGTTTGTACACCACATTTATTTTTCCATTCAACTACAATACAATTCGCTTCTATTTTTTACAATCAACAACCAAAACGTTACCAAGGTTACAAACCAAAGACAATAATAAGTATAAACCTCATGAAAAGTTACCCTATGTACTTTGATCCTTGACAACGTGTGTGCAAAATTTCATTATGATAAGTTGCTCAGGTAAGGTGTGAAAACGTAACAAAAATAAATTCACTTTAGCATTTATAATATTAGTTAAGTTAAGCTTTTGCTTTTGTCCGCGACTTACTTTATTTTTAATATTTCAACGCAGCTTTCAAAGCTAAAAGCTTATGCGTGCACAAGATGCTATTGGAATAAAATTTATCGAGTGTGTATAATACTTCAGTTTTTTTTTTTGTATTGTATGTAGTGTTTTAAATGTTTTCTTTTATGGTAGTAATGTCCCCCTACGTGTCCTAGTAACCCATAACCCAGTAAGCGGCTCTAGAACACACTACTTCCCGCTAAAAGGTGGTAGAGTGGTGGCGCGTGCTCGATGGTGGATGTATCGACGTTTTAGGTCAAATGCCCACTCGCGAGGTGCGCCACTCGATACATCATACCCTAGTGAGGGCCAACATTTTCATTTATCGACGTCGATAAAACATAATTGAAACATCATTTAGAATTAGCTATTTCTAAATATGTATAATTGATTGATTGATTTTATGGTAATGTTTTTTTTAATTCGTATTTTGTGTCAATTCGAATGTTAGTCGAGTTAATTCGAGGACGAGTATCATAATAGATCCACTACGACCATTTCTCTTAATTTGTTACTATACCATTTTTATGTTACACTCGTATTGGATCTGAGGGCCTTTTTTTCGTAAATATAAGTAGATACATAATGAATTATAATAGATATATCTTTGTAGAATGGTATTTAATCGACTTCAAGCTAACATCGTCCAACTTAATACTAGGTGGTTACTTGCGCCGCCTATTAACATAAGGAAGCCATAATAGGTTTTGCAAGTGTACTACCGACCTTGATAGGATAAGGGATTAGACGAAAATCCCTTATCCTATCAAGGCTTGGGAATCCTATACTTAATCACTGAAACACACATACTGTGCTGTTATTTAAGGTTGGGTCATTACTGCCGCTAGACAGGCTGTCCAATTTATGCCTTTAAAACACAATATTCTAAAGGCGTCTATTTGTTCGGAAATATTGTATAATATGTGTTCTACGAATAGTAATATTTTATATTTATTAGTCGATTTACTAGAACAATGTTTGTATGTAAACAGTCCTTATACATCTTAAAATAGTTTTGGAAAAACTTACTTTTTAAGAGAACGCCTTAAATTTTTTCGTCCATCTATTGCATGTCGCATTACAGCCGTTTGCGGATTAAAGTGAAGAGCAGCCAAGGCCAATATGGCGGCGCCCATGGTTCGCATCAGCTGACCATGTAGAAAAAAAGTTTCACTTGCATCGTGGTTTCATAAAACCACACAATATTTTTAAATTCTCATTGCTGCCCATCGATACAACCGCGTCCCATCCCTAGCCGATCTCACGTACCCAAGTGTATAAAGGAAAGCAGTCAGCGTTTCGCAAACGGGTTAAGTAGTCGACAGGTGCTTAGCATCCTACATTATGCGATCAACAACATATTATTCCATTAGTGTAGCATTTGCATAGTTCCTCAGACCACGTGTGCTCTTTAGAATATTCCTTAGCCATCTTAAGCACTTACTCGACGAAGACAAGGTCTACAGTTTGCTGAGTCGACAACATCAAGTGAAACTTGGAATACTACTTATCTGTTACACAAATTAATTGAACATGAAGAGCGAGGCATATATTTTTAATAAGATTTAGACGATTTTAAGAAGTCCAATATTATTAATTTATAGATACCATAAGAGCTTTTGCGTTTGACGAAATGTCTGCTTTAGAATTTTTATTAATTGTATAAATAGGTACATAAATATGTAGGCTACATATTTATGTACTTTCTTGTCTGTCTTATATAGGTACCCTACATAACCCTACATAATGTAGGATACCTATCTAAGACAGAGCAGTTCAGTTTCCTTTTCTCATTTTATTGATTCGGTTTTTTTATTTTAGTGTTATCAATAAAAAGATTCGTTAGTTAGTTTTTTTTTTTTCACTTTCGAAAAAAACAATAGTCGAACCAAAAGCCGAACACTAGTTTACAAATAAAATATTATCATTCACTCATTTTTCTCAGTTACGAAGCACAGTAAGTTTGACTCATGGTTTATTTATTTATATCACTAGTCCATAAAATCGTCGAGTGGTTAAGATGCTCGCCTTAGCGCTTCGACTCAGGGTTCACGGATTTGATTCCCGGCAAAGCAAACTTTGGAAATGAGTTTTTCAAAGTTGGCTTTGAAGTTCAAAGAGTTCACATAAATTTGCCTTTTACAGAAGACTATCTTGAAAAACAGCATGTGTGCTGTTGTGTTTCGGTAAGTACGGGATGCCAGAGCCCGTTTCCCTATTCCTATTTCATTTTCAATTCTACTAACGCCTGCAGCGCTCTGTGGCTTTGCTTGTGTTAATGAGCGACGGTAGCCACTTACCATCAAGTGGGCTGTCCGCATTGTCTATCGCTAAATATATAAATAACAAAATCAATTCACAATTGAATTTGTCAATAATAAATTGCAAAGCAAAGCATGCAAAGTCAGGGGGCGGGTCGCTAGTAATAATATAAATAAAATCACAACATATTTGTGGAAAAAATTTTATTCGTGATATTCTATTCGAGTAACATAAAAATTCTACTTTTAACACACATCTAAATGTTTTTTGAAGTTAATTAATGCCTTGCAGCTCATTTTACTCAAAAACTGTTAAGGCACAGAACCTTAATAATAAATCTATCGATCGACAACTCTTGTCTGTGACTCTTCTTTACTCTATGGTACGACAGAAAATTAATTATTTTCAACTCTAAAAATTCTGACTTTATTAACCAGATATTTTTTTTAACACAATGCGAATGTCACAGAAGACCAAAAATCAATAATATACAAAAATATATTTTAAAAAAAAATTTTCCATCATGACGTGAGATTTAGAAAAATAACTATATTGTCACTTTTTTTTTTTAAAACAAAATTAAATTTAAGTAACGAAATTAATTTTTGGACGGAGAAAAAAAAATTAAAATTAAAAAAAAAAATACACATTTCAATACACTAGTGACTTAAAATAAAAAAAAATGTCTATCTCGTAGTAGAAGAGCAGCTTAAAATAAAAAATCCTACAATAGAGATTCATCTACATCCTAAATGAGTCAAACTAATTCGTGTCTTAGCGTCGCGGTCATAAAGTCTATATTCGCACTGCGATTATTATTATTATTATTATTATTATTATTATTATTACCTACACATATTTTTTTATTGGTTTTTAACCGACTTTCATTGTTAGAAAAATGCAAAAATATATCTACAAAAGAAAATCACTTATAAGTAATAAGTTTCAAGTAAAAAAAAAAATACTTTGACGCTCAGATACAAAATACAATACATGCTAAATAAAATATTATTTCCGTTTGTTTGTACGTTTTTGTATTTTAATACTTAATTGGCATTTTTTGAAAGATATATATATATATATATATAGAGAATGATGATGAAAAATGACACTTTTAATTCAAGTCAAAAATCGCGTTTTTTTTTTTATTTTTTTTTTTTTAGGCTTTTAACTCAATTCTATTATATTTAAAAAAACAGATGCTCAAGTAAATTATAAAAAAAAAAAATTATTAATTTAATTTTCTCAAAACAATTTAAAAACAAAATGATTTTTCAGCGCTAATGAAAAGTAGTTGAAAAAAACAAAAAATAAAAAAAAACAAACTTACGGATTTAATTTACTCTTTCCTCTACAAATTCGTATAAAATATAAAATATAGAATATAAATATATTTAATATAATAACTGGAATTGCTAATGTCCTATTAATTAAATTTACCAACAGACAGACATTACTGACAGTTCAAAAACAATTATAGGTGGCAGCACTCGGAAAAATTTAAAAATAATTCTCCATTATATTTTTCACTCTTTTATATGATTAATTAAAATCATAATTATAAATTTAATTTTTTATTAAAGTACCAAATCAAAATTTATCTGTAGTTTTGTTTATTTAAAAAAAAAAATAGCAACGTCTGTCTTATAATTTTTAATATTATTATGATTTTTAAATTTATATTTTTGAGCGATTGTCTTTCGGAATTTATTTATTTATGTCTTCATTTTAAAAAAAAAATGTTACGTAATAAATAATCTACAAAACAGTGTTCAAAGTTTTGACTATTTTTGAACGTTTATCAGATCTTATTTATTTTTAAATACATATAATTAATTAATTATAATAATATAAATGACTATATAATTTGTAATAACATCTTTTTTTTTTTTATTTTGCAAAGCAGTGGACGTTATATTTATGTTTATAAGCTTAACTTGGTTCCATAAAAAATCCAGAAAAAATTAGTTTTCAAAAAAAAAAAAACTTATATTCGGAGGGATTACTGAAAATCGAATTTTATGAGATTAAATATTTAAAATTTCCTTTAGGCTACGGTCACACTAGCGAGAGCCTCGATTGGCCGAGCTTAGCTTAAAGGTGTTTGCTATTGAGAGCGTGTTATATGAAAAACTCCCTCCGCTTGGTGACCCTGGGCCCGGTGGCCGCCGCCAGTGCTGCAGAGTCAGGGTCGGGAGCTCCGTCGGCCCCGCGCTCCTCCTGCGTGAGGTACTCCCCCTTGTGGCGCGACAGGGCTCGCACCAGCACGATGGCCACCGCTATCAGCAGCAGGAAGATGAACGCCAGCACCGCTGCGCACACCAAACAGTCGTAAACGCTACGCTCAGGCTGCGCTACGCTACGCTACGCTCAAGCTACGCTACGCTCAGGCTACGCCACGCTACGCTTATGTGGGCGTTACAACAACCAATCACCGGTAAGTACGCACTGTGCAAAGGGAGCGTTTGCATTGGTTTGCTCTTGGCTAGGGCCACGGTTCGTGCGTGCCCGCACGTAATTATAACGACAGTTAGTTGAGACTCACTTCCGAGGATGGCCTCGTCCGTCTTGTGGTAGTCGAGCTCGTGCTGAAGGTCTACGTCGGGCGGAGGTCTCGTCTCCGTCGGCTCCGGGGGATGAGTGACCGGCTCCACTCCGCAGAAGTCCTCGTGAAGAATGCTCCCCGCCTCTGTGTAAGACAATATTTGCACAAGGCCAAACATTTCAACTGTTCAAATTCAAAATTTTCTAAATGTTTATGTGAATCAACTAACCTCCAACGCTGCGCACGTTACGAGGCGGATCTTGCTGGAAGAGCAGTTTCAGGGGATATATATCATCGAACTCCACTCTGCTGATGCAGCCCGTGAACCCCTCGGACATGGTCTCGTTGCGCCCTATGTACATGTACTGAATGTTGTTGAACTGCGCATCCGCAGACTCCTTTATGTTGAAGTGATACTCTTGAGTCTCGTAGTTGTCCACTTGAAGGAGCATCGTCGCTCCGCTATCCCGCCGGGATAACCTCACGTCGTGGTATTGTCCCAACCCGAAGTGCTTCCCTTGGAATATTATCTCCTGCCGCTCGAAACCAAAGTCAAACACCACACGCAGATGACCCGAATTGGACACCATTATCGTCAGATACTCCCCGGTTATGTTCGAGTGGAACCCGAGCAAGAACCCCTTTGGGTTCGTCGTGGTGAACCCGACTCGTATGTTCTCCGCTATTGTCGACCGCCACGAGCCCAAAAAGTCGTATTTCACCATCGAGTTGGAGCGGAGGTTGACGCCGATCTCGTCGGCGCAGATGGGTCCCTTGAAGGCGGTCCACCGGCAGTCGCACGAGTACGAGTCGTAGCCCTCGAGACAGGTGCCGTTGTTGAGACAGGGCGATGAGGCGCACTTGCCGCGACAGCCCTCCGTCACACCGTAGAGGCCGCGGCGCGCGATCTGTCTCAAGTCCACGGAGCGCCCGTTGAGCAGGAGCGCGCGCACGCAGCCCACGAACCCGTCCTTGCGGTCCAACCCAGCGCCCAGCACTAGCGGGGACGTGAGCTGCAACGCCCGCACCGGCCCCTTCGCCATGCGGATCTCGTTCTTCAGCGCTCCGTCCACCACCACGCGCGCCTCCTTCCTGCGAGGAAGAGTGTTGAGGTTTATTTATGTTAAGCTCGACAGAGAGGCCGACGGCCCATTAATGAGGACGTGCCTGTTCCTCTCGATGGAGACCGAGTGCCAGTTGTTGTCCGCCAAGCGGTTGCTGGTCTCCACGGAGACGCCCAGCGGCGTGTCCCCGGCGCGGAACTTGAGCTGCAGCTGGTCCCCGCCAATTATCGACAGCTTGATGTAGTCCTGGGGGCCCTGAAACACCATCGCGACCTTCGTCAAACTCTCAATAACCGTTACTGTTTGTTTTCCGTCCTATTTAATTAAATTAGATATGCATACAAGATCAATATATTTTTAGATGTTTTCATAAGTATGTATTTAGAAGATACAGATTTCATCAAATCTTATTGAATACTACAGTTTTTATGAAAAAGTTTAAAGTTTAAAGTTCTAAGATAGAGTCGTTCCGTAAAAGTGTGACAATGACAAGTGACCTGAGAGTGCAGCAGCACCGCGTTCTCCCTGGTAGTCTTGAATTCGAAGTAGATGTCGCCGCTGTGGCCGAGGTCGAAGGTGGGCAGCGATATGATGGCGTCCGCTATGCGGAACGTGACGGCGTTGGAGAAGAGGTCGTCCCCTTCGCAGAGCAGGGGACCGAGCGAGTAGCGGCCCTCCTTCTCGTCGAGGTGACTGCCCGTGTCGCCGAAGCGCAGCTGCTTCACCGGTAGGAAGTCCTTCTCCGTGATGTCGCCTCCGTCCGATTGGAACTCTTCCGCGGAGAGCGAGGCGTGCTCGGCGTCGCAGTTGCACCACTTGGTGGGGTCCAGACACGAGCCGAGCACTCCGCACTGGCACATGCGCGAACCTGCGGACAGTTGACAAAACCCCTTTACAAAAGTCACTACTCTTGTAAATTGTATGAAAAGTAGCCACTTCATTTGCGCCACTTACAGATAAAATTTAGAACCTTTAGGGAATAACTCAATTCAGCTCAATTCAGCTTTAGCGCCATACAAACTAAATTGCGTCGCGTTCAGCTTGGTTCATTCTCACTCATTAAGCTTTGTAAGCGGCTTCCAGCGAAACGCAAATAGAGCTCAATAAGTGTAATTGCTCCCTCATACAACAGAAAAGGAGAGAGCCTATTTCTTATTTCAAGGTATCTCGGGCCATCTCGGGGGAGGTGACAACCATCTACCAACAAGTTGCATTATAATATTTTAAAAAAAATGCACTTACCTGGCGGAGCTCCGGCCCAATAGTCCATCCGTTGGCCGCCCCGTGAAACCCACCAGGCGAAGGGAGAGAAGGAGGCCTCGTCGCTGGGAGAATTGAGGAGGCGGGATCGCCTGCAGCGATACTCGAGCCGCTGCGAGCACTGGCTCGAGCGGTTCACGAGCGCTTCGAGCTGCGCTCGAGACGCGTCGTACACCACGTCCTGCCGGAAGCTGCCCGGCTCTTGGAACCCGTCGACGGCCGCTTGGGACGCCGAGTGCGCCACGGCCGTCAGAACCCGTCCGTCGGCGTAGAAGTGACACGTGACAGGGAAAGGGGGCAAAGAGCCAGAGCCGTCGACGTCGATCTGCAAAGCGGCCGATTGAGACACCGCCTGAAAGGAGAGAGACAATAATTTCCTTAGTTCACATGTCGTCATGATCGTGTTGGCGAAAGTGTGTTAGGTGTACCGTGATGTACCTGCACGTTCTTGTAGGCCTGGCAGGAGAGCGGATGCACGGAGGAGTGGCAGACGGCGCCGGCGTAACCGGTGCCGTGGCAGTCGCAGGAGAACTCGTCGGAGCTCTGCGCGCAGATGCCGCCGTGCTCGCAGGGGTTGGGGTTGCAGCGGTCGATCATCTGGCACGCGTCGAACACGACCTCGTTGGCGCAGCAGTAGTCCTCCTTCTTCCAGTCCGACGGCAGCTGATAGTTGCCGTCCACCGCGATGCGCCTCATGCACCCGATGAACCCGCGCGGCGGGTACTTGCCGCCTGCACTCACACCGACACGACAACACTTGTCATATGCGTACTGGAGATTTTATTTATTGCAAATATAAAGTTTTACTAACTCACCGGCAATGTAGTATGTGCTTCCGGTCATAAACGTGAGCTTCTTCAAGGTCTTCACCGGCCTGTAATCGACCGCAAGCGTGAGACTGTCCTTGGCCATGGTCAGCATCAGGGAATGCCATCGGCCGTCGTTGAACTCCTCCGCGTAGTTGTCCAATTTCACTTTGGGATTTCCCTGAGTGAAGAGCTCCACTTTCACTTTGCCCTCTTCCAGGTAAACCTGCAACCGTCGATCAAACGATGAAAGACATTTTCAAATAATGATAGTGAACGAGGTAGCGCCATCTCTTGATAGCTTAAGACATTAAAGAGCGTTTACCTTGACGTAACCGTCAGTTTTGAAGGAATGGTATATGAGAAGACCATGGTTCTCGTAAGTCCTGAACTCCATGGACACGTTGAGAGTATTCCCGCCAGAGTAGCCTCGCAGCTTCGCATAAGCACCCTCCTTCAGGAACGTTATGGGGGCTATGGGGGGTTCCTAAACAAATAAACCAATTATTTTTTTTAAATTTATTGTAGAAATTTTTTTTTTTATTAAATATGCAAAAAAAGCAATACAAGTAAATAGGAAATTTGTTGCAATCATCACATTAACATTACTACATTTAAATATATATTCAAATAAATATATATTATTAAACATAATATATATTTATTATGTTATTTATTATATATATTACGTTTAATATTTGCATATTTTTAAAATTAAATAAAAATGTAAAAAAAAACATTGATACGAGAGAAGCATACAAATTTTTATCATTATCGAAATGTTGGGATTTTTTTTTTTAATGTTTCTATAAACATAACATAAAACATAATAACATAATATCGCAACAAATGTCAAAGATTATCGCTAAAAGGGTCACTAATAAAATAAAAAAATATTGGCTCACCGGACAGGAATATAGTGTGTTGACTTTTTGATATTTGAATGGAGTTCCAGATTCGTATCCCTGCTTCAACTCCTGGATGACGTTGGTGGCGTTCAGGTACAGGTTCTCCACGCAGCCGGTGAAGTTCTGGTTCACCACTAGACCCTCTTGGAAGTTGGGAACACCTCCAACGTACATCTGGTGTTGCGATCATTAAAAAAAATCATCAACTGTTAAATTATTTCCGAAAGGTGTTTTTAAAAATGTCAAATTATAAAAATTTTACTTGAATTATATCACTCGTATTAAACCAACATAATTTTGTTGACTTACTCTTTTTTTTTTTTTGTATTAATCAACTGTTTAGATTACAATTTAATTGTTTTGATACTGCTGATTAACATTTCATATTGACTTCATTCTCGCTTCGAATAATTTGATATCACATCAACCAATATTATACCAATATTGTGTTGATAATAATAATAGCCGCTCAAATAACACAAAAAAAAATTCAAATAAACAGTTTGCGCTCTCGTGTGGCGTGAGGAAGTGAAAACTAAAAAAAAAATGTTAAAATTTAACTTTAAAAAAAAAAAATTAACACAATTCCCTAAAACTCTTTTATATTTTATTTTTCAAAAATCAACCACAACAAGATCTAGTCAACAATACATTACATTTGAATAGACTAACACAAAGTTAATTTAATATGATAATCAAGCGATTTGGAGGCCACTTTATATTTGAATAGACTATTTGATTTTGAACAACAAAATATTATTAAACGGCTCTTTAAATTTTAAACAGCTGATTAAAATTTAAACAGCCATTTAATAATATTTTGTTGATCACCATCGCTAAACTGCGGGTTAAACGCCCTAAACATCTGATTAACGATTAATGATTAATCTGATATTTAGGGTGTTTAACCCGCAGTTTAGCGATGGTGATCAACAAAATATTATTAAACGACTGTTTAAATTTTAAACAGCTGTTTAAAAATAACCGTCTGTTGGTGAACACGAGCCTAACACAAAGTTAATTTAATATGATAATCAAGGGATTTGGAGGCCAGCAGTGTAATGATGATTCATGGGCGCGTGCGCGTGCGCACTAATGTATAAAGCGTCAACTCACGGCTCTATTGAGGTTAAGTCGCGAGAACTCCCCCTTTATCCTGCCGCGCACTATGACCCGGTCCACGGAGAAAATGATATCCCTCCGATTGCGGGAGACGACCACGTCGTGCCAGATGTTGTCGTCCAGGAGACTGCCCACAGACAGCGACGTCGATATACCGGAACCTAGTCGATATACCGTTTAATACTTACTCAATTAACGCCTGCTCTCCTATATTCTCTATTTGTCGACCTATTGAAAACCTATCGACTGTATAATGTCGACATTCTCGTAAATTATGAAATAATACTTTGTCAAATGTAAAAACCACACGAATAGTCGTAGACATATTGACAAATGCTTAGTGAATACCAAAATAGACAATTGTCTAGTCTATTCTATAACCGCATCGAGTCGATAAGTCAAGAAGTCTGTGTTTCTTGCGAAAAATAGTTAGAAGTTTTCGAAAAATATGAACGATAGCTCATTCGATGCGGAAGCCCTACTTTCAGCGACAAATTAAAATTATAAATATTAAAGATAGAGATCTGGGAGTAGGGAGTTTTTTATAGGAAATTTCCTCCTCTTTCAAGAATCTTTTTTGCGATTTCCACTATCATTTATAGTTTTTGAGTTATCATCAAAAATATAAATGGCCTTTTTTTTTTTCGTTTTTTGTTAATAACAATTGCAATTTTTATTGCCAGAAAAAATCCTGAAAACGTCTTTCTCAGAATTGCATTCCGTGTAGAATGAACTATCGCTCATATTTTTCAAAGACTTCTATTTTTCGCAGGAAAATAGAACACTTCTTGACTAGACTAAGATAGAGAATAGGCACGCTGGCTAGACACTGAGGTTTGAACGCGACTTCATCTTTATATCTTAAGATATAAATATTTTGTGAATAAAAAACACAAACTGTTCGTTCAAACAGCGACATTTTACACCATTCTCCTTTAGCTAGAATAGATAGAAATCTATACCCTAGGCAAAGTAACAATTTAAAACGATAAAGAAATTCGAAAACAATAAAATGTATGTGAATGACATATGCCGTCGCTAAATCATGACATATAACGTCCCATACGTTTTATTTTTTCAAACTTCATTATCATTACTTTGGCTAGGGCTCCTAGGACCTATTTTAAAAATTCTTGCAACACAGCTAGTGAATTATACACCTATACCTTGTTCAGGAATCACTCTGTTGAAAATTAAACAGTTTTTGAGATATAGACAGTCAGACAAACGGAGTGACATATATGAGCACAGATTTCAAAGTATTGAAAACTCACCTAGATCTATATTGAGCACTAGCTTGTTGTCACGGAGTTGCAGAGCTATATAATCGCCCTGAGTTCCCCTCGAGTACAACAAGGCCCCGGAGGCAGTACTAGTCTTGAACCTAAATCTTATAGTCTCACGAGACGCTGACACTGGATCCCGGAGCAAGTCAGTCTTTATCAGAGATGAGCCGTTAAAGTATAGAGTGTCAGCGACTGCAAACAACACTTATTATATTATTATTCTGTCTTCACACTTTTTCAAGACGATAAAATAATGCAAATTTTATTATCAACGAGAAATTTATGACCGACGAATGATTTAAGTATTTAATTTGAAAAAAAAAAAACTATGCGTTTTTTTTTTAATTGTAATTTCTTTAGAAAAAGGTACAAAAATAGGTTATTTGTGAGTTAACTGAATTATTTCTACAAACAAACGAATAGTTTGTTTGTACTTGAAATTTGACAGTACTTGAAATCTTACGTGAAAATTGAAATAATAATAATGTTACTGTTACCAACTTTTTTGGATATCTATTTAAGGCCGACATTTTTGAAATACATACTCAAAGCGCAAAAAAAATTGCCGATCTCTTTAAGAAAGGCAAACATAAATTAGATATTCATGAATTATACCTTAATTATACACATAAACCATCCTCAGAAATCCCTTTTTCCATTGTTGTAAACAGAAACAAAATCCGATCCGACATTAGGTTACAAATATAGGCAAACAGAGAAAAAGGGGGAGTTTACACTATGTACTTATTTAAAAACAACAATGACAGGTGAAGTAACAGGAAGTCATTATTTATAAACTAAAAGCAATTACATAACTTCGATATAGACATTTTCTGGTGATTTAATGTAGAGCGAGTGACGTTATTCCCACGAAATCCCCACAGAAACATGTCAAGCAAAATAATACCTTAGTAGTGTAATAATACGTACCATAATCACAACCGTACACTTCCACCCTCATGGAAATCTTATCCCGCCATCGCATGGGGTTTATTCGTAAGAACTGAGCTATAATGGGAACTTCAAATTCGTTCTTCTTGATTGTGTTCCCGTCATGGTTACCTTCAAACATCTAGAAAATATATTTTTTACGTTATCATTTCAACTTTTCTTTCCAATTTGTTTATGTACGGATTCCCTTTTTTTAAACTTTAATGTTCTTGTATCTATAACATTAGGGTTAGTACTTTGTTATTATTAAAAATAGAAAATGTTCAAGTCGAATTTCGAACAGCAGTCAAACACCCCTGCTATTTTATTGCTATAGGTACCTACAAAATTTAATTGCCTTTAGAGTTCTAAGACAGAACAGTAATATTCAGCGATAAATTGACTCACCTGTGGATCTCCTTCCCCAGTGGACACCGTCCTCCAACTCTCTCCATCATCAGAATATTGTAGCATATACTCTGTGATGTATTCGTTTGAAGCATAAAGTCCCCTAGTAGCTATCCCACGCAACTCCTTGCGTGTGTTCAGATTTACCGTCAAATGTTGATAGTAAGAACTCTCCTTTGCAGTCCAAGCCGTGGGCCCTTCACCGTTACCAATGTTAGTTAGTTTATGTGTATTATTTATTGTGAATTTTTATATCTACGTGTACTATACAGTGTGTTAAAAAGGGGTGGTTAATTTTTATTATTATTAGCTAGAAGAAACAATGTGTTATATATATATATTTTAGATTAAGCTGTGTTGACACAGTCAAAGTTTGATTGGACAAAATATTTTTGTAAGACTTTGACAAAATTATAACAGTGGCATATACACGTCGAATTAATATATCTTCTGCATATAAAAAAAAAATTACTTGGCTCACTTTATTATTTTGCGAAATTCTATTGTTCTTACACAATTTTATTTAATCTATTGACATAATTGAGCTTTAAAAAGTTGACTTGTTTAAATGTCAAAGTTTACTTTGATCATATTGTAAAGATTGTCCAACTCTGTCCAAGCTGTCTTTGATTGCGTCAAAGGGACTTTAGCCACCTACCTACATTTGAATACCAGAACACCCATAAAGTCTACTAAAGAAGCAACATTCCAGCGTGCAATTATCCCAGGCAGTGTCCACGATGGTTATTTATATGTGGTTTTTTCTTGCAAATGCAATACCTTAATTTCCCCTCCGGCCGCTTTGTATTGCACATAATCGAGGCCATTGGAGCCATAGCTGATATGGTATTCCATGACATACTCCTGCGAGTGAGCACGGCCTTGAGTGGCCACGCGGGTGATGTTCTTTACAACACCGAGATCGATGATGAGCTGCTGGGCGAAATCATTCTCCGATGCTGTCCACGCGTTGAGACCTTTTTGTTACGAAATGTGTCACAATTTCACTGTCTCTTTGTTAATCTTAATGTTTGTTAGTATTTATAATTTGGTATGGTTAAAATTCAAATGAAAAAAAAATTAATTTCAGAATTAAGTTTTTTATTTAAAAACCTTAATAACCCTAAACAGAAACACTGAAATATATTTTAAAATACTTTCAAATCATAACGAACCAACCCATTTACAGTAAATTATCTTAAACATACATAATAAAACACCAAAACATGCAAAAAAACTATTAAAAGTTTTTAATGTCCTTTTTCAAAAAATCGTTACTAAAAGTTTCATCAACTTCAAATGCCGATTTTGCCTCCTTTACCAAATCTTCAAATGTAAGAACAGTAAAAGGTGTTGGTGTGTGTCCACTATTCTTATTAACTTTCAAAGACACTGCAACAGTATATTTATCATCTATAAGGGACTCCTCAAAAATCCAGTCCTTCATCAAAACATCGTTTTCATACAGCACTGTATCTGTAGTTACTTTGTTTAATTTCAACATATCTGTCTTTATATTAAAGCTAATATTAGCCAGTGGTATAGTTATTCCAACTCCAATATTCTTAACATAACTCTCCTTGAGACACCAAAAGCGATAAAAGCAAGCAATTTGCTCCATTTCTGAGGAAAAACTACGTATTTTCAACCATTCCTGAGTTGAAAACTGACGATTCATTAGACGGAAAAACTCTGGTATATTCTTGTTAACGGGTGGCTCTATTTTCATAACATCAACACCGATATTGCTTTCAGTGTTGCCAGCTAACACTACATAGTCTCCTTGGTGAGACACGTTAAAGTCAACTGAAGCTTCCTCAACATCTAAAAGGTATGGTTTACCTTTATTATGCCTTGCAAATCTAATTTTATCATAGGGAATCGCGGTAGCAATATGAGCAAATTTCCTCAATAATAACCGTCCAATAAGAGATGATTTAGCGTCATCTTGAAAAACAAATCTGGCGATTCGCTCCTTCTCTTCTGGTTGTATGTACTGAGATATGGCCAACATTTGATCCAAGTTTGGTTTCCAAGCACTGGCATTAAAAGCCCATCTTACATTACAGCTTGTCATTTTGTAAATTGCTTTCATTCAAGATTTTTTTCTTTCAATATTATAATAGTTAAGGGTCCAAAAACTGTTTTTTTATAGTTGTGGACCTGCAGACCAAGTTAACCTATTTTATTCATGAATATGTCCACTATCCACCCTTCATAAATTTTCACTTTCTCTTGCACTTATTTTATTTGCAAAAACTATTCAAGCAAAAAAAATATTGCAACTTAAATATAATAATTTTTAAATTTCATGCAAAAACAAAAATAAATCACATAAATCCCATCATTCTACATTCTACATCATATTATAAGCCAATAAAATAATTGCATTTCTATATTATTTCAAGTTATTAAAAACTCATAGTAATTAAAAAGTTAAACTGTTGAATTTATTTTTTTAAACCTTAAATACGTAATTAATTATGATCACTGAATTAATTAAAAAATATGTTCCTAATTTAATTAATTTAACCTTAAATCAGTATTTTTTTAAAACTATGAAATAAGGAATAAAATAGTAAGTGTTAAATTATAGAGATTCAAATGAAATAATTATTATTTCTCTACATAGTACCTAGTTCCTGCCATCCTAAATCTGAGAATATTTAATGTTATATTCCAAACCAATTTCTATATTAATTCTAGAAGAAGTCTCTATAACACTGAATTTAAATAAATGGCAAAATTATTTTACTTTCACATCAGATTCAGGATAATTTTATATTTTTTTAGAAAGTATTGTGTGATTTAATACTCACCATATAACTTGGCATTATCAGGTCCTCTATCCCTCAAACTAGAGGTTGCATTTAATTTTGCAGTTGCTACTAATGGTTCATTGCATTCGTAGTCGTAATAAAATCTAACAGAATCTGAGAAAAAAAAATTCAATTCAATATGAATAAGAATTAATAATGTTCAATGTTTTTTTAACCACTTCTAGTAAAATTAGAGGATGAAGTTACAATCTATATATAGATAGGTATAATTATAATAAAATCGTAAATGTAAAAATACACTTTGTACACAATGTTTGTCTGTTTATCTGTGCGTTTGTGCACTCTAATCTCAGAAACGGCTTAACCGACATGAATGCGGTTTTCTCTGTGTATCAATGATTAACTGGATTAAACTATAGGATACTTTTTATCCTGGAAAAATGTTAGGTTCCTGTGAGATTTCAAAAAAAAACTAACTACAGCGCGTACGAAGTTTCGGGCACCAACTAGTCCGTACTTCCGTACCAATATTATAAATGCGAAAGTATGTTTTGATGTATGGATGTTTGTAACTCTTTCACGCAAAAACTACTGAACCGATCACCATGAAATTTTGCATACACGTTGTCTGGGACACCAGAAAGGACATAGGGTGCCTTTGATCGTTCAACGCGGACGAAGTCGCGGGCACCAGCTAGTAGTTAATAAAATAAAATTTTCAATATATTTGAAACTAATAGGTTATTTTTTTCTATAGTTGATAATCCAACATTAACCTAATTAGGTTGTGAAAATTAAATGAATAGGTACAAACGTAGAGTGAAACGTAATTTATTTAGTTTTTTTTTTTAATTAATATTACAAAACTCACCTGCTTCGGCTTTGGATATGCTGTAGCAAAGCAACATAAACAAATAACACACAAAATCAGTCATCATAATTTCATATTTGATTTATATTATACATCAAATAAGGATAACAGGAGAAAAGTGCGGTATCAGTCAGAATAATGAAAAAACTTGTTTGATCATTACGTTAGCGTTGTCATCCTTATATCCTTAAAACTTCTAAACACAAGCCGAAGCAAACCGGAAACAGGCAGGACCAACACCCAGAAGAAGTTTGTTTTCCTTGAGTATATTCTAAAGGCAATAGTTCATTGGCTCAAATTTTGACGTTTCGCATTTGGTCCAATAAAAGATGACGCTATTAACAATAAACATCGATGCAACGAGTAGTGACAATATGAAAACCAAAAGGAAACAGAATTCTGAAAATACAATCAGAATTCTTTGCGATCTGAAACAAACAATATTTAAATAGCTTCGTAATTCAAAAATTACAAAATAGTTTGCTTCTAATTTATACATTTTATTTTAATATCTAGTCTAAGTTTAGTAATGTGTGTATTATTACTTTTAATCTCAAATTAAATTAATATAAAGTAATTTTATGTGGTAGGTAAAAATTTCAAAGATTCAGAACGTATCCTGCATATATATAATATTGTAAGTTTTTAAAGTGTTTTGAAATAACAGACATAGATAATTGTTTTCTATATGATGGTGGATCAATATTAGACCCACTACTATTTATTCTTTTCATGTCAATATATTTAATTGGTGATCAATACACACAATTTACATTATTGCACAGAGTTAAAAAGCAGCCTATATATTTGCCCATTGTTCAGGCCTTAGCTCACTAGTTTCATCAAAATTTGTTGTTTTTTTTTATGGTATAGGATTAAAAACAGGCCACATTTAATGGTACCTAAATATATAAACAACACGAGGAAAATAGATCATGAAAAAGACAAAGGGTACGTAGCGTAGGTATTAATTAAGGGTGATATAATTATGTTATTAAGAATATGTGATCTGAAGTGCAGCCTTATTGGAATCTGGTAATTCTATCAGGTTTGTGAACGGTATTTTTTTTATATTATGTCCATCTTGCTATCATAATTCAATTATAAGGTGAAGTTTAGCTACTATTATACGTGAATCTCGATTATACCTACGTCTGAATTAGAGATAGTAAACAGGATATGGGATGATCGTAAGTAAATTCAAATAAATAAATTCAAATTCAAATATCCTGGGAATACACATATATAAAATAAAATAATACAGCTGGCTGACATGTGAGCTGACAATTGAGTAAATTGACATTGACACTACAGACTACGATAAACATCGTTTTTTTGTTGAACTTTCTTGATGATTGTGAATTGTGATTGAAGTTGAATTGCATGAGTGTTATGACGCGAAAATATATAAATTTATGAACATGAACATTTAACTTATGTATGTACCTTAAATAATATTTGGAATAGATTGTTTGGTGTATATGGAAATTAATTTTTAATTCAATTTATCATAGGAGTGTCATCTTTAATTTCACTTCATTTGTTTTCAAGATCCCGTTACCCGAATGCCACGTTCTTTTTGTGTTTTATTCAGTAATTTATGAGTTAAACGGTGAATATCCTAAAAAGAAGTGGATACCGGCCGGTAAGATACATTAAATTTATAAATATTACAGAAATAAAAAACCTGAATCACAATAGGATGACATCACGACTTCCTTTCGAAGTCTCGTTTGGAATGCCACCGCCACCTTGCTAATCAATAACTTACAATTGACATTTTGCAGGAGTGTTACATAGTTATCAATGCTTTTTTCAATGGATAAAAAATAAAAATAATACATGTTTTAAGATTTTATGTCAAATTTATTTTTTCTAACGTGGTTTTTGTAGAAGCAGCCATGTCAAGTATGTCCGATCGGAAAGCGGAGTTGGAGCGCAAAAAAGCGAAACTCCAAGCGCTCCGCGAAGAAAAAGACCGTCGTAGAAGGGAGAAAGAGCAGAAAGATGCAGAAGAAGCACTGGTAAAACTTTTGATCACATTGGTTTATTTGTCTAGTCTCATATTTAACTTAAAAATAAGTACATAAAAATTATGTTATTTCTGGTTAACTCAAATTAATTTTAAGTTAAATTCAGGTACTCATCTGAAAACTTTTAAGTTTAAAGTATTCATCTCTATATATAAAAATCAATTGTTTTGTGTTAGTCTCTCAAAAACTCAAGAATGGCTAGGTCTATTTCCATAAGATTTTTGCATTATGAAACAATAAAACATTACTCTTATTAAGTATAAATTCGATAAAAAAAAAATTTCAGTAACTGCATAGTATTTAAAAAAGTATTGAATTATCGTAGAGTTGGAACTTATATCTGATGCAGGATAAAACAGGGGATGGATTACCACAACTGAACTGTAATTTTATAAAATGTTGTTTTGTTTAAATTGTTGAATGAAACTGGTCTATTTTAACATTTTTATTTAAGCAACGGGCATCAGCAGCGTCAAGCTTGGACAACAGGAGAGATTTGGACGAGATGCTATCGTCTCTGGGCGTAGCTCCTGTGAAAGACGTTCTCTCATCCCTATCCTCCATGACATCCCTCACACCTCCGCAGACTGCGTCTCCTGATGCAAGCCTTCACACGGACAAGACCAGTTTACCAGCGCAGGGGTGAGCAAAAACTCATTGTAATAAATAAATAAATAAAAATAATTCTGGCTTTTTTAGTCCAGCCTCTCTTTCTCCTTTGATTTCTTGCAGATATATGTTTCCCATGTAATTTATACCAATTGAAAGTTTAATTTTGTGTTGTTATATTTTATCTGATAGCCTTTTACGCAAAACTATATAGTATCTTAACACAAATATAGTTTAAATATCATTCTTAACTAACATATACGTAGTCACCGGCTAAAGCTGGTATAGATAGATTATAAAATAAATTGTGATACTTAACACTTGATTAATATTGGCTAAAATTGTTTCTGTAAGTGTGTTTCACAGTGCATTGGGGAGGCTTTTGTCTACCAATTATTGTTTCTAAATTGTATTCCAAGTTCTCGGTCACTTGTCATGATTTGTTGTATACAGTATATCAGTGGTGATTATAATTATGATTATAATTGCTCCTGTTTATGTGTGTTGAGATAAATAAATAAATAATTGACCAGCCAGGGGATGGTTGACCGTGACCTTCGATCAAAGACTTATTCGTCATTATATTTCACGATTCCCAAATTACACTTGTCGAGTTACATTTTTTTTTTTTCACCGGGGGATCGATATACTATAGACCACTTTGGTATGAATTGTTTAATCGATTTATTATTTAGTATAGGTTTTGAGTTTTGTAATTTAATCAGTAAGTATATATATATTGTTAAATAATTTTTTTTTTTTCAGTGGACCAAAGAAAGCTCCCGCCCTTCAAGTAGTGTCTGTGCAATCAACGGACATACCTCCAAAGGAGAATGAGACATACGTTAAACAGACGCAGACGATTAACACAGGAGGCCCCGAGTTGCGTGATGGTAAGTGGTGACCGCATATCTTACTACTACTACTATCACTCCATTGCTCTTATCTAAGTTCAAACCTTTTTTTTTTTTTTTTTTTTTTTTTTAATTTTCAAACAGTAGAAGAAATTCAAATGGCTCTAATGAAATTGTAAAATTTATGAAAAAAAAAAAAATTGAACGAGTGTGTATTGAAAATGTCTGATATGATTTTTATTGGACGCAAATGTATTTCTATATAATAAAAATGAAGAAAAACGCTAATATAAATTTATAAATTATGTTATACTTATATTAATTGTATTTTTATATCGTTAAAAAACTTTTCGCAATTATGTTAGGGACTATTCATCTGATTAGGGAATTTCAAGCCGATCTTGATAGGATAAAGGATGAAGAGTGGAAAGAGGTGGATTGTCTCTGGTATCCATCTCACATACATACAAAAACAGAAAAGCACAAGTGCTGTTGCTGTTATAGCAATGCTCTTCTGTGAGCAGGCGAAAGAAAATCAATGTGCACTGTCACTACTAAAGTAACATAACACAATGTTACGTCACATAGATTAATACAAAAATAGTAATTAATTTTACAAGCGTTCGATTGTTTGATAATAAAAATAAAAGTTGAACTTAGATAAGAATTTGATAAATAGATAGATAGAAATAGGTAGGTATGACTGAAGTCTCATACAAAATTCTCTTTAATTGAGGAGGTATATTTAAAAACGTGTTTAATCCAAATTTATTTAATATTTATTAAAAATTAAATTTATATATATATGAACAAATATTGATATTTTTGAGTGTCAAGTTAAAAATGTTGCCTTAACTAGCTTATATAGTAGAATAAATCTTAAAGTACCCTTTTAAACTGGTAATTAATTATATACTTTTAATTAAAAAAAATCGAAAATATAACGACTTTAAAAATCTTTTAAGTTGATAAGTATATGGAATAATCACGTCATATTGAAATGTATGTACCTCAATTTATCTGTTCAGGACTTTAGATTTCTGTGCAATAATGACAGAGCCTCTTGAAAATAATATTAACAGTCTAATTATTGTACATAATAATAATAATAATTTAATTTAATCACGTCAAACATTATTATATTAACAAATTAATATGTTCAGCAAAGGCTGCATTAATATACCTAATTGATTGATATAACAGTATTTGATATAACACAAAATAAATAATAATAATAATAATAATATCTGTCTGAATGGTTGCATTTTGTATGAAATTCATAATTATTAACTGTGATGTCTGGGTGCTGGTTTTTGTTATGTAATATTGTCATTTGCAAATATTATTTCTTTTTCTATCATTCTCATTAGTAAGTCATATATATATATATATTGTTGGCCATTTTAGTTTTTAATGAAGTACCTAATTAATTATTATGAAAAATGCTTCAGTTTTTGTATATATTTGCAAGTGAATAATTTCCTTTTTTTAACGAAATAACCAATGACATCTTTAGTTATCAATACAGTATTTACTTTTCATACAATTATTGTTGGTTCAGTCACCTGAAAAATAAATTCACATTGAATTGGTTTTATTATTCAGGCTACATGTATAAAATCTAATATTGACTACAATTTATGGAAAAATAATGTATTGTTTTGGCTCAGAAAAAAAAAATATCACTAGAAGGGGGACATGGTGTCAAATATTTTGCTACAATTAAAAATAATCAATGATTCCAAACAAAAGTATTGTACTTGTGTCTTTAATTGGAAGATAATTATAATGTTTATTATCAATAAAATAATGGCAACAGATGAGTTTTGGTAGCTTGACATAAAGCTTTTATATAAGTAAAAAAGATACATTGATTTTGTCTATTTAACTTCAAAGTTAAATTGAAATAAATGAGAAAGAGAGACAACATTTCTGACCATACAGCAGCAGCTGTTCTTAGCTGTTCCAAGTGACATGTGAATGTCAATTAGTAACTCAAAAGAGAAAATAAGTTTTGGTATAAAATACAACGGTACCCATTAGTTAGAAGCAAGAAATGACCCATGTCCTGCAACCAAAAAGAGTTCGGAATTTTCACTCATTAGTAGCACTTTTTTATATTATCTGAAGATTAAATTCTTTTAACTGGATACTTTCAATTCTCAAATTTCACATTAACTTTCAACATTAACTCTAATAGTCTATTTTATTTTAGGCGTCATTTGTAGCTGCAAAGTAAAACATATTTAAGGTCTAAAGTGCGTAAATAACGAACATCAGTTAAAGAATCGACTTCGCTTTGACTCTGGTTCAATGTGCCTTTTCATATATATTTTTTTAAAGGAATGCTTGGCAGGCATTTGATGATAGTTGACTACAATGCACCAAGCAGGCTTAAATTAAAATTCACTAGCTTAGCCTAATTAGGCTTAGCATAGTATGTATAGCAAGTGGGCTGCCGGTCTTGGTAGGATAATTTTTTACAGTTTAGCCTGTAGTAACATTTTTGTTGCATCCATCAAAATAGGGCCTAAAGAGGTATCTGATTTTAATTTTAACGATCGGTAGCTTTATTAATGTGTACAAATATATAACTTAGATAATTTAATGGAAGAAAATTTTTTCTTGAATTTTATTAATCAAATAAAAAATATTGTTTGGTTACTCAGAAAAGATAGTCGACGCCATTCATTTGGTAGAACTCTCAGAAAAGTAATAGAAATTATTATTATGACTTGCCCGATCACTAGATGGCGCTATTCATTTTTGTAATTTTACTTCAGTAACATGATCAACTTTGTCGAGTCTTCTATATGCTACAAATTTCTATTATTATTTCACTTTGTTGGTAACGTTATAGCTTCTATAACTTTCATATCTTGAGAAGTCCACTTAAAAGTTGCAGACACCAACTATAGATATAAGACAATACTATAGATATAATAAGTAGGTAAATAGTAGAGAAGTCTTGTAGTCTTGTGTGTTTCTGGTCCACTTACTAGTATATATTATGATCTGTCCACGATAGTATATTCCGAACTCTGTGGTCCCTTGTGTTTTTTTTTTTTTTAAATTGTCAACACTTGTTTACACTTGTAAAGCAAAAGTAAATACTGTCTGAGTGTGTGGTGCAATGTCTGTGTTTGTGCTACCATAAAAAAGGCTGCTCTTCCAATGCCTCACCGCTTGCAGGATACATGGAGGACTGGTGGCGGCCACGAAAAGGTAATTACAACTCTAAACATTACCATCTTTAGAGCTATTTTCGCAAGCACGGTTCAACGAGCCCATAATATGTCTGTTTTGACGGACCTGTTTTGGAAAACTAAGAAAAATTATAGACTTGACTTGACTTGACTTGACTAACTAGTGTCTGGATCTGCTACTTTTGATTTTAATTTCAAATTTGCCTTTTCTTTTAAAAAAAAAAGCTATTACAAATTGATATTTTTACAAATGACACTGGCAAAATCATAACGCTACAATCGACATTAACTTGACACTGGCAGACAATGGCCATTTTAAAATGAGCCGCATTGCCATTTAAACCTAAGAAGAAGAAGAAGAATATGTCTGTTACCATTAAACAAATCCATGCTACCTTCAAATAGTTTATAATCTTGTACGGTTTTTTATAATCGTAGTTATCATCATCAATATAAAATTTTACAAAATGAAAATTGTAAAATACAAAAGGAAAATATATTGTAGTAATGTGGATTTTCATTTATATAAGTGTAGTTTATGTGGGGCAAAGTTAAATTGTGAATAATAGTGCTTATATCTAATTTTAGGACGATTATTGTGTCACTTATATATTTTTTTTAAAATATCAATTTTTAAGATTATTCTTTTGGATAGGTTAATGTCTTTAATGCGTTGCAGTAAAGTTAAACGTTCTTGTAATATATATGTAATATAAAATTAATCACATAGGAAATGTAATTTGAAATATAGGGGTTGTATTTTATTTTAACAAAAAAATAAATATACAAACTTCTTTCCCTTAAGTCCAAGGAAGGTTCTTATGAAGAGAAAAATTGGAAAATTTGTCCGGATTTTTTTGTTTTGTTTATATTACGAATCAGCTGGTCCTGTCCTGTCAGATCAGCTAATTTATAATAAATAACAATATATGAAATAACAAAAGCTATGATTTTTCATGCTTTGCTTCCATCTTTTAATTTAGTTTAATTACGTAATTGTGGTAATAGTATCATACTCCCTTTTTTTTAATGTGTTTCATTTTGTTTGTTTAGAATCTAGACATTGGGTTTATAACATTACCTGCCATTTCATATAATATATGTATAACCGCTTGTTAATAAATCAAATGAATAAAAATATATATAGCTACGAATATTTAATTTCAATTAAACGACCGTGCTTGTGAGAATATTAAAAAAAAAAAAAATTAATTGACAAATAGATTCCATCAATTCAAGTGGGGGTAAAACATTTAACGTAAATTGAACTCTGTGTAAACGAATAACGCATGTATTTTCCATAACACATTTATTGTGAGACTCGTCAAGCGTTTCATGTGGAGATGTGGCGTGCATGTTAACACAGTCATAAGCATGTGTGCACACGATTAACGTTTGTGTCCATATGGACATTTCAATATGGACATGAAAAAAATATATTGTTTAGAACAAATTTTTGATATAAATATTTAATTTTTTTTATATATCTACATTATATATATACTGATTGAAAGTTTTTTTTTATACAAAACACAACTCTGCAATACGTTTTTTTGTAATATTTTTTGTATTTTTTGTCTCTTTTTAGCACACGCAACTGACTACTACGGTAAGTCATTATTTCTCTCGAATGCTTTCCTCCAATTTTTAATGTCTTAACATTAATCTCCTCCAAATTTTATGTCCGTTAACAAAATTGGTGTCGGATGTAATATAGACCCAAGTGTTACTGTTCCAAAATAAGTGAATATTTTTTTTTTTTGTATATAGAATCCTCTTTATCACGCTTCTAGTTCTACTAACATAGGCTCAAATGTCAGATTACTTGATAAATTTATTTGGTGATATATATATATTTTAATAATTTAATTCAGTCAGAGTGTAAAAATATCTGCGGATAAATAGTGAAAGTGACGTAACAGTGTTTTATTTAAACTTGATGGTTCGTGATTGGTTCAAAAATGAGAATTTTATCAAGAAATCTGTCACTTAAAGGGTTGGGGTCGAGTGACATTTGAAAAATTATTTATAGTTTAAAGAGAAACATTCAAAGTTGTGGCCTTCCAGAGTTCTCCACGTGAACGTTTTTAATGAAATTAAATAATCGATGGCCGCCACAAAAATGTATATCAATAATAATATGTTATCATAATTTATGGTGTATAATTGGGGTTATTGCCATATCATCACACGCTGACTTACCCTTTTCCGTACCAACTAACAAACACTGCACAGGACTTAACATTGAATATTTTATAGGTCATGCTGTAAATTTTTAAAGAGCACTGTTTTTAATTTTTTGCTAATCTAAATATAATATGTATAAAGTTTGAATATTATCTATATATATATATTTTTTTTTTAATACCAATGGTCGAAAAATACTGACATATTTTTTTGTTTTCCTCCCTTTTTTTTCAAGATGAATACAATCTAAACCCGGGTTTAGAGTGGGAGGACGAGTTCACAGGTAGGTTTCAAATCGGAAACATATATACGTAACATAATGTATTATTGGAACTGAAACGCCCTTAGTAGAAGCCTGTGCCATGATATCACACCCAGCATGTATGTGTTATGTTACCTATCGATTTTATACTTTTTATCTACCTACATTTAACCGCTAATTTTATCCTTATTAACATTTTAACAAAGCACAATATTAATTATTATTATTATAGTTGTATTTAAATATCATAAAGTTTATTGTAAAAAATTACACACTCCGCTTTCTGATGTTTGTGATGTATGCTCTTTGAAGCCATTTCGTTAGTGTATTTTTTTTTTAAATATATAAACACAAACTCAAAGACACACACACACACACACACACACACTTGCATGTGACAGAAATTACATGTGTGTATGCATGACAATACGTCATCATAAATATTTTATTGTATAATTTTTTTTTATTTCTATTTTATTTTTACATATTATAATTTCTTTAATTTTTGAGACATGGTATCTCTCTAGTGGAGAGCTCGGGAAGTTTTGATCTTTTTTTTTGCCTTTTTTTCTAATCGCTTTCTGTCACTTACGATTTTAACGCTTTTTTGCGTATTGAATTTAGTTGCACATAATCCAGTTTGAATTATATAATCTAGAAACTGTTTAGTGTTCAACATTAGCTTAAATTTAACTTCCAAGCAATGCTCCAAAATGTTTTTTTTTTTTTAATATTAATGGACTGACTTCATTTGTTATCAAATTAGAAAATCAGTTACGAACCCAGTTTATACATAATAATAATAAGATTTAATAATAGTAAGGCCATGGAAAAGTGTTTTCGTATTTTGTAATTTTAATGAAATCTAGTTGTATAATTATTGTAACTGGCTTTTTCAAATTACCAATTTATTGTGGTTTATGACATCGTCATCTTGGGGGTTTTTTTTTTGAACCCTGGTAAATTTATACTGACGATCATAAGAGTTTCTTGGAGAAACCTAATTGATAAATAAATATTTTGATTTGATTTCATTTGATTTGACATTATTGATCGACTAAAAGCTTTTAAAAACGACTAAAAAACAGCTAGTATGTTATGTATCAACATTTTTAAAAAAAACTTGAATTTGTTTAAAAAAAATACTATAAGTTTTTTCCACGACCTTACTATGGGGGGTGCATTCCAAATCAGATGTGTTTATTTTCAGGACTGATTATAATCAATAGTGTTTTAACGAAATACTTATTTTCGTGTTGCTGTTATTACAGAAAATACATTTTTATTTATTTCTAAATTATCTCGTACAAGTTTTATATTTAAAAAACAATAAGGTACTTATATAGATAAAGGTACTTGGTTGAAGTAAAATGGTTTTTTCAACTACATTTTACATAAACGCTTGTGATTTTGAATTGTACCACCACACAAAAGTTACACACTAGCATTATT
Source organism: Synanthedon myopaeformis (assembly GCA_944738685.1). Lineage (NCBI taxonomy): Eukaryota > Metazoa > Arthropoda > Insecta > Lepidoptera > Sesiidae > Synanthedon > Synanthedon myopaeformis. Next base: position 10,896,860 of record OX122921.1, on the reverse strand, counting down.
CGGACAACCCCATTAACCAAAGAAATATTACACATTATTATGCAATTTTTTTTACATAGAGAAATCTAACATTTAATCTTAGGTGTTTTCACCCTCACGAAGTGAAGTGAGGCATATAATTCATAAAAAAATTGCACTGATTTTATATATATGCAAAGAGTCTGCCGCTTTGAAATGCTTATGATTTTTGAAAGCAAAAAAATTATTATAGAATTAAATAACGAAAATACACTGATTAAAATGTACTTTTTAATAAAGTAATAGAGATTTTGGAAAAGCGAACATATGATACATAACATACATACTTATAACTTAAGAGGAAACAGGGTGGTCGAAACATTTTAATACAAAAAAAAAATCATTAGGTCTTGTATTCCCTCCATAAAAATAAACAAATAAAAATATCTGTTTTAAAGATTTTCCAATAACTTATTATATTCTGTGCCTGGTATTATATGTTTTGCTTATTAAATATTATATTATTTTCTTTGCATAGTAAAACGTTTTTTGAGTGTGCTTTAAACTAGTCCTATAAGAAAGTAACTTAACTTACTGGTGAGTAAATAATAGATTTTATGAACAAAACGGCCACCCGCTTTCCACTTAATGATATCATCCTAGTTTCGCTTGTCTTTGTGCCAAACATTGAAATAAAATATATCAATTTCCATAAAGATTAAATGATGGACAGATTTCTCTCTTCTTTTGCTCGTCTTTTCGTTTTAAAATTCGAATTTTCAATTTAAGAACTAGATTAGTTTCCATGGAAGAAGCGCTATCTGTCCACAGTATTAAAACTGCAATTGCTTCCATAATAACCTTCAGGCTTCCTAAACGTATAATAAAATTCATTATTAATTTTTTAATTTTTTCATATTGAAACCTTATCTCCGTATATAATTTTTTTTTTAAAATAATATCGTGTATGTGCGTTTAAGAAGTCTAGTGTGAATTCTATAATAGCAATACTTGAATTAAAACTTTCATAGTTATCTATCACTAAGTAGTTAATTTTGGTAGATTTGTAAGATCACAACAGCACTACAATACAACACACATTAACACTAGGAATAGCTTCATGAAGTTTTGTATTCATCTGAACACATCGTTTCTCAAAGTTAAGAATATGTGAGGAAGTTTTAAATTTGTCTAATAATTATGGAAAGACCTTACCTACCGATAATGGTGATAATATTAGTTTATAGATGGTAATAGGGAATTATTTTTTTTTTACTAAGAATTTCCCTAAATAGTACAGTCAAATTAAGCCGAATATCGGCAATCAGCGGAAATAATTCGGGTAGTTTTGAAAATTGGTAGAATTATACCTTACGGTACCTAGATGGACGACTAAAAGTCAATTAAAAAGCGTTTCAATTAAAAAAGATGGGAAATTTTATGCTCTACAAAAAGATTCTTACAATTTTTGACGTTGCCACCGTTACAATACTCACCGTTGCCGAGATATTTGCAAAAAGGAGTTATTCAAGATGGCGGCTAACGCTCGCGGTTTCGGACGACACAAACTTGGATTTATACTTGGAAGACAATCTGACATAATCCAATCGAAAAATCAAATGGCAGGATTTTTTGCGGATCGAACCCATTTTTGAGCTAAAAATCTTGAACTATTTGTATATGCAGTAGAAAAGACGTGGACGTGGATGGTATGCATGGACCACATCTCATCGACATGGGGTTTTTATGTTGGGTCGGCAGATAACTAACCTTGCTTGTTCTAAACAAAAAATGGCGATAAATAACATCGCAAAAAAAACGACACCGTTTGCTTAAATCGTCTATTTTTGTCTCTCTGTATATTTACACAGCCTGTAGTTCCTAAAGTATTGATCGCAGAGTAAAAATGAATATATCCAAATTTGTAGAAACTTTCGTCAGAAGTAATCATAACGCTATTCCTACAGATATTCGCGATATGAGCAAAAACCTAAAAAAAAGGTACTTTCAACCCCACCTACACCCTCAGCACAACCCCCACCCTTGAGGACTTTTAGTATGTCCATCTGGATACCGTAAGGTATAATTCTACCAATTTTCAAAACTACCCGAATTATTTCCACTGATTTTTCTAATTTGTCTGGGCTAAAAGTAATATTTTCGTGATAAAATATTAATTTAAAATAAAATATTGGAAAATACTTTAATCGTGGATGATGTACAGACGATCTGAGATTGATGATAATAACTATCTATATAATTATTTGCAATTTAAAGTTATGGAAACAAAATTAAAATAAATGGAGTCCAAATCCGTATAAATTGTTAAATATTTAGCAAAAATTAATCCTTATTTTGCAGTAATTTTTTTTATATATTAATATACTATGCTATAGATAGTAGTATAAAATTTTATATAATAATTCTTTAATATAATAATTTTATGAAAGACTTAAGTGATATCGTAAGTAATTTAAAGCTTAATGTATGGCATTACTAGTATTTAAATTAATCGCCAGCCGTTATTAAAGTTGGCTTACATAAACTTTTCAATAAGTCCTTCGAGTCGGATAAAACGTTGCTTTGAATTCACGACACGTTGAGAAACGATGGTATGAAACGTTACCGGGGTTCGTTTTCGCTACCGCTATGAGTTATTTTGGATGAGCTCATGAGTTGGCTTCATGGAGTTATGAGAGAAGATAACCGCCCCGTCGGCCAAGGTCATTCTTATTCACCGACCAGTGCTTACATTCGATGGCGACGCCGCTCGACAAGGTGACGAAGAAGAGGCCGCGTTCCACGGGAAGCTGCCGCCGGGCTTCCTGCCGCACGGCCTGCCCACCGTCAAGGAAGTCCAGCCTGCCGTCACCGAAGCCCCTCACGACAAGAAGGAGGAGGAGAAGGAGAAGAAAGGTACGCGTTCAAATATACTTAAACGTCACTATACACAAAACGTCGTTTTTTGCGTATTTGGTGCGTGAGTGCATTGCGTACCTCCGCTTTCCTTTACTAAAATACGTAATGATGAATTGGACCTGAAACATTTAATACATAGATGCATATTTTATGACATCTTCTCTTTTCTGTTGTATTTAAAGAATATACGCTGTAATGATTTTTTTCTTTGCATCACTAACATTCGTTACCCACACTGCAATCTTTTTCCGATCCTGACGTCAGTTTATCGACGTGAAAACGCGTTTTCAGCTGAGGAGTGAACTTAAATAAATCGTCACGCTCGGATCGGTGACACTGAATCGTGTTACTCGGCTCGAATCGTCACCATCCACGTTTTGTTTTCGTGTGATAGGCACACAACCATATTTTTTACGTTAAGGTCGACAGACAGGTTGACGGACCACTTGATGATGGGTGACTACCGTCGCCTATATTATAAGCAACCGCTACCTACAGGTTTTATTAATTCATAATAGAATTGACAAAATTATGGTGGCCTTCTTCTAATCAAGTTGGTAGCGCCTCGTTAATGTAGATGGTCACGCTTTAAAACTGTCCAAAGTGACAGATAAAACTTGATTGACGTTTTTTTTTTTTTTTTTTTTTTTTTTTTCAAATAAAGCCATTTCCAAGCAAGTGGGAGAAAAGCAGTCACTAAATTAATACGCCCGTAAAAAAATTGGTCCGTATCGATTCGAATCCGATAGGAGTGTTGGATAGAAGTAGGATATAAGAATATGGGTGTGTTGTCAGTTCGCGAGTTGAGCGCGGACGAGAAGCAGACGATAATGCTGTCGGGCGAGTTCCAGCGGTTCATCAGCCGCGCCGGCCGAGTCATCGAGCGCGCTTTGGCGGAGGCCGTCGACATCTACACGGACTACACGGGCGGCGGCGACGGAGAGAACGCTCAGTCAGTATCACCGGCTATACAGTGGTGGCCATAAACCCCGCAAATTGCTTGTCCCTCGTATTCTTGTCCACCGCTCGGCCGCCGCTTTGAAATTAACAGTAGGGCGTGATGAATAATTCAATATGAAATCCAAACTCCGAATGTCCCCAGAGACGACAAGTCGGACGCGCGGCTGTCGCTGGTGCGGTCGTTCTACGACGAGCGTTGGTCGAAAGGGCGCTGCGTGACGTGCCTGGACTGGTCGTCGGTGCACCCGGAGCTGATGCTGGCGTCGTACCACAACAGCGACGACGCCCCCCACGACCCCGACGGCGTCTGCCTCGTGTGGAACACCAAGTTCAAGAAGACCACCCCCGAGGACATCTTCCACTGCCAGTCGCCCGTGATGAGCGCCACCTTCGCCAGGTTCCACCCGAACCTAATCCTGGGCGGCACGTACTCGGGCCAGATCGTGCTGTGGGACAACCGAGTGCAGAAGCGCACGCCCGTGCAGCGCACGCCGCTGTCGTCGCTGGCGCACACGCACCCCGTGTACTGCCTGTCCGTGGTGGGCAGCCAGAACGCGCACAACCTCATCTCCGTGTCCACCGACGGCCGCATGTGCTCCTGGTCGCTGGACATGCTGTCGGCGCCGCAGGAGACGCTGGAGCTGCAGCACCGCCAGAGCAAAGCCGTGGCCGTCTCCTGCATGGCCTTCCCCCACGCCGACGTCAACAGGTTCGTGGTGGGCAGCGAGGACGGCAACATCTACACGGGGTGCCGGCACGGAGGGCGCGCGGGCGTGGGCGAGTGCGTGGAGGCGCACGCGGGGCCCGTCACGGGCGTCTCCTGCCACGCGGTGCCCGGCGCGGTCGACTTCTCGCACCTCTACCTCTCCGCGTCGGCCGACTGGAGCGTAAAGCTGTGGTCGCTCAAGGAGAGCAAGCCGCTCTACTCGTTCGAGGACAGCGCCGACTACGCGGTGGACGTGCGCTGGTCGCCCGCGCACCCGGCGCTCTTCGCCGCCGCCGACGCGTCGGGCCGCCTCGACCTGTGGAACTTGAATCGCGACACGGAGGTGCCGGCCGCCTCCGTGCAGGTGGGGCACGGCGCGGCGCTCAACCGCGTGTCGTGGGCGCCGTCCGGGGGTCACGTGACGGCCGGCGACGACCAGGGCCGCATCTGGGTGTACGAGGTGGCGGAGCACGTGGCGGTGCCGCGCCACGACGAGTGGACCAAGTTCGTTTACACGCTGCAGGAGCTGCGCCACAACCAGGCGGACGACGAAGGCGACCGGCTCGGCCTCTCGGGGCCTCCCAGTCTCACGAGCCTCACGTCGGTCGCCTCAAACCCGCTCAGGTGACGAATCTGCCTTATATCCCACAGAGCTTGGAGTCGCCGCGCCGCCCGCTAGTAAAACGGCATTTTTACCTGCGGCTTAACACAAACTAAGCCGCAGGTGCTGCAAGTGGAAGGGCAGGGAAATGCTGTTTTTTTTTTTTTCACTGGTCTTCTGTAAGGACATGGTTGCTGTCGCCAGACGGGCTGCCCAAATGACTGCAAAACGCAGTGCGCCATGCCCCTACTTAAAACTCGTTTTTGAGAGAAAAAAATTTTTTGTTTTAATCAGAACAAGGTTCTTAATATTTCATCTAAATCCTTTCAACAATTTAATATAAATATTTAAGTTACTTAAGGTAAATTTGATTTCTTTTTCAGATAATTGAATTCGATTCCAGACTCCCAGAAAGTCACGGTGAGACACAATTCACAATTTCATTATTGATTCGCATAATATTTTTCACAAAATGTCCTCTACGATAGTTTCCTTAAATATTGTCCGTAGAACACAAAGTTTAAAAAAACCTTACCATAATAATAGAAGAATTAATTAAGTTTAACTAAATATTCCTGAAACGTTGAAAATAATTGAAATAAGATAACGTTATCGGCTATGAAATTAAAATAGAAAAAACTAAAAAATTGGGCGCCAGCTAACTAAAAAAAATGAAAAAAAAAATCATATGTTAGCACTTAAAATATATTTAAACAACAAAAAAAAACAACACAGGGGGTGATCCTTAAGCCCGTACGTTATTATATATATATAGGAAATTTAAAATTTGATTCAAATAAATCCGGCTAATAAAAGTTAAAAACTTAGCTGGATGTGAATAATGGCCGGATGTAATAATAAAGTGTCACCAAAAAAAAATGAAGGAGGCTCATCAAAATGTAAAATGCGGATAAAATCCCAGGATTCATTATATATTATTTATATATCTCTAATTAAAATCCATGAATGACAAAAAACCAAAACCAAGACAAAAAAAAAACCCTGAAATGAAAAAGAAATAATTAAACACAAATCTAAAAGAAAAAATACGTGTGCCTGACCGTGGGAATCTAAAATTTAGATATAAGATCCCTAAATGTTAATAATTTATTCAATAAATGGTCAGGCAAAAAACAAACAAGAGTAAAAATAAAAAAAATACAATTGCATGAGGATTAAAAAAAAAAAACTGCAAAAGATAATAGAATTAAATGAGTAAATTAACAATAAATTTAAAATGAACTAAAACACAAATTATAATAAAAAAAAACATTAATCAACAATCTATCATCAGAAATAAGATGAGATACGTACCCATTTATAAACCGGGGTTTTTTTTTACATAAATATTTTAAACTGAATAATTAAAATTTTAAAAGAAAATGAGCGAGCGACAGAGAAAACAAAAAACGCTCTACTGAACTGAAAATTTTGAATATTGAACGTCAAATGCAATTCTATATATTTAAAAAAAAAATAATAAGGTTTTAAATACTTAAATAAATAAATAAACAATAAATAAGGTAATATAACTAATAAAATAAATAAAATAAGTAACGCTACGTTACATTCCTTTTAATAAACTACAGTTAACTCGAACTTAACTACACTCCAAACTCGTGGTAGAGATAAATATTATAAATTTCTTTTTAATATTGATCATTATCTATTGATTTTTTTTATAAAAGATTCGATTACTGATTATTTGTGACGAGACTAATACGTATGGGAGGAGTCAGATTCTAAGTAAGTCTGTTTGTCATTATTAATTTTGGATATGTAAATTTTATTGTCAATAACAAAACATAAAATTTCTTTATACATTTATTAATAACAATAATTATAGAGACTGAGATATTCTCCAGTAAGTTAATTTAAAAAAATATATATAAATCCATTAAAAAGATTTTGATTGTGAATAAAATCATACCGTTTAATATTATTGTAATAAGTTATAAAAGAAGAATTTTTTTTTTTATTATTTTTAACTATATACTTACCTGCCTAATCTTCCTCTAAACTGATTAACTTAGAATCTTAACTAAATAAGTAATCGACTTGGGCTCGAGTCGGTTATTTTTAAACAGCTGTTTAAAATTTAAACAGCCGTTTAATAATATTTTGTTGTTCAAAATCGCTAAAATGCGGGTTAAACGCCCTAAATATCTGATTAACTTAATGATTAAGCCTTAGGTTCGATTTCACCAACAGACGGTTAAATTTTAAACAGCTGTTTAAATTTTAAACAGCTGTTTAAAAATATCCGTCTGTTGGTAAAATCGAGCCTTAGTCCTTAGCTCGCTTCCCCTTAAGAAATTTCACAATGGATGGAATCATGGAATAGTGATTTTTAAGACTGGAATTTTCTAAGAGAAACATAACTTATGTTTTAACTTTTTTTTTAAAAAAAAAATAGTCTTTTCATTATGTACTTTAATAATGTTTAATGTAAACTTATAGAAAATCCTTACATGTTACACTATCTATATATATATAAGCTTTAACAATAGATACACTATTAAAATTGGCATCTTCAAATATAACTTAGTTGTATATTAATAGTTAATAATGAAGTTTCATTAATAATAAAAGTGTAACAGGATGTATTTATTTTCTCCTTTGTTTATATTAACTTTGAAGTAATATTAATTTGTTTTGTATTCAGCACTAAAAGACGTTGTAAAATTCATTTTGTATAGGTACTTATTATGGTTATGCTAATAGTTGTTAAATAAATATAATAAAAGTTGCTTTAAATAGTTGTTTTATTTGTCACAAAGCTTTTTCGGTTCCTTGTCCCAGCGAAAAGTGTTGTAGCACATTTTCTTAACACGTTTTTATTTTCTCATTTAGTGGACTTTGAGTTTAAACAATAAAAAAATTACTGCCACTATCAAAGTAACAGTACAATTACCGTCTACGGTTTTTTCCCTGGATCTGATGCTATTATGTTTTTAAAATTTAGATTCATGATCAAGTAGTTTGTGTGACATAAAGCGTGTCTGTGTAATCTCCAATCTAATTGTGGGGAATCCCCAAGAGTTGCTAATATCTAATAACAATCTAATATGTACAGTTGGGGTAAGAAAACGTTCGTTTTGCTTGCACCAGGGCAATTATTAATAATGCCAAAACTTCATTTCTTTCAGTTGTGTGCTAAGTGCTTTAGTTTCAAACCCGTCTGGTCTAGTGGCCAGTAAGCCTAGCTGTTAACCAAACGGTCGCGGGTTCGAATCCTTGTACCTGAGTCATGGATGTTTTATATTTATAATATGTATGTATTTACAAAAAAAAGTAATCCGTGTAGTATATCAACTGTCTGGTATCCATAATACAAGCATTAGTTGCTTACTGTGGAACTAGATGGTGCTATGTGGAATGTGTGAAGATATTTATTTATTCAAAAGGTACTTAAAGAGTCTATGACTTGATAAAGGAATGAATTTGAAAACTGATGGAAGGTTTTCGTACCCCGACTGTACTACTTATAGCGTAGTAGTTATTGTAATAGAGCTAACAGACCTAACAGTTGTGGAATACCCTTTACATTTATTTAAGTATGTGAGAATATTTTTAAATCTGACTAAGAGAGTTAATACTTCACGCAGCAAACGTATAAAAAGGATTTCATTTACTTTACTGCACTCATTTGCGAACTTAGGTTTGTGTGAATTTTGAAGTGAAAATACCATTTTGGGAGTTTAGTGTGATTTTAAAAATAATACAAAAAGTAAGTGCCAACAATTTATTCCGGTTTAAATGGCATAACAACATGTCCTTGGGATAAATTGACTTCTTCCCAACAAGTGCACAAGAAACTCTTTCTGTCCATTATATCTGTATATAATTTACCATCCAAATGATCCAACTCGTGTTGCACTATTCTTGCGCCCCATTCTTTGAACTCTTCTCTTATAGGCTCGCCTTGTTCGTTTAAACCTTATAATAAAACTTTATTACTAATAAAATACTGGATAAAAATAATTTAAATTGCTGCATTAAAACCTACTATTAACCATTAAGAGTGGAAAGTCAATAACTATATTTCGTTGGTTAATAGATAACTAGATCGTGAGATTAATAGGCAAATAGTTTCTTGTCCTAGTATTGTATTTTGTTGACCATAACCTAAGTAGGAAGTGGCAGGCACAGTCATATGTGTAGCCCATCTGGCTGCAGTAACCATCCCTTTGCATTTCGGTGAGTGGTTGGCAGCACCCATGGTGTTGCGTGTGTATACCATCAAGTTTAGTGGTCCATAAGCTTGTCTTATCGACTTTAACATAGACAAATAGGACAGAAAATTAATAGGAGGTACAAAAATGATTTTCTGTTCTAATAGGATGGAAAAACATTTTCCTGTCAACCCTAACCTGGATCTGAACTTGTTCACAATATATATTTGTCTAGCCGGTGGAGAAAAGCTGACCTATTATTATAATTATTCCTCTCCATATATTAGAAACAGTAATAATAGTTCCTTTAGAATATTTATACTAAGACTAAAAAGGGGTAGTTTGTTTGTATGTAGAAACTACTCATCAAATTAAAAAAATTCTTTCACCAATAGTTCAAATAGTATTTCAGGATGGATACTATTAGAATGGCTAAATATTCTAATAGGGCATCAGTTATTTAAAATTAAAGATCCAACACTAGGCAAAAGTATTTTGTCAGGTGTTATATCTTATTTTTCAATGGAAGTAAAAGTCTGGGGCACCAGCTAGTCTAAAATCTCTTTCTTCTCTTAAGTTTGACTGAACATTAACAGCTTCCCAAATATGTATTCAGCTTATTATGTATGGCATCTACCAATGACTAACTATTTTAGAAACAATAATGGTGGTTAGTGCTTAAAAATAAAAAGTACCAGATATCTCCACTTTTCTATAGCGAGGTACCTCGGCTGCATACCCTCTAATACTCTCACATCCCTCAAAATAGCATATTTTATTATAGTCAACCACTTTCATCACTGGATTTATAAACACCTGTAACAGGTACAAATTTTTATTAGTACTTAAAACATGTAAATATGACAACCACCCGAAAAGATTACAATTTTACTTACTCACAGTATATGGTATTACAGTCATACCCTGACCTTTACTTATTTCTAGCGGATAAGAGGCAATTTGCATAGCACTTAGCGATACGGCAAATATTCTTAAATTTACACCGATCTGAGGAGCAGACATCCCTACACTGTCGTAATTATGAAGTACATATCTCAAATTCTTCAATATACTTTTTACTTCATCGCTTCCTATTTTATCTGTAGGTACCGGCTCAGAAACTTTACGTAACGTTGGATCGCCTATTTGAACCACATGCTTGTAAGGTGGTGAGGTTCTTCCTCGAGCTGGTGATAGTTTTGCATACCAATTAAGCATTTTTCTAGTTACACCCATTTTTAAAACGATTTTGTGTGTTAAATTTTCTAATCAATAAGGTTAATAATTTAATATTTTAATAATAACAAACAGTAGCAAAACAATTTCAATTTCACACCACAGAACACTATATACCACTATGCTATATACTCATATGACAATTATGACGTTTATTATGTCATAACATTGACAATAGAGGCAGTCGGACCCATAGACACTATTATATGGTCGGACCTAATTATATATGTCATTAATATTATCAAACAAACGTCAAGTGCCAAGCAACGAGCGGGCAACTCGGGCACTGGGCTAGGCAGTGGGCAGGTATTAGGCAAGTTAGGCGGCGCTACTTACTGGCTCCTATAAATTTATAATTAGTTTTAATTTATTCCTCCCCAAAAAGGTAAGTAATTTAATGTTTAGTCACCTAAGTTAACATTTGAATAAGTTGGTATTCGAATATTAATACACTCTATCCTTAAAAGCTTTCAAGAAATAAATATTACACTATTAAATATTTGTTTACATTGATATTTTGGCGATAAACATTCGGATTTTATCGACATTGGCACTGTAATTACGTAATTATTTACCGGCTACATTTTACACATTTCAAATTATTTAGTTGAAGGAATTGTTGGTTACATACTTACAATTCCCTCTAACTTATTTCATGTAAACTAATTTGGTATAAATTGCGTTTATCAACGTTTATAAGTTATGTTTATTAAATTTAAAAAAAAGGAAAAACTTAAATCTCATATTAGCTCTAGAATACATAGTTCTGGAAGCTGATAAAGTAAAAAATAAGTTAAATCTGACACATACTCTTCTCTTAAGTTTGACTGAAGATTAACAGCTTCCCAAGTATGCAGCTTATGTTTGGCCTCAGATCAAATAAGAGTTACTCATTATACATATACATGCAAGAAAAAGAGAGATCAGCAGTTTCCACTAAATTACTAAAACATATTATAAATTACAAGTTACTACAGAAAATTGGTGCAGGAAATTGATCTCCTTTCATAAATTGATTCACAGATGCATCGGCTGACTGTCAAATTGACCAGAAATTCAATAATCACAATAAAACGGATGATGTCAAGTGGCGAACCAGATGTACTATTTGAAACCTTAAACAATGCTGGTATTATCACACTGAACAGACCAAAGGCTTTAAACTCTCTGAATCATTCAATGGTCTCTAAGTTACTACCTCAACTTCAAGAATGGGAGAAGAATAAATCTTTGGTTATTATTAAGGGAGCGGGCGAGAAATCTTTTTGTGCCGGAGGGGATGTGAAAGCGGCCATAGATAAAGTTGAAGGACCAAAATTCTTTCACACGGAATATAATGTAAATTATTTGATAGGAAAATATAAGATTCCGTATATAGCTTTGATAAATGGTATTACTATGGGCGGTGGGCTCGGTCTCTCGGTGCACGGTAGATATAGGATAGCAACAGAGAAAACAGTCATAGCCATGCCAGAGACAAAGATCGGTCTGTTTCCCGATGTGGGAGGTTCATACTTTCTACCGAGGATGCAAGTTAACTTGGGATTGTACTTGGGGTTGACTGGTAAGTGGCAAGTTTATTTTAACCTTATTTTAAATCCTGTCCTATAAATAAATTCAAGAGCTATTATAAAATCTCTGATTATTTAAGCGACAAGAAGCCTGAATTTAAGCGATTCTGAGCTCATACTATGTTTAGTATTGTATATACTTTGATTTTGTGTATAATTAATTGAAATGTTTGAGTTTCTTTCGGAGCTTCTAATTAATATTATTGTTGTCCACCCAAGTCTATAATTAAATAGTAATTAATATAAATATTAAAGGTGAAAGACTGAAAGGCAAGGACGTAGTGAAAGCTGGAATAGCAACTCACTATGTGCCGAGCCAGAGGCTGTACGAATTGGAGAAGTTATTGTCCCGTTGCACGAGTGACAGAGAAGTGAACGCTCTTCTGAGTAAATTCAATGAGCCTTTGAACGATTTCTCACTCGCACCGAATATTAAACATATCAATTACTGTTTTGCGGCTGGATCTATTGAAGAAATCTTTGAGAGACTTGAAAAAGTTAACAACGATTGGTCTAAGAAAGTGCTTGAGGTTTGTATTTTTCTTTTAAATGACCAAATATTCTATGCCTGTGTAATTGTAGACATAAATATAATATATAATATCGTCTCCTTTGAAGGTAAAACTCATTAAGTGAAAAATTCATTAACATTATGGTACTTTTCTTATTAAAATATTATTATTATCGTTGAAACGTTTCATGATTTTAATTACTAAACTGGGTGACCGTTTTTACATGTAAGAAATAAAGTCTATGAAACATTATAGAAAAAATAAATCAAGAATACTTGAATTAATAATTCAAAATATTATAAAACGAGCAAACGGTATTACTTTTTTAATCGTTCCATTAAAAAAAATACCTAAAACGAATTTTCTCGAAGAGAAAACTCTGACAGATCGATTTCTAGACCTAAAATACCCCGTCAAAATCGTTAGAGCCGTTTGCTAGATCATCGTGGCATACAAGAATACCTCGTTTAGTATTATAAGATTTATATATAAGTTTCTTGACATTGGTTTTACTAAAAGTGCATTTAAGTCATGAAAAATATAATTTTGTACAAAATCGCGTAGGAACTCAGTAATAGGTATTAGGGAGAATTTGTTTTCTCAACATACTTTAGTGCGAATGACCGAAGACAGACAGAATTCCAATATTTTAGAAAAACCTTTATAGATGGTAACTATTGTTATCCCAATTTTAAATGTACCTTATAGCTACGACGTTTTCATGGAATAACAATCAACACGAAGAAAATGCGACAAATTTGTGCACAAAAGTAATGAGTATAACCTTTTTTAGACGTTGAATAACATGTGCCCCGGTTCGCTGAAGATCACAATGAGAGCCTTACAGCGTGGGGCTCAATTGGAGTTGGGGCAGTGCCTTCGCATGGAGTATCGGGTGGCCTGCAGGTCCACCGAGGCTCACGACTTCCCCGAAGGTACTCCTCACTCACTTACCTACCCTCACTGTGCTATGTCAAAGTATCCGCTCGCTAATTATTATAAATTGTCAATTGTCTGTTTAGGTGTCCGCGCTCTGCTCATAGACAAGGACAACAATCCCAAATGGGATCCAGAGTCACTGTCCGAAGTCACAGACGATTACGTCGAAAGCTTCTTCAAGAAGCTTCCAGAAGACAAAGAACTCAAATTATTTGATTCCAAGTTGTAAAAAGGTAAAAAAAAAAGAGGATACAACAAGACAGGGTCCATTTTGACAGGTGAACGCAGACTACCTATACAATGTAATAAGTTTTATGTGTATAAAAAAAAAAAGATTTTTAATGATGAAAACGTTTGTATATGTTTTGTAATAACAAAAAAAATTATGTCTTTTTCCAAAAGATAACTTTTTAATGCATGTGTTTACATGAAATATTGTGTAGTTTTTTTTTTGTATATATGTTATTATTATAATACAAAAAGTACGATTTGTATTCTACCAGTAAATGGCAATAAAGGAATTTGTATTAGTATTTTATGGACCCAAGAAAAAAATTAAACCACCATTTAGGTCCATAGATAAACATGGGGACATTTCTCTAAGATTAATTTTTATATAGTTTTTTTTTATAAAAAAAAAGTAAATAAAAAAAATGTAACATTGTTAAGTATTTGAATATTAACCTTTGCATAATTTTTGGTTTATTACTTATCAAAATTTGACCAAAATCATTTCTAAGGTTGGACAAAAATTCATAAGTTTCCAAATTCAAAACAAAAAAAAATAAAAGAAAATTGGTTCACAAGCAAATAAGAAAAAGGTATTCTTTTGCTTTACCAATTTATAAGTGAAGTGTTTTAACATGAAGTTGTTACAATGACAATACAAATAGTCATTCAAACAATGACTGATTGATCACTTGTCACAATGATCATTAATAAATCTGTGACAAGTTTGACAATTGTAAGTCGTTAATATTCTTCCCATGCTATAAACTAGCTGGTGCCGGCGACTTCGTATGCGATGTATTTCGTTTTTGAAAATCTCACACGAACCCAACATTTTTCTATGATAAAAAAATAAATTACCTGTGTGCCAAATTTCATCCAAATTCGCTGCCTTATTATCTAACAGCAGACGACTTGCGATCGCATGTGCTTCCATACAGAAATGATGCACTTTAATTTTAGTTATTGTCCGTAAGAAGCCTTATCGCAAACAACACCTTTGTTACGAGTTACGTGATACCAAAAACACGATTTAGTGTGATATTGCACAAATTGATTGAAAGTTTTCGCCTATCGCAAGTTGGTTGCAAGTCGTCTGCTGTTAGATAATAAGGCAGCCGTTTAAACGTTTTTGCATTTTGAGGAACGCAAAAACATCCAAATATACAAACTTTCGCATTTATAATATTAATTATTAGTATTAAGATAAAATGTCAACAATTTTATTATCTATCTATTAAGTATTAATCTAAAAACAACTATCTACAGTAGTTATAATCAATGGGTGATTTAATTACATAATCTGATCAGGTTATTTTTTATTGGCATTCCAAATTATCAATTTTGAATTAAAAAATTATCAGGACCTCTAAACTTTAGAGGTAAACAGCGAAATCGTATTTAAATTTTTTATTTTCGTCATTATTTCAAATTCAACAACATTGATTTTCCCTTGGCATTCAAATAATTCTTATTTTCAATACATTAAGATGATGTAGTTATTTGTACTTAGTGTATTTGTAATCTTGAACCAAACGAAACAATAATATCAATATAATTAGTTTTGAGTGTATTAAAATTACTATTATTATTATTGATATTAAAGTACAGAAAAGGAAACAAACGATTTTAATTTTTCAAATATTTATTTTATGCGATTTCGAATTTCCCACATAATAAATAACATTAGTTAATATTATTATATTATTGTTTGGAGAAAGAAAGTAAGTAGGTACTGAAAAAGAAGCAAATAATTAAAAAACAATACGGTAGGTGGAGGTACTATAATAAAGAAAAAAATAAAAAAATCTTTTTTACATACATAATAAGAGATAAAAAGTGAAAAATACTTAAATTATGTGGAAATCTATAAAAATTGTATTCATATAATACGTAAATATTTTGCATACCTCATAAATTGCCATCAACGTAGTCTTACGCCCGTTTTCAATAACCTATCTATCCATCGTTTTGCCTTACTACAGTAACAACTTCTATCTACTGTCACGTTTTTCCATTTCAATAAACTACCGATAGATAGCAAACTCTATCTTCAGTAGTTATCTATCCATCGGAGTGCTTACTGTTTACTTTATTTTTTATTGCTTCATGGTAAATATGCATGCAAAAGAACGTACGAGAGGGCTAGAGATATATCGCCTATCGCCTCTTAGCAAAGGATAGATAGCTGTTACTGGGGCTTGTGAAACCCAATTTGAAGATAGATAAAAAGTTACTGCTTATCGCAGATAGCTATCTATCCGTAACCAGAGATAGTTTATTGAAAACCGGCGTTAGACAATAAAACGGTCAGACTTTATAATGACAATTTTTTTATATGTTGATATGTTTAATACAAATACTTATAAAATTTAAAAATGTGATAATGTATACTCACAGAATTGTGATAATGGTGTCTATTGATAATACATTTATTATATATTGAAATACAGAAGTGTTTGTTTTAATTGACATAGTCACATCATCATTATCAGCCTGTGTCTCCACTGCTTGATGAAGGCCTCTCCCAATGGTGACCATCACTCATGGTCCTTTGTTCTCACCATCCAGACTCTTCCTGCAAAGCCTTTCTGTCCACCTGGCTGCTAAATTCATTCGAGAGCTTTTTCGATTATCCGTTCTGCAACTTGCAAATTCTCTTGGCTATGACAATCTTGGTTCTTCAGCTAATTTCTGAAGAAACTCCGAGCATTTTTGTTATTAGATGGGTTTGCTTTTAGCAAACATCTAGTCGTGTATCGAAGATAAGGCCTATGATGGAGCGAGCTCATCCAGAAGATGCTATTCACTTACTTTGAAAAGATTTGGGTTATATCAGCTCAGGAGTTTCAAACTTTGGCAGTGCGTCATTATAAAGGTTGTTTTAAAGCGCTTTGTCATTAACTATTTGCGTTTCCCAGTCCAGCGACTTGAATACATCTTCCAAAGTATCAGTAAACAGTTTGGGGATATCACATCCCCCTTTGAAAATAGATTTTAATGACTTAAATCTGGAGCAGTATATTAAAAATATTTTCTCTTATTAATATTAAAAATATAGAATCTCAAATTGTGTAAGTGAAGTGAATAAACTTTTAAATTCTTTAACTAGGTACATATTATTTTTGTATTTCAATTTTTATCTAGAGTAAATCATGGTGAATAAAGAGTAAGACGTTTTGAATATCTGAAACAAATTTATCAAATTAGAACAAATGATATTAAGTAAGTATTAGGTAGGTAGATATAATTTATAATGAATTTTTATTTACCGCAACATATGTCTCGTAAGAAAGTTCAATGATTCCAAATGACGTCAATAATACGCGTCTCTGAAATACAATAGAAAAGTTAGCGATTATCAAGTTTTGCGTCCAATAGTAAGTATTTAATATTACTATTGGACGCAAAACTTGATAATATACTAGCTGTTGCCCGCGTGAATATCGGTTATTGCGGTTGGCCGGTTGGATAAAAAGTATTATTATGTCCTTCCTTGAGGTTCAAGCTTACTCTATACTAAATTTCGTTAAAATCATTTCAGTTGTTAGCGTGCACAACGTGGTGCACAACCGTTCCGTAGCCAAGCCAAGCACGCGTCTGATCCATGCGGCATGGTACCTCGCACTCACAGAGTACTTTATAATATATCTCGCAGAGAGAGAGAGCACTATATAAAAAGTTACTCTATGGCTACCACCGGAGGCCGGCCAGTGATGCGCATGCGTGTACTGGTAAGTACTATCATAGACTAAATAGAACTTAACCAGTACTGGTTAAGTACTATTTACTCTATGGTGAATTGAACCAACCCCGAACGTTGTCATACCTATTTTGTTGAGGAGTAACGAATATTTTAAAATTATGATATCTCCGATGTTGATTGAAATCAAGTGATGTCAAGGGCAATTTTGTTCACAATTAAATACTTGTGATGAATAACGTATTTATTTGGATAAGGATTAATATCACGTTGAACTGATATAACATCTTCGCAAAAATGCATTAATTTCGATCAAATTTGATTACCTACCATAAAAAGGTTATACTCGTATGCTGTCGCGAACTTTTAAAGAGGAACAATTCCATCATACATGATTTTTGCGTAACTTAAACCGTTTACGCAGCGCACGCAACGGAAGCTCTCAAAAAGGATTCATTTTTCCCGTTTTTGCAACATTTTTCATTGATGTTCCGCTCCTAATGGTCGTAGCGTGATGTTATATAGCCTAAAGCCTGAGTAACATAAGTACGTGTACCAACTTTTTTTAAATACCTATTTAATGCACAAACACAGGTCGTGTACGATTTTATTATTTGTATATATATGTATAGAGTACATAATGACTAAAATGAATGTTACCTGACAGTTCAACATCGTCAATGTCACCAATGACCTGATCCTTCTCGACGCATGCTTCTCGCAATTCTCCCATCCTGAGCTATATACTGCTTTTGGCATAATAGACGCCTGTTGAAGTCAATTTATAAAATGTCTTAAAAAGTTTTAAGACGTGCTATTTTTACTAGAGTAAAAATCTAATTATAGGTAGGCCATGACCTTAGATTTAGTTAGGTAATTAATGATTAATTACCAAAAATCCATATATAAATAAATACATATACAACAGAATATGCAGATACGCATAGGTCATATATAATTAAGATTGTAATTACATTAGGTACATATAGAAAATGTATACAGATAGTTACTTCAACCGTAATATCCCCAGCATTCCACATGATGAATGCTGTCGTTATGAAAGATAATAGTTCAATGCACATCTGAGCAAACAAGTTTGCGAACGTCTGCTCTTCATTCTGAAGCAATAAACTTTCATTAATTAAGTAAATGGTTATTGGATTTACGAATTAGTAGGTGTTTTATAGAAAAAAATGCCCTGCAACTTAGCCTTAACTTACCATCATGTGATTTAAACTCAACACGTTAAAAGCCATACACATAAAAATTTGTGCATCGAATACTACTCCACATGATTTCTGAATTAAGTTTATACACCTGAAATATAAAATTTTATTACATTACAGATATTTGCATACGATAGGTATAGTCATTTTAAACCGACGAAAATGAGAAAATGGAGGAGGTTCTCAAGGCGACGCGTATACTTATATATGTATATATAATAGGTTAAATAAAAATGATTTATTATTTTTTGTTTAATTTTAGTTTTTATTTATGTTAAGGTCGATAGATAGGCTCGCGGATGGTCCACTTGATGGTAGCAGTCTAGTTCACAAGTTTAAATTCGTGTTAAATAGTGATAAAGCTTCCAAAAATATGAGCGATAGCTCATTGGATTCGGAGTTACGTCTAGAAAAAAGTAGTCGAAGGATTTTCTAGCATGAAAAAAATTGCAAAATATTATTAACAAATTAAGTTGAAAAAAAGAAGGCATTTCGTTTTTTGTTAATAACTCATAAACTATTAATATTTAAGAAGTAGAAAATTTCCAATAAAAAACACTTTTGTTGCCGACTGTTAGCGTGTAGTGTAGCATTCTTTCGAATTGTCAAGATATTTCCGACGAGTAAGTAATATGTGCCTACGCCCGTTCTCGAAAATAGTCGTGCTACGCTCTACTGGGACCGCTCTATAATCAAGGACAGTACTATTGTTGCCAATAAGCCTGACATCGTGGTTATCTGTCGATCTCAGCGCCGAACGATGCTTGTTGACATCACTGTCCCGCATGACGAAAACCTCGTGAAAGCCGAAAAAGATAAGTAAGGTGACCGCCATGTTTGATGTCGATTCGACCATCATGGCCTTATAGCGAAGCCTCGACCAACACCTCAAGAGGCTCTCACTTGATGGCTGGGTCAAGGGACAGGTCTAAAAGGCGGCACCTCTTGACACGACACCAATTGTCAGGAGGTTCCTCACTCTGCAGCCCTAACCACCGGTAGCTTGTGCCTTACCCCACTACTTGCGGCACTCTAGATTTAAGTTTTTTATAATATTTATTGTTTTATATTTATATTGTAAAAAATTTAAATTTAAGATAGAAAATAAATATCTGAATAATAATAATAATCTCTATTTGTACAAAGGCGTTACTTCTTGGCAATAACAGAACGATGTACATTTTTAATTTTATGGACGACTTAGAACAAAGAAAAATTATAAATTTCCCTCTTGACTACTTACTTTAAAGTATCTGCATGAACTTTTACTCCAACTTTAAATGCCTTCTCGTATTTCGCTTCTTTTTCAACTTGACTCAAATCTTCCTCTTTGAAAATATTTCCAAGGCTTTTAAAGTAACTCTGAAGGTTTTTTAATTGAAAACTCATTCCCGAAATAAGAAGAACGGTCAGTAAATATACTGCGCTTAACCGAATTGCCAGAATAAACCATATGAAAAAGAACACCACTCTAATCAAATCTGCAAGCTTACCAGTCTCATAGTAGTCTGGCCAAAATGTTATGGCCGGAGAGAACGGTCCCTCTGAAATTTAATATACTTACTGTAGTTAAGTTAGTATTAGATCATTTTTAATTTTGTTGAGAATGTCTAGTTTCCTCTAAATTTTTCTACATAATCCTCTCGAAATGGTAGATACTAAAAATTATAACATTTCGCAGCAAGATTGCTGTAATGGTCTTGCTCTAAGTTTGACAAATTTCCAGATAGTTTCATTTAACTAGTAGCATTAAGAGATATTTTTAATAGAAGACTCTTCTTACCCACCTGAAGTAATAACAGATATTATTCCTTCTAAAACTTGTGATACAAAGGCCGAACTAATAATTACCACAATAAAAACAAAGGCAGCGTCACATTTCTTAATTAGATCCCTTTCTATATCCGGGTCGTTGTAATTTTTTTTTAATTTTATTGTTAAATTGTGTAAAAGAACTTTAATGTCATTCTTGTGATATTTTATGCTTGCGCAAAATACAAGAAAAAAGGGATGCCCTATACTATGCTGTATAAGTACAGATCTCTTCTTGTCGGGAAGGGATTTCTGAGTAAATAGAGCAGCCCAATCTGACAGAAACAAAATTATATTTAAAATAGTTAGTATCTCGCATTTGGAAATGAACTCGTATATTTTGACTACAGACGTAGGCAGTCTTGTCCCTACGTCCAAATAATTATTTAACCCACATAGATAGAAAATTCTATTCATTTTGAAAACACACTCGCACGTTTTATTTTCAAATGTGTTGTTCTCATTTTGCAAATATTCAACTTCGGTTTTCATGTTTTTATTTTTTCATAAAAAAATGAGGCAAAAAAATAATGTTTTTCTTTGTTGCACGATACTTTTGCTAGGCACCGATTTCTTGAGACTATAGGTACAAAAACTGTGCACTTAGGAACTGAGCAATTTAGTATGTAATAATAAATAATGGTTTAATACGCATAATAAATAAATAATAATGAAATACAGAGCCGTATTTCATCAATAATAAAATATTTCTTCGTGAGAATATTTTTTTTCTTTTAAAATAACACAATCTTTTAAAATTTTAAACGCTTATTATTAGTACGAATACTATTTTTTAGTTTTATATGGAACTTACCTACTCGTAGGTGGGTAACGATAATTGAGATAAATTGTCAAGTCTAGTCAAATTTACATTTCAATTATTTCAGCTTGAATGTTTTAAATTGGATTATTTTTTAATAAGAATAATGTGTTTTTAAAAGTACGTATATTCTCATTTATTCTTCGTCATTACCTGAACGCTTACTCATAATTTTTATATAAGTATTTCAAGTATAAATCTGTATTATAATTTACAAAGTTTAAAAAGACTTTAAACTTTTAATTTGTAGCTTATTATTTAAGTAAGTATTTATTTTATTCCTTGCTTTGCGTCATCAGCCAGCAGCGCACTTGCAGTATTGTGTGGCGACGGTGGCCACCTACCATCAAGTGAATTGTCTGTCAATCTGACGACCTTTAAAATGCGGATATTTTATATTCATAAATAGGTAAATTATTATATATTCCTAGACAAGCGTGGTCAAACCTTCGGTCGCATCTAACATCAAATGAGGTTGTGGCCAAGCACTGCCTTATTTTAATTAAAAAAAATATGTTATAGTTTAAATCCGTCGTTTAAAACAGAGTTTTGATCCGTTTACTTAAATGAGTAAATAATCATACTGTCATTTTTATAAAGGGTTGAATTAAATATTTACGAATAAATAACTGGGAATATCCAGCTGCGCGGAAATTCTCATGCATTACAACTTATTAAGTACAGTCAAAATACAGTAAAGAACAAAAAATAACTTCAACTATGGATTGAAACTGTTTCCAAAGAAATAGCAAAACTTTCTTAATTTCTGGTCAAATTTAAATATATTTTATAAACTGTTAACACTGACCTATCGATGTTTTGCTGACTTTATCGGTAACACACGTTCAAAGTTTGGTGTACGAGTAGGTATGTGAAGTGGGCCAAAATCAGTGATTACTTTTTCACTTATTGTTACCGGATTACATTATTTATAAGATGCGTAATTTTAATATGAAATAACACTACGCTACGCTTATGATTCTTCAATTTTTTAGATCTATAATTCATAATTCTTTGAGATAATGCAGTGGGCAATGTTTGCCGAATTTGCATTGACATAAGTGTGACAACATTGCCAACTAAAAAACAGTGTTAGGGTTGTCAACTTGTCATTTACATACATACCTATCTACAGAAATTTTATTTTTAAGAGAAATATTATTAAGTGCAAAAATTACCTGATAAATTAAATTATCTGCGTAATATATCAATATTTTTGAACCATTTTTTAATAAGAAAAACCTTTCGCAACTGTATTATTATTTACATAGAAAGAAGGTGATAGGAAACCCTAGCCCAGTGTTTCAGTGTGTATGGAAATGCAGTTGGCGTGGAGTGTAACATTTCCCACCTCAATAACATAAAAATAATAATGATACCTACCTATAGATAGACATAGTAACATTAAAAATGGCGACTTTTAACCATTCGCTAAGACATATCTTATTACTAATGCTTCAGGGCTAATATTCGTGTAGAAATCAAGGTTGAGCAATTTTGTACACTTCTGCAAGTAACTTTGCCCAGCTCTTTAATTTTTCAAAATTCTCATGAGTGCAGAGACGCTATATTTTGTTATTTGGCGTATTTTATAATAATAAACAAAATGGTCATATTTAGGTACATTATGTCATAGGGAACTAGCTGGTGCCCGCAACTTCGTCCGCGTTGAACGATGAAAGGTACCCTATGTCCTTTCTGGAGTCCCAGACAAATTGTATGCAAAATTTCATGGTGATCGGTTCAGTAGTTTTTGCGTGAAGGAGTTACAAACGTTACTAGATGCACTACCTAGAGCAACTTCAAAAAACCTTTCATCCTTCAACGCGAATGAAGTCGCGGGCACCAGCTAGTCACTAATAAGGACACAAACGCCACCAGAGTGAATGCCTAAAAGAACCCCACTCTGTAGTGGAATCTAAGTTTTATCAGATTCAGATCCATCAGAATACCCTAGAATTTAGAATAGCCTAAAACTGCAGAACACACATAAAGAAGTTATATCGATTCTTATAATCTGATAAAAAAAAATGAAAAATACATCTACCTATAGTGAAACCCCCTAATCTACCCCTAATGAAACCCTAGTTCGAAATGTAGAAAGTAATGTTGAAGTTTTTCTTCGAAAGAGAAAGGGAATGAAAATGCTAAGAACGATAAAAGAGAGGAAGCTGCAGTATTTTGTTCACTTGATGAGGGGCGAAAGATACCGTATTCTTCAACTAGTGATGGAAGGGAAATATAGCTGGGGGAAATGTAGCAGAGGCAGAAGAAAGAAATCCTGGTTAAAGGGTTTAAAAGAGTGGTTTGGTATGAGCACTCGCTCCCTCTTTCATGCCCACAAGATAGCCACGAAGTTCGCCAATCTTCGTAGAAAAGCCACTCTTTAGATTTACTATGTAATACTTATACACAATTGTAATAATATTATTTGATGATTTAATAAATAATAAATTAGGCATACTTAATAAATTATAATGAATGAATTGTGTTAATTATGCAAAATTATGTTTATTTTTATACAAACTTATGTTAATTATACGAACTAGTCAGTGATTTGTATGCTTTTTAAGCTGTTTAAGCAAGTACTATACATTTTGTAGATGGTTATCAAAATGTGTTATCAATTTAGTTATACAATTTCTCCGAAACGTCATTTATTCGATAATAATATGGATGGAACAAATATTTAGTAACTTACCTTTGCATCGAAAAATACGAAACAAAATACGAATAAGTATTGTATACATTTTAATGTAATTACGTTAGCTATTAAATGATACAAATTTTCCGTTTAATATTTTATTAGGTATTTAACTTTTTACAGTCTTCCAAAACCAATAATTTTGATAATATTCATCTTGTAAAAATACTTTTTTTGGACCAAACGTTTTAAAAACTCTTTGATAATAGGCACTGCCAAAGATTGGAACTCTCTTACGAGTTCATATAACCCAAATCTTTTTAAAATTGGAGTGAATAGGGATCTTCTGAGTGAGGAGCTCACTTTATCGTCGGCCTCGTCTTTCGGTTCTATTATTAATCATATTTTCAAACTTGTTTTTCTCGAAAATTGTTAATTTTGACTTGGGTTAAATTACTCCAATGCAGTCACAGTATCGTCTCTACCTTGTATATTTCTAACACTGGATCAATGTTTTTGGAATAGTGTTGGGGAATTTAAAATGACAATAAAATATAGCAATAATTTATTGATAAGTAATAATATGTCAGGAGTCGATTGGGTGGCGCGTGTTCCTCGCGTGGCGAAGAAGCGAACTCTTGTCTGCGAATATTCGCTGACACGAGGAGCATTTGAAGTGGCGCCCTTTGTGCGTGTACAGGTGTCGCGTCAGACCGGACGCGTGCAGGAAGAACTTCGGGCAGACGTGGCAGCGGTGCAGGCGCAGCGCGCGCGCGTTGGGCGGCGCGTGCGTGCGCGCATGCGCAGCGGCGGACGCGCGCTGCGCGAAGCCCGCGCCGCACGCGCCGCACGCGAACGGCCGCACGGCGAGGTGCGTCAGCTCGTGGCGCGCGCGCACGCCGCGCTGCGCGAACGTGCGCTCGCACGTGCGGCACGCGTACGGCCGCACGCCCGTGTGCACGCGCATGTGCCGCGTGCACGAGCTGCGCGACGCGAACCGCTTGCGGCACACCAAGCACACCAAGCCCGCGCCATGCGCCTCCTCCTCCTCCTCCTCCGCCTCCGCCTCCGCCTCAGACTGTATTGCGTAATATTTTTTTAATGTTAAGGTCGACAGACAGGTTCACTTAATGATAGGTGGCTACCGTCACCTATAACACAAGCAACGCCATAGTCCGGTGTGGTCCGACATGGATAAATAAATAAAATAAGTATTGAATAAAATTTATTAGACCTAATATCCCGTCCAGATGTTACTCGCGCGTAAAACGCGTGCAATAAGCGGGACTCTCGACTCGCACGTTTTTACGCGCGAGTTCCGCGCGTGTTGAGATACTCGGGCGCCATTGCTGCGTCCAGTACTACGCGCGTGTCCGTGGCGAGTGGACGTATTTGGTTCGTAATGGAGCGTGATAATTTCGATACCGAACTTTTTATTGACGAAGTAGAAAAAAAAGTGTTGCCATATAAAATAAATAAATATCTTCCACACATTCCACACAGCACCATCTAGTTCCACAGTAAGCAACTAATGCTTGCATTATGTATAACAGACAGTTGATATACTACATAGATTACTTTTTTTTTTGTAAATACATACATATTATAAATAGAAAACATCCATGACTCAGGTGCAAAGGTAAAATGTTAACACATAAACATTTGCCCCTAGCGGGATTCGAACCCGCGACCGTTTGGTTAACAGCTAGGGTTACTAGCCACTAGACCAAACGTGTCGTCGACTCTTCGTTTACGACCTTACCATCGTCGGTATGCAAGCCACAACACAACCGCTGTATCCGAGTCCATATTTTATAATTGGCAGGGAATCTCGAATCCCTTCCAGCGTAAAAACGCAATATAAATTGAAACGCGCGTTAATCGCCTCATCTGGACAGGCTCTAATGGAGGATGTAGTTGATTGATCATGACGACCTTATATGAAAGTTTCAGTTTAGTTAGGCCACAAAAAATAATTACTAATTTCGGTCACTAAATCTTTTCAACGTGTATCAATATTAATTAGACTATTATTTCTATCATTAGCATTATCGGTACATGCAAACGACACAGTAAACAACGACTTGCCACAAATTATTATTTCACCTGATCATCTTCTTCGATAAGTTGCAATGTGATCTCGCAACCGTCCGCCAGTTCCATGTCTATGGTCGATACTCCTTGTTTCAGTTCCAAACTCTTTCCATCCTCTTTGTAGTTCATCAAATCCAATTTTATTAACACTTTGGACAGAATCTCCTTGAAGAGGGTGTCCGGGTTCGATGACGTGTCTGGTGCCTGTCGATTGAGTGTCAAAATGAGCACTAGGTATCGCAAGAGTCAGTATCATGATCGCAATAAATATATATACAACGTACTAGCTGGTACCCAGGACTTCGCCTGCGTTGAAAAATAAGAAAATATATGAGTAAATAATATCTGATATCTTTATCGATGTGAAGGCTATAAGATTATTTGTCAATGTTATATAGGCTATTTATTTATCACACTGTGACACTTAAAAGCTAAGTCAAAAGAAAAAAAAAGTCACAAGTGTCCTGGGTATTTTGTGAAGGAAGCAAAAACACTGAGAAAGTCCAAATATGATTTTTGATAAATCCTTTGATAAATAAATAAACAAAAGTTTACCTGCACTTCATTGGCAGCAGTTTGAGGCAAAAGCAGAGACATTCCAGCTGTGATCTCCGGCAGTTCCTACAAACAAAAATTATATCATAAACATTACAAAATAAACACAAAAAGAAATCTATTGAAAAAATATAATATATACAAACCTCTCTAGGCGAAGTGGATTGATTTTCCATAATACCGTTTATATGGAGACCGTCTTCAACTGCAGCCTGTTTATCGTTTAAGTTAGCATTATCGCTTAGCATAATTATTTTACTTGAACATTTATCAGCACAATCGTCCACTGATATCACAGGACTTTTAGCTTTTTCAGATTCTCTCTCTTTTACAGCTTGAAGGTGTGATTTTAACTTTTGATATGTCATCTCACATTTTTTCCTGAAAGAATAATACTTCTCTAGCTGAGTGAAACATTCTGCGCACACCGTATTCGGCAAGGAATCTTCTTTCACCATCTAAAAATAAAAAAAAAACTCATATATTCCACGAGAGAATACTAATACAAACCATGTTTGGATGTTGCCAGCCTTGAATAAAATGAAAATTTTATTAAATTTTTCAAGTTTTTTCAACACAAGATTAAAAGAACTTATCAAATGTATATATATATAATTTGTAAGAACAAACTACCTAGAAACGAACTTTCACATTGTAATTTGATTGAATATACAAAAATAGTATACCTATTATACATATATAGCGAAAATCGGTTATCAATTTTCAAGATACCACAAAAATTTATTGTAATAAGCAATATTACTTTGTTATTGGGATTCGGCAGGTATCTTGCTATTTAGTTGTTGTAACCAATCTGTCGCTATAACCGGTTTCTACTGTATTTATTTCCTCTGGGAAAAGTACAGAATGTATTTAGAATCAATGATGCAGAAGCGGCTAAAATTAATGTGCATATTTAGGGTACATATGTAGTATTTTATTATGAGAAATAAGTTAATTTGTTGGTTTTTCTAGATTCCTTTTTTATTTATATTAAGGTTGACAGACAGGCTAACAGTCCACTTGATCGTAGGTGACTACCATCGTCTATAACACAAGCAACTCCATAGGCGCTGCAAGTGCGCCGCCAACCATACAAGACTTCGGGATAAAGGAGGGATAGCCAGAGCCTATTACCCCATCCCTTCTTTACACACTCACCGAACAACAACAGCACATATGCTGTTTTCATATAAGGTGGTGGTTATTGCCATCAGACGGGCTGCTCAAAAGCAGTGTCCCCTGCCACTACTATATCCTACACTTAAAAATAGGTCATACTATGTACAGCACATTAATAGATTCTATACACAGAAAGACATACGATCAGTGATTTCAGGAGGAACCAGTCTGTTCAAATTATATGGATGTTCAAAATAGTCTGAGTATAGTTCTATACTATACCATAGCAGTTTATTAGTTAGGTATGTAAAAAGAGATGTGTACTCACCTCCAGTCCGACACATATCATTATCCTTATTGCTAGAGATGTCTGAGCAAATTCATCGGATTCCTTGAAAATTGGTACAGCATCCTTTGGTTTATTTAAACAAAGCCTACATAACCCTTTCACGCCTTCGATGTACTCATTGATTGGTTTTTTACGTGTATAAGATCGCATTTCCATAAAATATATTATATAATAAAATTATCTGTAAGTTCAATACAGAATTAAATTTCCATTTATATATATTTATGTTAATTTATTATGTTGGTTTGATCGGCGGAACCAGTTAAATTTTGTGTAATTTTTTTAAACTCGGCTATCTATCAGTTATTACTTTAATTATTATAATTATATGGTACACGACTACACGTATCATACATACCTAAGTATTTTTATTTATTTCGTAATGAAAATCTTAATAAAATAATAAATATGTAAACATTAAGTCACAGGTTAAATGAATATTGAATTTATTTAACTGACACTGACAGTAATGATATGACAGTTACAGTTAACTTATGGTTATCTTACAAACTAAAAGTTCCTTCGCTGTCCATAGAGGATGCATACAGGATACTATTTATTCTAATCTTCAAAATCTAACTAATATTATAAATGCAATAGTTTGTGACGACGGATGCATGGATGTTTGTTACTCTTAAAAGTTAAAAAAGGTTCAACGTATTTGAATGAAATTAATGGAAATTTGACACAACTGTATTAATTAATACATAGGATACTTTTTATTCTCAAAAAATATTAGGATCCAGAGATCGTTTAAAAATTTAATAAATTTGGCGCAGCCGTCGTCAAAGCGACATACGCATGTAAACATAGTATATTTTCATTGTTCAATGCGTACGAAAGACAGTGAGTTTACCTCAAACAATTTATTTCTGAATACATCTAAATGCACAGCAATATGAATTTAAAAAAGGAACTATTTCAAGCCTTGCCCTTTGTCTTATCAGGATAGGAAGTGTACTTGCATCCGTTTGACTCACTAGCTCAGCTCGAACGAGCAAATGAAACACGAGTGAATTACACTTAAACATTTTTATTGGAAAAAAATTGCATCCTAAGAAAAGGCAACGTGGTATTGTATAATTTTTAGACAATATTGACAAGATAAATAAGTTGAATACTGGTGTAATAAGTTCGGCGAACGGCCGCGCGACGGATGGCACAAACTCCCATCAAACGAAACTACGAAACTCCTTTCCGAATATCCAAATACGCCACCGCGTTGTCTATGGAATGCCTCTTCACTTATTCACTTAAAACTTTAACATTACACAATCCTACACATTACATACAATTTAATATTATTCAGTTTGGATGACATAAGTAGATATACCAATCATTTATATATACATAATAATATAGAAGATATCGTGTCGAGTCGGGATTGCGTTCCCCAATTTGGACAGGAGACTGTTGACTGTACACGTTATAAACGATTATAAAAAAATAAATAGGGGACGACGCTTCGTCCCACCCTCATCGCTACTCATCGCTACTCAAGACACTTTTTCAGACCATTTTTGAGCAAAACTACCCTTAAAAGTCAACACTTTCAAAAATACCCGCGTGCTCGCTCCGCTGTCTCCTATTCTATTAATTATTAAATAGTCCGACGCAAAAGTCCACCGAGGTGGCGCTAACATTTCTATAACATTGTGTATAACATGTATACTTTGTGGAGGGTATCGTTTGCTGTAGAATAAAATTGACAATTTATTAGTGACTGTTCTAATGTGGCAGGCAGGTAGGTGTAAAAGTTTAACTTGAAAACGCATCTTTTCATCCCACCAAAAACATGGCTGCTTTAAAAACTTTTGCGACAGTCTATATACCGTACTGAATTATATATATATAAATATATATAATATAATATATATATATATACGCCTATTAGTTACATTAATAATGATTAGCAACTAAAATAATATAATATAAAACCGTGCGCCTCGTTTATTCGTACAGTGACATTTACACTTCCATAACTATCGTACACCGGCTACATGTTCTCGAACTGGTCCACGCGACGCTTGGTGTTCCCTTTGCGGATCTCGCGCAGCGTCTTGTACTTGTCGCGGCCCTGGCGGACGTTCTCGCGGTGGATCTTGTCCATCGCCGTCTCCTTCGTGTCGTCGCGCGACTGCGCCAAGTCCTGCTTCAGCGCCTTCAGCTGACTGTGCAGACGCTCGTTGCGCTCCGCCAGCGTCCTGCGATCCGCCACCGGGTCCACCAGGTCGTCGGGTGCCCGGCCCAACTCTCCCGCGCCGGCTTCGCTTCCGTCCGAGCCCTCCCCTTCGTTGCCCTCGTCTCCTCCGGTCTCCTCCCTAGCCTCCGCCACGTGGTGGTGCAGGGGCGTGGTCGCTGCCGCCAAAGCCGCCGCGGCCTCGTCCTGCTTGCGCCTGGCCTCCTCCACCTCCTCCTGAAGGCGTCGCGTCTCCGTATCCTTCTCCTCGACTTCCTGCTGAATGCGCGACACCTCCTCCTGTTTCGTGCGAATCTCCTCCTCCAATTTCAAACGCTCCGCCGCCTCCATATTCTTAGTCTCCTCGAGCCGTTGCATCATCGCTTGCAACTCGTTCTGCCTCTGCTCCAACTCCTCCTTGGCCGCTTGCAACTGACGCAACTGCTCTTCGAGACGACGAATCATGTCCTGCGCTTCCATGAGGTTCGCTTGCGAGCGCTCCATCTCCTCTTGCATGTGACGCAGTCGATCCTCGTACTCTTGCTGCTTCTTCTCGGCTCTCTCCCTGGCCGCAATCTCCAGTTGGAGCTTCTCCCTCTGCGCCTGCTTGGCCAGCTTCTCCTCGCGCGCTTGCGCCTTCATCTGCTGCACGTCGATGGTGTCCGGCTTCCTGCGGCGCATGTACAGCTCGTGGTTGCCCATGCACAGCGCCAGGATGCGTTTGTTGACGCGCACTCGCGCCGCGAAGAAGACGAAGTCCGGCGCCTTCTTGTCGATCGGTTTGATGATGAACTTGCGGTCGTTGAAGGAGATGTTGCGGATCTCGGACCAGGGGAAGCCGATCTTGGGCGTCAGCTTGTCCTCCTTCTCGTAGATGTTGAGCCCGAGGGCGTCGACGCCGAGCCACAGCTCGGTGTTCTTCTTGTTTCTGATCTCGAAGTAGTTGACGCCGTACATCTCGAGGTCCTGAGCGATCTTCAGGTACTCCATCATGGCGTCCTCGCGAAGCATCCCGCGGTGTTCCTGCCACCAGTTGGTGATGCTCTGTTCCCACTCTTCGCGGGACATCTTGTGCTGGTCGGTGACGCGCTGCGGCAGCAGTCGGTCGTTGGCGAGGAAGCCGGGCAGATGGAGCGCCGGGTTGTGGTCGCCGTGTCTCGCCTGCACCGCGTACGACGCCAGCAGCACCGACGTCTCCGGCGGACAGTATATCTCGTCCGACAGGATCGCGTTCTTCACCTGCAACACGTTCACTCTTTTGCACTTTTCCACTTCGACACACCTTCGACCTTCGACTCAAGTATTGCTCAGAACACTTACCTGAAGGTAGAACAGTTTGAGTGTGATTTCCTGAATGAGCTCGTCAGCAACGTCCTCAGGATAGAATTTGGCACGAAACTTGAACTGTAGTGGATTTTCTTTCTTCACGTCTTGTTGCATCACCTGTAACGTAACGAAACAATACTAATCAAATAACTAATAAAATAGAGTTCATACATATTATGTTATACATCTTCGATTTTATATTAAGACACGAGGGCTACATAGAGCAATACTTGAATTAAAGACATCTCTATTAGTAGGTAATACATGTCCCCAAGTAAATCGGGGAATATCAGTAAGAGGAACAAAGAATTTTTAGTTTATTATAAACAGTATCTAGTTATTGAATTAAAAATATAACATTGTACGATAAAACTAACAAACTTTTACACAATAATCAGGCAAGTTCGATTCTTATACAATAAATCTTACCCATCTGGAGAAAGGTAGTGACCCTGACTTCGTTGTATGCCCACCAGAAATCCAAGGAAAGCGTTAAAAAGGCAATAATTAATTACAATTCAGATACAGGCAATAAGCAAAATGTCACGATTTTGTTTTTGGTAAAATATACTAAGTACATTCTTCAAGACATAAACGTAATGTACATTCTTTTGGTTTCATTTCCAAACGGCACTGCAATAAATTGCAATAAACTGCAATAAATTTCAATGTTGCCTCTGGACTGGGTGTGCACGGTTTCGCTTACCATCCGTTGTAAGCTATCCCTTAATAAAAGCTTTTTCTTGTGCTTACTTTGGAGGTTATTATTAAATATAACTTATTTAATAAAAAAAAAATTGATAACATTAATATTTCTAGGTCAATTTTCTTCTATGTTTAAAGCTAAAAATAAAATTGGTAGAGCAAACTTCACGATGAATAGAAAATATGTTTTTCTTTAGAGTTAATTGTTAAACATTACTTAATTTCGCCAGTAACAGGTTAAAACTAGACAAGACACACAACTACTAAGAATTAAACAGCACAATTATGAACGTTCGTTCTAATTAAATGATCAATTTAACAGAGCTCGTTAGCGATAACACGGTCGTACCAATTGACGTATTTTTTTTTTGTGTGTCTTTAGGTTAACTGCTCCTTATTCCTTAAGGCTGCTTTCAGAGGTCGACAAAGATTATAACCTAAAATTATTACTTGAAAAAAAAAAAAAACAATAAATATAATATTATTATATCTTCGCCATTCAGACGAACCTTGTAAAGTTACCATGGAATGTCTATGTCTGAGATCAAATGATAAGATAATGGCGATGACGTAAGTATTATTAAATAAGTATGAAAATATTCGTTGAAACGTGTCACTGTCACCTAATCGTTCGTGATGATACAGAAATGGCACTACAGATAATGGAAAAAGTATGAAATTAGCTAGCTTACATTTGCTTGACGATTTGTTAGAAAACTAAGCGAAGGTACCAAGAGATCTAAGCACAAACTGATTCTAGCCGGTCCACAGTTGGCGTGATCTACAACAAAAGCCTCCGTTGGCTCTGCTCTTACCAAATCATCTCGTCTATCATAATCGTCTTCATCGTCGTCTTCGTCCGGAGACATCAGCTGTCGTGATGCTTTTCTCACGGCCGTCGTGATGCTTTTTGATGTTTTCATCATCATTGTCTCCGGCTTACAAATGTTTACTTTATTAATATGAACCAAAAGTTTAGTTTAATCGTGTTGATTTGATGTGATTATTTTTTTTTTTTAATTAAACGCATATTTATTAACTACTTAGTAGTATATTTTTTACATTATTTTATTTATGATATATTTTTATTGATACGGACAAAAAGTCCAGTTTAATTATGTTGATTTTATGTGCAATAGAGAAAAATAAATAATTCATTGGAAGTAAATCAACGCAATTCTTTATGAAACGCAAATTCCTTAGTTATTTTTTCATTTTATTTGTGATATATTTTAACAGGAAGCGACCAAAGCCATGAGATTATTACGTCTATTTTATCTGTGATATTAGATAGAACGCCTTCGAATTATCAATTAAATTTATTGCCACGATGACAATAAAACGAATTAACGCACGTCGAGCAAAGTGCGTGTTCAGGAACCGGAGGTTGTATACAAGTGTGAAATGACGTAACAATAAAACGATCGCTTTCCACAAACATTTAATGACGTCAAATCTTGAGATGAATCAACATTTAACGACGCAGGTGTGTTTCTCTTTGTCACCAACGCTAAAGCTACGGCCACACTATAAAGGGCCTCGCTTAGAGCTAAGATACTCACTTAGTAACTGTGATCCTAGCTTCTAGCTCAGCTCTAAGCTTGGCACGTACAGTGTAGTCTTAGCCTAAGGAAGACAAGTGGAGCGCTAAAATGCCGCCAAATGGAGAGGCGGGCTTGTATGGTGTAGAGCGGTGTGTGACACTAATTAGCGAAGTCTTAGACGCCCCACGGCTGGGATTGAGCAACGCAGTCAGCATTCGGTCGTGGGAGCGGCGAAAGTGCGGTCGACGACCCCGAGGCGACCGCGATCGCTGCACGATCAGCTGTTCTTATGTGCGCGTGCATGTCCATGATAACGTTTGCATTTATTCGCATCGATCAATTCATTTCATACGCCCACTATCAATTGCACACAAGTGCATGTAACAATCTGCACATGACTATACACAGAGGGCGTTGCATGTGACACATTTGTGGAAATATTTCAAAAAGACTTTTGTGTCTCTTGTCGTGAAGGTAAAGCTGGGAATGACTAAGATGGACTTTGCTAGGAGCAGACTCCAAGAAAGAGCTGAAAGTAGGCCTTCACTCAAAAGTGGTACATTCATAGTATGGAACAAACTATTGTTAGATAAGTAATTTGGCGATGCTCGTTACAACTGTTGTTCATAACAGCGCTGTTATATCACCGTAGGTCGTCGGTGAAACCATCAATTCGTACACGCAAGAACAGATCGCCTTCACGTGTGATAGAGAAGGAGTCGTATGGATGTCTCTGTTGTAACCCAGTTTGCGGACGACGCCAAGGCACCTTGCTTGCTCGGTCGACCCTTCTCTTAACAGCACCAAACATATTTACGATTTATTAAGTGAATTAATGACGAACGGCGTTGGAACTTCCAAACTGCATTGAGGAAATCTTTAAAGGTTTTTTTTTCCTCCAATGCTCTGTTGAAACATCTACGTGGTTATGGTGCTATGCGTAGATTTAACATAGATATTTCATTTATCTATAAAAATTTTAACAAGTATTTTGTAGATCGTTAAACATAATCAATTAAACTAATCTACCAGCAGCGATTCAAAAAGTAAATCTATAATTCAATAAATTTAATAATAAATACTCGTATATCTACTTACTTACATTGCATATGAATCACATTTTTGTCAACAATATACATAGTTTGTTACAC
This sequence comes from Synanthedon myopaeformis, assembly GCA_944738685.1. Classification (NCBI taxonomy): domain Eukaryota; kingdom Metazoa; phylum Arthropoda; class Insecta; order Lepidoptera; family Sesiidae; genus Synanthedon; species Synanthedon myopaeformis. The sequence goes on along the minus strand of OX122921.1, from coordinate 10,861,825 downwards.
TATATATAGTAGGTCTTAGTAAATTATTTTCTTAAGATAAATGATTTCGTTGTAGTCATAGATAGTTGCTTAGCATCGTTTGGTAACTGAGCTTTATAAGAGGAAAGATCTCTCGATATCAGACGAAGATGTATATGACCTAAAAAACTAAAAATCTTCAGTCCAGTAAGATGGTAAGACTAGCTTGAAAGACCACACAGAAAGAGGTTTGTGGCCATCATAATAATTAGCATGATACATAGGTTAAAGTAAAGGTCAATCTCAGGTTTGTTCTAAAGCCTAAAATAAGATTACCGAATGTGACATTCATGTGTGGTCTTTGAAGATGTCTGCGGATATGACAAGTCGTGACGAATAGGTGTTAAATGGTCCGAGCGTCGGTTGAGACGCATTTGCAGGTGTGATAATTAAGCCTTACCTAGTTACAGTTTGGTTATGTTATGTTAACGATTATCTCTTCTAAATAATCTTTTAATGTGTGGTTAGTTATTCTTTACCATTTACAATTTTTAAGATTTAGAATTTTTAGAACAAATTTTAAAAAAATTAGATGATTTTCCTAAAAGTTGTTTAGGAATAGGACTAGTCTTCAAATCCTTTAGCATTTGTTGAAATTTATAACTGTTTTTTGGTCTATTACACCCAAAACATTTTGAACATTTGGGTTCAGCACGGAGTGTAATTCGTTTGTTATTTCCTAGTGTCGATCGTAAGTAGATACCGTGCGACATACCTTCAGGTGAAGAATATCCACCAGAAACATAATCGCGTATAGTGGAGGTATTATTGTGATAATAACCACCGAGGCCAATAAACAACGCATTCGGCAAGTGTGCTGAATGAAGCCCTATGAGGAGATTATCACTCATTCTCACACATTCGCCCATACCATACAGCACACACCGAAACCTACACACAAGTACAATAAAATCTTCTGGTACAGGTGTTTTACACTATAGAAGAATTCAATTCGACTGTATTTCGTTTTTGTTATACCGATTTGATTGATTTTAATGTTCGTGAAAATGTTGGCAAACCTTGTTAGACCGTGAGCGATAATAGTAATTTGTTGTAAATTCCAACGGTGATAAGAGGCATATCATTTTCCTCAAAATGAGGACGACAAGGTCGTCTCCAGGCGCGGCCGCCGATGACATACTTTCACCTGTCTACGTATCATACGTACCGTTTGAACGTGTTCGTGGCCGAGCATAATATCATTTCCATCACAAATGTGAGGGACTAAAATAATTGTGTTTTGCCGCTAAATGGAAAGATGAAGGATTTTATAGTCTCTATAGAGAATCCTCTAACATCGATTTACTAAGCAGCTATAAAGCCGAAGCCTTTTTTTAAAGCATGCCATGGTTGCTAGATCGCGCCACGGCTGGGAATACTATTCCAGCATTTCCATGTGCGATAACAAACGCAGCCTCTGAAGAAATTATAGCGAAATTTAGGAATCGACAAGGGACGAATATTTTTACAGAATTTATGGCGAAAAGTTGTCTGTTCCCAAGAAATTTTATCAAATAAATACTAATAATAACCAGGCGAACCAAACTAATAATCCCGAATAATAATATACAATTAATACAGTAGCATACTGCAAACGCATATACGAATCCATTTTTAGGATCTTAGCGTCATTAGATCAGACAGACAAACATGCTAACAGTCCATTATTAGTAACACTAGGAATAATGCAAGAGCTTTGCAGACCCTCATAGAGTATGGAGTTAAGGGGGACTACTTTTTATATGGTTCAGTATCAATGTGTGCGTGCACAAATTGCGCCTAAAATATACGGAGACTTGAATCGAAGAGTTGATGGTCTAAAATGAATACACCTAACTAACACCTGTACAAGAAAGGATTAAAACAAGTTTGGTCAAGGACAGTGTGTTTGTGATCAGAGGTCGCGGATGGTCACACCTGGTGGTGATGATGGCATTCGGCCGCGTGGGAATGGGGTCAGCCAGCCGGAGCGTCTCGCTTCGGCGACCCGCTACGCGCATGTACTGGCTGACTGTGGCTGTTTGCTTACCCACTGCACCAACTATATTCTCAGACATAAATAAACATTGCAAAAATATGCAAATAAAAAAACCGTTGTTACTTTTAACAAAAACAAATGTCTTTTTTACTATTCCAAAATGATCATTAAAACCTTTTTCAGCTTGAGGTTTTTTATCTTAAGCACGGAATAACATCCCGAGGACCAAATTATCAATATAAATAGTTTTGTTTCAAGTAACCTAAAACTTATTGATGTAAATAGGTAAAGACAAAACGGTTCAACTCTTTTTTTCTCTTCTGTTTGGCAAAAGATTTTCTTCTTGTAACTTTTTTTTTCAACAATTTTTAGATATACTACTAGAAACGTAAGTAATTAAATTAACGCAATGAAGGGTCCTTTTTCTTGAATCGACTTATGAGTCCTGTAAATGCTGTTGACCTGTTCTATTAATTAACTAATAATAATTAACCCCCATTATTAATTCAATTATTTATATTTACTAAATATGACATTATTTTTGTTATATAAGCCTTTGTGTAATTTTCTTTATTTTATCATTTTTCTTTTTCTTTTGGAGGGGTACCGTTTGATTTTATTTTGGACTTTTGTTGTGCCTCCTGTAAAAATTACGGCTGAATTTGCCATCTGTATCATTTGCTTTCAGCCAATAATTTTGTTTGATTACTGCTTCGTTGGAGGCCATGTAGAAATAAATAAATAAAAAAAATTTACAATACTTACAAGTATACTTATTGAATTTAAATTAACTATTGAGACTGAATTTTGTTTCTATGCAAAATATAAATTTCTATAAGAATTATTTCTCACTTTTATTATTTAACATAAAGATCCCTTATGTTCTATGTACCAAGTTAATTTATTAAGATATTTTTCTAAATTAATTTATCTTTGAAATCTATTTTACTTTTTGAAGTTTATATTTAGTTCTTTCTAGAAACACCAGTTTTTATCTGCAGAGATAGCAGAGGCGCCATTTACCTTAGAAAATATTTTATCAGTGACGGATTGACGAAATTTTTTATTTAAACGAGAAGTTGACTAATTATACAATTTCATCATGACTATGTGTAAATTCATAATCGATCATTAATGTCAACTTTTATACTAAATTAAATGAGTCATTACTCGTTCTTATCTACTACCTATGTAAAAAATGTCGTCCGAATCGCTTCTGTAAATCAAGTGATAGGTTATTCTAATTTTTTGGATCCAATGGCGAGGGAAAACCGGTCGTCTTTCGACCAATAATTTTGGTAAAAATATTGGAAATATTAATCCATTATTTTGTAAAAATACAGAGCCGTCCATTATCTTTATTTATATAATAAAAAATTTAAACTTTTTTACATAATCTGCATTGTAAATTGTTTTAGAACTCGTTTTTGCGGAAAATCCAGCTAACTTTATTTTAGCTTAACACCCATATAGATGAGCCTACATTAGTTATTTGTAATATCCTACTAATCCTAATAATAATAATTAAAACATTTCTTTCTTCTTGTTATTTTTTTAATACAAAATCTACCGAACCGATTTTCATTAAACTAAATGTCATCAAACAAAAATTGGGATTGTACAGATTACGACCAATTTTTCTCGTGATTGTCTCAAAAACTTTCGCGATGGTTTGAGCACCCCAGCCAAATTATCACCAAAATAACATCTTGAAGCAGTCCTTCTGTGTGAGAAGGTACGAGGTCTACACAGCCGGTTACGTCAGCGACCCATAAATATACAGGAGCTGCATTTGTATATTATCACACCAACAAAATATATTATCACAAGTGCTAGCTAGAGTGTTTATCGCAATACTTTAAGCAATACTTAGGTATGTTCTAACGAAGCACGCAATCTCATTTCTCAAATGTCGATGGAATGTTATACTTTTTTATTATTGATAATTATAATTATATCGGCGACGCTGGCTGCCGTAGGGTTGCGTCACTGCGCGATTCAGGTATCGAAGGTATTATTGTAATCTGCGTCTATCTGCACCGGTAGACATCGTGGACGGTTACGAATCGAATTTGAAATTCAAAACGCATGGAATGTCACTAGCCTTCGAACGCTGACTCAAAGGTTGTTTGTTTGCAGCTAGATTACTTTCATAAACCCTATCATATATCAAATTATACCAAATTATATCGAAAATGACCAAAATCGTCCTTACGGCAACGTTCATCTATTTTTTGATAATGCTGTGGGATAACCACAAGTAGTATCCCACAGCATTATCCTGTAAAAAAACTCTGTTTATTCCCATCAGTTTTGTTTCATTTGTCACACGTATTTAAAACTAGGAGAACGCTCGAACCCAATTTAAAATGTATTGAATGTAAACAAGAGGGCATTTTTTTAAACGAGTGATGTCATCGAGATGTGGGCTCAATTCGACATGAGCAAATTCGCAAACCGAACAGTTTCGCATTGCGACCGCCGCAGGAAAAAAAAAACATTAAATCTTCTACAACTCAATAAATATTATAGAATGATTCAGTCATTGCATCATTAGTTTGTGCCGAGGCAATGATAAAATTGCAATTTACTGCTTCATTATTTATACAGGTTTGTTAAAACTCTCTAACATACCTGAGAGTTATTTGTTTGATAAAATTCAAACGACTTGTGGTGGCATGGTCAAGTAGGTAATACAGTGTTCCGCAGTCAAAAATTGACATACCGTCTGACGGCAGTAACCACCAGTAAGTATACTTTAACTGTCAAAGCAGGCACGTATGCTGTTGCGAGCAAGTTATGCAATAGCCAATTCCTCTATCTGCACATTGATTTTCCTTATCCAATCCTACCCATATCAATTAAACTCACAAAAACCTCGTATTGCTGGTTTTTAAAGACCCCAACCACATGTATGGTCACAGCCTGCGTGCCGAGATTTTACATTAAAAAAAAAGGGAAGGAACAATGAATAACTCCCACGATTTTCTTATGTGTGCCACTTAGGCTTTTATCCTCTGTCCTGAGGAGTCAATAAATTATAATTTCCTTTCCCCGCTTTCGCTAGGATTTAGAGGTGACTGTAGCCATCCACCATCAAGTGAAAAAACAGATTGATTAAAGTACCTCTATTAGGTAATTACTATTTTCACGAAATGTTTACTGTAACGGATTATGACAATCGACAATAGATGGCGTAAAACAAGCCATTTAGTAATTTTTACGTTAATAAAGACAGTCCAAGCAGCGATAGCCTTAATATTATAATTCTTGAAATATATTTTCAATATATTTCAAGAATTATAATATTAAATGAATTTTTTTTGAATGCACAAATCTTTGACAAAGACCAGATTAGGCGCACTCTCCATGAAGTGATTTGGTCTAATTTGAAAATTTTGATTCCCTTTATTTTTACTTCTATAGGCATTATCGAATAAACAGCTTTTTGCAATACGTATTATCTATTTTATTTTTGAATTTGTATTTGTATACAATATTTCGAAATAAATAAATAGCTGTAATCTTTAGAGCAAGCATAGAGTAAAGAGTCGTTACGAATGCTATAAATAATAGATACTCGTTTAGTGGCAATACTAGTGTTTAGTAGCATAACAATGCTCATCGATAAATACAATTCCCTCTATACTCTAACATAATAATGTAACAAGTATCATTATTCGACCATGACATTTATAAACATTGAGATAAGGTTTTTTTAACACACCTTAGATTGGTGTTCAAACCAAAGTATGAATGACTTTCGCAAATAATCTCCGCCTATAGCTGCCATAGACTTTATTTATAAATCACGAAGTACCAAGTATACAGAGTAATTTACGAATGATACTATGTGTACTTGAAATTTGTTGTAATAATGAAAAAAAAATATTCAAAAAAAAATTTTTTTTTTACAGGTGGCAGGAGGCTGTTAAATACTTGCAGGTACATTTAGTCGTAGTTCGACGGTGACCCATCCTAATATTATAAATATAAAAGTGAGTTTGTTCGTTTGTTACGCTTTCACGCCTTAACTACTCAACCGATAATAAAAAGTACTGTTTCCCGAGGAGGAGTTTAAGAAGAAGAATCTTCTGGATTGTCTTCTACAAGATGAGTGATTGATGCCGCAGTAAAGTTTCTCTTGTACAAACAACCCCAGTCTGGACCTATTCGATTGTCAACTAATTAGCCGATTTCGAGCCTTACCACGAGCAATATACGACCTAAAACGTGTTAATAGCAAATGTAAATAAACCATAGGTTTTCCAACACACGTTGGAGAAATCACCAACACGGTTAGCGCCGTCGTCGGGCGACCAACTTTCCCGTCGTAACTATCACTCGACCAGTTAAAACATTCAACTATTTTTACAACACTATGAAATAATAACGAACTTAGTGTAGGTAAGATCACACCAAATTACCATCACACAATTGATGCAATGAATGTCAAGACGACTGTGAAACTATTCTTGTTTCGGTTAATTAGTAAGAAGGTCCATTCCGCACTAATAGTAAATTGTTTTCATAGGCAACGGTAGCCACCTACCATCCAGAGGATTATCAACCTGTCTGACTTACATTAACCTAAAAACACATGCATAACATTTTTCTTTCTACTCATCCTAATAAAGCCCTATTTCTTCCGAATCTCTCAGTAAACTGAGAAAACTCTTAATAACCTATAGATAAATATTAGTATAAAAATAAAATAAAAAAAATTAACAAAAACCGACTTCGACTTAAATGTACAAACTTAAACCAAAAAGTCGAAAAAATATTTCAAATCAAAGAGCATTCATTAAAGGACAATCAACGGAATCATTGATATACCTACTATACTAGCTGTTGCACGCGACTTCGTCTGCGTAATTTTGTAAAATATAGCCCATGTTACTCGCTGATAATGTAGCTTTCTATAAGTGAAAGAATTTTTTCAAATCCGTCCAATAATTGTTTTTGAATTTATTGATTACAAAAAACATACAAATCTTTTCTCTCTAAAATATTAGTATAAGATTGACATTTTATAATTTCATAGTTAATTTTGGTTCCAAGAAGGACAGTTTAATTCTGCGGCTTCTGTATGTTAACAAACCAAATCGATTTCGCATTTTTAATATTATATTAGTTGGGGATTAGTTATATAGTAAATGGAATTTCCTATGCAACAGTTTTTTTTTTCTCTCATAAAGGTCAATCAACCGAAAATTCTAGAACAATCAGTTGCATAATTTATATTTTTATTAAATGACTCAACGCACAGTGGCACTGACACGTGGTGGGTAGAAGGGGTTATCAGCAACGTCAGAGTTAGTCACGCGGACATTTTGTGAATCAACGGACTGAATATTCATTTTTTTTTTTAAATCTAATAAGTGTATAATTTTTTATTAATTTGTCGCTACATGTATTGGTCATTTTGGGAATCGGTCATTACAATTTGGTCTATTTCAGTCACTTTCACAGTGTATGGTATTGAATGTACTTAATAGTTTTATTTTAATGACGACAAAAAATGGGTTTCTACTCAGAATCGTCGTCACCTTGTCAACTATTTCTAAAACCCTAGTAAAAATAAACTAAAGATTTCATTGAAACCTGTTTAATAAATTTAAAAAAAAAATATGAAATTAATTTACAATTTAAAACTTATGAAATGTCTACTTAATTATTATTTAAAGTTAGCTAGTAAATATATTTTTTTTTTACTTACTTATTTTAATTTTTTTTAATACCTACATGTATTGTTCTAAAAACATTCCTAAAAGGAAAACGTGTAAAAATATACGCTATTGCCTCATAATGATAGTGGTTGGATTGGATAGTGGTGTCGAAGGTCGCAGTCAGGTACACAATACATTTGTATTCAGATGCCTTATGTAATCATTACGCGTCGATGATGACAATACTTTACTAAATTTTACTAGCTTTTGCTCGCGGCTTCGCGTGGAATTACTGCGGCACTACTGGTCCGAGGTATAGCCTACAAATGAGGGTGACCTATCATTGATTGACTTTATCAAATTTAAGATCAAATCAAATTTAGAATAAGTATCGATTGTCTCAACGATATTAGTTCTGCTTGCTGGTGTGCATTGAATATTATATATGTGTCATTCTGTGTATTCTTTTATATTTAAAAAAAACATAGTATATTAAAATTTATCAATAGATAGGTATGTATTTACAACATAATATGCTTAGTTTGGTGTTAGATGGCGCTGTAAGACATACATGTACCAAAAATAGTTTCAGATTATAAACATATTTATATTATATTAGGTATAGGTAACATCTGGTGGCTAAAAAGTTCACTTTAGTTCAGAGCAATGTGTGTGACGGTGACATCATACTTAAAGAACAATCTCAATAGAATACGTTACAACAGTTTGAAGGATTTGAATTTGTCCGTTGACTTGAAGTTATTAACGGTCTCCGCGATACAGTGAGGCGGCTGCTACGAGTATGCGATGATGGTAGACCGCTTCCGATCGTGAGTCACGTTTGACATTAGCTTATCACAATAAAATAATAATAGACCTTAAACAAGTGATATTAACGTGTATTTTTCTATAAATCATTCAATACATTGGATTTATTTTCTGAGAATAAACACATTATATCAATATGTTATAAAAGTAGGTACGTACTTTTATGGAAGAAGTTATTTCCGTTTATGTAGCCTCTATATTAATTAATGTTCTATTTTGTTAATTGTATTACAGATTACAGATAGATAGGTTAGATACACTAAGCTCAGCTTGTATCGTAGGGGTTCAATTAGTAATTGACAAGTACAAAAGCCCAAACAAGTCAGCATTAGGTACTTTTGTATGACCTCGTGTAATCTATCTAATATACATAGATGCAGCGAATGAAATAATAAAATAATTTGTTTCCTTTAACACCCACAAGAATTCGCTGCTTGTATGTGAGTCATGAGTCAGCGTTACGTGATCAAGTTGCTTTCCATTCAAATGAGCGAGTGAGCAACGCCATCTTAGCATCGGCATCTATATAAATTACTAAGTAGGTACTTAACTTATATATATGCGAAACGAGACATGACATGAGGTATTTAAGGAAACTATATTTACAGGAAAACATTTTCAGTTTATATACTCGTAGTATACGATCTCAGATACAGTTTTGAGAGATTATATAAAGTTACGCGGACGAAGTCGCGTGCAATACTCAATAATATATATTAGCAAGATGTGCCGCACTGCACGTTTATAATCTAAAAGACAAAGTTAATATTTTTGAGTTGGTAAATATACGATTGTATTGAAAGATTCTGAAAGTGATGTATGTGTTCTGGATTCTGGCAGGAGACCTTGAGAGAAGTTTATCGATCGAATGGTATCAGCAAAACAGTCAAAATAGCCGTACAAGGAGCGGACAAGTAGAGGCTTAGCGAAATTCGTCGTCAATTCGTGCGGTCAGGAAACTGAGACAGTCACACGAGCCCGACCGTAAGTAGTTGGTTTACTAAACAGTGTAATTGAATGAACCTGTTATGATTTACAACACAGCGGCACGTGGAAATGGCTGTCAACGCGGCACGCGACCGTGTTACTCAAAACAATTATGATAATATACTATTTTATATGTATAGATATTGTAGTAAAAAACGACGACACGACAGACTAACAAAGACAAGTCATATCGCTGAGCTAATTCAATATAGGACAACTTGGGGCTCACTGAAACGTATATATATATACTCGTATATGCTGAATTAACGCTAGTAAATCACAGTAAACATGGCATAAATAGGGATAATCTAGTTTTTAACCGCGACTTTGACCGCGTATTTTTATATATAATGCTGTAAATTTTAATGAGTATAATATTTTTTGTAAATTAGCCTTATTCGTGGCAATTAGGCCTTTTCATTTTTATATACCTAATTAAAAACAACAAAAAAATACTACTTCAAAATATATTTTTTTACCTATCAAGAACAATTGCTTCAATAAAACGTGAAACGTGTGAATGACACATTTTTTCACCGATTGTTGGCATTTCGATAAGTACAGACTTATTAGGTAGGTATATATCGTCAACGTGCATTTCCACATGAGCGATAAAACATTCAAACTAGTCTTCGACAATCTTATCACTTATTTGATATTTAAAAGCGATAAGTTTAAAACGGGTTAAGTTTTGGGTGCTTATATACAAAACAGCAAACATTGACCGACAATACATTAAAACTCAAAGTATTCATCGTTATAATAAGCCGACAGGTGCCCACTGTCGGACTTCCACTTAGTGGGAGGTTCACATCTGGCGTGTGCTCGTAAAGCCGCGTTTACGCATGATTCTTGTACAACAGAGGCGCACGAACTCAGAGACCCTCAGGAAGAGTAATTTTTTTCTTGACAAAAGGCAGTACCCCTGGCAACGTGTATGCAAAATTTCCACGTTGATCGGTTGAATATAATTATTTATTAAAAATTTCACATATTAATCTTTGGGAACGGCAACACATTGCATATACTGACAGATTGTTGTTCGTTGCATCCGAACTGTTAACAGTTTCTAAGGTAATGGTATAATTTTATTTAGATTATAGAGTATAAAATTTTTAAATTATAAACAGAGAATGAAACAAATTCCATGGTTAACTTTCAATCCAACCGCTAATCAACCATGGGACCCGTGTAAAATTAGTTGCCCGAACTCTTAAACCCGGTTACCGAATAAGAAAGTAAACAAACAACATATAATATGCAACCTTCATAAATATTCATGACGACAAAATTCAAAGCAGACGTCCTCGCCGCTAAAGTAGAGAGAGGGTTGCATTACGCTCAATGTGAAGTTGATATTCGACAAGTGTCCCACGAGTTGGCATTGCCGCTGCAGGTCAATGTCGAAGGAAACAGTTTTCGCATAATTGTTCATCAGCCGAGACGAGACGACGGAAACCGGTATGTATTTGAATTTAACGAGGATTTCACTTTTTTGTGGAAGTCGTCGTCATCTTAACTTTAACTCATTGAAAATTTTTACTTTTATTTAGATTAATTACGTCGGCTGTGTGCGGCTTTTGAATTCCCCTGTCGTCATCTTGATGAATTATTTTATTATCAGTCTTGGTTTCGATCGTACAAAGCATGGTCGCGTGTAAAATTTAATTAAAAAGAAAAGTGGACACTAGTAGCGATTTCGTTTCCCATAAATCACTAGCTCGGGAGCCAACAAATTGGCGCAAAAAGCAAATAAACTTGAACTTGCTCTGCGCGGGCGCATCGTTTTTGCTAAAAATAAACCTTACATCGCGTTTCATCCGCGCACTACTCGCGAGAAATAAACATATTAACAACTTATTTATACAAATCTCAATCACTAACGTGTTCATAATAATAGTTGGTAAACACATAAACTAACATATGCATAACATATGCATAAGTATACTAACCTTTTTGTATAGCTTGATCCAGGTGAGATCTCCTTTGGAGTCGGTGTACTGGAGGCCAAAGAACCAGACCTCCCTGAGGCCAATGGTCTTGACAACCTGGTCGAACAGCTGCTTGCCGGTCGTCGTCTGCTGGATCGCGAACTCCAGTTCCGCGTCCATGGTCGTCACGCGGACGTTCATCTACAATCAATTGACAACATTATTAATTGGTTACAACAATAATATAATCGTCTGACTGTTTTGCAAGCTTTATTAAACTGTAGACTTGCAGAACAGACTGAGGGCGAAATTAAAGACTAATTTGTGAACTTGTGAATTTGGCTACTAACTTGTGCAGCTAAAGTTATAACTAAATCCATGGAATTAATATATATAGCTATACAAAGTACATAATATACATTAATTACAAAATAAATGATATTCGTTCATGCTGATCTCCGAAACTGCCGAACCGATTTTAACGAAATTTTTGGTTGGTTCAGACTTGAAAGATAATGATATACTTAATTTATAAACATACCTATGCAAAGTCGTGAGCAAAAACTAATGTCTCTAAAATAAATTAAATTTCTAACTACTAAACATAACTATTAAAACTATTGGCCATTATATTGTAGCTAATAACTGCTATTTACATTTTATGAGTGCTATAAGTTGTAATATAAAATCACATGAACCTTGCTTCCTATGACCCCAAAGGGACCTCGAGTCAAATATGGCAAAGAAAAGTACGTAAAAGGACACACGCATTCAATTGTAGACATCTGCACATTTCAATGAAGGCAAAACGTGGAAGGTCGATCGGTGACATTGTCATTCTAAATAAACTTAAAAAGCTTCTCTTGTTATGATGCAAAAATAGATCTTCTCATAAATACACTAAAACATCAAAAGTGAATTATAAACGAAAAAAAAAAAGACACGTGAAGTGTAAATAAGTCGCGCGCAACCTCTTGTTTTGGAACCAAACATATACGATGCTATTGGACAGACGCCAAGCGGATGTGATCTTCCGGAGGGTGATTATGTCATTAGAGTTTACTATTATATTATTAAATACGAAGTTTTTTATCTTTCTTCCTAATCGAAACCAAATGGCAATAACTAGTAGTATGTATAAAATCAATTTCAAATGTGTTGTATTGTACGTAGACCAATTAGACAAGATAACTAAGGAAAACACAGAATTGTTTTTGATAAATATAATATTTCCTCTTCAATTCTATGTCGATTTTTTGTTTTTCTATCTAGTATAACGTGAATGACGTCTACTTGTATGTTGTTTATTTTTTGTTTAGTTTAAAAAATGGCGTTTTGTATGCGTTCATACTAAGGTCGAGTTAAGGTACCTACTCACCAAAAATCAAGTGGACTTAAATCATAGGACATTTATTAATGAAGGATATGAAGGCCCTAAAGGCCCTTCGTAAAAAGTTTGCGAATTTACGAGTAAGGATACCAATTTATATGTACTTTCATTAGCAACTAATAACAATAATTCAGAGGCCATTGTTAAATCTACAATAATAAAGACGCGAATTACACTATTCAGATAATACACAGTTATTACAGAGATGTAATCGTATGTAGGATCATCTAACAATGACTGTAACGTTGCCGGTGTACGTTGAATCGTGTTCATTCATATTCTTTCAAGGTCAACGCAATCCCAATTCATTCTTATTGTGGCCCACATCAACAGTTAAATATTAATCCTCATAATGTTCATATTGTCAATCCGGTGAAATATTAACTATTATCTTGAGTTTTTTTTTTTCTACTTTACTTGATAGTCAAATTTTAGTGATTTTTTTCCAAAACCCTGTTATAATAGACCGAACGATTAATTATTATTTTATTGAAACCTATTTGATTACTGTTTAACTGTTTAAAATAAAATACACTACAAGAATCGTAGATTTGTGAATCGATAGCAAAAACAATAGCAACGCACATATTTATTCTCAATATTATCCTTATTGTTCAGTAACGTATGAAAAATAATCATAAGAAGAAACTGTATTTCAGAGTACCCATTTATTTCTTGATAACAATATGTACTAACGCAAGCCTTATCTCTAAATGTATGCAAACGCCCAGGTGTAGTTACCTACTTTGTTTGCATAAAAATCTATATGTTCCTTTACAACTACATTTTGAAAATAGAAAATGAATAAATTAATACTTCACTTTTATTTCTTATAATAATAATAATAATGTGATCTGTCTAAAATTGGTTTCTACTTTAGCCTAAAAAGTGACAGACAGACAGCGTTATTGACATTGACATCCTATCAAACTATTACTGTTGTGAATCTTTACCTGTTTTTTTGATGACTAACGGAAAAAACATACAAAAATTTGTTTGGAGACTGAAGGTTAAATTAAAGGTAGGTTACACGACAACAGGTTTACACCATACATAATTAAATGTTGATTTCAATACACGAGCAAGATGTCAAGGGTACACGACATACGGGCAAGGTTTAGTAATTAAATTTAACATTACACACAGTTAAAATTTATGCATAAATACTCCAAGTTGAGAGTAGACATCATTGGGGAAAAGTATCTTGAACAAATTGCCATAAAATAAATACTAGAAAATGAAAATACAAGGAGCCATAAAATTGGCCGAGTGGTTGGTGCTTGCCTAGTAGCAGTAAACTCTTGGGTCTGAGGGTTTCGCCCTTGTCCGATGTATGGTCAACCTTAACACAAGTCTACTAGTAAAAGTGACTCCTCTGGGGGCTATACAATTGTTGCGTTTAGTCTTAGCGATTATTTTTTTCAAGAATCTATTATGTTTCTTACTTCAGGTTCAGAACAGAATCAAACTATTAGTTTGTATGGCAGATAATTATTGAGTATTGTATATTGAAATTGACTGGGGATAAAAATGTGTAATCTTCAGAAGATTTTGTAATTTTAACGCCATCTTAAAATTGATCTATAGTAGAATTTCAGTAAATTTTCCCGATACTGCTCCACTTTGGATTTATTTATAACTCGTGGAATATGCCTCGTGATCGTGAATGGTGTTTGCTAACTGCATCATACCAAATTAACTAACTGCAAACAGCGACCAGAATATAAATATATTCACAACGATGATATCATGGCACACAATACCTAACCATTGCTAATACGGAGATATCTCGTAAGGAAATATGGCATCCATGTGTGCTTAACCTATTTATAGGTACACTTTAAAGTTACAACGTTGGAAAAACATTAATTTGCAAGATTATTAGGGTTAGGTGGAGTTTTTTGACAAAGAACACTACACAACTTGTATGTTTAATACAAGTAAGCCACCTTGCGAATGACAAGCTTTGTAGGAAGTGACAAATGGAGTGCAAGATGTGCAAGGTGAACAGAATAATTAAAAGAGAATAAACGATAATAATTACTATAATTTCTCAGAGACAATGCAAATTAGTATGGCTAATACAGAACCGACGTCGACCGACGTAAGAGCAAGCATTAGTACATACTGAAGGATTCTTACTAATATTATACCTACAGCTGTATAGATCTTTTTTACATTCTTAAACATACAACCGCTGAACGTATTTTGAAGGAATTTTATAGTACCTAACATAGTTTAAAATGAAAATGACACATAGGCTTTAAAGATAAGCAGAATAAATCGCGGGCAAAAGCTAGTATAATTATTATAAACGTAAAACTTTATGAGGATGGATGTATTGATATTATTACAGTTTCGTGCAAAAACTACAAAACGGACTTCATATATATGCGGACTACGTTGCGAACAAAAGCTATTATCAAATATTTAATACTGTCATACATAATACTAGAATTGATAGTTACAAACCTGCTGTATTAATATTGATCGATACTAGTTTTTAGACAATACTAATTCAAGCATATTACAAAAAAGACAACCAATTAGATGCAGAAATCTACGATCATTGGTATCGACTAGTTCTAGAAACTCAAAGAAATTATTCATTTAGATCTAAAAGCTGCTCTGACAACGCGTTTGCGGTGTATAGAGGGTGCATTAATGTGGGGTAAGTGGCAGGTGCACGACAGGTGGAGGTCGACACGTGTTTGAAATGACTGCATTTACAAGAATGATGTGAGCAAACAGTTTTAACCCAATAGGTATACGATTCACATCTCGTGTCACAGAAGAAAGGTTCGTTGCCGATGTAGTGACAGATATGACGTCCGAAAGTTAGAAAGAAACTGGTGTAGAAATCGTAATAGTGTGTAAGTGAAACGAGGTGAAACGGTACTAAATGGGCATGGAGCATATCGACCGTCAAATTAATTTCAAGTACAGTTTAGAATGAGTGACGTGTGAAGCTGTGACATTCACATTAATTTATGAAAGGACTAAAGAACGGTGAGAGAAATTGTGATTACAATTCAATTATTCATTCAAACTATGAATAAAAGCGTGATAGCAGATGAAGTTGATTGAAAGTAACTTAGTTACTATGGTTAGAAATTAGGGAAGAAATTCACTAAGTAACTGAAGTCATTGTACACTGTTTTTATATAATTTGTGGTTTTGGCTTTAGGTGTAAAGACTAAAAACTTCAACATTGGTATTAAACAATCAGTTTTACATTTAAGGATAATGAATATTAATTTATTTTTCCTTTGTTTCTTATATTAGTCACGCATCAAAAATATTCTGAAGAATTGATGTCATATTTCATCAATTTACAAAGTAAAGAACAATAGGTCCAATAATATAATAAAGAATGAAAAGAATGAATGTTCTTTAGCTTTTAATATATATTTGCATACGTTGATGCAGAAAGGTAAATTTAATACATATAATAGAAAATTCTTAAATATTATATAACGAAATCGTCGAGTCAATAGCGGAACTGGTGCTGTTGAAAATACTATGCTCGGTGCATAAACTTAAAAAAGTATTTATGGTTTGGTCATATTGGCAGTGGGGAACAATGAGTAATTAGCACTTTTTGCTTAGACAAACAAGCTTTCAGAGAGATACGGAAAAACCTTGAAGATTCACGAGTACACGACTGAACTTCGTCACTGGGGCCACTCATTCAAAACATTAAATTTGTTGGATTAGATAGGTTTAAAAGCAAAAATGTGTAGTTAATTGTTTCGGATCAATTACAACATAATGGGTGCCTACTCCAAAAAGTACGTTATATTTACGATAAGTGATAAGATAATTTTAATTAGCGGCACATATTTGTTACACCATGATTAGCATTTGTAGCTAAATTGTAGACATGGTTTTCAACTTTTAAAAACTTCAAAGCATAAATTGCATAAAAACTTAAATCTTGATCGTATTATATTGAAATAAAACTGCACCTTTCTTGAAACAGGAAACAATTTCCATCTCAAAAGTTCCAATGGGATAGACAGGGATAGGGAACGAAACGACGGTTAGGACCGCTGCCAGGCGCGGTGCAAAATAAATAACAAAACTCGACGCGAACCCCATCTTGGTCGGGAGTTTATATCTAGATGAGATCATCGTAACTTATGATTTGGACAAATATTACGCTCGAAAACCTGTACAACTAATACACGCCGGTGACGACATTTTAGCGATGGAAGACTACATTAAAATTGGTTGCTAGGTCGAAGCAACGAATGGCAATGAGATATTTTTCATGATAGTCTTATCTTATCCGTAATTGAATGTATTATGTATATATTAAAATATTACTTCGCAACTTTACGTAATGATACTTTGGGGGAGGATTAGAAGAAATATGCATTCTCATGGAAATCTTAGCACTTGTGGGTGTATCATTATGGTAGAATGTTAGTCGGTAATTACTAATATGAAGGCTATGGTAAACCATTATAAAGAATGATTATAAGAACATATTTTTAATTATTTCTTATTATGTAAGACTCGGTGGATTACCTGTTTGCCGCCGGCAACCATGTTGGAAGATTTTATGGTAACACACCACACAGGAAATGAATGTCACGAGCACAAACACAAAAATTAGGGGTTGATGGGGTAGGAGAACACAATAGCCGCGTCTGCCTGACGCGGCGGTCAAGTTTGAACTGAACGGTCTAGTCAAGTCGTGCTGCGGGGATGCGTCTGCGCGCCCCGTGCCGTGGTTTGAGTCAAGGCCGACGCGCGCGCACCTTACGACCAGCGATTCTCAAACTACGGTCCGTGAGCTCACACACTCACACACTCACACACAACTAGATATTTTAACTGGACATTCTGTGATTTGAAGTTATTCCAAATAAAATGTAATTATTAAAAAGTATGAAGTGTTGATTTTTTTGTAGGTAATCAAAATTTGTATTTATTTCTGTATGAAGTTTACGCGATTAAGCTATAAGTCACGTTCTATGGACGTGTCACCCATACCTTCCTGTTAGAAATGTACTGTAGGTAGTCTAATAATTAAAATAAATACACATGGAAAAACTAATGCAGTTAATATTGTACGAGGGTGAATCAAAAAGTTTTTAGAATTGCATAGATAGTGTTATCGACTATTTACCTGAAGGTAAAACGATTACGGGTGCCTACCTATTATACCCAATTTATCCCAAAAGTGCGTCAATCAATTAAGATAATCGCCAAGGAAAATTATCGTTGGGTGTGCTTTTCCACAATGACAACGCGCCTGCTTATCAATCTCAAATGGCCCTCACAGTAATCCGCCAAGCGGGTTTTGAGATTTTTGACCATCCCCCTACTCTCCAGACTTAACTCCTAGTTCCACTTATATCCAAAATCGGAAGAGAATGTCCTTGGAAACAAATTCGACGATGATAACGAATTCATGGCTGAATGAAAGAATAAAAAAATATTAAAAAACGTTACCTAAAGTATATCAAAGGACAAGGTGGACTATGTAGAAAAATAAAAAATTAGTACTTTTATGTTAAACTCAAATTCTAAGGACTTTTTGATTCATCCTCGTATTACGTGGTCGTTTAGATTATTACCAATACTTAGAGGTTCCTAAAAAAGTTTGAGAACGGCTGACCACGGCCACAGTACAGATACTACCCAGACGCTTTACCACCTACGTTTCTATACTTTTTTTTTCTTTTAGGACATCTTTAAATTGAATCGTGATCCAATCAAGTTAGTGAGCTTTGTCATCGTTTATTGTAAGTTTATTGTGTACGCCACACACCATAAATTTGCAAACAATGAAAAAGTTTTCTGCACTGCCTTCACGTTTATATTGTATTGTGCATGATGGTTATAAAACATAAAAATTTAAAAATCCCATACGCTTACTTCTAGTTTAAAAAAAATTAAAGAATCTTTTTAGGCATTATTTAAAAAAAATTGCAACCTTGTTCAGTAGGTTTCCATGCTAAACATTCAAACACATACAGGAAGTTAATGAATAAAATTGCTCTCTTAAGGAAATTTACAAAAAGAAAATACAAAATGAAATGTTGACTAATATCAAAACAGAATTATGTGGAATTTGTGAATTTAGAAAAATAGTTCATTGTTGTAACTTATTGTGAAAAATGTTGATATGAAATTAAACAATAAAAGAAGATATTAACAAACCAAAATAATATGTAAGAAAACTTAAATTTATACTTACACCTTAATATTGTATGTTTTATGAATTTTTAAATATATACCTAGTATAATCTGTATAAACTACCAAAAACGATTGGTATGGTATAGTTTTCTCTGCTTTTTTTACTGTCTTAACAAAATTATTTTTTTGACCCCCTTTTCATCTCAATCTTTCACTTATGGATACTTAGTGATGATTTTAAAGATTTAAGCAGCATGCTAGGAATTAATTCCACAATTCAACCCTCAAACATGCCTCAACCGCCAGTTACTGTAGGTCTGTTTGGCAATGTTTTTTTTTTTTTTTTTAATAAATAAATTTTTAGAAAAGAGGAAATCAAGAGAAATGACTGCAAACGATCTGTGATTTTTGAAATTCAAGCCAAGGGCCGGTGGCCAGCGGTATGCAATAAACAAACTCACACTCACTCATTAATCTCATAAAACACATACCACTTTTCCAACTTCCTTTGACATGTATAATATGATAAGCAAAAAATAACGTCGATTTTAGAAATTTCGACATTATAATAGAACTATATGAACATCCTACTTTTACAGACAAAAGTTAATTACGAGTTGATCTATATAACAAATGATACACTATGACATAGCATTGGTCACTTCTAATGAACTAAACGACAAAATAAACTTCTACTTTTTTAACATAAGCTCTAAGCGTCTATAGTTGAAATATTTACGTGCATGCTACAAGCAAAACTGGGATAGTGAAGTTCTAAATAAATCAAACTAGATAAAGAGTGGAAATAATTGTCTTAATTTGGATGTTGATAAGAACACTTTTTGACCACAAAACGGTAGATGAAAAAAATATTCATGTATTTTATTTAAAAAAAAATTCCCACTCCTTTTTTGCGTTAGCTAAATAAAACCACTCTTACACATTTCAAATCAAACTTGTAAAACAACTAACCAATACACTGTCATTGCTGCTCATATCTAGAGCGTTTGTAATGTAATCAAATATCTGAAAGAAATAAGCAGACAATAAATAAAATAATAGAAAAAAAAAACCAGAATAAAACTTAGTTTAAAAAACCTGCATAAATATTTTAAGAAGGTTTTAAGTAAAAGAAAATGCTAGCAAAGAAACCGTGCTCGTTGAGTGCGGCCAGCAAGAGACTAAAGGGTGAACCAAGTAAATGGATTATAATAAATCAGATTGTCATTGGGAAATCAATCAAAGTGCATACTGTTCATGTTGAGCACGTTCATAACTTTGTCTTATGTTTACTTATACATTGAAACAAATCATTTATTGTAGAATAAATTTGTAACAGACTGTTCGTCTGTTTAATTGTGAAAATACTGTGAATACTTAAATAGAATTAAAGAGAATATGTTTTAGAACAGTTTCAATGGCAATGAAGAGATTCATTTCAAATTTTAAATGTGAATTATTGGTTTGTTTAACCTACAATAATTAAAAGTTAAAAGAACATCAACATTGAACTTAAAGTTGTGAATTAGCCCGTCCACTAGTGTTGGTAGCCAAAGACAGTGTTATTCCTAGTAAACTACTTGCTGACGATCTAGCATCCTTATTTATTGAGTGCTTTAATTGATTTAAGTTTTAAAATACAAATATAAAATTAATATCATTCACTATCAAATATGTAAGGAACAGAGCTGTTTCTTTAGTTTTATGGTTGCCATTAATTATTTCGGTGGCCCAGATGTGGTCCTCCGAGTCACTAAAAATGACAATTTTAATAAAATAAGAAGCTCCATGAAAGCGTTCACATGTATTTAAGCTTAACTTTTTTTTTTTAATTATATATAGGTACACAACTTTAAATAAATTACGGTACCTATTGTTAATCTTTTTAAAAAATAATGAAACAATTTTTTTTTCCAAAATGTAGCCAACATTCAGGACCAGTGCTACATCAGTACTAAAAAAATTTTTCTCACAGCAAACAGACTTAATTTTATATTGAATCAATATTTATACACATTTCTATAAAACAATTCTATATAGATTTAGTATATCTGTTTTGTGCAGTTGTCACAGGATGTACAGATAACTGAGTCATATTAATTGTAAACTATATGTGGCTTTATCAGTCATATTATTTTCAAAAATTGTTATTTTCTTTGGGTTCTATTTTCTTGTACAAATTATCAATATGATATCAAATAGATTAAAAAATCACCAAAATAATTATGACTAACCAAGATTTTAATCTACTATGATATTATAATTTTTTGAAAGTTGGTTGTCTAAGCTATACTTTTATTTTGCTTTTAAAGAATAATTTTATTCATTAATATTGCTGTATTATTTGTCCTAATAAGAATCATATTTATGCTAAAATATTAAAAAGTTTATATAATTTCAATAAAACAATAACATGCTTATTCTACAAAATTACCAACATTAATTTTAGTTTTATTTATATCATGAATAAATTAAACAAAACGAACAGCACATATACATATCTTAGTTAATAGATATTATGGTATAACATTTAGCTATGACTTAATCTTATCATTTTTTACTTTAACTGATAACCCAATAGTGTAATGCGTTGATGTTACATTTATTACTAAGCATGGACAAAAAAGTAAAATTAAAATATACTTGCAATACACTTTTAACAGACATTGAATCTTATAAGAATGTCTATAACAATATACATTTACTATTTTATATTATTTGCATGCATTACAATGATGCAAATAAACAAACATTTGATCAATGATTTGTCACAAGACATTGCCTGATCACATAGCAATGGTGAAATCAGTGAATGAAGCACATACCGGTAACGACTGCTACAACTACCCTATAAAAACATGACCTAGATTATAAACAAGTCAGACACACAAATACAAAGTACTCACCGATTTCGGCATCTTGATGGTTTAGGATTTCAATCTGTAAAAAAGACAATTAACGGTTGATAAATATCGAACTAAATGGATATTCTTTTCGAGTATGTACGACATGTGTAGGTAAGTACTAGTGTATGACGTTTGCTTTGAAATTGTGACTGAATTGAGACCTTAAAGTCCTTTATTAACCAATAAATCGCTTTGTTATGTACTATCGTATACATTTTCGCACAAAGTGTTTATATTCATACGGTGACAATAAAATTACAGTCGCCGGTGGTCAACTGTGTACAAGAGAAACCCTCAAGAATTCGGGCCAAACACGAAATGAGTAAAATTGTTGATTTTAAATATTTTAGAATAAATAATATGTAAAAACTTACCCGGGTAAAAGAGGAATATCACCTAATAATCCACATAAGTAGCACAACAATCATAAAGAACGCACACACCCTAAAAAGCTAAAAAGAGCCACAAAAATATCGCTCGCGACGATGTGACAATCGTGTGACGTGGTAGACAGTGTTGCCATACTTGCCATGATATCTAATATAATAAACTACAATATCTATATCTACAAGTGGTCAGTTTGTTTGTTCTTTGTATAGATACCTTAAATAAATACTAATTAACATAAGCTATTATTATTATAATACATCGTGCATTTGAATCTAAGTTCGCTCCATTTTTTGAAGCAAGTCCTTCAGTTTAATGATCCTTGATAGCTTCAATACACCGACCGATTATGAACATAAATAATTTTTTTTATGTTAATAAATGGTTTCATTATTATTAATAATTATTAATAAATGGTTGTTTTTTTTTTAATAATAATAATTATTTCTTATATTAATTGCTCTATGTATATGTCAGTCCATCAAGTCAGTCAAGTCGAGTGTCATTCTGTCCTCGGTTTCGGGCCGGGCTTCGGCCAGGCCAAGCCAAGTTTCAGGAAGCAAAATTAAGCAAAGCAAATAGCAAAGCAAAAGCAACCTTCGACCAAGGAAATTTAATTTTTATTTGAGTTATTTATATAATTTAGGTTTTTACTACTTTTATAATAGTTATGTTATAAAAATATATTAAAATATTTTTTAGTAATCTAAAGAGCTAAAAAGATAAAATGACGCGACCTCTAAGGAGAATATTCCATTGGGGACCAATATCGGTTTTTTGTAAGTATACGAACTTTAAAATTTATATTATTAATTAGGTAAAATTTCATTATTACTATTTATCTTTAACATCTCACAAAACTATACTTTTAGGTTGACTTCTAAAGCTAAAAAGAGGACTGAAACAATTATGTTTATATTTTGATTACATATTGTTTGAATATTTCTAATTATTTTCAGGCATAATAAAACTTATAGGATGGGATATGGTGCATTTAATAAATATGTGGTGGCCACCACACAGTTCAATTGCGGCGTTCATACATGCTGCCGTGTTCCTATCACTCTTGACGTCAACAACATTGTTCTTTTTGCAATCTTTATTGGAAGGCCCAGGATTTGTACCACTTGGATGGAAACCAGTGAGTACACGACTACTACAATTGTTACCTTTAAGGCCTCTTTCACCAACTACAAGTAAAGAGTTGATTAGTTACTTTTAGAAATAATTATATATTTTATTAAATTATGCACTCGGTTTACTGCATCCTTTGATAGGCGATTTTTTTTAATTATTTTCTTTTTAATGTTTCTGACTTTTACCATACAAACAAAGGTATATTAGCTCGCATCATTCCCGGTGACCGGTGACTTTAAGTGGTGGTTAGCCTACTTGACACTTTACTCAGAGATGGTGAAAGTGGCCCTTAGGCTCGAGTTCACCAACAGACCGTTATTTTTAAACAGCCGTTTAATAATATTTTGTTGACCACCATCGCTAAACTGTGGTTTAAATACCCTAAACATCATATTAATCATTAAGTTAATCAGATGTTCAGTAAATAATTTTTTCCACAATAATATACTTAATTTATTTTTTTCAGGAGAACCAAGATGATACTGAATACTTACAATTTTGTTCAGTCTGTAAAGGTTACAAACCACCAAGATCACATCACTGTCGAAAATGTAATTATACTCTTTATATTATTATATAATATAAAATGAATAACTACATAGGTTAGGGCAGAATTATGTTAAGATTGGAATAGTGGATAATGCATAACTGTAGGACTATCAGTCTGTCTGCCATCCTCTTTAATAGGAAAATGTTGGTAACGTAACTTTATAAAATATAGTCTATATTACTCCCCCCTGATAATGTAGCTTTCTATAGGTGAATTTTTAAAATGTGTCCAAATTGTTTTTGAGTTTATTCATTACAAACAAAAATACAAATCTTCTCTCTTTATAATATCAGTATAGATAGATGAAACTCACGACCTAGTATTTTGTGGTAGCATCAGATGTTTTTTTTTTGTGACTCAAATTGAGACTTCTGTAACTTTTTTTTTTTGCGATTTCTCCTAATATTGATTTTTTTAAGATAGTGAAATTTATACTCATTCATATTAAGCATAATATTTTGCAAATGTGTACAATGGCTTCTAAGCTATCCTTAGATGTAACTTTACATAAGAGGAATTTGTAGTTAGTATTAATTCTTTTAAGTATTGAATGTCTTCATAAAAAAAATTTGTAAAATTTACAGATTGCATTAGGAAATTACATTTAACTATTTTTAATTACAATTATATTGTGTATTGTAAAGTTTATTTTACTACATTATTCAATGAGGATAAAACTATTTTTTTAAAATACATCAAAGATTAAATATTTAACAAATTCAGTATAAATATTATCCAAGTATTTTGTTATTATAATAAGACCTAATAAGACTATGTTTTCATGTATCGAAAGGTGGTCGGTGTGTACAGAAAATGGACCACCATTGTCCTTGGATTAACTGTTGCGTGGGCCACACCAACCATAGATATTTCCTCATGTTTCTTGCGTCCGCTGTGTTCGGCTGTTTGCATGCTTCTATTGTAAGTTATTCGTATTGTACTTTGAAAGATAACTTTATTTTACTAATATTTTAAATGCGAAAGTATGTATGTTTGGATGTTTCTTATGCAAAAACGGCTGAACAGATTTAAATGAAATTTGCAACACACATAGTTTATTACCTAGATTAACATATAGGATACTTTTTGTCGTTTAAAAATGTTTCATTCCTGAGGGATCGTCCAAATAGAAAATATTAAAAATTCGACATCACAACGATAAACCTAGGAAGTTCAGCAAAAAAAATTTTTTTTTTTTTTTTTTGCCTCGGTGCATGCAGTTTCAACTTGTTCTCTCAAAGTAGTTTGTTTACTTTACACGAATTATTGCAGTAGACGTTTTGTGTGTTTTTTTGTTAATTAAAATGGATACACTTGAATATCGCGTGGTCATAAAATGTTTGCTTGTGTTCGTTTGAATGGTAAACACGTACCAACAATTAGACTGTCTGTCTGCTATATCAATTATTTAATTATTATTCGTTTTAAACAGACTATAATTATATTTTCAGGTGCTGACGGTGTGCATGTACCACGCCATCAACAGGTCGTGGTACATGCGACACGGCACAGGGAACGAACCCATGATCTACCTCACGCTGACCACTCTTCTCTTGAGTCTGCTGGCCATCGGGATGGCTGTGGGTGTTGTGTTGGCCGTCGGAGTGTTGCTGTATTTACAGGTCAGTCAAAACTATTATTAGTGGCAAATTCAATTTCCGTTTGATGTAAGACGGTGATGCTTATATTATAATAATGGATCTCTATGTCTATCTATGATAAATAAATGTGTTTTTTTTTTTTAATTTAGGTATGCAATTTTTCATGCAAAAGTTAAAAAAAAACCATGGATTAATGCAGTTATTTACAACCGATGGTACAAATTGATGTACTTTTTTGATGTGAAAGGTGAGAGGCGTGCTGCGCAACCGCACCAGCATCGAGGAGTGGATAGTGGAGAAGGCGCAATCGCGGCGGGCCGAGCGCGGCCTGCCCGCCTTCGAGTTCCCGTACGACGTCGGATGGCGCGCCAACGTGGACGCCGTGCGGCTGCCGGGCTCGTGGGAGAGGTGGCCGCTGCGCGCCGGATGCGGCCGCCTCGACCTGACGACCGAGCAGCTGGCGCAGAAGGCGGACAAGCGCATGCGCGCGCGCACGATGGTCTGCGCACGCGCGTACAGCGGCCGCTGGCTGCCCGCGCTCTCGTGGCCGGTGGCGGCGCTGTGCGCGCCCTGCTCCGACGAGCCTCGACTGCCGCTGCGGCCGCAAGACCGCGTGCGCGCCACGCGCCAACGACGGTCTGTAACTGCATCCTCAACACAAAGTCACTCTCTCTCTCTCTCTCTCTCCCTCTCTCACTCTCTCACTCTCTCTCTCTCTCTCATTATTATGTTACTCAATAACGCAACGGCTCAACGGATTTGGTTAAAATTTGGCATACAGATAAGTTTATTACTTAGCTGATATTAAATTATTTTATCAGGTACTGGTTGTTTGGGGAAAAGCTGTTGGGACCCGGGGCCGACGGGGAACAGAGCCGAGGACCGCGCGGTTGGTTCCCGCGGGATTCGGTCGTGCCACTCGACCAACTTCATCCCGACAAGACCAAGTAAGCGGAGGGTAACTAACTTAACTAACCCACTTGGCGCAAAAGGCCAATCCTTAACTACCGTGCAATTTTTTATGGAGAAATCGACTGATTAAAAAAATCTGGTTACAAGTATTTTTTAAACATTGTTGAGGTTATCTCAAAAACATACGCTTTTCTAAAAAAAAAAAAAAAAAACTTTTTATTTCGTACTTTTCATTTTTTAACAGCTGCTTTAAATCGGTCTCATTATAAAAATGTTCTAATTTTTTTAATTTTTTTTTTTTTTTTGTTAACCACAATAATGTATTATAATCTATAAATAATACAAAATTTAATAGTTAATTATTTTTTATTTTTTATTAAAATGGTGCCATGACTTTTGACATTACAATAAATTCAGTCCTGCAAATTAAGACTGAACGTATTGTAGTTATTTAATTTCGGGCTTACAAAACAGAAACACTTGGCAAATTGTATAATACTAAAAGTACTTTATTTTTATAGTTAAGTTACTTACTTAAATTATTTAAAAAAAAAAAAAAAGTCCATATTTTTCTATAAGTAATTATTTATTTTAAATGTATACATACTTCATTTACTCTAACTCATAGTCAAGTATTTGCAAATGATTTTTTTTTTTTTAATTAATTTCTCGACTTGGATGTTGGCAAACAAAGTGACAACTCCAATGTTGCCATTTTAAAGTATTATAATTTTGTTAGAAGATTGAACATGAAATTTATAATTACAATTTAAAAAAAAAATATGAAATTATAACACGACTGTGGTTTTTAGATTAGAGAATAAATGTTTTTTTTAATAATTGCAATTTGTGTATTTATTATTATATTATAGTTTTTTCACAGAATAATAATGAATTAATAGAGGAATGAAAAAAATTCTAAAATATATTTTATAACTATTACTATAAAATATATATATATGTACTTTTAAAATATACTATAATCATTTTAAATAACTTTGTTTATCATAAATATTATTGGGGTTGTACTTTTTTTACAATTTTACTAAAAAAGAAATCAATTTGATAATTAGATATAATCATGAAGTTTTTTGTTATTTATATAATATAATATTGTATTTATGAGATATGTATTAAGTTTTATGATGGCATATCTCTAAGACTGTATTTTATAAAATATTTTTTTTTATGTATACATCTAGTTTTAAGTCGACGATCTCTATTCAGTTGCTAATCGAATAGTAGTTTAAAAAAAATACGAGAAAAGAGGTCAGTGTTGCCAGTCTTAGACAAATAATTTTCTTTATTTATATATTTTCATATTTTTTTAAATTTTTTGTGCAACACTTATCAAACTGTGATTTAATTATATCCTATTTCACAAAGTACAATATCATTGCAAATTATTATTTGCATACTATTTTTTTGTTATTGAAGACATTGCCTTATTTATACATGTACAGTATGAAATAAAATATAAAAAATTTTAAGTGTTTTTTTTTTTTTTTTCACTTTTTTTGAACTTCATCATCATAACCATTTGATTTGTAGGACGTTCATGGCTAGAGATACGTTTCCCTCATAATTTTCCTGTAGGACAGGTCAGTGGCAGCCTGGTTAGGTCGCCACTCCGTCGTTCTCAGTTCGATTTTGAACAGTTTTAAAACTTGTAAAGACAGAAGTGTAAATATCGAATCGAATAGTTTCTGCATTATAATTTGCCATGTCTTTATGAAAATATTTGTTTTTACTGCTACACTATTAAATTTTAAAAACATTTTTTTGTACAAGCGGAGAAATTTTCAAAAGATACCTGTGTAGGCATAACGCAGTAATCTTTCAAATTGGGTTATTTACGAATAATTGAAAAAAAAAATGTATTAAGTTTTTTAATATTGGCCAAGAATTCCTTTGTCGTTAAGTCACATCGTTGTCAGTCCGTCGTTTTAAAACTAAATTATTTTTTGAATATTTAAAAAAATATATAAAATAATCTTATTATTTTATTAAATAAAACCAAGAAGCTAGTGTAAAATTTTTATTGTGCGTAAAATTAGATTTTTCACAAAAGTACAAAAGAATCTTTCATTGCGAAGATGAAAATAAAATTACAAAACTTAGTTAGTTTTCTTTCGTACATAAAGCTTAGTAAACTAAGGGAATCTTTCACCATCTCTGAGTAAAGTGTCAAGTAGGCTAACCGCCATTTAAAGTCACCGGTCACCTGGTATGATGGAGCTGTACCTTTACCAGTAGTTTACAATGACCGCACTCGCTAGCGAGAGGGTAAAACGTTTATATGAAAAACTGTCAACTGTCAATGTCAAATTGACAATTTTCCATATAAATATTTTATACTCTCGCTAGCGATTGCGGTCATTGTAAACTGATGGTAAAGGTACTGATATATGTATCTTTGTACGGTAAAAGTCTCAAACATTAAAAAGAAAATAATAAAAAAATCGCCTATCGAAGGATTCAGTGAACCGAGTGCATACCTAATTTAAAAAAACATGAAATTATTTCTAAAAAGTAACTAATCAACACTTTACTTGTAGTTGGTGAAAGAGGCCCTAAATGTAATATTATTAGATTTTATCACAAATCATTAAAATAATAAATGCAAAGATTGCAAGTCATATAAATCAAACTTATCAACGATAGAAAATTTTTGGGATTTTTTCCACAGTTTTGTACTGTTAGCAACCTTTTTTTAATTAAACTTAAAACCCGTTGGGTTTCATTAAATATTATAAATCAGCATTAATGAATGTGAATTAATTTATTTTATTAAATAATATAAAACATAAATTTTAGGTTATTTTAATTTAATAATTGATTATTTTAATATGACCACACGTCTACAGTTCACGAGTCCCAGAAATTACACAAATTGTAGTTACCTCGTATCTACCGTTATGTAGCTTAACCTAAAAATTATTTATATTTTTAATTATTTTATTTAAGTATATACTTTATCAATAAATTGCAAAAATGGTTATTTTGTTATTACATGAGTTATTAAATAGTAAGTAACACTGGATTGGATAATCTGGTATCGAGCTTAGTATTCGTTTTCCTCATCAAGTTCTCCCTCGGTGGAGTCGACTCCGACTTCCTCGTAGTCTTTCTCGAGTGCTGCCAGATCCTCACGAGCTTCCGAGAATTCTCCTTCCTCCATACCCTCACCAACGTACCAGTGGACAAAAGCGCGTTTTGCGTACATCAAGTCAAACTTGTGGTCCAATCTGTGGGTAGTTAATATGTAGGTACCTTGAAACTTAGGTAAAAATAGGGCTAAAATATTATTCTATTTATTATTTTTCTAATAAAGTGATTTATTATTTATTTATTATTTAAGTGAAATCGCGGCCAAGCATTCAATTAAAAAAAAAAATTCTAATATTTTTAGTGATTCATATCAAAAATCCGGCAAACTGTTTTGCGACAGTAACCACTTCGTTACCGTGAAAGACCGCCGTACAAAACAAATACAGTACAAATACTATTCAATAAAATCGGTTGTATAATGTTTGATGTTTAGAATATTAAATTATTCCACAGAGTACATTGAATTCGATTTTTATTTTATTTTTGGTACATCTCTATTCAATTAAATCGTATGATACATCAAAAATGGGTTTCAAATCATGGTAATGTTTATGGTTTATGGTCCACGAGCCAGGGACAATTAATTGGTCAGTCATTTCCTCTCCAGCGATAACACTTCAGATGCTCGAGAGAGTTGTATAATGTCAGCTGTCACTCCGTGGGTGGGTTCAGCGCCATCAGAGATAAACCACCTGACATTTTTATTTATTCATAATAGCAGATAAACTATCATGTGTCAAATTTTCAACTGAGAACAAATGTGATCGACTGACGTATAATCCACCACTTTATAATCAGCTGACTTTTTAAACAGACTATTATTTCACTTTTATTCAAAATCGATCAATATTATTTACAACTTGATTGACCCTCTTTTTTTGTCAAAGTAGGGATGCAATTAATATTAGCGTGCACAAAAATACTGAACATTATTATTAATAAACATTATCGGAGGAAGCTGTCGTCCGCCATGTTTAAACATAGGTACCTAAGGTCAATCAATAGTGACAATATTTTTTATATTATATTATATAATGATAGGACGCTGACTTTTTTTTCTTCAAGACATTAGGTTCACACGAATGAGTTATCGACCGAGAACTGATTGGTCATGAAAATCTGTTGCTGGCTCGCCGACTATTATGCGTTGAAGATAATTATAAACTATTTAGGACTTAATCATAAATAAATAAATAAATAAATATCTTCACACATTCCACACAGCACCATCTAGTTCCACATTAAGCAACTAATGCTTGTATTATGTATACCAGACAGTTCAGTTGATATAATACATAAATTACTTTTTTTTTGTAAATACATACATATTATAAATAAAAAACATCCATGACTCAAGTGCAAAGGTAAAATGTTAACACATAAACATTCGCCCCTAGCGGGATTCGAACCCGCGACCGTTTGGTTAACAGCTAGGGTTACTAGCCACTAGACCAAACGTGTCATCGCTATAAGCGTTGATAATATGATAGATACCTAGCCCAGGCTTCCGCTATGGCTGTTGTGTTGGAGAGCATGCAGACGGCGCGTTGCACTTTCGCCAGATCACCGCCAGGAACCACGGTCGGAGGTTGATAGTTGATGCCCACCTGTGGGAAATACACATGTAAAACAGTGGCCCACTGTGTTACGTCTAGCATAAGGCCCACCCCCTTACGGAAATTCCTTGTGGGGGTCAATAAAGGATCCCAGAGCCTTCTCCCCTATATATCCTCGCCCTCTCCCGACTTTCAGTGACTTAGTCCAGCTTATGTATGATATATTTTATTTATTTATTTTTTATTAGAGATGGGTTTGCTCTTGGCTAACGACCAGCCATGTGGCAAGGATTTATTTATTTATTTATTTATTTATTATCTAACACGCATTTACACACAAGATGATAACAATGTCTGGATGAGGCCTATGATGGAGCGAACCTCATTCTCAAACCAGCAGATGCCTATTCACTAGAACTTTGAAAAGATTTGGGTTTCAAACGTTGGCAGTGCACATTATAATGGATGTTTTAAAGCGTTTGATTCCAAAAAGAGAGATTTCAACAAGATGAGGATGGTAACCAATTTGTACGTCTGTATGTCCAATGGAAGAAAGGGGAAGACCGTATGAGCTCATGCAGCTCCTGACCACACTCTCCAAACTACATCTTATAAAATAAAATAATCTATAAATCTTATAAATATCTACCGTATTACGGTTTTTGTTTGAGTTCACATATATGAGACCTGTTGATCTCGTATTTTATGAATAAACCCAACTAATAATGGGAAATTTTCAAGGAATGTTTGTATGTTACTTATTTAAAAAGATTTTTAATAATAAAATCGATGCTTTTATTGTAAAAAGATCTTATCAGTTTACCTTGAATCCAGTTGGACACCAGTCGACGAATTGAATAGTTCTCTTGGTCTTAATAGTTGCGATGGCTGCATTCACGTCCTTCGGAACTACGTCGCCTCTGAAAAGTTATCACCCGAATACCATTCATTGCTCAACAGATATGACGGTAAGTGGTAACATACCTGTACAACATGCAGCACGCCATGTACTTGCCGTGACGCGGGTCGCATTTAACCATCTGTAAAAACGTTATATACTATACTATATTATATAAAGCTGAAGAGTTTGTTTGTTTGGTTGTGCGCGCTAATCTCATGAACTACTGGTTCGAATTGAAAAATTATTTTTGTGTTGGACAGTCTATTTATCGAGGAAGGCTTATAGAGTATGCGGACGAAGTCGCGGGCACCGGCTAGTTTATAATATTAGTAGGGATGTGACCTGGTTGGCTGGCTCGAAGCATGCGTTGGTGATTTCAGCAACGGTGAGTTGCTCGTGGTAAGCCTTCTCGGCAGAGATGACAGGAGCGTATGTGGCCAGTGGGAAGTGGATGCGAGGGTAAGGCACCAGATTCGTCTGGAACTCAGTCAGGTCCACGTTTAGAGCTCCGTCGAAGCGGAGGGACGCTGTGATTGAAGACACGATCTGAAACCATTTTTTTTTTTTTCATTGGAAAAGATTTCGTCAAAAAAAAATTATATAAATTTTTCAGTTTTTAGTATATGTCAGTAAACAGAGCAGAGCATGAAACAGATCTTCCTTGGAAAGATTCACTTAAGGACATTTTAAGAATATCTTTACATTTTAAGAAATATTTAGAAATTGTTATTGACTGCCAAAGGCATAGTCGCAAAAAACCAAGATTTATATCAAACTGCCAAAATTTTGCCATCTCTGAACATTTTTCGTGTTAAGTATTTATTTAGTAGAGGTTTCGCACAATTTTGTTTCGTACGAAATGTGCTAAAAAGTGACTTTAAAATTAAATATATTTTTAATCGCTGTTTCACACAAATATTATTTTCATAAAAAAAAAAAATTGAACCAAAAGTACAGTACAGGGAATATTTTTAATGCAGTAAAGGTACACAAATTTATCAAAAATATATTTTTATTAAAAAATTAAACTTGAGAGCTGGTTAAGTTTTACCATAGAGTAAATAGTATAAATATAAGTACTATTTACTCTATGGTTTTACACACAGACCTGTCCAATAAGCCGGTTGAGGTTAGTGTAGGTGGGTCGTTCGATGTCAAGATTCCTTCTGCAGATGTCATAGATGGCTTCATTGTCCACCATAAAGGCGCAATCTGAATGCTCGAGGGTTGTGTGCGTGGTCAGAATGGAATTGTAGGGTTCTACCACTGCCGTAGATACCTGTCAATTATAAATAAATAAATAAATATCTTCACACATTCCACACAGCACCATCTAGTTCCACATTAAACAACTAACGCTTGTATTATGGATACCAGACAGTTTATTTAATATACTACATAGATTACTTTTTTCTTTGTAAATACACACATATTATAAATACAAAACACCCATGACTCAGGTACAAAGGTCAATTATGTCATTCAAAGATCAAGTTTGAACTAACTAAGATCTAGTTTGATAACTAGCTTTTGCCTGCAACTCGGCATTTAAAATAAAAATGTTAATTTTTAAGCGTTAAACTTTTATTTTTGATGATCCTTACATGTATCCCTGACAATAATGCATGATGATTAGTTGAATAGTTAAGACGTGAAAGCATAACAAAGTTAAACCCTCGGCGATACTTGTGTGACAGGCGACGTCAGCCTGTCTGACGACTTTAACATAAAAATGTTATCGGTTACAGTAATGCCAATGGTTACCTGAGGTGCGGGATAAATGGAGAACTCCAATTTGGACTTCTTTCCATAGTCAACCGATAGACGCTCCATCAGGAGTGAAGTAAAACCGGAACCGGTTCCACCGCCGAAGGAGTGGAACACAAGGAAACCCTGAAAATTTCAATAATCAACACACATTGTTATATCCGATGGATTTCCACATGTGACACAATAAATTCTCATCGAGTAATAAGATACAAAGAGCACAAGGATGTTGATTCAGATATATGTTTCAATTCACATTTATAACTATATTTTATTATTAAGTAACCGTGAAATAACAGCATATATGCTGTTGTGTTTCGGTTAGTCTGTACGGGATACCAGATCCCATTACCCCATCACTTCCTTATCCCTTATGCTTAATCCTTGTATGGTCAGCAGCGCACTTGTAGCACCTATGGCGTTGCTTATGCTATAGGCGACGGTAGCCAAATGGACCGTAAGCCAGTCTGTCCACCAGTTATTAATAAACAGTATTCTGTAAATGTTGGTAATTTGTTGTCGTAACGGCCGGTCACTAGACATTTACAAGAATATCCAGCATTGTATAGATAAGTAAGTCGTGTTTGTGATGTATCCACCTGTAAACCAGTGCACTGATCAGCCAGTTTCCTGATCCTGTCGAGGACCACGTCGACTATCTCCTTGCCGATGGTGTAATGGCCGCGGGCATAATTGTTAGCCGCATCTTCCTTGCCAGTGATAAGTTGTTCCGGATGAAAAAGTTGACGGTAAGTGCCGGTGCGGACTTCGTCTGAAATTATCAGAGAAGGTGCCGGTCTTAGTATACTCGTCAAATATAGTTTGTGAATTTGCGTTATATTATACTAGAGACCCGCTTCCGGCTTCGTCTATGGGATACAATTTATTTTTTCTAAATCCCTTGGGTCTTTTAGAAGTAGTTAGCGGAGATATAGACATGAAGGGAATCCTGGGCGGAACCGGGAGCGGATCGCTAATTTTAGTATAAATATAAAAAAATACACTTTTTACACCATGTTAAATCCGATTTAACATATAGCGACCATTTGTAACTAGATGGCGCTAATACGAAAACTTACTCGCGAACGATTGTTTCATTGCGTTCAAAATGTTTGTTTAATAAAGAGATTGAAATTGTCTTTAGAGCGATTTACGTATCTGTATTCCCTGTGTTTTATTTTGTGCTAAACCTGGGATCGATTGGTGATTTTTGGGCGCATTTGTACACACCACCTTTGAAATTATTATAGGTAGTTGATCGAAACTAGTGGGCGAACACTAAGTTAACTAAAAGCGTCAATTTAAATGATTAGAAGCACTCAAGTGGTTTAATTAATATAAATTGAAATAAAGCAACTTATGTCCACTTAAAATGTGTAATTGCATTCACTTAGTGTCGGATTCTGAAATGGCCATGAAGATAAGGCAGAGTGCCCTCTCGCAACACCAGACTCCCTACTCCCTTGCACAGTTAGGATAACGTGTATCTTTGTATACTTACTTGTACCTACGTGATAACAAAACATTTTATTAATGTACATTTATAAATTTGTCTCAATTTTGCAACTATTCTCAGGTATGGCTGTTTTGACAACTCAAAATTAACTTTACAGACATGACGATATCCTTAGATTTAGAACGTTTAATATATATTGAGCCATTATTCAAGATATATCAGATAAACAGATAAACTAAACTAACTAAACCTATTTTCGTCTGATACTTATTTTATTATTTACATACATAAATAGCAACCAACTTAATTAAATATATTGATTAATGTAAAAAAATTAAGTTATCTTATTTGTTCCATATCATCCAACACATACATACAAAATCTGCTTTTCTCTATATAACATTTTAGTACTTATATATTTTTTGCACTTCCGCCAATGAACATTATTATACTTAAATATAAGAAAAGGTTTTTTTTCTAATTTTCTTTAATCGAGAAAGTAAGGCGAGTATTTGTTTTAAATACACGCAAAAGAAAAAAAAGAGCGATGTTTCCATTGCATAGCAGTACACACTCGTAGAATATATGAGCATGTCCACGGATTACCATATCGGGAGCGCAAAAGAAATCATTCAAAGCAAAAAATCTACATTGAATATAAAATATACACATGATTCTATTATCATAATTATTTATTTATTTATTTATTTATTTATTTATTTATTTATTTATTCATTATCCACACGTATTCACATACAAAATTATTAAAATGTCTGGAAACCATTAACGATTAGGTTTGTCTAGACATTTACAAGAAAACAAATCAATCCGGCCGAGCGAGGCATCGTCACGCTTTGTGCGTGTGCAACTCGCTACACAGGGCGTCCCATTCCATGCAGATTTATTATTTATTTAATAAAGATATTTATTTAATTGAGGTAATGTTTTTTTAATGTATACTTTATGTTTTTTTGTGTAATTTTATTTTTTAGATTGATAGGTAAATTATTAATGAGATGGGGAATTATATATTGCGAGGTTCTTTTGCCATACTCATTAGTACATTTTGGTTTATATAATAACCTATTGGTTACCTTTCTAGTGACTATTGTGTGACTTGTGACTACCTGAATTTCCTCGCGAAAGTACTGTTCCATGAGTAATGTATAGTCAACTTTTTTGTGAATAGGAATCACTCCACAGTACTTAAAGAGTCCCATGGGATTTTCACTATATTTATTTTTAATGTTCAAAGGTACTATTAATTTTAACAATCTATATTGGATGTTATATATTTGATCTAGGTACGTTTTATAAGTGCGGCCATAGCTACTCAACCCGTAGGACAATATGCTCTCAGCTAAGGCTTTATACATAGTCAACAATATGTCACCAGGCACCTTGTATTTAATTATATAAAATTTAGCTAATACTGCTCTAAGTTTATTACATACTTTATCTATGTGCTTCGCCCAATTAAACCTGTTATCAATAACTAGACCCAAGTATTTGTGTTCAGCCACTTGCTCAATGTTTATACATGTGTTAGTACATTGTACATTTTTCGTGTGGAGACAAACATGACTATGGGCTACCACTTTAATTTCACCTGGATAATAATTATGACTAGACCTAACGTGTATGAGTTTTGTTTTGTCGGCATTGAGTACCAGCCCAGAGTCATGCGACCACTTACAAATTGCTGTGAAATCCATTTGTACCATATTTTGTGCGGCCAATGGATCTTCGTGGGCTGCCAACAAGCAGGTATCGTCAGCAAACTGATAAATTTTGCAGTGTTGGATGATATTAACAAGGTCATTCACGTACGTGAGGTAATGCAAAGGGCCAAGGACTGATCCTTGTGCTGTTCCTTCAGTAACGTTAACTATTTTACTGAGTGTTCCTGCAACTTTTACTTGGAAACAACGCTCGCTAAGGTAATCCTTACACCAATTCAATAATCTGCCCCTAATACCACTATTTTCTAGCCGTTCAATTAGAAGGTCATGCCGCAGTGTATCAAAGGCTTTTCCATAGTCTATAAAGACCAATAATACATGCTTTCTGGCGTTCAGATAACTGTTTACCTCATCCGTGAAGCGGGACAACAATTGCGTTGTACTTTTTTTAGCCTGGAACCCATACTGCTGGCTAGAAAGGATGCCATTGTTTGAGTAAAAATGTTGAATTTTGTTACACACATACTTTTCAACAATCTTGTCTAGAACGGGTAAGATTGTAATAGGGCGATACATTGCGCAATCATGTGCGTTGCCACTCTTATAGATGGGACGAACAATACCAGTTTTCAGATCTTTGGGGTAGCGTCCCATCGCAATGCTGGTATTTATGAACCGTGTAATAGCACCTACAATTCTATCTGATAACCTCACTATATCTATCGCTCGAATGCCATCAGCTCCTGGTGCTTTGTTAGGATTAATACGTTTAATAATTTTGTAAATATCGCCTTTTTTTGCAACCGGAAAAAAAATTGATTTATCTACTGGCTTTTCATAACTGTTTTTGTCCATTAAATTACTTGTGCAATTAGGAATAATCGATTTAACATTATACTGGAATTGATTTGCGAAATTATCAGCCAATTTTTCAGTGTCTTTCTCATCAAACGCCTTCGTGATAAAATCATCAATTGTGTTCACCATATTACCTGAAATTTTATTAATTATTTGCCATAGTTTCTTAGGATCACATTTTGATTTATTAATTTCTGTCCTGATTTCTTTTTTCTTATTTTTATATATAATTTTATTAACTTTATTTCTTATTTTGTTATATTTAGCTCTTAGTTCTTTATTACTAGTGTCTTTCAGCCATTTTGAAAATAAGTTGTCCCGTTTTTTAATTATTTTTGAAACATTTTTATTGACCCATTTAAATACATTGCGTTTTGAGTTACTGATTTT
Source organism: Synanthedon myopaeformis (assembly GCA_944738685.1). NCBI lineage: Eukaryota > Metazoa > Arthropoda > Insecta > Lepidoptera > Sesiidae > Synanthedon > Synanthedon myopaeformis. The sequence continues at coordinate 10,823,659 of OX122921.1, read as the reverse complement.
ATGTAGGTATTTGGATTTATCATAGCATTCATCAAACCGTTGCTTAATAAATTTATATATCTCATCGGGACACTCCATAGATAAAGTTAGGTCCCAGTTCACTTTGTCCAATAATTCTTTAATTTTATTATTATCAATCCGAGTTACATAAATAGGGACACCCCGTACATGCGAGTTACTTACCAATGTCGCAACCGTAACCTTATGATCCGCCAGTACGGTGCAAAGCGCGGCGGTGTACACGTCTCTCATGCGGGATCGTACAAAAATGTGATCAATACAACTTTTAGTTATTAGTTCATTAACTGTTTCAATTCTAGTGTAACTTTTGATACCGCATGAGAGGCCGTGCCCGCTCATTATGTCAGTGTATGATTTTTTGACCGGATTTGTTATTTTCAAATTTATATTTATGTCGCCCAGAAAAACCAAGTCAGTGTCTGCAAACCTGTCCAACATTCTGTCTAACTCACACATGAAATTATGTTTACTACAATTGGGTGGCCTATACACCATAATTGGGTGGCCTATATTAATTACAATGTGGTTTTTTGTTAAAAAATATTTTTCTAAATTAGTTACATACTTATTCCTTATCTAACATCTAGATTGGATGTTCGTATGTTATTAGTATATATATAATACACTAATAACTGTTTCAGTATAATATATTATAATATTATATATTTAAAACATTTTATTCAATCTTTATAGTTCATATATATTTTTATACATATTTCTACACAAAATGATAATAATGTCTGTGAACCTTTATTAGGTTTGTCTAGATATTTATATTTTTGTCAGGCGTTGATTTTTTTTTATTTTTACATTCAGATGAAAATTAAACTCATCTGGAACAGTATTATTTTTTTTGAATGTATGAAATTATGTCCTCTACTAATATATAATCTGTTCAAGAGTTAAGGCGTGGAGGCGTATCAAACAAACAAACTCATTTTCGCATTTGTTATATCAGTTAGGATTATAACACATAATGGAAGTTAATCAGAATAATAAGTTACAAAACCAGTTCCAATGTTAGACTGATAAATCTCACCACAAGTCCACTGAATCGCGTGTGACTAGTGAACTGTGTGCTCATCCATGACGTCTCGTGATCTCGTCTTTATACTGGTTCTAATTTAAACTATAGCTGATCAAAAACAGTGAGAACACCTCGAGTAGGTACATAGGTACTATTAATTTTTACGGTTCTGCATCTCAAAAAGAAAAAAAAGCGTAAAACACTATTGTCTGTAAGTATAAAAAAGTGTGAACATTTAGAAATTCAATACTCAGTTAAACGCGATCAAAATTTTTCTGTATTATTTTGTAATATAATTTTGATATTGGCGTTCTGAAGAAATATGTTTTCCTAATATTTATGTAAGTACATCTTGATACTATAATACGATAATACCTAAAAATTAAATTTTGGATGTAGATGAATCTCCGGATTTTATTATCATCACTTTTTTAAATTTCTTCCCACTATGGAAGCAAATTTAAAATTAACAAGTACAATTCAAAATAAGTAACATGAAATTGGAAAAGTTTAATGCTCAAATTTCGAATTATTGATCCAGATATTTCCATGATAAAATGTTAACTTTTAGTTAGTGTTTCGGCTAGAGTAATGGCAGGTTTCCGTGCTGAGTGCTAATACATATAATCGTAATGGGCCGAGTAAAGCCTTCGGACAATGACCTATGCTGTCTCCGAGCACTGACTTTAATTTTATTTCTAAACAATTATGTGATAAAAAGTTGAACTGTACGCTCGATTGAAATAAACACCAATCATTTTATCAACCTATAAATCTAAGGGTTTGAAATTTGAAAATAGAATTAATATTATTAACAGAAAAATAATAAAACGTAGTAAACACTATTATTATTAATTAATATTTCTCAATCTACATTAATGTATGACATGGACCTATTGCAACCCTTATTTAGTCAGCATTAGAAACGTATAGAACATGCGAATACATGGCCATTAGAAACTAAACTGAATGAACTGAACTCATGAAATGAACTGCTTATATGTACTTATATGTATAAATATAAAGGTCAATAAACAGTGTAAAAAAATCAGCGTGAGTTTTGGTCCATGTGGTCTATGTAATAAATTTAATCCACGCCATTGAAGAATTATAGTGGAGTCACAACTGACAGCTGTTCTGGTTGCCAGATATAAAAAACTCAATTCACCTACGACAGTCGGCTCCAAATCAACAAACACAGCCCTTGGCACGTGTTTCCCAGCCCCTGTTTCGCTGAAGAAGGTGTTGAAGGAGTCGTCTCCACCGCCCAGGGTCTTGTCGGACGGCATCTGACCATCGGGTTGGATGCCATGCTCCAGGCAGTACAACTCCCAGCAGGCGTTGCCGATTTGTACACCAGCCTGACCGATGTGTACTGAGATGCATTCCCTCTGGAAAAAAGGTATTATATTATAAAGATTTAAGATTTATAATATAACTCATTAGGAGCAGTCTACATCCAGGTGTTGATGATGATGTTTATCCAGGTGTTGTTTTTTGCAACGTTTTTCTGTACTTATAATTTGTCGATACTTCTAATTTGCCTTCCTTTATAAAAGAACTCTTAATACCAATTGAATAAAATGTAATTTCAATGAATTAACTGCAAAAGTAGAGAGTTCAATGACTCAAAAATAGAGGATTAGTCTACTACTTTAGAAAAGGTGTAAGTACCTATTTAAAACACAAAGGCCTAACACGCCTAACACAAAAGGTTGAAAAGCAAACTTCCGTTGACAAATGAGGAATTATTAAAGAAAATTATTTCGCTTATTCATGACATTGATCGCGGTTGAATTGCCCTTATTTAGTTCTTAATATTTTCTTTAGGGAAGGTGTTTCTTTGTTACTCAGTGTGTGCAATAATTTATCATGGTATAGTCTAATTTATGAGAGCCAAGCGATTTATTAAAACATTAGGACACACCCCAGTCTTCATCTGACTTCATTGTTTCTGTTTCGAAATCTCCAAAGATATGAGTGCCAACATTTTATATTTTGCAATATAAAATAGCTTGGTTATACACGTAATGCTGTCACATATACAAAATCTACTTATTTACAACAGTTTAGTATTTGCAGGGCACACTGCCATACTGTATATAGCATTGATTGTATTACAGATCACCGTGATATAACAAGATATGTTATTCCATCGGTGAGTGAGGAAGGAAATACAGAGCTGATTTACATGCTTGTGTAATAGGCGACGGTAGCCATCTACTATCAGCAAGTCATAAAACTGCATATCTACTTAAAATAACGACAATTAAAATGACAGCCATCTTTATTTCAAATGTTGGTACATAATGAAACATCTTTTATGAATGATTTCAATATCAACCAATTAGTCTTGAAAATTTTATAATAACTATCTTTTATAGAATAATTGCTTCAGCAATGGATCTAGAATATTTTTGAACTTTCTACACGCTCAAAGCCTCATACAAATACTTGTGAAGCAGTAAATAAACCTTAAACTGAGGCCATTACAACAGTTTCGTAGAAATTCCGCTCATTTCTCGTGACTTAGACACTCGCCGATACTTTATAAGAGTTGCGTGTTTGATTTCTATTCTTTCTAAAGTAATGAAGAAATTAGGTCAAAAAGTCGGATCATTAAACCGAGGGGCGACGACCTCTTTCTTTTAATAGTCATTAAGGACGAATTTTGTTTATCAAATTAGGAAAGTACGAAGATTTTTTATTTAATTAAGTATATGAACTCCAAAAACCTGAACTTTATGTGCATATTTGACTTTTGCGTTAGAATATAGCATATTAATTTACATAAATATGTATTATTTTAGAGAAGTGTATACCTAATTCAAAATAAATTGTTTCATTTATAAAATTTGTTCCTATGATTAAATAGGTTTCATAAAAACATTTTTTATCGCCACTCTATTTTTGCTAGGGTTTCGGAAAATAATATCCAAAATGATGACGATTTTGAGAAGAAAACCCTGAACGAAACTCAGTATACAATTCTTTTGTAAAACTTATAAGTGGTGGTATTTAAAAATTACCACCGTATATACACAGTAAGATATACCTACAATATAATAAAACTATGTTGATAGTATTTTACGTTATAAAAGAACTAGCTGATGCCCGCGACTTCGTCGGCGTTGAACTATGAACGAGGGTACCTACCCTATGTAATTTCTGATGTCCCAGACAATGTATATGCAAAATTTCAAAGTGATCGGTTCAGTAGTTTTTGCGTGAAAGAGTTACAAACATCCATACATCCAAACATACTTTCGCATTTATAATATTAGTACTGATAATATATAGTATGGATAAAAACTATTAGTCATGTTTCTTATGATGGGTATACTAATGTACAATGGAGCAAACAAGTAAATGTTTATTCATGTACTAAAGCCAGTGATAAATGTTACACATTCGTCACGCACCAACTGTTCACTGGTATTCGATGATCTATTTCATTTTGTAATTATTTCATTCGTATATTAAATTCCATCATTTATTTAAATAGGAAAATATAAAGTTTTAGTTTCCCAGTTGACGGAATTATTTCACTAGCTTACACTGGTTCAATTGATTTAAATTTTGGTAAGTATACGATTACTTCATGACATGGTAAACCTGACCTGACGCTGCAGCATCGAGTAGTCTGCGGGACATCCAACTCCTCAACAATTTATAGCAGAATAGCGTATTTGGGTTTAATAGAATTTCGGGGGTGAGTTTAATTTTTTTTACTATAGCTTGTATATTACTAACTTTTTCTGATATATAAACTATATCACTGTAATGTTTCATCAAAATTTGAGGAGTAGATAATTAACATTCATACATCCATCTTAATATTTTGTTAGTATAATTGTGTCATAGTAAATCAAGGTTTAAATTGAATTATAGAAGAATATGTAAATGATTTAATGGTAAAAGATAAGATAATGGGGACAATGGCTAATGGCTAGGATACAATAACTTATATGGCAAAGTTTAAAATATTACTGAAGGAATACTGTACTTAGTAATACATAGGATATTAGGCAAATAGATACATTGGATTTAGTTTGAACAAATAATGTCTGAGAATAGGCGTGGGAATAGATTACATAATAAAAAAGTTTAATTTTCTGTCAATTTCGAGATTTTTAGACGTCTCAGATCTTGCTTCTAAAAATAATTCAAGTGTTTGATAAATCTGTCAAAACATGAATTAATCTACAAAATAACAAAATTTTTTTACAATATAAGTGTATATATAGAAACATTTTCTAGGTATTTTAATGGCTAATTATTTAATTTAAAAGTCGTAAGACATGCTCACTTGATGGACCACACTAAAATAGAGGCGAAGGGAATTCATATTGAAACTTTTTGCTCAAATAACTTTAAATTTTAGTTCACAAAACCGATGAATAGAAAGAAAATTGTATAAAATGACTAATTGTTTTACTCTATATATACATAATAAGCCTGTACTTTTGTTGAATTTGTTCCACATTTGTCAATAACCTCCCGCAGGTTAATCGTTTTCAGATAAAGGGTGCGTGACGGTAGTGCCTTTGGCGCGGTGATGATAAAAATGGTCCGATCGCCGTGTGGTACCATTCCCATCAATCAACCACACTGTATCTGACTGTATCTGACTGTATTGAAGAAAATACCAATCTATTTAATACTCTATAATTTCGACCTTACACTGTATTGAATACAGATTGATTACAATTAGTTTTTCCCAATTTTTTTTATTAGTTTTTTTTTTTTATTTATTTTTTCATAAATATCACTAAATAAAAAAATTAAAATAAATTATTTAGAAAATAGGATGAGAAGTTTTCGTTTTACTCGTACCTATATTAACATAATTATAATATTTTTGTTGAATACTAGCAAAATAAGACTAGTTTAGTTAGAACATAGAAAAACCTATAAAAATACTACTAAAATCGTTAAATAGGATTTTTTACATGTAAACGTTGGTAGATAGGCTCTGACGGTCCGCTTGTTGGTCGTTATGGGATAAGGAGGGATAAAATAATGTATAGATGGATAAAATAGCATCCCATCTAATTTTTAAGTTCTTATAAGTTTTTAAAATTTAACTAAAAGCTCTCCTCACGTAAACGCATAAATTATTTTGCCAATTGTTTAATTCCCTACAAGGACAATAATATATCTTAATACGAAGCAAATTGTTTACCAAACTGGTAAGTATTTATTACAATGTGTCCTTAAACGGAAAGTGTAGGCGTTTAATTGATCCTAATTTAAAATCGTACCATAAAATTGGTTTGCTTGACGCCCACAACTTGAACTCTATAATTTAACTGTCGTCCCCAATTACCGCACAAATTAACTTCGTAAAACAAATGAATGAATGCCTTAATGGTAGCTCTCGACACGGTCTGAAGGATAGAAACAATGATCATTCAGTTAAAATGCGACAACCATGGCGAACCAATCAACTATGGTAGATTTATCTAACGTTTAATGTAACATAATACCAATATAACTCGTAACCTAAGTATACGAGTATAAATGCGAAAGTTTGTGAGGATAAATATTTGTTCCTCTTTCGTTCATAAACTACTGAAATGATTTTAATGAAACTACAGTAATAATATCGTATAATAATGATGTACTCAAAAATAAAACATAGCCTTTTATATTGTTTCCCCATACAGTGATTAAAAGTTCGTTTCTTCGTTTAAGTATTCAGAACTTAAAGTTTTTTCTTGTTTACATCTAATCCCCGAATATAGATTATTCTGTTTGGGCCTCTTTCACCAACTACAATTAGTAAAGTGTTGATTAGTTACTTTTTGAAATAATTTGCATCCTTCGATAGGCGAATTTTTTTATTATTTTCTTTTTAATGTTTGGGACTTTTACCATACAAGCAAAGATATATCAGCTCCATCATTCCCGGAGACCGGTCACTTTAAATGGCGGTTAGCCTACTTGACACTTTACTCAGAGATGGTGAAAGAGGCCCGTAGACTTACAAAAAATTTTATGATTCAATTTTGACCTTGATTTGTACAATACATAAAAAAAATGGGAATTCTAGAGAGGTACATATAATGAAAGCACCTGTACTTTTTTGAACGTGTAGTTCAAATAGAATATGTTACCTTAATGTTACATTTATTAATGCAAACATGCAACATTTATTAATTAATTTGTTTTTAACTGTAACAAATTATGTTACAGTTAAAAACAAAAAAAAAACTCCTCTATCTATCGCTAACACCAAGCAATTGACGATAAGTAAGTATTCATAGACGACTCTGTATTGTGCATGCTTATATTATGTGTGTGGTATGAAATTCAATAATACTAATTTAACTATGTATATACTAATGACTATGTATGTATGTATATACTAATACTATGTATGTATAACTATGTGTATACTCTTTTGTATATGTGTATTAATGTATAATATGTATTATGTAATATATGATTTAGGTGATTGTATAAATGTAAAATCCGTAATTGGCTGTTGGTTATGTTTATGTTTTTGTCTGTAAATTTTTATGTTGAGAGCTGTGGATTTTTTTAGATAAATAAATAAATAAATAAAGTAGATATGTTTGTTTGATAAATGTATCGGGATTACAATCAGTCGTGCAAGTCAATTATGTGATGATTGCATGTAATTGAAGCACGACTGCGGGTCAACGCACTCAACTAATTTCCACCACTGTTGGTTGCCAACTCACAAAATGAGAAAAAAAAATGAAAAAAAAAAAGCTGAACGCATTCAAAGAGGCATTGTCTGTGGTGTGATGGCCCCAAGGCTACTACTCTACGGCGAGATTACAGTAGCAATACTTACTCGTATATTTGTAGGATGCAATCATCAATAAAACGTTGGTTACAATGTAGCGCAACTATTTAACGTTTTAAAAGTGTTATCCATATAAACTTAAGTATATTAAACTTTGACGACACGTTTGTTCTAGTGGCTAGTAAACCTAGCTGTTAATCAAACTGTCGCGGGTTCGAATCCCGCTAGGGACAAATGTTTATGTGTTAACATTTTACCTTTGTATCTGAGTAATGGGTGTTTTGTATTTATAATATGTATGTATTTACAAAAAAAAAGTAATCTATGTAGTATATCAAATCAACTGTCTGGTATCAATAATACAAGCATTTATTAGTTGCTTACTGTGGAACTAGATGGTACTGTGTGAAGATATTTATTTATTTATTATTATATAAAGTATGTCACTTATGAATTATTACACTGTTATATGCCCGCGACTTCGTCCGCGTCTGATCGCTACCAAATTTGGTTCAGAGGTTTTGGAGTCTATAGGGGACATACATATATAGGTTGTTTTTCCTGACTGACTATAAAGGCACATTTGTCTAGAAAGCTGAAATTTGGAACATAGCTTTATTTTATAACGTAGGTACGCGGGCGAGTCGCTAGTAAGATAAAGAAGATTTTAAGTAAACAAATTTTATTAAGATTTATTGTATAGAAACTTTGTCAAAGTAAACTTTGTAGTAACAGGTCACATTAGGCTGATTAATATTAAAATTGGCAACCTGTTTAACAAAATTAAAAACCTTTTCACAAAAGTACTTTTAATATAAACCAACCACTTGTGCTATTGGGTTTCGATACGCGAGGAAGCCAGACTTTGTTCTCCAAACATAAGTTGCCTTTAGCTTCAGTATAGTAATTGAAAAAATATATAACGTAAAAAAAATACATACTAGTAACACAGTTAGCAACAGCTAAACATTGACCGGAATGTGTATATCACATTATGGGAGGGGTTTTGGGGAGCGAAGGGGAATGACAGGAGGGACTGGGGGGGGGGGCAGCGATGACGTCACAAAGCCTTCCCCCAGACCGGTGGTGACTCAATGGCTGAAAACGTCGACTCGTTCAGTAATACGACGACAATGTCTATACATAGGTAGGTAGGTACCTACTTTCCTACTTAGGTGACTTGAGGGTGGAAGTTGTCGCATCTGTCTCGCAATCCGATACCTAGTACCATGCTTTCTTGTGCAAAAATATTTTCTCACTAATGACTAAGTCAATAATGGTTGAATGAATCCTTAACTTTAACTAACATTATAAATGCGAAAGTGAGTCTGTTTGTTTGTTACGCTTTTACGACTGCTCAACAGATTTTCATGAAATTTTGTCAAGGAGAGAGAGGACATATTGTAGGTACCTTTCACCCAAAAAAAAAGTACCATTACCGAGGGAACGTCTAATAATAAAATTAAAAAAATTAACGCCTGACAAAAATATATGAGTAAGATTGAATATTTTTTTAATTTTTAATTTCTTTCATAAAAAAGGGTGCGTACTATATTCCAGTTAAAAGTTATAAAAGTAAGTATTTTCATAGAGCACACTGCGTTTTGTAGTCAAAAATTTTCCAGCCGTCTGGGGTCGTAATCACTCTCTTAACAGAAGACCTTTACATTAAACAAAAATCTATAAGAAATGGATACTGTCGCCAGTCTGGCTGTGAAATGCAGTGTTCCCTATCACTACAAAATGTCTATAGTTTACCAAAAAAATTATTATGCTCAGTTTCGTTTTAATTTTGATATGCACTTTTATAGTGTTGACGTCTTGAACTTTCAACTTTAGTGGGAAAAAAGACTGTAGGTACCTATATCTGAAAAATACATTGCAAAATGAATTCCACAAGCAAAGAGCAAACTTAAATAAAAGTTAAATCCATGTTCATAGGCGTGAAGGTGCCTTTGAATCTGGTGGATGACCGTTGTTGTCGATTGCGTCATCATCGCGAAGATGCACGTGCCGAAAATCATAACACTAAAGAAAGCAAGATCTTTCCAATCTATCTTAAAACTGAAACTGTAAGAAACTGTCAGCCTTAAGACAGATATTAAGAAGTGTCGACTAAATTGAAGATTTGATTTAATAGTATTAACTTGTTAATTAATTTGCTGTGAATCAGACAGTCAAAGGAATGTTATTTATAATTTCTAGGCACTACAATATATTAAAGTTGGACTAAAAGTATAATAGGGTTAAAATAATATTTCAATATTAATGTAGTTGAAAATATGTAAAAGTTCTTTAAAGACTAAAAGTTATAATTAGTCCAACTTTTAAACCGTTTCGAAGAAGAGCTTATGCGTAGCGATGACTTATTGTATGAATCACCTTACTTATACGAAATAAAGTATTCCTTTTCAAACAGTTCGCTAATTCTTTATTTAAAAACATATGTTGTGATCTCGACACATAAAAAAAAGCGTTTTAAAAACAAAAACGCCAAGCCAATTAAATGATATATTTAGTAAATAATGTTTTTGTAACTAATCCTTTTTACAGTTCACATCGCCCAAAATGCTAGCTAGTTAGACTGTAACTTTTATAAAATCGGGTCAAACGGAACATACAAAACATTAGCGGGTCAAACGGGAACTTTTTCGTAGGTAGGGTCGAAACTGTGGGTGCAAATTCAATGGTTCGAAAGGTTATTTGATGAAGATTAGATTTTATACGATTCTGTGTTCATACTAAGTATGTTAAGTATTGTTTGTTTATAATGGTTGTATAATAGCTGTTGTAAGGACTATTTTTTCCTAACCAGATTAAATGTTTCTTTAAAATCTATTTAATGAATAAATTACTAAAAAGAAAGAAAACATTGTTTTTAAATGTGTTTATTATATTTTAGATATTTTAAAAAAAGTTACGAATTTTGTATGGAATTTTGTAGGATGTATTATTTTGTTGTTAATAATGTTATGGAAATATTCATTAGTCAGGGTGGTATTTATACTAATTGCACTAATTAAATGTAGTGAACAGAGAGAGGACCCACCCACAGCTCACCCCCGACTTTTATATTTCATATTAGATTAGTCACGCTTTGGGAGCGCCGCCCTTGGGATACCTAACGGTATCTAGATTAAAATTTCATCGTGATGATAATACTATACGTTGTAATTTACTATGGAAACTAATTTAATCAGTGAGGAATAAAAAAAAATATATTTTTAGTGAGACTCCACCGCAATCATGATCTAAACCAGTGACAACTTCACCCGTTGACATGACATGACATTGACATGACATGTCAAAATGAATCTGTTATCTTTGGTTACAAACATTGATATTGTTTTATCGTAACGCTACTTGATTTGTGATTAACATTTTTATTCTGCCACTGTTAACTTAATCTAGGTCAGCCAAGGGGGGAAATGGGGACAGGACAACGATGAAAATTATAATATACTAGCTTTTGTCCTTTACTTTGTCCGCATCCCTTTTTTCTTAGGCATTAAAATATTTTATTGCTCAATATTTTTGTCAGGCGTTAAATCTTTTAATTTTTTTTATGATTCCTCGGATGAAAGGTTCTATAATAATTATGTTCCATTTCTGTAATCCCTGACAATGTGTATGCAAAGTTATTGTAAAGGAATAAGAACTGTAACATAATACAGACTGTTGCATTGTATACCTATACAGAAACAGATCTTTAATAGTGTATAAAGTGAGAAGTTTCGTTTGTAGTAAAGAGACTAAATTGGCCATTATAGATTTGCCTTTGTATCAATATCACGTTTATGTGTAGACTTTATGAGAAATTGTTCCAAGGCAAAATATTCCATTGTTAGACAATCATAATAATTTTCTAATACGATTTTTTCCTGGAAATACATTATACACATAGGACAGAGTTTATACTATTTTTATGCACCTATTTTTTATATAATTATATCAGAAAATATTATAAAATAAAATAAATTAATTATTTATTTTGTATTTATTAGTAATTTGCGTTTATAAATAATTTTCCTTGATATGTTCTCTCTAGGTTGACAATATTATTATTTTTAGGGGATCGGTGTGGTTCACGTTATTAACCTGGCGAGATTTTTTTTTTCTATCTATTTCATACTTTTTTATATCTATCATGTTTCTATTTATTGTGAATTAATCAATTTAGTACTGTCAGTTTTTATAGAGAGAATGATTCATATATGTATGAACAAAGTAAATACCAAAAAGGTTATTAAGTGTTTTTTTAAACTAAGTTAATATTTCCAATCCTTTATTATTTTCGACAGACAGTCTGACAGATAGGTAACAGATAGCTATTTACTACCAAATTAGTCTGCTTGCCGACTTTTACAAAACAAATCTTGTTAATGTATCTATTTTGCCATAGATTTTAAATTAATTCCGACTCATCAATTAATTAAACATAAAATAGTGTCATTGTACAGACTTAGCGCTGATTAGCTATCAATCCATAGGTAAAAAAATGAATAGTTTTTAAGTACTGATAGAGTATTTGGTTGTTTCGGTACAAATGCCAAATTTCATAACTGAAAGCTAACATTCGAATTTAAAAAAAAAGTTTACAGTTCGTGACTTTTCGCCGTTACTCTTCCTTCTGCTATTTGATTTGAACTTGTTTCAGAAACTTTTTTAAATTACATTATGCTTTCGCATCTATTTTTTTTTTCTTGTTCTAGATACTATTAATAATAGAAGTATTAAATATGAATATCTGACAAGTTTTATATAAAAATTATAGTGTTTTAATGCACTTACTTTTAACTAGGTATGAAGAAGCTCTTCTTTTTAATTTCAATACTTTTTAAAATCATATTTAATGCTTCTATTAAATCAAAAACCATTCCATTTTTATTTGGACTTAGTTATAAATAAAAGTTTTAATATCTTAATAATTTTAAAAAGCACAAATTTGATTAATATTAATATTAAATAAGTAGTCCAATTAATAAGCTTCACACTTTTAATTGTAATAAGAAATTAACTAGGTATTTTTTGTTTCTAAATAATAACAAATGGACATACAACGAAAATGAGTATTAAAATTATTTGACTGCTTTATTATTATTTGTATTTTGTGAAGTTTCGAATATTGTTGCAATAAAATGTGCTGATTCTAGTCTATATTAGGTATACATATTAAGCTAGGTACGTAACAAGTACTTACCATTTTGTAGTTAAGATACGTGGATAAATGTAGTGGATGGCTTGGCGGGTTCGCGAGGCAACACACCGGCCGGACTATAGCGCCACTCGAGCGTTCGCCTCGCTTTTATATCAAATCGGGAGACAGCGCGCGCAGCCTTATTCTGAACACTATTTCTAACCCCAGACGCTTGACGTAAAAACGGGATGTTATAAGTTTCACGTGTGTGTATCTGTCTGTGGAATCGCCTATTCTGATACGGTTATGAATTTATGAAGATATCAGGGACCCTAGCCAAGAACCAAACCAATGCAAACGTTTCGTTGAGTTCTTACGAAACGAAAGAAATGAAGCCCGGTGATTGGTTGTTGTAACGCCCACATAAAGTTTTGACCAATCACAAGAGCTTTCTCCCAGCGTAGCGTAGCCTGAGCGTAGCGTTTACGACTGTACGTTTGCTCTTGGCTAGGGCCCCAGGCGTTTGAAGACCTTCAGCTTATTTCCTAGTTGAAGAAGGGATTTCACTAACTTCCACATGTTAGATGTTAGACATTTGGTCTATTGTTACTTCTGCGCTATTTCCATGACATGGTAACATTGACCTAATGCTGCGCCATCTAGTAGTCTGCGGGATAACCAACTTTTCAGCAACTTACAGCAGATACGGGATGTTTGGGCTTTATAGAAAGTTTTATTTTACGTATTTAATTGTAAAGAAATATTGGTTTCTAAAAATTAAGAAATTGATGTAATTTATTGATGCATTAATGAATTAATTTAATTACATTAATATAATCGAGATATTCGTAACTGTTTGGAAATGATTCAGAATATAACCGCAGTATTCATTACGTTAAACGCCTAAGTTTAGATCGTACTGTATCCAGACTTCTCTTAATACTTATAGTTAAACCAGCATTATTTCTGACAGACAATTATGTTCAACTCGACATTTTTAAACATTTTTAATTAAATTCCATCTGATCTAGAACCATACAATTGTAAATTAATTATTTAATATTAATAAACAATTAGTTGGCCCGACAGATATTGTCCTGTCAAAAGTTACTGAAATGTTGTAGTTGATGTGAATTTAAACAAACAAAAATTCCGGGCAAATTTTCTCTTTCTAAGAATCTTATTCACACTTAAATATACATATTTCTCGAGTTCACAATCAATAAAAAATATATTTCTCGAGTTTTGCGCTCGAGCAACACATTTTTAATTTCATAAATATATGAAAAAATTTCGCTCTTCTTCATAACTACACCTATGTTAACTTGAAACTATATCAATATTAAACTTATAAGGTTACAAAGAGTAGGCATACTTAATTGTCGTTTTCAGTAATTATTTAGACTTTTTATTGTTTTGCTTTTGTGGGCTCAATATGTGGGCGGGGGTGTGTTCATAATTGAAGTAAATTGATCCTATACCTGCTTACTTGCTTAACAATACATTTTACGTATACCTATTGGGTGCTAGGATATATTGATGGTCCACTCCAAGAGCTTGAATAGGAGGTCCTTCAGCTTTCGCCTTTCTGTTGGACCAAAGACCGATTTCCACCTTTTCCGCTCTCTATCGAACCATATGAAGGGATGACCTTACCTTCCAAAAAGAAGATGACCTTAAAAACTGGCCCAAAAATTTCTTCAACACCAGATCGGGCGCTTTTTGGCATAACAGAATCAACAAATATTAGTTTAGAAGTGGACAGAGATCATAAACAGTCACGGCGAATACATTATTGATTGATTAATTTATTGTTATAATAATTATTTTTTGTTTAAATGAAACTAATACAATTTGTATACAATATTATTTAGATACAACATATCTTTAGGGCAAAATAAAAATTACACTCTATAAAAAAAAACATTATAATTTTAAACATTCTAAAATTATAATATACTTTTTTAAAGGAATGTAAAGGAATTTAGGCATATATGTAAATAAATTAAACTTACAATAAAATATTGAATAAAATTTTGCACGGCCAAAGGACATAGTTAGTAAACCTATCAGTGTTATTAATAAACATGGACTAACTAAGGATTAACTTTAGTCGGAGGTCTAACCATAGTCTAACGGAGTAGTAGTGAAAATCGTTATTAATAAACAAGACTAAGTTCCGGGCGTACTCGTATCTTATTATTGTGCTCAAACAGGCGCGGATGGGATGGGCTTGGCTCTCAAACGATGCGTGCTATTGTATCAAAGTATTGTCTACGCCTAATGACATCTTATCTATGAAATATGTATGGTAAGTATTAAATATATATACTCATAAAACCGTTTGTTCCGATTGACTTAACGCACAGCCAAAACTACTAAGTCTATAGAAAGCTTAAATTCTGGAACATAGCTTTATTTTATAACGCAAGCATTCGCTAAGAAAGGATTTTTTTTTAATTTCAACTCCGTTCTAAGACGAAGGCGTGTCGCTAGTTTTAAATAAAATTATACACAAACTTTCTGGTGCCCGCGACTTCGTCCGCGTTGAAGAAGAAAATATATGAGTAATTACTATACGATGAGATATTGCAGAAACAAATTTAAAAAATCAAATGTTTTGTCCCGACGGATAGTACGACGCGCCATCTGTAAGTTTACGTATTAATATTTTGTAATTTGCGCCATCTGATGGGATGAAAATAAGACTTTTTGTCACTTCAGTATTTAATGTCATTATTCACTGACAGATGACGCTAGAGTTGGGGCAAATCGAAATTATACTAAAATTATATATATATAATATATAATATATAATTACTATATATATATATAGTAATCAACTTATTTTTACAGATTTTCTTGAAATAGTGAAAAAGAAACTCTTTGCTATTGCAATATATTAGGCGGTAACTATTTGGATATTATATTTTTATACACACGATGATTTGATGGTAGGTGGCCTGGTTCATCTACAAATACAATGAATACTTACCACATACAAATACAATATAAATACGATGATTTCATAACAGCACACATACTGTTATTTAACGGTCGGATCTTCTGTTATGCGGTGATTACTTTACTATCTGCCAATGAGCTGCCCAAATGAGTGCGAAACACAAGCCTGGAATCGAAGTATTTTTAAGACTTGGGTAGATATCTGCCACCGAGTACATTTTCCAGTTATGACGTCATAATTTTTTTTATATAAAAAAAAAATAATTTAGAAACCTATCGAGTGGGATATTAAATGATAGGGCTCCATGAGCTGATTACAAAACTATACAACACCATTACATTTTAGCCAGTCGTTTCCTAAAAAATTAAAAAACCATTTTCAAAACATGTCTTCCTGACAGCAAAAGGCCGAATACCGTCAAACGGGGTTACTTTGACAGATTTTGGGGCTAAATTGACAATGGGTTAGAACAGGTCTGTTGGTGTTAGTATAAGTTCCATTGATTGAGCTGGCAAAGAAGGATAATTCGAACTTATGTTCTATATGCAAATACGACTATATTTCTATCGGCTTCGCAAGAAATGAATCCAATGTGTCACCTGCAAGAAATGGGTGTGCGAAATCTGTAACAGATCCAAAAATCCTGCTTTATCATTGATCAAAAATGATGAATCATGCTTCTTATTTTTGTAGAAAGCTTTCAATGTAAGCTTCTGAGCGATTACTTTGACTTGCAGTGCATTTCAATACAATGTCAAAATAGCCCCTCACTCTGGGTTACTTTGACACCTACAAAAATAGAATAATTCATTTTTTTTTCTATTTGAGCCTATAGCCAAAGGACTAATTGTACTAATAGAGATAAAAAAATATCAAATATCCCAGAAACGCGTCGTAGGAACAAAATAAACCCTCAAAACCCTGTCAAATTAACCATATAACGAATTTCGGAATTCGGAAATTTTTATGTTGGTATTAAATTATTACAGAAAAACTAAATGTCTTTTTCTTCTCATATTAATTACTTGTTTAGAACTTTTGGAATTGTTTATGCGCGGGTAAACATTTTAATACATTTTTCTATATATCATAACGAATCCAATGAGCTTTCATTGGATTCGTACATATTTGTCTCCTACAAAAAACTTTATCAAAAATTAACACCAATTTGAACTTGTGAACTAGCGGATAATCCGCTAATATAGTGGATAAAAAATATTACACAAATCAAACAACATTTTGGTAACATTCTCTATTTCCCTCGTAACTTAAAACATACATTTGGTAAGTACAACTACGAGTATAGTGTTCACAATGGCACCAATAGTTCAAACCGGTTATTTTGCTTCATCGTTTTAAATTATTTACTATTTTTACTATCGGAAGTTGTATTGCAGCTGTAATAATATAATATTTTTATAATGATAACAGTCAAGCTGTCTGTCCACTTGAAGTGGACAATGTGACTTGCTAACTTAAAGACTGACTTTCCTGAACTTGATTTATTCAAATAAAAAAAAATACAAAATAAAATTATATTTATTTAAAACATTGTACTAGGATTGTTTGCGTAGATTTTTATCAACTTTCTTATAATTTTTTTAAAATGAATCTATACCTATGTTATTTTATTTTTATTTTGGTTTAAAGCAGTTCTTTTATTCTGTACCGGTCCTGGTCACTGAAGCCACACGGGCTGCCCAAGTAATTAAGAAAATAAGTCACTAAGTAGAAAAATAAAAATAAAATTATACCTTATTTTTGTTGTTTAAATATGTGTATACATTTTTGTAAAGAAAGTATATTTTTGCAAAAGATTAACTATTAACGTTTTTCAATTTAGTTAAGTATGAGAATGTATAGTGAAAATTTTACTAGAACAGTCAATAAAAATTAAATACACTTTATAAATTATAATTTATTTTCAAATACGAAACTGAATTGATTTTCCACACTAGGGATTAAAAAAAATTACTGTTCATAAATTTGACAGTTATTGAGCATTTGTAAATGTATTTAGAAATCACACAATCAACTAGATTTAATTCATCATAACAAAACGCTTTTTATAAACTTATTTTATTATTTGTGTTCACATTTATTTGTTTTATTCTTTTTATATATTTGTTATATATATATAAAAATGTTGAGTTATATATACATATATGTATAAAATGAGTTATAAATTGTCACTTATATGTGCTCAGTGTCCACATCTCAAACATTTCTTATTAAAGCAACAAGAGGGTTTGGAACTTGGATTACAGACAGTCAACAACAACAACAACATAAATAACCTATAATGAGGGTTAGGTTTCTAAGTTTAATCTTTTCAAATTTCATTATATTTATTTTACAGGCTATTTTTTAATTGACTTAATCTGAAACAAGCGAACAGTTTTGTAAAACTTATAATATTTTGACATAATAAATTTTTCAGTGAGTAAAGGTTCAGTTTTTCAATTGATTGCTATTAATTGAATTTTTAAATAGGGATTCAATTTTCAGTATTCAAGGGTGAAGAATTATTCCCTTAAAAATTGATAATTTTGTTTGTCAGTTCAAATTGTTCTAGCTTTTCCAGGTTTCCAGTTTTTTCCAAGTTTCAAATGAACTGTCAAATTACTAAACATACAAAAAAGTAGTTCTTTAAATAATACCTACAAGTGGTTCTATTACTATTCTATAATGTAGCTATCCGTTCGAGGTGTGGACACAGATGTCTATGGCGATTCATTAATTTATCTACAATTAAATAGAGTTTTTGGTATCACAAAATCGATCACTTCATCATAATTGAGCGGCGCCATCCTGTCTCCCAAACCGGTGATAACTCCTCGAGTTGTTGGCGGTGAAGATGAAGGGCGCCGATGGCGATGGACACTTGAAGGAGTTCATCAGCACCGGTGGAACATCGTCAGACTTGTTACCCACAGGTTCAAACAAGTTGTTCCATAGTAAATTTGCAGCTGAAAATTTATAAAACAGTATATTGTTACTAGAGATAGAAATATAAGATAGGCGACGGTAACCACCAAACATTACAGTAAGTGGACCATCAGCCTGTATTGCAACCTTAACATAAAAAAATACTATTGTCTATAAAGTATATGTGTCCAAGGAACCTACTAGTAACCCAGTTAACAGAAGAGATCCTGGTATTGATAAATTGTAAATATTTGTATTAATCCATGTATTCTTTTGAAGTATCGATTTGTACCACCACATGTAAATGTTTGTATTAATCAATGGTAATATATAGGTCTTATTGTTTCTATTTTTTGTATAATAAGTTGGTTTAGTAGAGGTTTCGCACAATTTTGTTTCGTACGAATTGTGCGAAGAAGTGACTTTAAAATTAAATATATTTTTAGTCGCTGTTTCGCACAAATATTATTTTCATAGAAAAAACTTGAACCAAAAGTACAGTACCGTACAAAAGTGATCGTATGTGACTGTTTTTGCCTTAATAAATAAATAAATGGTACTCACCGAGGGCATGGCCTTTCTGCGAGAAATGGAAGCAGTCGTGTGTAATGTAGGACTGGTGTATGACCTGTGTGAGAGGCTGCTTCGGAGGGAACGGAGCGTTAAACAGCCGCATGAACGGTTGTATTACCACAGTGAAGTCTTCGCGAGTGTCGTACCGGCCGCTCTCCACCTTCCGTACACACAAAATTTATCTTTTACGAAGGAACTACTCAAAGTAGGACTTAACAAACATTAAGTAAGGAATAGTAAGATTAATTTTTAATGGATTTAGTCCATCGATGTTTATGGATGGGCCTTTTCAAACAAAAATCAATCTGATTCGCAAAATCAGATTGATTTTTGAAGGTAAAAGTCGGCCGTCATGTAGGTTGTTGACTCGTTGGTTGGTCGTGTTGCTCGGCGGGATTAACGAAATTAGTAGTCTGGGTTGTTTACTATAGTAATTTAATGCTTTTGGTTGCTACTTTCGAACAAAATGAAACCAATGTACTCAAGTACACGTGTAATTTGGCGGATTTTTTTGCCAGTGTTATTTGCTATGGAAAAGGCCCATCCATAAACATCGATGATTTAGTCACAGTAAAACTGCATGCTAAGTGGACCCGTAAAATAAATAAATAAATATTTTGTTTAGTTTCAAAATGAAGTCCCGAAATGCCGATGATTGATCAATTATGTGAAATTTACTTTAAATTGGTTTAATTAGTTAATTGATTTTTATTAATGTAAGAAAGAGACTATGACGCAATAATCTCTTGGCATCATCTTCGTTGGCAACTTTATGACACTATTTATCTAGGAATTAAATCATTAAAGTGAAACCTAAGATTAAAAAAAAATATGTACTTTTGGCTATGTGCATATACACGATGGTCACAAATTGTATACCAAAGATGCGCAGAGATCACCCTGAAGACAAATGATTATTAAAGTAATAACTTGAATCTCAAAAACTTGAAAACCCTTTGTTGCGGATTTCCATCCCGATATAACAAGTGAGCTGTGCGACGATAGTAAGCTCCTTTTACCATAAAAAAGTACCATATATTACGACTTTGATTCTCATAAAAGAGAATTCACTGACCAGATCAACCTCCGCCTTTTGGTAGAGCCTTGCGGCCCGTACCAGGTCTTGCAGCTCGTGACCACCGCGGTGGAAGCAGGTGCAGAACAGCGGATGCATCAAGCGGCACATCATCGACCTCTGGACGCGCACCGACACCGATACGTCTGCCAAAATCAATATGAATTGCTAATCACACTGCCTTAGGGACTCCGCTCATCGGAGTCGCCGCTGTGGTCTACTTTGACTCGACAATTGTCTACTTTGGTATTCACTGAGCACCTGTCAAAAAGTCTATGACGTTTTTACCATGGTTATACACGTGACACATGTCGATGAAGTTAGAATACGAAAGTTTTAGATGTGGTTTCGTGGTTTTAAAAACCACAAATAGAGTATACGGCACCTGCCTCGACTTATGCAGTCTGAGTAGTCCCTTAAATTGCTGCAGCCAGTCTGGCAACAGTCAACATCTCATATTCCGGTAGGCATCGGCTTTGGGTATAGGCATTTATTGGTTTAGAAGAAGTTAGCAGACAAACAGACAGATGCGAACAGCTTCTTTATTTTTATTATGTATTAAGCACATTATCTATCCCATCCTAATCCCTTATACTTAATTCTACTATGGCCATTTGTGTTACAGGCGACAAAAGCCACTTGCCATCAAGTATACCATTAACCTGTCTGTAGACATTAACATTTAAAATAGTTTTGTATTACACTGCATTTATATTAATGTATTGTAAGCAATGTCCTACATGTTTATGTCCAGCAGTGGACGTCCTGTGGCTGAGATGATAATGATTGTAAGCATAAACCATAAATGGTGTAGATACCCACCTAAAACTGGCACTAAATTGACTATGGTCCTTGGCAGGTGAGTGTGGAGGTAGTCAAGGGCTTTCTCCAGTTTCCTGGCGTGAGCTGCCGGCGACCAGGCGACAGGGGACAGACATGAAGCCGAGCACAAGTCATTGGCACCTATAAAAACCGTGATCATCTTCCAGTCCTTGGAGATGTCGATGTCAGGGGACGCACGCATGCGCGCCACCACAATCTGGAACAGGTGTGTGCGGGTATTACAAAATGCTGTTAACGATTTGACATTGTAAGTCGTAAAAAAAAGTTTCCTAACACAAAAATGTGGACCGAGCCCAGAACGCGTGCGCATGTTCACGCTTCATAAACCTGGTAAGTAAGTTCTTGAATTAATTTAATAGAAGCGTATTGCTTATAACCGAATAGAAGTGATGATTCATTCATGAACACAGAACGGCCTAATTGCAAATCACTGTGTTAATTTGTTACGTACCAAAGTGTTGTACATGGCTTAACTAAAAGATATGTTTCTTTTCGAAACTTATTCACTTTAATTTGCTTACCGACGAAAAATAGTTATATGTATTTAATGGATCACTTTTTCGTTCAGTTTATTTATTCATAAACTCATAATTAGTGTATTTATAACTTTGAATAAATTAATAAAAACCTTAAACCTTGAGGAAGTAATAAAATAAGTTGTTTGAATAATTTATCAAAATTTAAAATAATGATAGATTAACCATTCACTAAATATGTATAATTAATTATTTAAAATAGATTTTAACAAATGTGTCTTATGAGAACTAAAGTGTATGAATTGATACTTCACGGTAATCTTCTGTAAGAAGTTACTGCCAACTGAATAGGCTTCCCAAATACCTACTTTACGTGAGTTAACAAATTTCCCTTTGAAATAGATTTCTAAATCATAATTAACTTTATAATTATTATATTTTAGAGCAGCAGCGCAATTAAATTACCCCTGGTGTTTCTTGTTTCCTCAAGTGACGGTAACCACTTACCATCAAGTGGACCGACAGCCACTCTTATAAATAAAAAAAAATGTGACAAAAACATTATTTATTCCTATTACGTAGGTATTGTGAAAATATTTCAGCCTTGGTAAATTATTTTATAATGAGGCATGCTCAATGTTCGTGTGAATGATTTTGTGCAGTTATTAAAAAAAAATGAAACAGGCCGAAGGAAATGAGCACATTATTATGAACAATAAAAATTTTCTAGTAGTTTTACTAATTCAATTGATCACGATAGATCAGAAGCATTTATGGCGTTACGTTTCATTGTTAGAGCAGAGCAGAGCAGAAGAGAGCAGAGTCCTTCCCGTCCTACAGCGGGCTTCTAACCAGTTACAGAGACATCCTAAAATATCCCGTGATTGTATCTAACATTTTCTCTCCTGGTAGAGCATGACCACTTTTTATTACACTTGTCCTACCTGTTGGTTGCGATGAGAAAACTTCAAGAAAATATAGGCTTTGTCATAAGTTTCCTAAAGGTGTCTTCCTAAACACACGAAAGTTGTGAGTCGGACAAATTTGCTGACGGCATGACAGTCGCGGTATGTACTCGTAGCGTTCACGATTAGTGATTGCCGAGTGCTCGGAGAGATTACGCGTGTTTCGAATTATTACGACGTATTTGATATGGATGAGGACGACAGTGATCGAATTGCAGTTATTATAGGTAGATCCCTCAAAACAAGTGCCGCCGGGTAATATGCGCGGGCGCAAGCCGCAGCCGCAGGCAAGCTTGTTTCGAAGAGAGGCCGGCGGGTTGAGCTGCCAGACTGGCGGCTTTGGTGTGTAGACACCTTAAGCAGTTTAAAAAGCCTGCTTCCATGCTTCCATGGTAGTGATATACAGCTAAAAAAATATGATTAATAAAATACAGCTAACCGCAATTTTGATCCCTTACGCTTTGCCTTATCTGGAAATCCTACCTGCCATCCTTTCTTAAAAAAAAAAAACACGAAATTACTTTGGCTTGTCTAAATGCATCCTGGTCGGATGCGACGGGGAAGGCGACGTTGAGCCTGGAATTCTTCGCCAGCCACTCTCCCGTTCCCGTAGAGTAACCGCGCACGTTCGGATTGTACTCCTTCAGGAGGTTTGGAAGCGTTAGGAACTCTCGCCAGCTGCTGTCTCCACCTGCCGAGGAGGTGTTAATCTTAATATATAAAATATGCCAACAGTATGAATGCCCAACAAATATGAAATTTTTTGAATTTGTATGTTTGGCTGCAATATTTTCAACATAATTTACAAAAATTTACAAAGAAGTCGTATGCAAAGGCTAGTAAATTAACAGACTACAATGTATATCAACTATATACTTAATTGTTTGTTTAAGGACGCGTGACGAACAGACATACAGGCCATTTAGGTCGCCGCGACAATAGGTGTGCAATCAAGGACAAAAATAAAGTAATAAAGCATACCAAATTGAGGCGCCATGATAGAAAATAAGCTCTAATCACTCACGCAACGAAACACAATAGCAAATGTGCTATTTTCTGACGGCCAACTTCGGTTTATCGCTCTTTTTTTGAATCGCTTGAACCATATACTCGTAAATATACAAATCTGTTGGATGGTTTAGAAGCAGTTAGCGGAGGAACAGTTAGAAGCGGACAATAAATTTTTATCTTATAATATGTAAATATACAAATCAATACAAATAAAAGATGTAAGTAGATGTGTTACTAAAAGAAATAAGTAAGCACACAAGTCTTTATTAATTTCTTTAACGTTTGATAGAAATAACAAATTCATCAACTGAAAACGCAAAATAATGTGGATTTGATTTTTTTGAAATGGGCAAAGAGAATCCACGTTGAAGTTATACGTACCTGCACACCAAGATACCCCCCTGTATTCAATAAAGGCACCTAAAGCGAACTCTTCAAGCGCCCCACTGCCAGCGACCAGGGAATCCCCGATAGCGGCCACCACATCTATGTCCCCTGGTCTAAGCCGATGTACTGACGTCGGCGGCTGCTTACTGCGGCCCCAGGGTATCGAGGCCTCGCAGGGGAATGGAGTGCTCGCAGGTATAGCTCGCTGTCTACGTACCTGGGATCTTCGAATCGGATATCGAAGTTGCCACTGAAAAATATTTAAATAGTGAATTTTTATATTCGTCACGGTGATCCAGAAATTAAATTGCTTTTTTAAAATACACAATATATAGCGCAACGGATACGGAGTATTATTCCAAGAGCATCTGAAATTGAGTTTTTCACCTACAGGTGGAATTATACTTTCAAAAATAATTAGGAATATCCTGAAACTATGTCTAACGAGTCCTATAAATCAAAGGAAACCACTAAATCCAAATTTATATGTACATAGCGCTAAACAAATTATAGCTTTATTTTT
This sequence comes from Synanthedon myopaeformis, assembly GCA_944738685.1. Taxonomy (NCBI): domain Eukaryota; kingdom Metazoa; phylum Arthropoda; class Insecta; order Lepidoptera; family Sesiidae; genus Synanthedon; species Synanthedon myopaeformis. Next base: position 10,798,950 of record OX122921.1, on the reverse strand, counting down.
GTTAATTAGCAACTCATCTTTGGTATCGGTTATAAAATAAAACTGAACGTCTAGCTAGGTTATTGTAATAAAACAGATAATATTTTATTGTTTTTACAATACAATAGATACAATAGACAGATGATTGTAGAGTCGGCAATAAAATAAATCAATTTCTGTTGCAAAATAGAAAGAATGTACGTAGTTATGAAGATGTTTTCAATTGGAATATTTATTTGACTGGTAATATTATATACCCACCCACATATACTTACAATTTTAAATAGTTTCAAAATGTGAGTAGTATTCTTATAATAAATGTAGTATTATATTATATACTACTAAAAATCAAAGATATTTGGCATATAATCTATACTCTATACTTTTATATTATAAAGAGAGAAGTTGTATGTTTTTATTTAATAAATAATGAATAAACTCAAAAAGCACTGGACCTATTTTGAAAATTCTCTCACCTATACAAAGCTTAGGCTTTATTTTATATGAGTTACGCAGGCGAAGTCGCGTGCTGTTGCACGCGACTTCGCCTGCGCCTGTGCAACAGGTTATATTTTGATAACCATGGTTACCGATTACTGAAACTCATTGACAGAATAATCAATGATTGCCATAAGCTCAATTTATGATAATTTAAGGCAGTGTGCACTTCCAATACTAAAATAAAAAAAATGATTGAAAATTGTTAAAATAAATAAAAGTTCTCGGGTGGTAAGAAAATAAAAACGATGATCTAGACTTGAAATTGTTACATGTAATTTTTTTTATTATAATAAATTTTTTAGTTCGAATAAATATGTGAACTTTTTTTCTGTCTGTACTGAACACCGCGGAGCGCTTGGTGATTGAGGCATTGTTGCAAAAATTAATAAATTTTAAATGGATTTACATAATAAAAAAAAAACCATTATACTTTTATTATCAAATTAACGCAAAATTCACGCGTGGAACGAATGGCAGGTCGTGTTTGAATTTTGAGATGGTACTTTATTTACGTAATAGTCAAATAGAATGCGCTTTTTTTCGTAAATATTGTGACTTCATCAAGATTTATGTAAACTGGCACAGAATAAATATTACGTTGCCATCTCACGTCGATCTTGTGTTTGCAAAAGGTCCCACAATTTATTTGTTTGTTCGTGTTATATGTATATACTCGCACATATATTCGAAGATTGCGATTACGACAATGATATTTATTAGACAAATATGTAAAGTAATTGAATTACAGCTTGTCTCATCTAAATATATAGAGAAATATATTTAGATATTTATTTAACATACATATAAGCAATTGCTGCCCTCTGGTGTTTCTTAATCACATATTACCGAAGCATAAAAGCTCGAGTGCTGTTATTTGGGCGAGAACTTTCAAGATAGTATTATTACTGTAATCGTAGTCAACGATATGTTATAAGTAGGCTCAGAAAATAATAATTTATAAAAAAATCATTGATTGTGCCTGATTGTGCCCTGACAATACTAATGTGTATTTTTATTACCTAGTAACTTTTGCCCGCGACTTTAACCGGTTATCTTTATTAATTATAACCTTCTTGTAATTCTGTTGTATGAATTATATTGTTAAAAAGTTTTATCGAAATCCTTTCAATAGTTTTTTATGTGAAAAAGTAATAAACATCCAGACATACATCCTTATTCCTTATATACATTCGTAATTATAAAACTAGTTTTTCACCATGTCATATAGTCTGCGTACTTTTATATATTTTAAGGCCTGTGTGTTATTTTGATATATAAACTGTTCTATAACCTGTAAGGTTTCAGCAAAGAGTAATAAACATTCAACTCTTAACAATTGAATTATTTCTTTCTGTTCTTTATCGCTGCTACAACAATTGGAATTTGGAATTAATCTTCAACAACGTACGCATGCGCGATAGATATCATTAATAGTAATCGTATAACCGAATGTGGTTGATTACATCACAGCTGACATCTTTAATTGATGCCTTTGATAGGGCATAAGTAGTTGTCAGTTTCATGAGTTGCATGCCATAATTGACACGTCGCTATTATATGTAAATAGATAAATGAGTCAGTTCTTTTGACAGGTACCTTTGGATGGTGTATGTAAACAACCATGCAGAGGGCAAAGAAAAAATTGCTGTGCCACTTACGAGTGTGAGAAAGAGCGACAGACAGGCAGACGGGTGTCATATCACACGTTTATTACACGTGTGATATCTCAAGAGCGGTCTGTCCGACATGAAAGAAGTCTCCTACTTACAACCAGCACCAGCTGCTTTAGTTTTTTCAGCTTAAGAGTACCTAATAGGCATCAATATTGCAAATTTCAACTAAAATAACCTCAAAGCACACTTTTGAATAAACATTACATAGCATAAGTTAAAATTCAAAAGACGAAGTTATTTGAAACATGGCTGCTCATTATGGTATAGTTAACGAATAACAATTAGGAACTATTTGTATGGTCGGCTGCGCCCGCGTCGCTTTTTATGTGACACCTTACTATACATAACTTTGTAACGTGACTTTACTTGTCTTAAACTAATTACTGATTTACTGGTAGGATCGCAATTGTAAACTAATTGTAACTAATATTTAAATGTGAAAGTGAGTTTGTTTGTTACACTTTCAACGCATCAACTACTCATCCGATTGTGATGAAATTTTGTATAAGTACACATCGTTCTACAAAAAAGGACATAGGGTACAATTTAACTAAAAAAAAATTGTGCATGGTTGTTTAGCCTACGTAAGGCCATGTAAGTTTATTTTACGGCGATTTGGTTGTAAATTATTGTGTTTTTCCTGCTTAAATAAAAACTTTATTAGTTTTTGTTACATTGTATGTATAAAACGTTTGTGAAAAATCTATCATTTTTGTAACATCTATCTATCTATCTATACATTATGGTTTTGCAATAAATGATTGAATTGAATTAAATCTAACTGATGTTGAAACCCTTATTAAAATCCGTTGCTTGGTTTAGGAGGAGTTAGCAGATATACAAACAGACAGACACTGAAAGCGACTTTGTTTAATACTAAGATATAGGAGTTGCTTATTTTTACAGAAAATCTCTTTTTTATTTCAACAATCTCAATCATAGTATTTATAAACATAATATAACAGTATTAAGTAATGATGAATAAGTAATTAATGAGGTAATAAATCCTAATTTAAAAAAAAGTGATCAAACTAGCTATAATCATTTTTATGATCAAAACTCTATAAGTACACATTGAAACACGCACTCGTGTGTCAATTAATGGTTGCGTCACATCACTTCGCACCATATTATTAACGTATGTACTTTGTTTATAGCTTTCGTGTGAATTGAATTTAAGTGGTTTGGAGGCAGCTAATTTAATTAATCAATACAGCGATTTTTTTTTTTTTCATTTGAATCACTTTGTGTAAAGAAATAAAGTAGGACACAGTGTATGTATAATAAATCAACAGAAATTATTTACTATTCAAGAATTCCTGGTAATATCTAGACTAGATTATCGAATATACAAAATTTTGTTAGTTTTAAAGCACATAGCATGTGTGCTTTTGTGTTTGGTTGAGTGAGAAGGGATGCCAGATCCAATTTCACTATCCCATCCTATCCTATCCTTAATCCTATACTAAATTCGACATCACGTTTGTTAATAGAGCTGTTTTAAAATGTTAATATGGCTTTGCTTGTATTAATAGTCTGTCTGACGACTCTAACATTAAAAAGACACTGATAATATCTAGTTTAAACAAAATATTAGTAGTGGCAGGTCATACTGCATTCTGGAATATGCGTCATACAGTCTGAATGACATGTTTTTCTGTCATTACCATTCTTCAAAATAATATATCTACCATTACAGACGACTGTCGCGAAATGAAAACATATACGTTTTTGTATTTCGGTTAATGAGTAAGAAGTTGAATGGGAAAAATTTTGAAGACTTGTTGAAGAATTTAAGAGAGTGGTTTGGTATGAGCAATCGCTTCCTGTTTCGTGCAGCAGCTTCCAAGGTTAAGATAGCCATGATGGTCGCCAACCTTGGTAGAAATGTAGCACCTTAAGAAGAAGAATAAGATATTCCTGAGCTCTAATGAGGCTAATGCCTATCCCCTAATTATTATCTACTTATTTTTAAACCTTAGCCATTTAGATCAGCAGCTCTCTTGCAGCACCTAAGGTTTTGCTTGTTTTAATAGACAAGTAGTGACCTTCTATCAAGTGGATAGAACTCGTCTTTACCGAGTCCAAATGTCTTAATAAATGTACATTGACGATTAAATTTTAATTAATCAAGACAATAGTCTATTCGATGTAGTGCTTATTAAAATTATTATATAATTAATTATTATTAATGCCTTATTAGTAACTATTCATGAGAAAATTTCGTGATGAGGTATCGAACTCGACATACTTCCCACTAAATAATCCCACAATATAACTTATGCTAACTAAGTATAATCGAGTTAATATCGTAATAACAAAGCCAATTTTTCGCACGATTTGACAGAATTTTTTTTTTAAATTTTGATCAAATATTTCTAAATATCTTTTACTATAAGTAATTTTAAATTGAAACTCATGATTTTCAGGACATTTCATAAAGGAAAGTATGTGTTCGTGATTTTAAAGCGTTGATCGCTAAGTTTGTAAATTAATAATACATATTTGGTGCTAAAAGAATTGTTGAACCCCGAACTCATATCATTATCATCACAAGAAGAATTCTAAATGAATAAACTTCAAAATTTAATTAAATAAAATTTAATAGGCTTTCAATAACATAGAAGGATCCAAAATAATATAAAATCTCTTTTATTTTCAAAGCGGACGAATGAGCGGGCATCCAGCTAGTATAAAAATAAATAAAATTCACCTCTATATATATTTCTCCGTTAACATATTCTGAACCACTCTACACATATTGATGCGGTTTCCACTAAGAGATTAAAAGAGCGATAATCGAAGAATGTTTATATATTTTGAAGAAAATAAATCGCTTACATGCGAAGCCTGAGGGCGTTATCCTATACTAATATTATAAAGAGGAAAGATTTGATTGTTTGTTTGTTTGCATTGAATAGGCTCCGAAACTAGTGGACCGATTTGAAAAATTCTTTCACTGTTGGGAAGCTACATTATCAGCGAGTAACACAGGCTAAATTTTATAAAGTTACGCATTCGAAGCCGCGTGCAACAGCTAGTATTTAGTACAGATATAGAATTACAGTGTATACATTTTAAGTAAGCTTAGTCTAGTTAGTAAGTGGGTAAAATATCAAAAAATATATGATATAAACTCTTAAAATCAGAAATCAGAAAATATCTGATATCTACTATTGAATTTGAAACTTTGAAATAACAACAACGACTCACAAATAACATAGGACAGTTGTCAAGACAAATTGGAATGTTAAGTTTTGTAAATATTCATTAAAAACTTGTTAAAATTTTAACTCGTTGAGTAACGTAAACAACCGCAAGGTCACATGTCAGAATTTTAAAATACTTGGAATCTCTTGAAATACAACAATTTTTTTTTACATATTGCGCTTGGGTAGTTCCAACCAATTAGAATACTCACTGGCCCACTTTCAGCTTTCGAACACATATATTTTTATATACTTATATACAGCTACTTATATATTTTTAATAACTTTAACAAGGATGACTTCAAAGTGGTTCAAGATAACTCTGAACAAGATAAAGAGGTTACATTATCTATACTTACCACATTAATCCAACGAATTGAAATGCAAGTATAATTATTTCGATGCATTAATGCGTATATAAGAATTTATTTTTTATGTAAGCAAATTCATAAAACCCAATATTTCATTCGTTTTTCATTAATAGAATGATTAATATTTTCTACAAATGAATTTTCATTAATACAAATAGAAGTAATGATGAGGATTGTTTGTGTATAAAAGAATTACATCCATGTACTGAGTAAATGTAATAATACTTAGTATATTACATAAACCATTCAAAGATACCGATAAAGAAATTCTCTTGTTCTGATAATGACCTATTTACCTCATTTGTGTTTTATAAATAACTATTTTCAAGTAATTCGTTTGCTTATTTGTTAATAATTCGTGGCTCGTTTTTATCAATTACATCAATCGAATTAATTTATTTTCAATATGTATACCACGTACGGCTTTAACGTGAGTTTTTGAACGCATCACATAAATAAACATTTCGTGTATTAGTTAACCGCGAACGTTGAGTAATGCCTTCAATATACAATCCAATTCCAAAGACAAACACAGATTCAATTTATTTTTCTAGTATTTCAAACATCAATATATTAGAAAACTAGCTGATGTCCGAGACTTCGTTCGCGTTGAAAATTGAAAAATATAACAACACCTGAGAAAATATCTTACTGACATCTTACTCGCTGTGACGACGACTGTGGCGTAAATTTTGTATATTTTTAGATGATCCTAATATTATTTCAGGATATGAAGTATCCTATATGTTACTCCATGTAATAAACTATCTGTGTGGTAAATTTCATCCTAATACGTTCAGCCATTTTTGCGTTATTGAGGAACAAACATTAAAATATCCAAACATGCAAATTTTAGTATTTATAATATTATTAGATTATTTGAATTAGGATTAGGATATTATTTTCTCATATATTTTCACAAGTGGTTTAGGTAAATTCCAATAAAAAAGTCTACAGAATAAATTAACAAGAAGAAAAGCAATGTGTTTTAACACACATACATACGAACGAAGCTATTAAATTACTTTTTTTTAAACACCTTATCTATTTTAAATCAATTAATATTATTTTTAAATTTACTAGTAATCGCCTACTAGTCTAAATACTAGGTCGACAATAGTTAGAAACTCTTAACATTTTTTTATCAATAACACTAAAGCTCAGTCAATATCTAGAAAATAAAAAAGTCTTTTTAAAACACATTAGAAAAAGAGGTCCGAAATTTTTATTGCAAGTATTAAGTATTTTCAAAACTTGGCAACAAAAAATATTCTTATAGTTATTAGTGAAATAACAGAATTTGCTACAGTATTTTGAAGATTTTTTTAATCTGTAAATAATTACAGATTATAGATCTTTTTCATTGATATTAATATTTCATTATATTTACGAGAAAGCAAAATGGTAAAATTCCATTCCATTCTTTGCTTCATAATACTTGGTTAAAGACAGGTTTATAGTAAACTAGAAATATAATTTGTGATGGAGCGTTTGAATGCTCAGACACACCCGCAACTGGATCGGTGCCTAGTACCTAGTACCTAGTACCTACTGTGTCCTATACGCGTGTTGCAGTCATACTTATAAAACAGAAAAATAATTTCTTCATAAAAATTTTGTTGATAGTTAAAAAAATATTTTAAAATGCTTTTCACATCATTTTTATCAAGATATTTACGAGTAAAACTTTTTTTATTTTGACAATCCAGCTGGTTTCAACTGGATAATATATTTATATTTATACACTCAGTACAATCTGGAATGAATAAAAAGACAGAACAAATCTGGAATAAACTTGGGTATAGGTAACATTTAAAAGTTTATATACAAAACTAATAAGTTAATAATACAAACTAATAAGATTGACCTTCTTACAGTTGTTTTTAACTAAGCACCCTTCTAATCGGATATTATTTTTAACACATATTTTTAACTATTTCCATCCGGTTAAACGGCTGTCACCATGCTGTCACACATACTGGCCTTATCAATAAATAAATAACTAAATGTTTTTCAAAATTATTTTAAATGGAGAATGTTGAACTACTTTTTTTAAAATCATAAAAATATTTATTAAATTTCACGCGTTAATATCATTATCAATAACTTCAATCAATGTAAGTATGTGTTATTTAAAAATTACATGTTAGTCCACTAGTTGAAATTAGACCATAATAACTTCGAAGTTTGAACAAACTACTAATTTTATTGATATTATATTATTACTATTTTTATTTATTTTTATTAAAGATGGGTTTGATCTTGGCCAACAATCAACTGTGTAGCAAGGATGAGGCCTAAGATGGAGCGAACCTCATTCTCAACCCAGAAGATGCCTATTCACTCGAACTTTGAAAAGATTTTGTTTATATGAGCTCGGAAATACAGACGCCGGCAGGGAGTTCCAAACCTTGGCAGTATTATTATAATTTTATTGATAGCACAAATTCTCTTTAATAGTTAAAAAACCAAATTAAGAGGAAAATCCATTAAACAGGAGAAAATGTACTGAAATATTTCTTTTTACCTTTTTATATAATCATACTGGAAATCTGTATTGTAATCTGTAATGTTTGTATGCTAAATTTATAAAAATTCTTTTGGTAGTAGGTAATTTCAAAATTAGACCAACTTCGTATTGTAACTACTACATTCTTGCAAGCATCAGTTGTTGGCAGCCCTTTACAAACGTAACCGCATTATTATATAATCCAAGTAGGCAGAACGAGGCACGTGCTCCGAGAACCTTTAAATAATACACCACAACAAATTTTAATGTAGGTACTGTTAACCGTTTGTAAAGAAGTGAGGAGTGGAATACAATCATCATCATCATAAACATCATAAGCGTCCACTTTTGGGCTTGTCCGCCATACTGTGGTCTTTTTCTAAGTCTCTTCAAACTTTACGTGTATCCGCTACACGACAGATACACGACTACAGTCCTGACTTCAGCTGACTAATTCCATCCACTGTCTAGTTCTCCAACGGATCTCTGTACTTCGGATAGTATACTTCACTTCAGATAAATGCCATGCATTGTAATTTCCATGACTTGTGGAGGAAACATTTCGTATGTGTCCACGTTGTTAAAACTGGCAATACCTTTTTCAGAAACAACCTTTAATTACTTCAACCAGTGTTATACCCTACTATACGAGTAATCAAGGTCGTATCAAATCAATTGCAACCATCATTGCGACGTTGCTTACTTGTTTTAATAGACAAATTACCATTTATTACCATTGAGTGCTCTGATTAGCATAAAAAATATTATGCTGGTTATTTTTTTGCAAAAATATAATGCAATAATTTCTAGCTGAAATATTCCATGTCCAAATAAGGAAAATCTTCAAGGAGACAGATAATTTAGCGAATTGAAATTCCGTCCGTGCAAAGCCGCGGGCCAAGGCAGTGCGTGCAGAGGTCAAATGTCTTCTGTTATTCAAATGGAGTCATTACTTACACTCTCTTTGAATGTGTATGAGGAAATAAAAGTTACGACGTCACCCATAGGTAATCCATTGACAGCCATTCTACTTGGGTTTATTTCTCCCATGTAATATGCGGTTTTGTGACCTAATGTGGTTAGTGTGACGAAGTTTTAACTTTGTCACACTCACTGTGAAATAACAGCATGTGTGCTTTTTGGTTATACACCATTAATACACCATTAAATGGACCATCAGACTGTGCCTTCACATTTAGGTTTTAAAAAAGGTCAAATCTGTAAGTGTATGTTCTTTGAAAACAAAAAAATTAATACTTAAATCTAAATCATTTTTTTTTGTGGCGGATTTCTTACATTTTACCTGATGTTAGATGGCTACCGTCGCCTATTATAACCACATGCAACATCAGGGGGATGTAGGCCAACGCAAATACAAGAGGGACGATGAAATAACAGCTCGTCCGCTGTTTGATTAGTAAGCCATGCGCCAAATCTCCAACTCATGAGTGTGAGTTCTCATAGGTCTACTCATGAGTACACGAGTATGAGTACTCATGAGTAAATGCGTTTTTTAACGCATGGTGTATTTTACGAACTATTATTCCAATTGTGGTCTCCCACAATGGAGCGGTTACTGTCACCAATCGGGCTCATTTTATGACAGCGGAATACAGTGTACCCCTGTTACAAACGAAACACGTGTGTATTGATATTGATGCTTAGATTTAAATTTAATTTTTAAATTAAATTTAACCTACAATATCGGCTTCAACAAGCAAACCGGAAACAAATTCCTGCAAGGTCGACAGTGCACCTCCAACACTCTTCGTGTTGCTTGTGTCCTTAGGCGACGGTAGCCACCTACCATCAAATGGACAGCCTCGGCTGCCTGACGGCCTCTTCCTTTTATAAGAAAAATGTGATAACTTTTTTGTTAATTTTAATTACGGGATACTGTGAATAGATCTTTACGCGGGTTACTTGTGGTATACATGTAATAAGTAGCTGACCCAGTTACCACTGATCATAAAGCTCTTATAAGCATGGAGACGTAAGCATTGCGAGAATACAACATACTTTAAGCCTACGTAATATATCCAAGTGCCAACACTTTCTATATAAACACAGAGTTAACAAGGATAATGGATTATTAGCACATTATTTTGGATGGGAAGATTTTATTTGTGCATTTACTTATCGGTATATTGCACAATCGTATAAATATATCACACAGCAGCGTCATAAAGAGACATTGGAATAATTAATATAAACCGTAACATATCGAAATTGTTATTCTTTTAAAGTTGTTGACCGTGATAGTATTTTTTAATTCGCTTGATGCTTGTGTTTGAAAGCTGTTATTGTTAAACATTCTCCACTCCACTCAAGTCTTTCTTTATATAGATACATAAACTATACATATTATTAAAAATGACTTCTAAACCTTTTTCTAACGGTTAATACGGTTTTTCACCCGAATGAACAATAAACTTGCATCCGTGCGAAGTCGGGCGGGGGTCTAAATTTTTTTATTTTATTTATTTATTTAGATTATATACAGCCATAAATTTAAAAAATATATACTATAGATTATATACAAATAGGCCTAAAGAATCATGAAAATTATATTTTCACATTAGTATATTATTTTACTATAGTATAACATAAGGTCCTTCTCTGTCTGTTTTTCTGTTTTTCCCGCTAACGTCTTGAATTTTGATACGATTTTCACTAATGGATAGAACAATAAAAAATTGACCCTTCCAGGAATCGAACGCGGCATCTTAAGAAAAAGCGCTAAGGCAAACGCCATAACCATTCAATATTGTAAAAAATATTTTCCATACAATCAATACTCTACAAAAAAAAATCAACTAAAGTATTAGAATAAATCAAGGCCAACATAAATATTATGTTGGCCTTAAATAATAATTGCGGAGCCGCTATACACCACAACTACTATTTTTTTTTACCCTTATTCATTTATTTATACTGTACATATAATAACTTTATACCTTCTTTCTTATACACTAGATATTTGTGTTTAAATATTGTAAAATTCTTTTTGTCATCTTTAAATAAATAAAAAATTTAGTCTTTATATCTATGTATGTACATAAATAAATTAATATTAATGTTTTAACTAATATATTAACTTTCGTTTTACTATGTTTACTATGTTTTAAGTTAAAACATTAAAACTTTTAACTAAGTATATTATTATGCTTTAATTGTTTAGTATCGCCACACTATCCTAAAGTGTATAGTGATTCTCACCTTTAAATTAAATTGGTTATGAAACTTAGTACTTTTTCATTAACCATAAATTACATATAAGAATGTATTGTAAGCTTTTAAAATAAATAAATACATAAATTATCAATCGGTTGCTTATGAAAGATTTATTTAGTATCACACAATCTTACATATAAATTCATAGTGATGTTTTAAAACTAGTAAATAAATAGTTACATCGAAACTTACCGTATCGCTGAAAGGTGTTAAACTTAAGTTGAGCGCTAAAGCTTCACTTAGCAAAAGGAGAAGCCCGAAAGCCAACAACATCGTATACACATCACGAAACAGTGTTACACACCTGTCCACTATTTATTTCAATTAAAAAAAAACAACACTTTTTTATTAATATTTTTTTTAAATACAATTGCTAAATTAATTCGTAGTAAAAAATTAATTATGATTTATTTTAATAAAATAAAATTAATAATATTTTTATTGAAAATAAATTTTCATTTTGATTTTATTCCTAATTCAATTGGTATTGTACCTATGTAGGTTGAACGCGTGTCTATTTGGCGGGAAAACTTTGAGGTTTGAACGCGGTGCAGCCAGTAACGTGTGGCACGCGACTGGTTGTAATACATTGCGCAATATGCTTGAGGAACTCCCGACCTTAGGAAGCTTAGTAGTGAAATGGTCAGGGTAATGAGAAAAATTAGAGTGAACTATTATTATAAATTACTAGCTGTTCCACGCGGCTTCGTCCGCGTAACTTTATAAAATAAAACTCGCTGATGATTCTATTGGTGAAAGAATTTTCAAAAACGGTCCGACCTTAGGAAGCTTAGTAGTGAAATGGTCAGGGTAATAATGAGAAAAATTAGAGTGAACTATTATTATAAATTACTAGCTGTTGCACGCGGCTTCGTCCGCGTAACTTTATAAAATAAAACTCGCTGATGATTCTATTGGTGAAAGAATTTTCAAAAACGGTCCGACCTTAGGAAGCTTAGTAGTGAAATGGTCAGGGTAATAATGAGAAAAATTAGAGTGAACTATTATTATAAATTACTAGCTGTTGCACGCGGCTTCGTCCGCGTAACTTTATAAAATAAAACTCGCTGATGATTCTATTGGTGAAAGAATTTTCAAAAACGGTCTTTATTCATTACTGATTACATACAAAAATACAAATCGCCTCTCTTTATAATAGGTAAATCCCACTAGTTTCTATTAAAATCTTATACGATAGTGTCTTTGACTATGGACTATTAATTTTTTCTTAAAAGCATTTTATTATTTATTATATTTATTAGTTTATGTAGAAAAAATTATAAAACTATATTGCGAATATAACTTGAAAATTAATAATAAGTAAATGTCTTCGGTTAAGGACGTTTAGATTTTTCCATAAATCGATTTGTAGACGACCTTGAATTTTATATTAACCTGTTTTTCTCGAAAATAAATTGACAATTAATGTAAAACAGTCAGCATTATCATATTAAAAATTTACAAATACAAAACATATATTTTATATACTTATAGGATATATTTTTTTATCTGTATAGTAAAATCAAATTTATTATGAAGATTAATCCTTTACTGCTATAAATGTATTGCTATTGATTGCTATAAATCAATGTTAATTTTTAATTACTTACTATCTTTCTTAAGGGGTTATACGCAGTTACGAAGCTCAAAAAAGACGTCTTTTTATGATTTTTTTATAGAAACAGTTTTTATTTATCAATTACAAGTGTCGGTAATTCAAATAGAGCTTACTTTTAAGTAGGCTCTATTTGAATTACGAAGGAATAATAAAAATATAGGTTTTTTGACAAAATGGCGTCTATTTGAAAAAATATTTTCGTTTTTGACTGAAATTTTCGCTCCATATTGTTAAAAAAAAGTAGTAATAATTTTTTAAAATCTTATTCCTTCGTTCAATACCTGGATTAATCTATCCTTTAAAAGAATCCACCATATTTTTTGATTTCAGATAATCCAAACCGCCGAAATGGAGATCACCGCTAAGCGCCTTTTTTTTGGACATAATTACCATCACTTGTAATTGATAAATAAAAACTGTTTCTATAAAAAATTCATAAACAGACTTCTTTTTTGAGCCTCGCATCTGCGTATAACCCCTTAACATTTTCCACATAAAAGTTAGGTTTATGAAAAGTAAATTAAATGAATGATCGACAAGTCGGTGACAAGTAATTAATACGAGTGACATAAGTGGATCCCTCGATCCGTTTCGCAATATATTACGCCACTAGAAAGCAGCGACCAAAGTTGATCACGTAGGTTCCTCCTGGCATACCTTAAAAGACCTAACCTAAGTTAGCATTCGTGCCACGGCGCCGCGTGGAAAGAATCCAACTCGGAAATCGCTTGACATATCTAGGTTGCGCATGTGCGTGGTTCGTTAACGCAATTATTTAACTTTTAATTGATGTCTTCAAGACTACAATCATATACTTAAGTAGTTAGTACTTAGTTGTGTTCTGCAAAGGCTCTAAACCTACGAATATTTATTCGTAGCCCTAAACTAAACTAAATAATACTTAGGTAGGTAATAAGGATAAAATTAAATATAATGAGATAAAACTTAATAAATATCATCTTAGATACTTATTTTATTTAATTAAATTGTATAATAATTAAATAAAATTAATATAAGTAAGTATACTTAATAACAAAAATTCTTTGTGGGAACAAAAATTTTGGGAATATTTCAAGGTTAGTATTTTTTGAGACAAACTATAAGACATCAGACCTGAGTTTAACACTTTAATAGTTGGAAGGGGTGACATAAAAATAATGAAAATATTTTTTCCGAGATAACAGATGGTGACGGTATACTACCTACTAGTACCTACTGTCAAGAGCATTCTGAATCTGAAAACTACCATTAGTCACGTGACCACTTTAAAGTTTTAACCGTGGCCACCTTAATATGATTGGATAGATCATTTTATTTAGATTAATTGTGTTTACATTATAATTTAGTTCAAAAAAACTAGTTTTTGAACGTGTTTTAGATTGACATCATCGACAACTGTCAACAGTCAATGTGACACTTAGTAGTTCAGATTACTTCAGATGTCGAATAAGTTATGAACTATGAATTATTGTTTTTAGTAAACTGTTAAATTTGTGCAATTACCTTTACGTGTTATAATTGATAAATCATGGCTTATTTAACGCAACCCGATTATGTAAAATACGTTTGCTCTTGCGGTCAATTGAAACCGATAACAAACTTGTACTTTTGTAGACACTGTCTTAAAATACGTTGCGGATTTTGCATTTGTCATGAGGTAACTATATTTTGTATTTTTACCCTTTATAATCGTAATATTTTGTATTTATACCTTTATAATCGTAAAAAAATATTTTATCTATTTCTTTGCACATTTCAGTAGGCGACATTCAATAAGTAATATTAGTTAAATACATACATAGGTACATAATTAAAATATTAACTAATAGGTACACTACACGACTCTATTCTATTATATCTATTCAACAAGAATTCAATAGATGTTATTTTGTTACATTCGTTTTATCGAATCGATAATCGAAATTCAGTAATTCAGTCAGCCAAAATATATAAACATAATTTTATACAAACCTGTATGTACAATCTTTCGTACATTATATTAACAAAGAAAAGCCAGGATGAAATGTATGTTAAGGAAATTAGCTTACTAAGCGGATGGAACCATCCCACTAGGAATGGTAGGTATAATGGTTTATACACAAACATAGTATATTGTAACTTACACCTAAGTAGCACGCCCAGTAAAATATAATAGTATAATACAAGACTGAAATACAATGATCTGGTCTAGAATGCTTTCCCTAGAATGCATGGATTAGAAATTAAAATTTTCTTAACAAATAACCATTCTTGATTCTTATTGACAATCATTGTGACATTCATTAATGATTTTTTTTTATAAATTTTAAGGTGGACTCCCATTACTGTGCCAACTGTTTGGAGAATATGCCCTCATCTGAAGCTCGGCTGAAAAAGAATAGATGTAGCAGCTGCTTTGATTGTCCCAGTTGCTTCCACACACTGTCAACGAGAGCTACACTGGCACAACCCCGACAGGTTAACGAAATAACTATCAATGCATGAAAGAAAAAAAACAATATAATTTCCTTAATATTGCATTAATTTGATCTGTTTGTTTGAGATCTGTAGACGAACGAAAGTTACCAACATAAGCAGGTGGATCATTAAGTTAAAATGGCAGTCGGCAGGATACATAGTACGGACAGCTGACGGCCACAGGGGCCGGAAGTTTTTCTTCCAATCTGAGACTAAAACATAGTTTCATACTTGTCTAGACTGTTATTGGAATATGTAGGATTTTTTTTTTTTTTTTTTTTTTTTTTTTATTATCCAAATCTTGCGATCAGCCTTGTCGGCTATAAGCAGATGTGATGGAATTGCTATTCGGTGCGGGAGCTACCCCCAGTAGGGTACAGCCCTTTTATTTGTGTAGTCAGTCTATATGCTGACTATTGTGGTCAAAGATGTCTCGCCTCTTCTTAAGCCGACGAGTGATTTCTGGTATTGTTAGCTGCCCCGCAAGTTGGTTTGGGTGCCTTTTTAGTCTTTCTTTGTATTTGTCACCATAAGAAGCGACTTCCTGTTTGACTGTTGGCATATCGAGAATCTCGTGAAGCTCTGTTGTTCTGAGGTACCATGGTGCATTCGATATCTGTCTCAGTATACCGTTCTGCATCCTTTGTAGCATAGTTAGATTGGTTGCACAAGCAGTGCCCCACAGTTGTATGCCATATGTCCAAATTGGCTTTATCAGAGTTTTGTAGACAAGAATCTTATTGTCTATCGCGAGCTTTGAATTTCTGCCCATCAGCCAATAAAGACCCTTGTATTTTATGTTAATCTCATCTCTTTTCGTCTTAATATGTTTCTGCCAGGTGAGTCTCCGATCCAGGTGCATGCCCAAATACTTCACGGTGTTTTGATGTGGCAGTTGAACGCCGTTCAAGGTGACAGGAGCACAGTCTTCCTTGCGGAGTGTGAATGTAATGTGTATTGATTTAGTTACACTAACAGCAATTCTCCACTTAGCTAGCCACTTCTCCACTTCATTAAGGCTGCTTTGTAGCATTCGTGATGCTTCAACTGGGCATTTATTCGAGGCTAGCAGGGCAGTATCGTCCGCAAAGGTGGCGATTGTCGTGTTTGAGCTCTGTGGTAAGTCAGATGTGAACAATGTGTACAGAACTGGTCCAAGTACGGAGCCTTGTGGCACTCCTGCGGTTATTTCGTAAAATCCTGATGTTGAATCGCTTTCTCTTACTTGGAATATTCTGCTCGAAATGTACGACTTCAGGATTCCATAGAATGTGTGGGGTAGTAAAGTCTTTATTTTACATAACAGTCCTTTGTGCCACACTCTGTCGAAGGCCTGCTGTATGTCGAGGAAAGCCGATGAGCAGTATTCCTTCATCTCGAATGATTTTCTAATTTTCCTACACACTCTGTGGACCTGTTCCGTGGTGGAATGTTCTCTCCGAAAGCCGAATTGGTGGTCTGGGACAATGGATTTTTCCGTTAGGGCACCGTTGAGTCTATGGAGCAAACACTTTTCAAAGAGTTTGGACATGATGGGCAGCAGGCTAATCGGTCTGTAGGAAGCCACTTCATGCGGAGGTTTGCCCGGTTTTTGGATCATTATTACCAGGGAAACTTTCCACAAATCGGGGAAGTAGCCCACCCTCAGCATAGCGTTGAAGAGTATGGTTAGGTACACGTTAGCCTTGCGTGGTAATTTTTCGAGGACTTTTTTATCGATAAGGTCGATGTAGGATTTAGTAAAAACATTGCAGATACTTGAATGGGTCATAAATTTCATAAGTATACTTATATATAAATGAATTGTGCATTTGAATTAAAAGTTTATTTAAAACTTTTTAATTTTGCAGGCAACCCCCGACCCAGCGGCCGGTGGAGATGCAAAAGTTGAAAACAAGCAGCCCAAGAAAATGTATTACTTATCCTGCTTCAACTGCAGATGGACATCGAGGGATGTCGGTATACCGGACCAGCCCGTTGGTATGGAAACATTACTATCACGAGGGCGGTGTGAACGCTGGGGGGAATTTATAAAATTAATAATGTCTATTTCTTTTGACAGCATCAGGCGGTTGGCCGGAGAGAATAAATCCGTATACGGCACGAATGAACCAGCTCCTAGACTATTACAAGGCGATAGCGCAGCAGGAGAAGCAGGACAAGTTGGAGAGGGAGCGGAAGAAGTTTTCCATCAGAGGGAAATACATTACACTCACTGTGAGACTTCTATTATCTGTTCTAGTTCTGTCTTAAGAAGACTCTAAAAATCTGTCTAATTTAGACCATGTGACCTAAAATATTTGGTCAACCTGGTTTGATTCAAATCAGGTTTTTACACCTCCAGAATCAAACTTCTTTCATATAAATAGACTTTTTTTAATGTTAACGTTGTCAGACAGGCTGACGGTCCATTTGTTGGTAGGTGGCTACCGTGGACCCGGACATCCCTTAATTACTCACAAAAATACTGTTATTTCAATGGCGTTCTTCTGTAATGGTGTGATTACTGCGATGCATTAACAGAGATTGATAAAATGCATTAACATTGTGTTGCAGGATAAAACAGGATTAACGGGTGCCATGGCTCGCAACATCGCAGGCCTTCCGGCTGGCGAGGGAGGTTCTTCGTCCACCATCGCCAGCTTCGTGCCCAGTCAGGCCTCCGAGGAAGTGGAAGAGTTGCCTGAAGATATCTACACCAAGGAGGTGAATCTAAAACAAAGTAAGTGTTGTATATATAGCAACCGGCGCCATCTGTGGTTTGGTTGTGAACTGTGAAATGTTGGTTGTCAGTAACGAGCATGGCGCGGCGCAACGGCTGGTGGCGGAGAGCGGGCGACTGCACCAGCGCCATCTGTGGTTTAGTTGTGAACTGTGAAACATTGGTTGTCAGTAACGAGCATGGCGCAACGGCTGGCGGCGGAGAGCGGGCGACTGCACCAGCGCCATCTGTGGTTTAGTTGTGAACTGTGAAACATTGGTTGTCAGTAACGAGCATGGCGCAACGGCTGGCGGCGGAGAGCGGGCGACTGCACCAGCGCCATCTGTGGTTTGGTTGTGAACTGTGAAATGTTGGTTGTCAGTAACGAGCATGGCGCAACGGTTGGCGGCGCCGGAGTGGCAGCCGACGGAGAGTGGGCGACTGCATCCGCTGGCGAAGCTGCTGAGCGTGAAGCGCAGTCAGCGCTGTCGCCTCTGCGACCACAACCTCACCAAGCCCGAGTACAACCCCGGCTCCGTCAAGTTCAAGATCGAGCTGCTGGCCTAGTGAGTACACTTTCTTCTCGCCATTTTGTACCACCTTTTTGTTGCTCACCGACACTGCAAACAAAAACCAGTGTGTCTTTCTGGATTCAAGCAGCGGTACTGCTGATATATTGAGTAGCCACAAATAATTACTTTGTTTCTTTAGTTTATAATTAAATGAGTTTGTGAAATAGTTAATTTTATTTTACAAATAATGGTTGGCCAAACGTCATCAATAATACTCCTTCTCTGAGGAGGCTGACGGTCGACTGGATGACCATTTCGACCTCGATTGCATAAGGGATAATGAGTCTTACTCACTCATCACTCATTTCATGGTTTTAAGTATTTTAAGTATAAGAAGAAAATTGTATCCTTAGCTACCACGTGCCCGAAGTGAAGATAATAAGCTGTGAGAAGATAAAGCCAGGTGAGAAGGCGATGTTGGTGCTGAAACTGACCAACCCCACGGGACACGAGATGCAGGTCCGTCTCATGCACCCCGAGAGCCTCCCCAAGGAGGAAATCGAAGTGAAGACCATCGAGGAGTCCAAAAGCATCGACAAGTCGCTGGAGAAATCCCTCAATTTGGAGAAGGTTTGTCCTTTGAGAAACCATAAATGGTGACTACTTATTGTTTGTACTAATTGATTTGTGTTTTCAGGAACCGTCGCAGTACTTGTGCATGGAGCGGTCGCCAGATCTGTCGGAGTCGTGTCGCCTGTCGCCGCCAGACGCGACAATCGCACTGCCGCAGCGCGACGACGCCGCCGAGTACGACGACGACAGCGCCTCGCACCATCCCAGCGAGTACGGTTACTAATAAATATTAATAATTATTGTACGTGGTTAGACCACATCGTCATTTATCTACGAGTATTCAGCGTGACTTATATATACACTTTCAGCGTGATAGTGTGGCGCAAGTCTAACAAGGTAGCTATAAGGATGGCGGTGAGCGCTGTGGACGGAGTCGCAGTAGGGGCGGAGGCGAGAGCCACTATAGCGCTTCTCTACTCGTACCGCAACACAGTGCCGGCCGCATCTCACACGCCGAGCGCTCACACGCTCACTGCCACGCTACTGCTCCACCTCGGCGACATAGCGGCGGACAACTAGTGCCACACTTCGACAACAGATGGCGCTGTTTACTATTTACAAATTTCAAATGTTTCTCTTCAAACTTGTTCACTGAAAATTATGAAAGAAAGATAATAACTGCAATTCAAATTTTGTATAATTTGAAAATACGCACCGAACGTTTTTCTGAACCCTCCCTGAAACGAAAAGGGTTGCCAACTTGGGAGAACAAATTACAAAATAAAAATAACATAAAATACTCCCTCCCACTCCTGTAACGTAATACTATAAATCTTACTAATATTATAAATGCGAAAGTATGTTTGGATGTTTGTAACTCTTTCACGCAAAAACTAGTGAACAAATCACCATTAAATTTTGCATACACGTTAAGGACATAGGGTACCTTTCATCTAGAAAAAAATTACTATTCCCGAGGGATAAATAAAAAATAAAAAACTAACGCCTGGCCAAAGTGTTATTGCAACACGAGGTCGAGCGTTATATTGCTTTTTTTTATTTTATTTTCAATGCGGACAAAGTCGCGAGCACCAGCTAGTTATTTATAATGGAAGTATTTATTTGTATTCCCTAATGTAGTTTTAAGCTTGCATTCGTGTCGTAATTATAAATATTTTTACTTAATTACGTCAAAGTATATAACTTTATTAGTCAAACAAAATGGTGTCTAATAGTATTTGCTTTTATATAATAAAAAAATTTAATTGATGCTTGATTACTAAATGAAATATTGCTGTGAGTGCATTTTATAGTTATTCTAAAAGTATAAGAAAATATCGTAAATATGAAATGTATTGCAATTAATTTGTGATTAAATTGCACTAAAAAAAGTAAAGTTTGAATGTGAAAAATTAATTACAAAGTTTCCCCCCCAAGTATATTTTTTATTATTGTTAACAAATAGAACTATCAATTTGGACATAACATATAAATATATATATATATGCCAGTTACAGGTAACATATAACGAAATAACTTAGAATAGAAGTGCATACATAATAAAATTAAAAAGAAAATGTATTTTTTAGTTTGTAGGCTAAATAGTTTTCAGAATACAGAACAACACAGACCGCTCGTTCGTTAATATTGCGTTTTTTTTTTTTTTAATTACAAAAATAAAAAAAAATGGTCAGAATTAAGAATGTTAATTTTAATAATTAACAATTCTTAATTGTGATGTGTTTATCGGAAAATATTTTGTTACGTAGCAAAAATTTAAAATATTTGTTAACTAAAGCTCGAGTTCACCAATAGACGGTTATTTTTAAATAGCTGTTTAAAATTTAAACAGCTGTTTAAAACTTAAATAGCTGTTTAAAATTTAAACAGCCGTTTAATAATATTTTGTTGATCACCATCGCTAAACTGCGGGTTAAACGCCCTAAACATCAGATTAATCATTAAGTTAATCAGATGTTTAAGGCGTTTAACCCGCATTTTAGCGATTTTGAACAACAAAATATTATTAAACGGCTGTTTAAAAATAACCGCCTGTTGGTGAAAAGTCATATATTCTGACACAGAGAAACAGTGAGGAAATTTTGCGAATTGGACCATTCATGAGCCTCCATTTTGATTTTAAGGCTAAACAATAGTTTAAATGCTCTAGAGAATAATAGTTGTTTTGGTTTTAAAACAAAAATAAACTATTAAATTTAGATTGCCAATTTAGCTTCCAAACTATTATACATGAAATATTATGATCTCATTCTATTTTAAATAATTTAATATAAATAAAATAATTAAAATAAAAAATAGCATTTGCGATCGCTGGTGTTCTGTATTTTGAGATTGAGGTATTTTTATACTGTTCAGTCTTTTATTAACTTGAATGTCAACATTATTAAAATATTCAGCTAAAACTCGAATAAGTATGCTAGAAAAACTTGTATAATAATTTTTGCACATTTTTATGCATCATTGGAAGTTAACAAACTAAATATATTAATAAAATATTTTATTATTCGTTTCATTGTCGACATAAAATATATTTTTCTTTATTTGTTGTCGTCTTAATGTAAGTTTGGTACAAATTTAGGAGATGGGCCTTTTGTGTCTCATTTTTCTAAAATTAAAATAAAATCTATCGGCCATGGAAAGTCTCGTCTAAATCGGTCCAGTCATTTCGAAGATTAGCCGGAACAGACAGACAAAAATTTTTGAAATTTTCTTTTTGTAGTAAGTCAGTATACAGGCTGTCCCAAGACTATGCGACATGAAGGGAAATTACCTTAAATATCGTAGATAGGATATTTTGCTGAAAGAAGACTTTGTTATTTTTAAAAGTTAGTAATACCTGCATTCAAAGATTTTCTAAAAATTACTTGCTTCATCTGGGAATCGAACCTATTTAAATGTGAAAAAAAAAATTATGATGCCAATCGAAAGAATGGACAAAAAATAATAATTCTTCTTAAGTAACATAGTATCTTAAAAGAAATGAATAACGTAAAATGTTTGATTCAAATTTCAAGAATATTATTTATTGCCGATTCAATTTTTAGATAATTTTTAGAAAATCTTGATACCTGCATTCAAAGATTACTAACTTTTAAATATAACAAAGTCTTCTTTCAGCAAATTATTCTATCTACGATATTTAAGGTACTTTCCCTTCATGTCGCATAGTCTTAGGACATCCTGTATATACTTTGACATACATTTAGTAAAAAGCAGATATTTTGACATCAAACAGATACTTCAATTTTATTTATAAGTATAGATTAAATAATACCATTTTCTCTTTAATGCCAATATAAAAAATATAATGGAAGACTTATATTTAAATATAAGACTTAGTCTAAATACAAGTAAATAATTTTACTCAGTTTTCAAAGATTGTCTCCCTCCGCCTGAGTTTTAGCAGAATGTATGACATCATTAATACCAACTCCGTCATAACTGCATCCCACTAAAGATAGGGGCAAGTTATTTAGCTCAATATACTTCCTTATCTTTTGGACTCTCTCGTAATGGCCTATTACATACTGTGGAATGCATTTGTGTAAAATATTAACATGGTGCATTGTGGGTTTATCTTTTATATTTAAAATTGAGCTTATTTCCTTTAATGCAATGTCATATAATTGATTTTTAGTAATACTATCTCCAAATTTTTCCTTAAACCATTTGCCACCGAGCATTACCGTTAGCACTGTGCCGTTCTGGTCAGGAATGCAGCAAGAATCAAACACCACACCCAAAATTGGGGAATTTTCAATAGGAGGAACTAGGAAACCGAATGCAGGTGAAATAAGGGATTTGTTAGTGCCAAAGAACAGGTTAACAATGGCCACAGTTACGAAAGGTATCTCATTCAGTATTGAGGATAGTTCGGGATGTTGTTTCTGTACTAGCTTCGCTAAAGAGTATGCCGGTATAGAGGAAAATACATGACTGGCTTTGATTTCTTCTCTGTCCAGACTTTTAAGTTTTACAGAACTGGGATCAACGAATTCTATCTCCTCAATTTTGCTATTTAAGTGTACATCGACTTTGTTGTCTTTGAGGAAATTGTGTAGAGTGTTTGGAAGTATCTCAAGGCCACCTTTAATTGTGTAGACATTCCATTTTTCCTCTTTTGACTTCTTAGCGAGCTCACTCAGTTCAGCATCATCGCCTTTCGGCTGCTGATGCTGGAATAGTGACTTCCAGAGACCTTTCACAACACCGCCGTGATTTTGTTCATATTCAAACAAAGTCTTCATTAAGAATTTCACAGATATCTCTTTAGCATCGCCAGCACAAATGCCACAGATCATCGGTGATATAGCATAGTCGGCGATTTCCTTTCCGAACCTCCTCTCGACGAAATTATAAATAGAATCGTCATCTAGCAGTTTGTTTGGTTGTTTCAAATCGTAAAATAGAGCATAAATAAGAGGTTTCGAGAAAGGTTGCTTTTTTTGGAAAATACTCTTTAAATTGGAAGGCAATTTATACAGATTCTGATTGACGTATATCATTCTGTTCTTGGCCGCCGGATGGTCCGATGTTATCGGTGATATGTGCTCGCTCAGACCGAGATCTTGTATCATATTTAAAGTGTTTAATCCGAGAGCACCTTTTGGTCTAATAGTTCTAGGACCCTGTTCAAAGGTATAATCTTTAGTTTTAATAGATTTAATCCATCCTCCACAGGAGTTTGTAGCTTCTAGAAGAAATAATCTGAGATGGTTATTTGTTTTCAAATTGTTTTTCAGTAAATAGTAACCCGTTGATAGTCCCCCTAATCCGCCACCAAGTATTGCTGCCATTCTTTACAACAAACTAAACCAGGGCTTTTAATTTACAATTAAATTACACTTTAATTTATAATGAAATACTTCAATGAACCGGCAATTGCCACTTTTTGTTTTTGTTGTATTGTATTTTTCATTTCAGCAGCTGTTAATTTTCGCGCATAGACACAGACTATTTTATTAGCTAGCTTGTTTTGACAGTGACGTTAGCTCGCTATTCGATCGCTAAATATGATTTCTGAAATAAATAAAGATAAGATAATTATGTTAAAAAATGATTTATAAGCGAAAATATGCCGATAAATAGACTGTGGTTCCCAATGATAATAATATAGGATTTTTTTTGTGTAGGCGGGCTGACGATCCAAACTCCACATGATAGCGGCGGATAACGTCACCTATTATTACCAACCAAAGCAATGCGATTAATCTCAATGACGCGGGAATTTATGAAATTTAGTCTTTCTGAGATATTTTCGCATTGCTACATTATAGCATTGTATGTGCCTATTTTACTACCTCACCTATTTTTTATTGTAAAAACGTAGATAAACTATATGATATTGTCTTTTAATAAAATGAATTGAAAACACATTTGTCCAGTGAAGCGCTGACAATGGGGACACAGTTGCGGTGTCGCGCGCTGATAACAAATTTCGATTTCACACCAATTGCATCCTTTTAGCGCCAGAACACCACACATCAATACCGTATATAAGATGTTTAGTAGAATACTAGCCTTGCTGGGCATATTGTATAGACCTAGAGAAAAATACTTAATCTAATTTTTTATTTCATTTTTTTTTTAAATAATGAGAGTACATACAGAGGGACAGACGGCAGGAAGCGACTTTATTTCATACTATGTAAAGAAGAAAGTAGGATATAATTTATTTAAATACAAAAACAAAAAACTGAATGTCGGAAAAAAATTAAATATCTAATGGGTAAACGTTTTAGTATTTAGTGTCACAAACACATTCCAAAAGGGTTTTATAAAAACCCTTTCAATAGCCCTGGGTATTGTTGTTTAATTAGGTACTTGGCGTTGGTATCTTCATCATGTGAAATGCCTGTTATTTTTTTAAATAAAATATTCTAAAAAAATCCAGTGCTAAATGTATTGCTAAATCTAAAACTCAAAAACGGCTGGCAAATCAGCAATTTTTTATGAAAAAAGAGAAAAATGTAAAAAAGTCCGTGCGGAGCTGGAGACTGATCGATAGTACCTATAAAAAAAACGAATCCTAAGTTCATTTCTTCCAATTTTTTTTGTTTAAACGGTTGTAAATAAATGTAGGCTTCTAATATATTGGAATTTGTTTTTTTTTAAACCATTTTATCGGGTCAATGAGATTCTAAGGTCTATTTAATGCATACCTATAAAAACCGACGAATAAAGTCGATCCCTTTCAGAACGTTTCAGTATTGAGGGACAAGATGAACCAAGCTTTGCATTTGAAAAGTTGCGATAAAAAATACAAAACTGCCGAATTGAAGCTAATGAAAATTTTAAACAAAATTAATAGTTTAAAACTAAATAATTCTTATTTAGCTGAATTGGACGTGCATAGAAAAAATAAGGTATTTTCAAAAGGGAATGCTAAATTACTTGCGGCACTTTTTACAGTTCTTTTATTTAGTATTTGGTGGATTTATGAAAATTTATCAACAAATGTAAGTTATCCTTCTATATTATCCTAGATCATTTATAACCTCCTAGCCTGAAACTTGGCATTGAGATAGAGTCTATTTATAGACAGTTTTGATTCCAGTACCTACCTACATTTAATCTCTAATAAAAAAAATATACATAATATGTTATAGGTAGGCAGGCATTTGATGGTATTAGGTACCTTTTTTTTATATATGAAGACTTTTTGTTCTTTATTTTATTAATCGAAGTCTTGCGACCAATAAAATAGTATTTACCATAATAATCTTGCCACTTTTATGCGCGAGCATCGCTTAAACCGACGCTTAGTGGCTTCTACCTCTTTGATGATTGCTAATTTTATAAATTTATTTAAGAGTATGTGATCATTGGTAATCCAGACATGAAATCCAATAATTCCTATTTTTTTTAAATAAAATTTTTCCAGAAATGTATTTTGGAAGTGCCAAGCGCTTCCAAAACGCTATTTCGTCCACCGGAAGACTGCACAATGTGCATTGGCGTTGAAGGAGTTATGCGCGTCTCGAATATAACTCCGCGTGAGTTCGAAGACAGATTTGCATACGGTTCTTCTCCAGTTATCGTTACTGATGCCACGGAAGGTTGGAAGGCTGTTGAGGTAATTTTATATAGGGCCTATATACCAAGGCCTATATTAACAAGGTTAAGTCTATATAGAACATAAAATTTTCTGTAAAAAATACAGTTTTTTTTTTAAACTAGTCCCGAACCTCTAATGTAATATCTCTAAGTAGAGTGTTTTTTGAGAAAGTTTAGGTACGAAGATATTATTGAATTATGGAAGAGAAAAGACAGATAAGTCGGAGTAATTTTTGAGATGTTATTGATTGTGAGATGTTTAATGAAATGCCTAAGATATTGTTAGAGATGAAATCCATACAGGAAACTTTCATATCTAAGTACATTGCTTCTTCGCGGCCTGGTTAAAAATTAAATTGTATAAAAAATAATAAAACAGGATTTTATGAAAAGGGCAACATATTTTTTAATAATTTTGTAAAATTATAGGAATTCAATTTCAAATTCTTCGCGGAATTTTACCGGAGCGGTAAAATGGGTCAGCAAATAAATGATTGCTTCTATTTCGCTTACAAATCTGGATTGAATTCACTACAAGAGGTCTTCGACATGGATGAAAAGAGAGCCAACCTGTCAGGAGAGCCGTGGTACGTTGGATGGAGTACATGCTATGACGACGAGACAAGAAAACTGAGAAGTTTCTACAGTAGACCGTACTTTCTGCCGACTACTGCAGAGAGTGACATGGTCGATTGGATTTTCATGGGTGGCCCTGGACAGGGAGCACATATGCATGTAAGTTACATTTTAAACTTCTCAGCTCTTACTTAATTAATTGACCATCGCCTACTGCTATTTTTAATAGTAGGCTTTTGGTTTGTGTCAAGTTTGTTATCAATAGAAAGTTTCGTTTACCTGTTCAAGTATGACTGGTATTGATATAGCAAAACAAATTAGCATTCAGCATTTAAGGACGTCGGTCCAAGGGATCTTAGTGGACTCACCATTGGCTGCGCTTTCAAATCGTGGTCTTCATTCAAAAATTCGTCTATCCCATAGGTTATCCGCGACAAATGTGACTGTCCCATTGCGTTTAATTCTTACGTTAGACGACACGTTTGGTCTAGTGGTCAGTAATCCTAGCTGTTAAACGGTCGCGGGTTCGAGCCCGCTAGGGGCAAATGTTTATGTGTTAACATTTTACCTTTGCACCTGAGTCATGGATGATTTGTATTTATAATATGTATGTATTTACAAAAAAAAAGTAATTTATGTATTATATCAACTGTCTGGTATCCATAATACAAGCATTAGTTGCTTAATGTGGAACTAGATGGTGCTTCAACACATAAATTAAAAAAAAAAACTGGTAGCGAGCCTTGGAAAAGGTCTACATCCAGCAGGAGATAGACACGGGCTGATGATGTTATTGTAGTTGGATTCCTTTCGTAGGTGGATTCCGTAAAGCACATGTCATGGCAAGCGCAAATCCGCGGCCAAAAGCAGTGGCAATTAGCACCTCCGCCTGAATGCTTTTACCAATGTTCCTGGATCAGCTTTACTGTCGCCCCTGGTGAAATTCGTAAGTATATTTGTTGGCTGTTTGAGTGTTAAAATCCTAACTATTAATATAAATACAAAAGTGAGTTAGTTTATTACGTTTTCACGCTTTAACTGCTCAAGCGATAATCGTGAAATTTTGCATAGACTTTATCACGGATACAGAAGATTTTATAGATATAATAAGTTTGTTACCATATTGACAAACTAGATTTTCAGTATAGGTACCTAGATACATATGGTTTACTAGCTTTTGACCATGATTACGTCATGGTTTTTAAATTTATTCAATACCTACGTATTTATTGGTCAAATATTGTCAGGCGTTGTATTAAATATTTTTATTTTTGAATGATCTCTCGGGAACAACAACTTTTTTATCGATTAAAGGTACATACCGTATTTCCTTTTATGTACCGCTGACGTGTATGCAAAATTTCATGACGATCGGTTGAGTGGTTAAAGCGTGAAAGCGTAACAAACAAACTCAATTTCACTTTTATATTTAGGATAGAATGAAGAACCGCTAACTAGTTTGTTTGTTTTTGCAGTAGTCGTGGACACAAACCGGTGGTATCACAAAACCAACGTCCTGCCCGGAGACATCAGCATCACCATTGGAGCCGAATATGATTAGCCATAGCCAACAAAACACTCCATATTTTACAACTTACAAACCCGTCTTACACTTCGTAACTATCTATTTTGACTTTGCTTTATGTACATTTTTATATTTATGTATGTAAATGTATGACTTCATAAACATTTAATAAAACACACCCACACCCACACCCACACACACACACACACACACACACACACACACACACCCACCCACACACACACATCCACATGCATTAACTGTTTTTGATATTGTACTTTTTTTGCCGACCGTAGCGTGAGTTACTGCATTCTTTCGAGGTGCCAACATTTTATAAAATAAAACAATCACAGTTCACTAGTAAGAACGTTTATTAAGACTACTACGAGTTTTGCGAACATGCATTTGCGTACATTTACTACTCAATTAAATTATGTTGGAATGACATTTGCTAAATATTCACCAATAAACACCATTTTCTAATAAGAGAGCCGAGGATTCACAAACTATACAAAATTAAGTACACACGGAATTGTAACTAAATCGTATACTTACTATTTTTTTTTAATAAACCTGGTTACAATTAAACAATAAAAAAGTAACAAAAAAAAATGTTTTTTTTTATTTTTATTTTTTTTACAAGTACCCTCAAATGCGGGATAATATATTTGGAAGCTACTAATGCGATAAATAGACTTACAACTATGGCTTCAAACACTTTTATTTTATATTATGATATTAGCGTGTGCAGTTGAGTGGAGTGATTAGTGGATTAGTGGATTAGTCCTCGCCCTGTCCGGCCGAGTCGAGGATGATGTCGAAGGAGAAGGGCTGGAAGAGATAGCCCTCGCCCGCGTAGAACTTGCTCTGGAACTCGACCCAGTGGAGGCGCAGAGTGTGGAGGAAGGCCGAGAGGCCCTCCATCAGCACCAGGATCGAGACCGAGATGGCCGCCCAGCCGGCGAACACCACGTACAGGATGATGCCGCCTTGGAAGTCTGTCGACATGAGCCCCTTGCGCAGGAGCATGTTCCACGCCACCTCGGCGAGCTGCGCGTGCGCAAGCGACAGAGCCCACAGACGCAGGTACGACGCCGTGTGCGACACGCTCCCCAACACGTACTCGATCGTGTGGATCGCCTGACCATTTTCACTCACCGTTACAATGTTACAATCATTTTAGAAAATAGATTATGGCTCATAAACATCAATCATGATTGCATAAAAAAATTAAAACATAAACATTATAGTCGTATTTTTAATTAGACGGAAGCCAACTGACAGTAGCTAATGTCACTTTGTAAAATAATGTTGCCATATTTAAAGTAATATTGATGCGTTCAGTTCTCGTTCAATCAGATGAATGAACAATGTGTGTGAATTAATAGTTAATCATTTCAAACTATAAAAGGATATTATTTCTATTTCTATTTTACAATAAAATTGTATAAAAGTGCTCTGATATAAGGCTTATTACACCCCGTACCCGATATCGACAATTCGGCACACTGACTATTCACCAGACAATCATTCACTTTGTCACAACACTATTTTTATTTCAGTTGACTTCGTCTAATTAAAAATACGACTATAGTTAACGACATAGTTATTAAAAATGACTGTACTTTTTAAAAGCTTTTTTTTTGTGTCCTAGATCGATACCTAGTAACTAGTGATGACGCAATAATATATATCTGCGGATAAGTTTACGAACTATTTGTGTCTATTGATCCGCGAATATAATCCGTATTCGCGGATCTCAACTAAACTTTTTTTTTTTTATTCAGTCTGTGTCGTTGTATGTGTGACCTAGAAACTAGACAATTGAGTAATGTGATTTTTAAAACTAAAAATTAATTAAATAGTAACCTATTTACATTGCCACCTGTAAATTTTAGAATGTTTATTTAATAGTATGTCTAGGTGACATTTACCTGGTGGATGAAGACCTCGGTGATGTCCTCGTCGTGATGGGAGGCCGGCAGAGGGGCTCCGCCCGCAGTCCCGTTCTCTGCCGTTATGGCTTCACCACCAGAATGACCTTGACGCTGGACATAACACAAGCGACGCCAAATATACACTACCGAAACACATCAGCACACATGCTATCATTTCACGGTGGTTTTCTGTAAGGGGGTTGGTTACTGCCGCCATTTAGGGCCGTCCAAATGACTACGAAATGCGACAGCATGTCCTGTGTCACAACACAACTTTCCACATCCAAATCAGAGCCACCGTTGAAAATTTCATTACCAAAGTTGACTCACACGGAAATTTTAGAACGTTGAGGCAATCCAACAGATTGTTGATGGTGACTGCTTACCATCAACTGATAACATAAAGCAACTGTAAAGGCGCCGCAAGTGTGTCGTCTACCTTTTAATATCACAAAATATAAATGATATGATATAGAGAAACAATGTGCACACTAGGAATCTCTTACTGACTAGCCGAAACACGACAGCACATGTGCTGTCATTTCACTGTGATCGTACGTAAGAAATGATCGCGAAAATAACTTGTAAACATGTCACACAAAATTGGCTTGATCGTAGTAGATTTGAGTGTGAACACTTTAAACTCTCACCTCCAACTGTTCGCGATGTATAAATAATCCAGTTTCGCATGAGAAAAGAAAAGTAATGACAATTATTTTAATTTTAAACGATATAAAATTGATTCGAGCGAAGTGTGTACTCACGGCGCGCTGTTTCTGCTCCTTCATGATGAAGTAGGGCTTCCCGAAGAGCATCACGGGCACACAAAGCAGCGCCACTATCACGAACAACTGCACAACGGTACAATGCAATGCAACTTTCACCTCTCTCTCTCTCTCTCTCTCTCTATCCCTCTCCCTCTCCCTCTCATACATATAGACAATGTCTCTTTTCTGTAGGTCGTGCTTGGTAACTAGACATTTAAGCCAATCCCGCACTTTCAGCACGTATTTACTTTATAGGTGTATAGTGAAGCACGCTAATTCTATCTTTCTATGTTTTGAGACACCGAAAGATATAGTTTCTCTTGAGATTGAATCGAAACGACACTCATAACACTGACTACTGTTACAGTAATGTTAGAAGCAATAAAGGCCGACTTATAAAATTTAAAAAAAAAAAGTAGTTCATAAATTGGCCGCAACGGCGCTTATGCAGTATTGGAGTTTTGTATGAATTAGCGACTTTAAAAAGTGTGCCGAGTGGGAATATTAACTATTTATTGCGTGGTTTATGTAAAAGGCTATTTACTACAACGCCACCTATTATTCACTTTGTCATTAGAGAGTTGGCTCCCAACTCTCCATGGTGTGACCAAACGCTTAGCGGATTTCAAAGGGACCTCGTTCAAAATCGCAATACTATAACTTTTTAAACTTCAAAATTTATTAATCTTAATAAAAAAATATATTATATATAGCAAAACTACCAATACTTCGTCCTTGTTGTAAGATAAAAAATGTATATAAGTAAATAATATAACGCTCGACCTCCTGTTGCTATAATACATTAGCCATGTGTCCTTCTTGTATCTAGTGAATAGTAACCCTGGCTGTTAACCAAACGGTCGCGGGTTCGAATCCCGCTTGGAGCGTATGTTTATGTGTTAACATTTTTACCTTTGTACTTGAGTCATGGATGTTTTTTATTTACAAAAAAAAAAGTAATCTATGTAGTACAATAGAAACCGGATATAACGACATATCGGTTACAACGACATATCGGTTATAACGACATATCGGTTACAACGACATATCGGTTATAACGACATATCGGTTACAGCGACATATCGGTTACGACATATCGGTTACAACGACATATCGGTTACAGCGACATATCGGTTACAACGACATATCGGTTACAACGACATATCGGTTACAGCGACATATCGGTTACAACGACATATCGGTTATAACGACATATCGGTTACAACGACATATCGGTTACAACGACATATCGGTTATAACGACATATCGGTTATAACGACATATCGGTTACAGCGACATATCGGTTACAACGACATATCGGTTACAGCGACATATCGGTTACAACGACATATCGGTTATAACGACATATCGGTTACAGCGACATATCGGTTACAACGACATATCGGTTATAACGACATATCGGTTACAGCGACATATCGGTTACAACGACATATCGGTTATAACGACATATCGGTTACAGCGACATATCGGTTACAACGACATATCGGTTACAGCGACATATCGGTTACAACGACATATCGGTTATAACGACATATCGGTTACAGCGACATATCGGTTACAACGACATATCGGTTATAACGACATATCGGTTACAGCGACATATCGGTTACAACGACATATCGGTTATAACGACATATCGGTTACAACGACATATCGGTTATAACGACATATCGGTTACGACATATCGGTTACAGCGACATATCGGTTATAACAACATATCGGTTACAACGACATATCGGTTATAACGACATATCGGTTATAACGACATATCGGTTACAGCGACATATCGGTTACAACGACATATCGGTTATAACGACATATCGGTTACAGCGACATGTCGGATACAGCGACATATCGGTTACAACGACCAAATGTCAAGGTCCCCGTTGAATATGCCCATAACTATTTTAGTATTGCTCATGATGACTAATCTCCGTTCATTGCGACCCCCTTCGAGGTCGCCATAACCGAAGGTGCTGTGAAGACTGAAACGGGTAAGAGACAGACAGACGGACAGACGGACAGAGAGACAGAGTTTTACCTTCTGCAGTCCGAGCTGTCCGGCGTACATGGTGTCGTCGCAGACTGGTCTCGGGTTCTCGTCGGTCTTGAACAGCATCATGTTGATGAAGGTGATGAGGATCGAGGGGGCGCAGTAAGCGCTCGTCTTCACGTACGCTGACAAACGCCATTACGCATTTTCATTTTAAAGCAATAATATTAATATAAATATAATGTAAAGTGTGAGGGTCACATTACTCTGGTCTCCGTAGTAGGGTGGAGTGGATCCGTACGTGGTCCACTTGATGAACATCAGCAGGACCATGTAGAAGAACAGCAGAGTCAGGAAGATGATCTGCGGAATGAACTCCACGTAGATGCTGATGCGCCTCTTGAAGTATCTTGAATTTAAGGAAGGCGAACTTATAAGCGGATTGCTGCCGTTTTTGAAATCGTATTCAATACTAGTTTCTTATACGAGTGACAGGTGTCAATTTCGGCCCTCTGTTGTGAAATGTCAAAATGGTCAAGTATAAAAAAATGACGACTTCCAAAATCGTACACTAAAAATATCGGCAAAAAAAAAAAAAAAAATGTCAAGTTAGATGAATGTTTTTTTTTAAGTATAAAAATGACTACTAGAGTTTTACCCCGAGGCGGACCGGGGAAGTAATTTAAGAATTTGTCGATTTAAAAAGATGTCATTTTAGGAAGTTGTCCTTTTAGGACGTTGACATTTTAAAATGTTGTCATTTTAGGAAGTTGACATTTTAAAATGATGTCATTTTAGGAAGTTGACATTTTAAATTGATGACATTTTAGGAAGTTGACATTTTAAAATGTTGTCGTTTTAGGAAGTTGACATTTTAAAATGTTGTCATTTTAGGAAGTTGTCATTTTAGGAAGTTGACATTTTAAAATGTTGTCATTTTAGGAAGTTGTCATTCTAAAAAGTTGTCGTCTCAGGAAGTGGTCGTTTTAGGAAATTGTTCGTTGTCACCGCGAGGGTTTTGCATGTCGTACATAAGTGTAGTGTAAAGTGGTAGGGACACTTACACGTGGTTCCAGAGCGAGAGAGAAACGCCGAAGAGCATGTGGAAGACTCCGATGATGATGGAGATCTTCATCTTGTAGGCGTTCATGAAGATGATCTTGTTGGCCTCGGCCAGCTGCCAGACGGGGTCGATGCCGAAGGCGTAGGGCCGCTGCAGGTAGTCCTCCGAGTCGGGGTTCAGCTGCAGCAGCTTGTTCTCCCTCAACGTGGACGCGTTGTAGTTGCTGCGCCACGAGGAGCCGAAGATGTTGAGACTCTTCGAGAAGATGTCGTTGTAGATGAGGCCCGTGTACATGGAGAAGAGGCCCATCAGGAAGATGATGTAGCGGCCGCCGAAGAAGATGTTCCAGATCTCGCTGTCGATCTTCTTCGCCTGCAGTGGCTTCTCCTTGTAACACATCCAGAAGCCGAAGGCGGCCATCAGCGCGCCGTGACCGAGGTCGCCGAACATCACCGCGAACAGGAACGGGAATGTTATTATCGTGTACGGGGCTGCGGAAAAAAAAAATACCCATTCAACATACTGTTTCGACTACACATGGATCATTCCCCGAAAGCCCTGGGCGCATGGAAAGGTCCACACACCTTTCCCACCCCCTCCCTACGAGAGATAGAAAGAGACCACGCTCCTTTTTGTTTCGTGTCGAAGCAAACTGTTCCTTACGGTTACGACATAAGGTTCACATTTCACTAACAGCAATAGCATACCAGAACTTCGACGTAAAACTGTTTACATCTTTTAAGTTTCTAGTAATTTCTAAAACCATCCGGGCTGTCTGCGCGAGTATAAATACGGGTGCGATCGCTCGAGAGAGACAGTTCAGCGACAACAAGCGATACGATAACAACATTCGGAAGCTTTTGCGAAGATATCTGTGACAGTGCATCAGTGACACATTGAGCGAATTAGAGACGAATTTTGGCAAGTTTTACGGTACAGTTGGAGAAGCTCTGTAATATTGGAAGTGATCTTGGTCTGCGACAATAAATCGTGTTCTTATACCCTTAAACGGCATTTTATCTTACCCCCCTCGTAACAATACGAAAAGTAAACGGTCTCTGCGTGGTATAGAAATTAAGGCTGACCAGGGTTCACTTCGCGATAGGTGGCGACACCGTAGGCGTAGATGAGGTTCTGGAAGGCGAAGGTGAACTTGTTGGTGCGGTTGTATGTGGGCGGATCCTCCGGCGTCTCCATCCGGTTCAGGATCGGAGGCACCGAACTTCCACTGCGCTCCTGCAAACGAACAAACAAAATGAAAAACATACTTATAATTTTAACACAGACTAGTTGAAGAGTGTAGCGATATATCACACTAACCGTGCCCCTCCTGAGCGCCAGCTGAATGGTCTCCAGGTCGAGGGCAGGCACCCAGCACTCGGCGATGAGACACTTCTGCGTCACGTCCAGGTTGAAGAGGTTGAGGGTGTGGTAGATGGCCTTGATCTTGCGCACCTTGACGAACCAGTTCTTTATGTTCTTCGCGGCCGCCACCAGCACGCGGTGCCGGTGGTCTTGCGTCTGCCCCAGCACCTGCCCCCACCAATGTCTCATTCTCACAACTGCCTACTACTTAGGCTCGAGTTCACCAACAGACGGTTATTTTTAAACAGCTGTTTAAAATTTAAACAGCCGTTTAATAATATTTTGTCGATCACCATCGCTAAACTGCGGGTTAAACGCCCTAAACACCTGATGATTAATCTGATATTTAGGGCGTTTAACCCGCAGCCTTAGTCATTTAACAAATCGTGTCCCTCGAGAACACCCCAAAATAAGTAAATAAAAGCAGATTTTTTAAAACATTTTTAAATCTAAAACTTGAAATTTGTGTTTGGAGTAAAATAGTAGTATATGTATAATATGATTGATGATATAATAGCTGATGCATTGTGTCCATTTAACCTTTATTATGAAACAAATACATTTATTGAGGTAAGGAGTTTACTCCTTACGAACGATTATAAAATACATAATAAAAATTATAAAAACATTTTTCATAACGGAATTAATAGTTTTCTCAAGGATGTATTATTACGTAACATATTCTAGAGATATTGTGTAGATGGCGCAATATCTCGATATTCTAAAACATTCGAAATAGAACGTAACGCATACCGTGTGACAATTTTGATTTTATTCCCATAAATTTTCATACCCCGGGCTCATAAAATATATGAAATATTTTGTAAATATGTATATACCTTATTACAATTAAAAATCACAAAATCCTATTACGGAGGACACTAAATAAATTTCATATGCAATGCCATAAACATGCATATTGTATGTTTTATCAATGAGGCGATTTACGAGTATAATA
Organism: Synanthedon myopaeformis; assembly: GCA_944738685.1. NCBI lineage: Eukaryota > Metazoa > Arthropoda > Insecta > Lepidoptera > Sesiidae > Synanthedon > Synanthedon myopaeformis. The sequence continues at coordinate 10,762,331 of OX122921.1, read as the reverse complement.
ATAGTTGCAAATTATACCCTTCTTTACTGTGTCAAAGTCACTTATTGAAACCAGTAAAGTCTAAACGAGTTACATTAGAATATATACCTTATTACAACCGGTAAAAGCCTAAATTTATGTGCCATTTAGTAACACATTGAAGCAATGGGGATACGATAGGACATTGTCCATATTTTATAGCGAGTTGATTTTAATTTTAACATTTCTTACATTGTAGTGTTTTGTTAAAATTTTAAAAAAAGGTCTAAGCGTTTGCATTTAAAAATTTTTAACAAAACGACAGTTAAGTTAGGTAAATGTTAAGTTTTAGTATACAATGTTTAAGTAGTGACCGTAATGGCAATATATATACCTATACTTAAACATTATATCGTGGATTTCACGTCTGATGCGAATGTTTGGGAAAATATTTCGTTATTAGAATTTAAAAATACAGGAAAGTGTTTGGAAGGCGGATACAAAGCGTGAACTTACTTAAGAGACCATATTTTATAATATTCTAATTTAAACGGAGCCTGATTATGTCCTTATTTAAAATATTATTAAATTACAAGTTGCTGTCTGCATCTGTCTGTTTCTTTCTACATGTCTGTTCCAATGTATCATGATTTGATGCGGTTTTCACGAATGAAAAGAGCGACACACGAGAAAGGTTTCTCTTTATATACGATTTGTAGAAAAAAAATTGCATTAGTGCGAAGCTTGGGGTGGGTCGCTAGTTTTTTTTATAAATTACAAAAAAATAATTCTAACTGGTCTAACTAATCTATCATCCTCTACACACTTTGTAATCACCTAAATAACACCTTGCAATTTCATTTAAATAATACCTTAATAAGTACATAATTGTATGTATGTGTATGTGTGCAACTGATTGTTAAAACAGGATGTTTTTCACTATAAGTTACGTATAAATATGTAGTATAGAACAACAACAGTCAACAGGATTATGTTATATATAAAATTGGTAAGGTAAAGTAAGGTAGGGTAGGGTAGGGTAGGGTAGGGGTAAGGTGAGGTAAGGTAAGGTGAGGTAAGGTGAGGTAAGGTAAGGTAAGGTAAGGTAAGGTAAGGTAAGGTAAGGTAAGGTAAGGTAAGGTAAGGTAAGGTGGACTCACGGTGTTCAAGTCTTCAATCCGGGTCATGACGCCCATGGCCATCTCGCGCCTGTCGGCCGGCGCCTCAGGGCAGGGATAGAGAGTCGCGCGGAATCCCTCGCATATCTTCTTCACGCGGGTCTTCAGCTGGTCTCCTTGGAAGAAGATTATGAACACCGACTTGTACACTTGGTCGGACTGAAAACAGATTTTTATACGAACATTTATAAAAAAAAAGTAACAACAAAAATTACGTCCCGAGTTATTTAAGTCTAATCTAGACTAGAGGCTTGCTGAAGTAAAACTATCCAGGGACCCATTGTTTACTAGCGAGCCTTTAAAAAAAAATTAAATATAAAATGCCTAGTTAGCCATTTTCAAAAATACGGGACATATAATATGTCCCACAAATAATTTGTGGTACATTCTATCCTCCTATTAGTATAGATAAATATTAATTCGTAGTCAGTTCCATCTATCGTTAAGACAACCATCCACTTGTTGATCCACTTGATCCATTTGATGGTAGATGGCTATCGACGCCACAGCATACAACGCCACAGGTGCTACGAATGGCATCTCTTACTCACTCACCGAAATACAACAGCATACACGCTGGTTACTTCGCGATGATCTTCAATAAAATTTCTTAATTCTGTAAGGTGAATCATTAGGTGAATGAACTCACCGAAGAGGGATCCTCGAGTGGCGAGTCGATTTCGGCCTGCCTTAGGAAAACGTTTCCGCGACAGGCACGCCACAGCATCCGCTCGAACGCCGGAATGCGCTCGCGCAATATCACGCCGGCGACGAAACTGTGCACACACCGCCATTAGGATGGACCACTAAGACTTTCATACCAATACACGTGATGGCGTGTTTTGTATATCGTTAATTAGCGTTATAGCTAAATTATTAAATTATAAGAAACAAAATCACTTTATCTTTATCTTTATTTATCGAGACTGACTATCAATGCAGAGCCCAAACTACTAAGTAATTTTTAACATATGTTTATTTTGTAATATAAACATCCGCTAAGAATAGGTTTTTGAAAATTTCAACTGCGTGCGAAGCCTGTTATATTATAATACAGTCAAAGTAAGTCAGCTGTCTATATATGCATTCATGAGTTAGTAAACCTATAGCAATTCTCCTTCACATTGAATTCTGCATAGTTAGTTGTTGAAATTTCTACTAAAAATCTTTTATATTAAAAAAAATACTAGCAGGAGTACTCATTTTAATGACAGGTCACATTGCATTCTTCGGTAGAAACTGAACAATATGACTCGAGGTAGAAATAATAACTTTGCAGTTTTAATAACATAAGTATAGAGACTTAATAATTATTATGGTGAATCTAAATATTATATTATAATATAAAATGGCTCGCCCCCATTTGTCTATTTCTCCCTCTTACTTTGTTCTAAACCACGCGATTGATTTTGACAGGGTTTTATTTTAACTAACATAAAAATCAGCATTACAAACGAAATAATCTAAAGGAGCTCTTTGTTCAAGGATATCAAACATATTATAACATTATGTATTGTATGTATGTTATGTAACAGAGAACATCGTGGGACCTACAATTGACATTTACTTCCCACGACATTATTCCTATACAATCTGTCTGTAGTAAAACATGATTCAGTTTCACAAAACACGCTACCACCTTCCGAAGTAGGTTGTGTTAAAAAAAATGATAGGATTTGGGGTGTGTGTTCGCAAACATCACAATTTTGAGGAATGAAAAAAAAAAAATCAACAACTCGACTAAAAAAATTAAACACAATCTATTTACATGAAGATAATAAACTTATGGTAGAAACATTGAATGATAAATATTATCTACAATATGACAATAATTGTTTGAAACGTTGATGATAATTGTGTACATTATTATAAATGAAATCTATAAAGTTTTATGTAATTTTTCTAGTTTATAACTTCGAAAAATGTTAATTTACAAGATTACTTCTAATAATAAATGTTGTCTAAACCAGCCAACCAGTAGATATTATAAAAAGGTTATCCGTTCAAATTTTAATAATTTTAGCAATTTATCGCAATGTAGTTGAGATTAAAATTAATTATTTATGTCATATATTTCATATTCACCTCAAGTGGGCAATACCTAAAAATATGAAAAGTTCTTGGTAAAAATGACCTAAACGTTAGCTTGCACATATGGAATAACTTTGAGCACTATTCTAATGCAGTAAAGTTGAGAATAAAATAAATTACATTAATGTCATATATTTCCATTGCGAGTGGGAAATACCTAAAACAGTTTCCTCATTAAATTATCCGCTATAACTCTAAATCACATGTTTATTATACTACCATATCTTTAGACGCATCAACACCGCAAACTTTAAAAATATTTTTTATTATATCTGTGCAGTTGTTTACTGTTTGACTTGATTATTTAAATAATTAACAGGAGACAGGTTCACAACATAGAAACAGGTGTTCAAATACACCGCAAGCTTTGAGATTCATTGAAAATATCCAAATGAAATATGCAATAACAAGAAATCATCGTGTTAATCAGTTTTCGCACTAATATTGTAAATGCAAAAGTGACTTTGTTTGTAAAGATTTCACGCCTTAACTGCTAGACCGATCTACGCACGTCAGAGGTACAGAAAAGGGCATGACGTGGTAGCTTTTACCCAGAAAAAAAGTACTGTTCTCGAGGGATCAGTAAAAAAATCTAAACATGGACGACCAGTATATATATTAAAGATGATAATATAAAGAACTCGACTCGACATTTTATCAGCTACTTTAAAAAAAAAATCACATTTTCAATTGTGTGATTTCAAATGACGCTTCACCAGACTGAAGTACATTTTCTATATAGAGATTTACTCTTGAAATATCACTTTTGAATATCAATATTATGTATGTGTTCTATTGTTGCGAATAAATTATTATGTAATTAGGTACATTCTATTATACAACGAGAATTAATTCCGTGTTTGAATCGTCAGATATCATAGCGGTCGACCTTGAAACTAATAATCTTCAAGGTGTTGCGATGTACGTACAGTCGCGCACACACACAAAAGTAGCTATAGATATCTCTCTCTCTCTCTCACTCTCTCTCTGATTTCAAAGAAAGAAAATAAAGTTAAATAAATTAAACCAAACACAATGCTTTATGTTTCATTTGTTACAATTAGGTCAAATACACAATCCCACCTATTTGGTGGTTAATCTCTAATTTGTATATTATTTTTTATGTTATGTTAATGTTAATTATGTATGTAAAATATGAAAGGAATTTAGAAAAATATATATCATGTCTTTTTAATTACTAATTAAGTAAATTAATTATGAAGTGCCCTTTTAATTAAATAGTTATACTTTGTGATTTTTTTGCTATCGATGGTACATCATCTAATGGTACTGAAATTCTAAAGAGCCTACAACCCGACAAGCTAATACTTTAAAAATATATTTTTATAGTATGTAAAATATTTTATAAACAGATAAAAATATAGTATAAAAATCATAATCGTACAGAATATCATTCATCATCATACGTATTAACGATAAATGTAACTATTACGATAACGACAGGTGGTTTGACGCACGATATAATTTAAAATTTTACAATGTGTATACGAGATAAATTAACTCACGCTTGTCAAGACTAAAACATAATTAATATTAATTATTATAATTAATCATTATATCATTTGCAAAAAAGACAGTATAAGTATGGTAAGTATTAAGTTAAACAAGATATAAGTAATAGCTTTTTTTATAAATTTTGAATTAAATATTAGTTTATTAGAAGCAACTATGGTTTTTATACCAGGAATTACTTGTCTTTTTATATACCTATATATATTTTAAAAGCATGTTATTTTAAATGTAGAAATAATTATTATACATCTATATCTATAATATATAAAAGGCGATGTGTGTATAGACTCCAAAACCGCTGAACCGATTTTGATGGAACTTTCAGACAATCTTCAGATTAGTCCAGTGGGTGTGTTCCTGTGAAGTTTGGTAGCGATCGGACGCGAAGTCGCGGGCATATACTATTATCATATAAAGAAGGTGTTATTTTCTTTCTGTTTCTCCGTTAACTTCTTCTTAACCACCCAATGCATTTTGATACGATTTTCACTGAGGCAAAAATCTACAAACCTACCTTATAAAATTTTGCATACACGTTGTCAGGGATACCTATTATCCAAAAAAGTACTGTTCCAGAGGGATTATCCGAAAAACAAAAGTATATTCTAATCTACAAGTGGAATGGTCACATCACGCATATTTACCGTTTATATTTTATGGTATTTAAAAAATATATATATTTAGGTGATTAATTGTTTTATTTATCACTTAAGAAATACAATCAGTAATAACAATATAATTCTACATCTTAAAAAAGAATAACCTAGTACTCATACTGCACTAAGGGCAAATTATGGTGAATGAATAGTAATTTCTCTGCATTAAGAGATAGCAAACGGTTTCGCTTGTCATCGAGCTTAAGAAAAAAATCTTTCGCTGCACACACTGCTGAAAGGTAGATTTTGGCAAACTTTCCTAAATTGGGGTATTTGGACACTAAACGGCAATGTTCCTCCGGATATACGGCGGCCGAATATCCGGCTATACGGCTACAAGGTTGGCTGAATATCCGGTATGCTATACTGCTATCCGTTTCATCTCTAGTATTTATAGTACATAGTAAAGTAATATAACGTCACTAGTCATTCATCTCTCGTCAAATATCTTAATATGGACAAGAAATAAATGAACTGTTTGACACGTTTCATATTTGTTTAAATTATTACCGATTTGTTACGAGAAAAAACTTTAAAACACCCCAAAAGGGAAGCTCTAAATTGTAAGCGAATGTCCAAGGTGACACGTTCAAATATGGAACACAAAATGGAATTGTAATAATTTAATGTGCCTTCAGTAGACAGACTGAAGGTCCACACAGTATACTGCCAACCTTAATAGGATAAAGGATTAGGAGGTGATCCCGATAAATTCGCAAACGAAACACAAGAGCACTTTCTGTTATTTCACTGTAGGGCATTCTTATAAGGAGGTGGTAACTGACGCTAGACCAGACTTATTTGTTTTTCGGATGAAAGGTGCTCTATGTTATTTTTGTGTCCCTGACTGCGTGTATGCAAAATTTCATTATGAGCGGTTGAGTTAAGGCGTGAAAGTGTAACAAACAAACAAACTAAAAAATAACAAGTTACAGTGTGCCCAGCCACTATTAAGTTTCTCGCGATATATTCTCATGTGATCATTATCACTATTGTCGTAGTTTTAAATAAATAATTACATTTTAAAATAATATTCACAAGCTGTCATGACAAACTTTATTTATTAACTGCCCTCCAAAATTGTACAACAGGTAGATCATAATATTTATTCTATATTAAGTAAATATAAGACTTGTAACTTAAATTCCATAACAATTATCACTATTTACACGTAAAATAAATATTAAAAAAAACATTAATAAGCGTTAAACAATTTAAAAATATTACTTCTTACAAATAAACGACCTACTTAGTTCTTTCGAAATGGAACGTGCCGAGTGAAAATGTCCATGCGATGCATAATTATCCATCGTGCGAAAATCTTCAAAGCACGTTCCAGCATATTGCAAAAACAAACGTGATTGTCATTTACTTATAGCCATAAGACTATAAGATTTTTTTATATCTTTAGCTTTTGCATCAAATATTTATAGATCGCCAAACACAATAAGAGCAAAATTAATTTAGCACCGATTCAAACTGTTTCTATGTGGCTCTTTTTAAATAAATCTTTCATTAAGAAAAAAAACTCCTACAAATATCATAAATGCCAAAGTTTGTGTGGATGTTTGTTACTCTTTCGTGTAAAAACCGCTGAATGAATTTCGATGAAACTTACAGGACCAATTGTTTAGACATCACAGAATAATATATATAGGCTATAAAATTACAAATATTGCAGACGTTTTTCCCTATTTCCGTCTTTTTAAGATAAGACAGCAGTTAAGCGGACATTTAATTTATAATAGTAACAAATACAATGTACTTTTATATTTAAATTTGAAAATACATTTACGTTAAAGTATTCGCTGTGCAATTTTTTCTTAGTCACATAACCTACTTTACTTTTTATATTTTATCAATGTTTCCCATGTGTCAAGTTAAGACTTTATTGCTAACGCTACAAGTACTATATTGCTAAAGCAAATTCGCTTTTATAATAAATAGATAGATAGATAGATAATGTTGCAATAAAATTGTGTGTTTGTTGACGATAAAACTTTATACGAGATTCGATTGGATCAATTGGTATATTTCCTCAATCTAAATTGGACTCTATCGATTTGGTTAATCGAATTTATAATTCGGTATGTTTGAATAAAGGGAATTTGTGCCATATGGTTGCTCATAATGTGTAATTTCGTTTGAAGGTTTTCCCGTCTGGATGACGTAACGTCTGTGAGGGACCGACACTTTGGCATCGCACCAACTATATCTGTCTGCTTACGTGAATTTCGCTAAACCAACACACACTTCTGAAGTGTGTTATATATAAATAATGATAATATAATTAAGAACGAATGGTTTAAATTTATTTATTTAAATCAGCATTTAAATTTATTTAGTTTGAACATAGAAAAATGCTCCGTGTCTCGTGGACTGTCAGGGTCTCCATTGTGAAAATTGTTTTTCTTGTTATATTTCATTTCTAAATATTTCTGTTTCAATGTCTTAAATTAATCTATCTTCAGTTAAAAATGTAATATATTTTATTTAAGTACCTAACTAAAAAAAAAAAACAGATTCCTTCATTTCAATCTGAGTATTAGTTAACATAACACAAACGCGAATTAAGTAGATAATCCTGATGATGTCAAATGTTTCAAACTGGTACAAATAATAGTCAAATTTATTTTATAATAATAAAATTATCCATCAACGTTTCACACAAACATAATAATCTACAATAGGTAGATAGGTGTATTTGTAGTGTTATCCATTCAAACGCCATTATGTGTGCATTGTACTGAGTCTTTGTTAAAAATAACATAAATTTATATTTCCCTGTATGTTCAACAATTTAACTAACACAAATATATAAATAGTTATTATTAAGTAGTCGTGGAAGATTTTCTATATTTTATTAGTAGATATCAGATTGACACTATAGTATGTGATGTGAATAATGGTTAGAAGCTATAATTTTATTCTAAACTAGCTGTTGCACGCGACTTCGTCCGCGTAACTTTTTTTGTAAAATATAGCCTATGTTACTCGCTGATAATATAGCTTCGCAACAGTGAAAGATTTTTTCAAATCGGTCCAGTAGTTTCGGAGAATATTCAATGCAAACAAACAAACAATCAAATCTTTCCTCTTTACAATATTAGTATAGATAAAATATATAAAACAGAATTTTGGTATCGAAATTAGTTTTGGTCAGAATCATTTATTAATATTTCTGTGGACATGGACAGTGAAAAGTATTCTTTCTGATTGTTTCTTCCTTATGTGAATAGAATATAAGGGGCAAAACTTAGTACTATACTAATATACTAATAGTACTATACTAATAGTAATAGATAAGGTAAAATTTAATAAAAATGACGTAAAAAGTATGTAACATAACATTAATATATATTTCATCATTTGGTAAAATATTTGCAGTAGGTATATATGAATGATACTATTTGCATAAAAACAATTCTGATAAGTTTATTGTACATACATACAATCACATTCTTTTTATGGTGACGAATATTTAAGAGAAACGGAAACTTCCTTTTACGTAAACCGCTTTATTTAACTTGCTAATACAGATATTTTCATTTACATTACTATTTATAGTAAGTAAAAATCCGGTGAAATGAAGTGTCATTTTTTTTTTAAAAAAAGAGTTAATTTAAGAATAGACGACATCTCCGTTATAGTCAAATAGGACTGTGAAAAATTCCAAAGAATTTTATCTAGAAAGGTGTAAATAGATGAAATGTTCGCTGTATTTATTCTAATAATTTTAACAAATATTTTTTTTTGTTCATCATGAGTCATGTTTTTCACCTAGTTTAGGATTTACATTTTTTCATACCTGTTAGAAGTTACATGACACTTGTCAAGTCGACGATAATGCGATTGTCACGAACGTGACAGGTCAACGACTTGTAACGTTTATTAAGAAACGAAATACATAGTAGAGTTACATATTTATAATTAAGGTTCTATCATTGCGTTTCGCATTCATAGGAAAAATCGCAAATAAATCAAACAACGTAGGTATCCATAGAGTTATTTATTATTATTCAACAATATGCCCGCATTCGTTCTGGTCATGTGACATGTGCTTAATTGTATGTCATTGGTCACATGATGACAGTACGACCACATTGTTGCTGAAACTCGGTAAAAAAAAAAACCTTCTTTTGACTATAGTGTACGTAAAGTGATGTTAAATTAACAACAATGACATTTTAGTTATCAAATTTTTTTTGCTGTAACACTCGTGGTTTAGATAAAATAAAAAGTTTTTCGATTAATTTCGCTTATTGCAATGAAAAATATGTAACTAATTGATTTAGTTAGATAATGGAAAAACGAATATGAGCGTGCGCGTACAGCTGAATTTCCTTAAGAAAGTTCTTAGTTTAAGAAAGTTTAATAATGCTTTAAAAAACATTCAATATTACAATATTACTAGTTTCTATTGTCTATTTATTTTTTGGTAAAATAAATAAAACCGTGTCAGTATTTTGATACTAATAAAATAACATATGATTAGCATATTATGTATACAAATTATGCATACTTGAAAATAACCGCTAAAATATCATATAAATAGATGAAATATTAAGTAGGTAAATACTAAACAAAGGTATTTATTCTGTGAATTAAAGGCAGAGATCTATCAAATCTTCTCTATTGTCTAGTGAGCAAGACGACTCACGATGTGACAAACGGATCTCCATATTTATGATATACTATCACACTTATCTTTGTAATTGATAATCAGTATCTCTGTCTAACTCGAGACGAGACGAGACAAAATCTACATCAATTTTATTGTGAGAAAATTCCCAAAACAATGTTATCGTTTGCAACTTATCGATTTTAAACAATAACAAAAAACATCATAGGTACGAAGTATATGTGACGAGCGTCACACGCCTCTTCTATATTATACTCGTATGTATGTATATATCTAATACTAATCTACACTATAATATTATATATAAAGAGAGAAGATTTGTATTTTTGTGTGTTTGTAATGAATAAACTCAAAAACAGCTGGATCAATTTTAAAAATTCCTTCACCTATAGAAAGCTACATTGTCACCGAGTAACATGGGCTATATTTTATAAAGTAACGCGGGCAAAGTCACTTGCAACAGCTAGTATATTATAAAATAAAGTCGCTGTAAGCCTCTATCTGTTTCTCAGCTAACATCTTCTAAACAATCGAATGAATTTTCATACGATTTTCACTAAAGGAAAGAGCGATAAACGTTATATAATTTGTTGAAAAAATTTTATTGCACTCTAGCGAAGCCAGGGGTGGATTGCTAATTTATTTATAATCTGTTATCATATTCTCCGTAACGACATTTAGTGAAGTTTCGACTCATTCAAAATTATCATTTTAAAACTTTATAAGTTTTAAAAATGGAATAGGAACAGGGAACGGCCCTAATCTTTTATATAGGAATAAATTGATTATTATATATATGTTACGTATAAATAATAAGTCCGAATAGTGGCTAAAGCGAAATTAGATAAAGCGAAAACATCGCCTCCCATTTTCTAATTTGTTTGCTTGATCTTACTGATTTTCTTTTCGTTCTTCCCTATGGGCGAATACTTAAAGTATAGGTACGACATAATATATTAATATTAGTTAATCCGCTGTTTTGACTGTACAGACATTGTCAAAAGTGAGATTTCATTATGCTGAGAATGTTGATTTTTCCTCATGAATCTACAATTACATGTGCACAAATATCTATGACGGGTGGCAAACCAGTATTCGACATTCTACAAAAAGTAGTCAACTGCTAAGGCTAATGTACAGTTAGAAACGAGTTGGTCTTTTTTTAAAAATAGCTAGTTAGCTAGTGGATACAGATTCAATCTCAAAAATATATATTCTAAAATCTGATCTCTGTCTTTGCTGGGATGTAAACATATTTAATCACACATAGATGAAATTAAATCCTTAAAAATATATTTACGTAATTTTGAAATGTATCAACCGAGGAGGAAGTGCAGTTGTATTGTGTGAATATAATATTGTTATGCAAAATAAACGTTTCATGATTACAAAAAGGACACTATTGCTTTATGTAAAGGTACTATTGTTACAAGAAACTAACGAGAATTTGCAATCAGCTTGAACTATATTTAACACGTTCTTATCGTTGTAATAGAAGTGATACCAAAGTGTGAATTCTTACGAGAACAACCACTTGTGGTTGAATCACTACCTTACAAACAAACTCATCCAGATGATTCAAAATTCGCGTCAATTAAAGTTATACTCGCACAATAATAGACCAAATGTGATTATTGTTAGTACAGATAAATATAAACTAAATAAAAAAAATAGTTTTCATCCTTTCGACATTGTACAATACACAGTAGCTGTTACGAATGGATATCACCGTCAATGAGAACATCAAGATAATATACACAAAACAAGTATTAATCTAGGCACTCGTACTAGGACGCTGTTAGAACCGACATAATAAGGAAATAATCGTGCTCACAACAAACTCAAAGACGTATATTGTCTTACAGAAATCAAAATTAGCGTCAAAATATTTACAGAGATCGGCGATGATAATGAACCAACTTGTGTTCACACAAAACCAAGACAAATCCCGATTCGTTTCAATAAATAACAAACAAAAAAAAAACGCTACGTGAATTATCTTACGTTTTTAATGAACACGAGTCAGTAGAAAACTATAGAACTCACTTAAGATAAGGATTGTATATATGAAAAGAATAATATATGTAGAATGAATAGTAATTTGTGAGTACGAATAACCGAAATTATTTCCAGCATTTACAATTTTGCACCTAAATCCACATCTATTCTTGAAGTCCAAGTAACCTTATACGAAACAATGACAAAAGTATCATGTGAAGAGCTATAACGTGTGAATGGTAGTGTTAGTAAGCAATGTGAGGAAAGTGTTATGCTATTTCTTCGATACCACCCATTCAAATGTACATTGTCTATCAAGACATTTACACCAAAACCTTACCCGAATTATTACCATAGAGCACGCGATCTGAAAACATCGTTTCTATTTAAATATCGGGTTTCATTATTCGCTATTTTAATAGACGACAATGTTAAAGTTCGGTCGCGCTCGGTTTCGTCACCATTAAAATCAAGTAAGATGGTATTCGCGCGCTCTATAGCATTGTCTACACTATCTAAGCCCACCACAATACAATAAATGTACAACAATTACAATAAAATTGTACGTTACTAACCAAGGCAGGAATTCCAAGGATTCTTGTTTATCCCGTAAACTAAGGAATCAAGCACAAAACATTATAGCAAGATTGTATTATTATTACTAAAGAATTTACTCATAACATAACCAATTCAACAGATCAATGTTAAAATTTATATTAATCTGATGATAGAGATTTGGATTTTTTAAATTCCTCATCACCTCATACATATTTAGCATTAGATGCATTAGATTGCTTTCATGGCATGCAACTTTATATCTTTTTTCATTCTGCTTTTGAAATTTAAGTCTTTTCACCGTCAAAAACTACGCTAAAATTTAGACTTCTTTTATGATAAAAAAAAAAAAACGATTACTCTTTAAAAGTTTGCATACACTCAAAACATTCTTTTCGTGTAGCGTAGTGTTTGCCAGATTTATATTCTCCTTTGTAGTGTTCACATAAACCTTGTCTTCGCTTCTTTGATAAAGTTATATAGAGTCAAATATTTGAATTGAAACATATTTATCCAATAATAAAAGCTTCAGGTTTGTGTGAACACTTTGATTGATTGCTACGTCTTTATGCGTCACATCTAAAAACTGTTGTCCCAACATTTTGACCACGGTACAGTGAATGGCAGTGAAGTTTTATAAATTACTTCATCTTTGAGCCTTGAGGTTCTTTGTAATGTCGAGTCTACATGCAAGCACTTTCACTGGGTTTCCCTACTTTTGACTTCCACTTTAAATGAATTATTAGGTATCGTTTTTCTCTAATCAATTAAGGAAGTAATTATTTAGTAGGCATAGAATGAGAGCAATGACATATTTGAATTCGAATCGCTGATGAAAAAATAACATAAGTATGTGCATACAAAAATTTTGAAAACAGTGACGTATTCAAGACGAGCAGTCAAGTCAAGTCCCATTTCGAATGTATAATAACAACCACATTTACAACTGTCATTAACGTAATAACATGCTCGATCTTTATAAGGGTTTATGAGCAGTCAGTCTAGTCCAGACATAAGCGCTGAATACTAGCGTATTCAATATTCATGGCGCATATAGCAAAGATTTTGTCAGTTGTAGATATGGTTGCTTTCAGAGGTATCGGATCATAAGGTCAGTATCACACTGGTGCCGTATGTACACACGCCATACATACCCTAACTGGACGTGTCCAACATGTCTGTTCGGATCGTCGGATATCAGCGCACGCGTCATCGACTCAGTGGTATTGGCACCACCCTCGTGCTAGCGAACAAACATATAAAACATGTACAAACAGACATTGTCCGTGGTGGACGCAGACAATACTGGAAGAGGTGAAAGCGAATGCCCGGGCGCGGTCACATCAACATAATTCACATTGCCTGTTGTAGTAAAAAAAATAGCGCCAATTCACAGGTACATATGATCAATTGTCGCTTTTTCTAGTGCGCACAAACCTAGCGACTAAACTATATGGTTAAGCAGATTTTGCGATGTTAGTTTGTGTCTACTTTGTGTTGATAAAAATACATTGTGAAAATTAATGTGAACAATTTGATTGCGTCAAGAGGGCACCGTAGAGGTCGAAAATCCTCAGCGGTCTAGACTACTTAGAACGTGAAATAATAATAAATAATAAATAATGGCATGCATGACAGGTATTACAAAAAGCGTGACGAAATGAAACAAAAACTTTGAAAAAAAAAAAAAAAGAGAAATAATCCGAACACCTTCCTTTTCCCGATCAGAAACACGACACGAATCTCGACGGACGATGGACTTCAAAAATAAATTCGGGAAAAACTCTTTTTGTTAGTTGAAACTCACTCAGGCAGCAGTTGGTTAGCACGCTTCGTCTAAGGGACTATCGATTCTAGACCTCAAAGCTTTCGTATTAGAACTGACACTCGAAGGGGCTGTGCTGTGCTTCGCTAAGCTATCATTCCAAAAACACAAGAAGAGAGGTGTTACGATGATGATATACTATAAACCGGCCGACTCCAATGCTTGCCTGAGTGGTGATCGGTAGACTCCCGTATCAGCGTCACAGTACAAGCGCTGCAAAAATAATTGCGCTCTGGGACATGTTTTCACTTCCACTCTTGCTTAATTCCGAGATAGTCTAAGAGTAAGATGGAGTCGGAAGTCAAAACGCGTCTCGGAGCGGTCATAGTCAATCTGAGCATACCCCAACTTCAGCGCTTGCCCTCCCGCCATGAGTCCCTCCTCCCCCAGTAGGGTCACTTGTTCCTCCTCGCGTGACGGGTCCGCCATCTTGTGCACACACAGACGCCAAAATGGCGTCAAGGTCAGTGACGCAATCGACCAAAGTCAATGTCACATCCATCGCAGCTACGATTTCAACTGTTGTATTTTCAAATGGCTAACATTCTTTCGCGTTATGTATGTGACATTGACTTCATAACGTCGATCGTTTAATTAAACCTAAGTTCAGATAGTTTTGCCCTACTTTTTGAAGCCCAGCATTTCAATAGAGATAAAAACGTGAGACCCACAACCTTTATAGAGAAGAGATTGTGTTAAAATTGTTTTTTATTAATTGCAGAACAGTTATCAATATTATTAGCATTGATTATTCCGGTGCTTTGACACCTATGTACACGGCAGTATTAATTAAATTAATAATAATGAGACATCGACATAAAAAAAAAAAAAGAATTGATGATGGTAAAGTAAACATAATTATATCAAAGTAATTTTGACTCGTGGAGCTAGTTTTTTTCTACAACAGCTGTTTTGTCCTTGGCTTTAGACTGCATCTTTCAACTCACGGAATTTCACAATTCATTTACCGTGTAATTGTCTTATTTGAAGTTTCATTCATAGATCGCATGTCAAAAGCATCATCATGATGCGTGGCGAACAATCGTTGCGCATTATTGTAAGTAGTGTAAAATTCTACATCAAAAGTTATCTTATCGTGGGGAAATGTAATTAATATAAGGTGCAGCACTGTTATCTAGGTAAAAATTATAGCGAAATAATTAAATATACGAATATAGTACTTCGGCAAACATTTATTGAAGGAAGTCACGTGTTCATTGCCTCATTATCGTGGCCGTACACAAAAAAAAATAATAATAGGTAGTTTGCGAGCTGGAACCTTAAAATTCAATAATAATTACTATTTGACCTTCATCGTCCAAAATTGACATACAAAACTTACCTCGTCGAAGAATACTTGTGTTTTCCTGAGGATATGTTTCAGTTCTGTCAGCTCCAGATAATTCCTCTTCAGAGCTTCGGCATTCTGGTTGACCTCGCGTAACTCATTCTCCAATTTCTCAAAGGTGGCCTAAACAATCAATAAAGCTAGGTGTAGGTGTAGGTGTATATAAAACATAGTAAACAGAGGGTTGTATATTTTATATAATATTTTGTATATTGTAGTCCGTCTGTTTGTCCATCCCTCTTACTTATATAAGGTCACTCTGAAATGTAACCTATCCTCCAACATCCCTTTGTATCCTTGCCATTTTTTTATGACAAGGTGGGGAAATGACGTTTACGCACTATCCCTCGTCGACGGGGACAGTCGACGAGGGGGATGTGTGGGTCCGAGATCACAGCGAGGCCTTATCCTCGGATCCCCACACACCGCTACTTTCTCTTCGAACCCAGCTCAGGGCGATGGCTTCGCCTCACTTTAAATGTGGCGGCCCACAAGAATGCCGTAAGCCGGCATTGCGGCTCTTTCTCTTTAATGAAAAATTTGACGTTGTCTTTTTTTTCATGCACAATTAGATATTTAACGAAATAGTATAAAAATATCATTTTTTAATATTTGTATAATTAAGTAATTTGTAATATGAATCTCTAAACAGCTTAAATTTCATTTTAAATATTTAAAAATTTAAAGATTATTTTTAATATTTTTTACAGTTGTCAATGAGCACGGTATTGACCTTGATAGGACAAAGAATAAGGGACAATATGATGATAATATGGAAATCCCTTAGAAAGTACTGAAACATTTGCATTATACATACATTCAAATTTAATTTAATTTAGTTAAGTGGCATTCTTAAATTAACTTGCAAAAGCGCATTATTTCTAAAATGAAAGAAAAACATAAAATATTTCTTAACCACTTTTACATAGTATAAAACAAAGTCGCTTCTGTATGTATATACGCTTAGATCTTTTAAACTAAGCAACGGATTTGAGGAAGGTTTTTGCAGAAATAAAATTACAAAAAGTTTTTACAAAAAACAGAAACAAATCTTAATAAAGTTGTTAAGGCAAGGAGCAACCAACCTCAAGATCGATCATCTCTCTTGGTTGCGGTGCCTCCGGACACTCCCCAGGTATTTCCAACATGGGTATCCCGTCTTTGCGGATCTCCTTCTCCAGGTAGCGGAGCTTACGTTCCATCTCATCGCAACGACGAACTTCATTCACGAATTTACGTTGGAAAGCGTTGACGTCTGGATTTAACTGTTCAAAAAAAAAATTGCATAAATGTGTAATTCTAGCCCTAAAAACTTTGGAATTATAGCTTCTTTTTTAAATTCAAAATAGACTACACCAGCTTAGTCTACTAGCTAGTCTCCCATAGGAGCAATTATTTTTTATTAAGGTTATAAATAAAAGTATAGTGTTTTAATAAAAAAAGTAGGTATTCAATATTTTTTATAGGTGTTTTTAAAGTTTTTAGCAATTAAATTATGGTAACCCTAGATATATTTATATTTATCCTATCCTGGAGTCCTGCATCTAGTGACATCAGTTTCAGTAAAGAGATGGTGAGTCATTGCTAAGTACTTTAGGCTGCAAATATCATCCGCCCTGTATATGCATTGCCAGCAGACATTCTTTGCTTATTGGGTGGGATGGTTATTTAGATCAACAATAACGATAGTCATCTACTACATCAATAGATGATGTTGAATTATTAGTTTTAACACTGTCATCATACAATGTAATGTAATGTTTTGAGGCTTAATATCATTATTGAGGTGGTAAATTTATTTTAGAATGATTTCAATAGTTCCCTATTTTCATTAAATGATCTTCATAGTGATTACATGATAGTATTCAATACCCTTGAAAGATTACTAAATAAACTGGCACTATCTGATAAAAAAATGTTGAATTTTATTAATCATATCTAATTAATGTAACTTACTATCATAGACCAATCACAAATTCAATTAAGTCATATGACTGAAAACTTTATCAATATTATATAAATCCTCATGTTTATGAGAATGGATTTTTACGAATGTTTGGTACTCTTTCATGCAGATGATCAGATTTTGAAATAAATAGTTAAAAATTATAAATACATAGTTATTATCTATACTAATATTATAACGAGAAAAGATTTGTATGTTTGTAATGAATAAACTCAAAAACTACTAGACCAATTTTGAAAATTCTTTCACCTGTAGAAAGCTACTTTGCTACAAATATGGCCTACTAGCTCTGACCATGACTTCATGGGTGCTGTAGTTTGTTTTATGGAAATCCCACAGGAACATAACATTTTCTGAGGATAAATAATATCCTATATGTTAATCCAGGAAATAAATTATCTATCTGTGTGTGTGTGCCAAATTTCATACAAATCCATTCAGCCATTTTTGTGTGAATGAGTAACAAACATACAAACTTTCACATTTATATTATTAGGATAACTTTGTAGGTAATACATTGATATCTTATTATTAAGCCCAGCACAGACTTAGCTATACTATAATTATATTATAACAACATAATAATATATAATTTCCAGTAGTTTTTTTTTTTTGAGTGACCATCTATAAATATGTATTTTACTGTGTAACATATTACATCCACATCTGTGCAGGACTTTACCTACAAATATATACCTTATATACTGTCATAATTATATTACATTCCCCCTTGTATAATGTACTCAGATAAGAGGACAAAAGAAATCCAGCGTTCATATTTAAAATTGTATTATGAAGTGTAAACTACAGGTAGGTATGTTTTTTATAAAATTGAAAAGAAGATAGAATGTAATAGTACCCATTTAAAACTGGACAAAATAATTAAATCGCGCATCAAATTGAAAGGAGGGCGTAGTATATAGTCATAGCCGGAATGGGGTCACAGATAGATTTTCTAAAATGGAAGTTCAGTCTACGCAGATATTCTAGTAGCTTAAGATTTATTCTATTCATTTATTATGATCGGATACACTTACATCCCGGAACTGCACCAATCCCAATTCTCCGAGTTCAGACACGCAAGCATACGCAGCTTCACTTTGTAAAAAAAGTTGACATAATGTCATCTCCTCACTCCTGAATAACGAACCCATTTTTGCACTTTTACCACTATTCTATAAACAATACAAAAATAACTATTAACAAATTGCCCGTCTCACGTCTACGAAAAGTGCAGACTATGAGACTACGGACTACGGCCACTCTTTATGACGCTGAGGGAGGGCGAAACGAAATCGTGTTATATGCCTATACCAGAGAAAAATCAATGTTTCAAAAAATCAATACATAGATTATTAAGAATTGGATGACAGTCAGAGAAACGACTAAATATTTTCCATTTGACAACTCACTGTCAGTTTGACTTTGATAATGACATTTGCTATTTGCATTTGACAATATTTTTTTGGTTTAAGACAGTGTTGAAACTTCTGCATTAAACAAGGAAAATCATCAATATATTTTTTCTTCTAATGCTTCAGAATAGAATCCAAATCCTTGGCCGTAAAAGGTCATTGGCAGGGATTTTATTAATAAAAGAGGCAATCCACTTGTGGTTTTAGTTGCAATTTTGATTGAAATGAAGTATACACATGGAGCTTACTACTATTCATTGTCACTCGTATCCGAATCTGAACTTGTAAAGTACAGGCAACATCTTTTTTAATTTATATTCTAATTTAATTTTTTAATTCTGTACAATATGCTGTTTATTGCTTTTCCGATCTCAAGAAGGAACCACTGCCAAGTTCTTTATCCCGATCTCACAAAGAATTATCGTTCTCTCTCTCTCTCTCTCTCTCGTGAGCGGTTCCATTCAATTATCAATCTACAGGACTGTTCCAGCGACTCCGAATCCGATTATGGCGACGATGATGATTTCGGTTGTAAGCCATTATATTATTATATTAATGGCATCTACTTGTAATGCAACATCTTAATCCTCCTGTTTTATTATATTTATATCCAGTTAATTTATATTTATTGTGTACAGTTATTTATAAATACACTACTATTTATATCAATGACAATATTGTACTAAAAATATCGATAATTATGAACAAATAAAAAGATGTTGCGCAGCACTAGGTATATCACTCTCACATCTGTCACAAAGATCAAGCTATATTTTACGAACCATAGAATAATAGCTAAAGTTATTGGTGCTTTAGTTATTATTCTATATTACGAACTATAGCAGATTAATGACAGTGACGATGACAATTGACAACTGACAGTTCTTTTTTTATTTTTGCAGAAGACTGCAGCAAAAAGCAGATATTATAATTAAACCATAGTTAAACTAAACTAATTGAATCGTATTGAATTGAGGTTACATTACGTTATTCTAATGGGTGCCTCTTCCTTCAGTCTCTTGTAATAAAAATAAATATTATAAAACTATGAATAGCGTCTATTCGTGAATGAAAATAAATTTAAAATGGTTTGTATCGTACATGTGATAGCTAATACTGTTCCCTAAACTTTTAACTTGCCCAATAAAGTAATTGTTTTGTAATTTTTAGGCGATACTCGGCGCTCAATTGGTTATAACACTAATAATGGTGTCAGTTATACAGAAACTGACTAATTACTCTTTCGCAAGATGGTTATTGTGTTCTCAAGGGTTGTATCGGTATTTATATCCAGATAATAGTGAACTAAAAACATTGGCCGGAGTACCAAGAGACAAACCGAAAGGGAAAAAAGGTGTCAAGAGTGAGGCCAACGGAAAGCCGGAGACTTTCCATGTGCCCAGGAGTCTTGATCTGCAGTTGGAGACGGCACCAGTTACGCCGCTGGATGTCGTGCATTTGAGGTTCTACACCGAGTATCAGTGGATAGTTGATTTTTCACTGTACTCAACTATAGTGTATATTGTGTCTGAGGTGAGAGGGTTACCGAGTAGGTATATCATTTTGTATTAATGTTTTTTTTTTACATTACGGTCTTCACACAGGCTGATGGTAGGTGGCTACTATCACCTGCCAGTGTGTGCCGACCATAGTATGATTTAGGTTAGGATAATAAGGAAGGAAATGGGAAATGACTGCAAGGCACAGTGTGCCCTACTACTACTAAACTGTCACGCTACCTATCATGAGTATTTTTTATTTATAATTATTTATAATCTAAATAATTTTTTAATAAGTAATTCCTTCATAATAATATATTTTTATTTTAATGTTTTTGGTTGATGGTTGGTTGATAAGAGTAAATAGATTAGCAGCTTTATATTTTACACCTATTTATAGTGACATATTAAAGAGATAGGCTTTTATAGTTTTATTTGAATAATAATATTTATCTGTTACAGGTGTACACATCAATATTCCCTCTGAAAGATGAATTCAATTTGAGCATGGTTTGGTGTTTTCTTGTGGTGTTATTCTCTTTGTATCCTTTACAAAAATGTTTTATTCATATGCATTTGGTCTGGGTATATATTATGCAAAGTTTTATAAAAAATCTATTCAGTAGTTCTTCCTATCTATCTATTTATCTAATATATTTAATACTTAATATGATTGATGTATTTTTTAATATATATAATTACTTAACTCTCGTACAGTAAAATTTTGTTATCCCTAACAAAACAATATTTTACAAGTGAAGAGTCTATCGGTGAGAGATCAACATGCATAGTTGCGTTCTGTGCATTTCTTCTCATAGCGATGATGGTTCTTATTATCGACGAAAGTAATTTGGAAGTTGGCGTCGATCCAGCCTATGACAGTTTTCATGATAACGCATCGAAATTTCTAGAAAATTCAGGTCTCTCATCAGTGTAAGTATATATTTTTTTCATAACATTTGTTATCTACTTTAAAATATTATAATTAAAGATTTCATTTTTTTGTTTGTTTGTTTGTAATGAATGAATTCCAAAACTGATTTTAAAAAAGCCTTTATCTATAGAAAGCTACAATATGAAATGTAACAGTACATTAAATACTATATTTATTTTCAAAAATTAGAGATTACTATGAAAATTACAATAATGTAACCCCAAGGTACTGAAAATTTTCTTATAAAAGTAATTATTTGGCGTGCTCTGCGAAAACTATTGTTAATACTTTTATATACATACCCATATTATTTTTAGTTTAGTTTATCTATATATATATAAAAGGTGATGTGTGTATGTATGTCTCCTACAGACTCCAAAACTGCTGAACCGATTTTGATGAAACTTTCAGTCAATCTTCAGATTAGTCCAGCTGGTGTTCCTGTAGAAAGTTTAGTAGCGATTGAACGCGGACTAAGTCTCGGGCATATACTAGTTTATAATATTAGTTGTTTAGAAAATTATATATTTATATCTTAAGATGAACTTGTAATGACTGAATGATCAAAATTATAATAAAATTTCTATTTTAATATTTTAAATGTTGTTAAAACATTAATGTTTTCATGATTGTATTTTCAGAGGACCAGCATCGAAATTAATATTGAAATTTGCATTTGCGGTGTGGGCGGCCATCATAGGAACTCTTTTCACCTTTCCTGGTCTCCGAGTGTCTCGGATGCACTGGGATTCGTTGTTGTATGTATTTTTTACTATACCTTGTCAATATATTTATACCATGTTGTGTAATATTAACAAAACACAGTTATTAATAATTAAAATAAAAAATAATTTAAACAATAATTCATGCTTTAATACATTTGATTGTATAAATATAATTGACTGATCATTCGACGAGCCTTAATTTGTTAAGGTGCTCGCCTTAGCGCTCTGTTTTGGGTTCGATTCTCGGCATTGTCAATTTTGGAAATGAACTTTTCATTGGTCCACTTGACATTAGGTGGTTACCAACGCCACAGAATATGACTCTGGAATCCATTTCACAGTGGACTTCTGTAGGCCCTTGTACTACATAAATTGTTTAATAAATTTTAAGATATTATGGAGAGAGCAAAGTGAAGACACTATTGTTGAATGCAAACTTCGCTATGCCTTTTGTGCTGGTGCTGTTGTGGGTTCGACCGATCACGAGACATTATCTCACCGTGAGGATATTCAGCGGAATGGAGGAGCCATTGTGAGTGTACCCTCAGATAGTTAATTGTGCCCCCTTATAGCACTTGTGCCTCAAATAGTTATGTGCCCCCTTATAGCACTTGTGCCTCAAATAGTTATGTGCCCCCTTATAGCACTTGTGCCTCAAATAGTTATGTGCC
This sequence comes from Synanthedon myopaeformis, assembly GCA_944738685.1. NCBI lineage: Eukaryota > Metazoa > Arthropoda > Insecta > Lepidoptera > Sesiidae > Synanthedon > Synanthedon myopaeformis. The sequence continues at coordinate 10,739,337 of OX122921.1, read as the reverse complement.
CCCTTATAGCACTTGTGCCTCAAATAGTTATGTGCCCCCTTATAGCACTTGTGCCTCAAATAGTTATGTGCCCCCTTATAGCACTTGTGCCTCAAATAGTTATGTGCCCCCTTATAGCACTTGTGCCTCAAATAGTTATGTGCCCCCTTATAGCACTTGTGCCTCAAATAGTTATGTGCCCCCTTATAGCACTTGTGCCTCAAATAGTTATGTGCCCCCTTATAGCACTTGTGCCTCAAATAGTTATGTGCCCCCTTATAGCACTTGTGCCTCAAATAGTTATGTGCCCCCTTATAGCACTTGTGCCTCAAATAGTTATGTGCCCCCTTATAGCACTTGTGCCTCAAATAGTTATGTGCCCCCTTATAGCACTTGTGCCTCAAATAGTTATGTGCCCCCTTATAGCACTTGTGCCTCAAATAGTTATGTGCCCCCTTATAGCACTTGTGCCTCAAATAGTTATGTGCCCCCTTATAGCACTTGTGCCTCAAATAGTTATGTGCCCCCTTATAGCACTTGTGCCTCAAATAGTTATGTGCCCCCTTATAGCACTTGTGCCTCAAATAGTTATGTGCCCCCTTATAGCACTTGTGCCTCAAATAGTTATGTGCCCCCTTATAGCACTTGTGCCTCAAATAGTTATGTGCCCCCTTATAGCACTTGTGCCTCAAATAGTTATGTGCCCCCTTATAGCACTTGTGCCTCAAATAGTTATGTGCCCCCTTATAGCACTTGTGCCTCAAATAGTTATGTGCCCCCTTATAGCACTTGTGCCTCAAATAGTTATGTGCCCCCTTATAGCACTTGTGCCTCAAATAGTTATGTGCCCCCTTATAGCACTTGTGCCTCAAATAGTTATGTGCCCCCTTATAGCACTTGTGCCTCAAATAGTTATGTGCCCCCTTATAGCACTTGTGCCTCAAATAGTTATGTGCCCCCTTATAGCACTTGTGCCTCAAATAGTTATGTGCCCCCTTATAGCACTTGTGCCTCAAATAGTTATGTGCCCCCTTATAGCACTTGTGCCTCAAATAGTTATGTGCCCCCTTATAGCACTTGTGCCTCAAATAGTTATGTGCCCCCTTATAGCACTTGTGCCTCAAATAGTTATGTGCCCCCTTATAGCACTTGTGCCTCAAATAGTTATGTGCCCCCTTATAGCACTTGTGCCTCAAATAGTTATGTGCCCCCTTATAGCACTTGTGCCTCAAATAGTTATGTGCCCCCTTATAGCACTTGTGCCTCAAATAGTTATGTGCCCCCTTATAGCACTTGTGCCTCAAATAGTTATGTGCCCCCTTATAGCACTTGTGCCTCAAATAGTTATGTGCCCCCTTATAGCACTTGTGCCTCAAATAGTTATGTGCCCCCTTATAGCACTTGTGCCTCAAATAGTTATGTGCCCCCTTATAGCACTTGTGCCTCAAATAGTTATGTGCCCCCTTATAGCACTTGTGCCTCAAATAGTTATGTGCCCCCTTATAGCACTTGTGCCTCAAATAGTTATGTGCCCCCTTATAGCACTTGTGCCTCAAATAGTTATGTGCCCCCTTATAGCACTTGTGCCTCAAATAGTTATGTGCCCCCTTATAGCACTTGTGCCTCAAATAGTTATGTGCCCCCTTATAGCACTTGTGCCTCAAATAGTTATGTGCCCCCTTATAGCACTTGTGCCTCAAATAGTTATGTGCCCCCTTATAGCACTTGTGCCTCAAATAGTTATGTGCCCCCTTATAGCACTTGTGCCTCAAATAGTTATGTGCCCCCTTATAGCACTTGTGCCTCAAATAGTTATGTGCCCCCTTATAGCACTTGTGCCTCAAATAGTTATGTGCCCTCTTATAGCACTTGTGCCTCAAATAGTTATGTGCCCCCTTATAGCACTTGTGCCTCAAATAGTTATGTGCCCCCTTTATATTATAGCCACTGACTGACACAGAAGGAGAAAAAATTCTTCTATTATTGTCTGACAACTGATACAGTACAATGCAAAGCGAATACTGCCTCTTTACTTAATAATAATAATAATAATAATATTATAGCATAATGACAATGAAATTGCTCTAAACAAACATTGTAAGATTAAAGTCTATGTCTATGTGACTTTAAAAAAAAGGCCAAATTTCTATGGAAACATGTTAAAAAAAAAAATGATAAATTTCCAATTTAGATGTCATTTGAAAATGAGGTCCTAAAATTTTGAAAATGGACGATGTTTTCAGTGATGATACATTCTATACGTCTTGACTTATACTGCGTTTTTTTTTTTTAATTCGAAGCAGTAATTTGAGTTTTCCTCGGTTGAAGGTTTTTGACCACACAAAAAAATAGTGATGTCACCTAATAGAACTTATTAAAAAAACTTGCGGTTTTAATTAAAACCGTAATCAATGCTTTATAGAACACTAGCTGTCCCGTTAACGGCTTCGCCCGGGGTGTATTCTTTTCCGTAAAAACCTTCCCTGATTATCCCTCTATCCATTGGTGAAAACTGCATGAAAATCGGTGCAGTAGTTTTTTGAGTTTATCGCGAACAGACAGACAGACGCGGCGGAGGATTTTGTAGGATTAATTAGTTTAGTATTAATATATATTTTTTTATTTAATTGTTTAAATAATATTTTTTGCAATTCGCAAAAAATAAGTCGCAATTCTTTACGATTATTATAACTTTTCTGATGTGAATATATTCATAGTGTAATGCGTTATAATATTTTTTATTTATTTGACTTTGCATTAAAATTTTGAACTGTTTTTTTTTTTATTCATTCCAAGTCGATCTAATCATTGGTAATCTTGCTTTAAACGAAATTCGAACTTTAAAATAACAACAATACGAATGTTAAATCGATAAAACATGATAAAAAAATAACTATTATTACCTTAAAATATTATAACTATTTAAGTAAAATCGATATTAGTACAGCACTACGGAAAAAACGCTGGTAACATTATTTTAAAAATTGACATTAGGACCTGTCAAATTTACTCCTTTCAATTTGGTATGGAACGCAGTTTACAAAATAAAAATATACTCGTGCCTTTTTTTTTATGGTAGATGGCGACCGTCGCCTATCAGCTTAAGCGACGTCATAGGTTCTGCGTAGTAGGTTAAAAAAAAAAGATAATCTCACCTTAGGTATATCGGTACCTCAGGATGTCCTCGGAAGCCTTCGATTCGCTCCGTCTGGTGTTGGTTGTGGCGACGGTGGTTTTGAGAATCGCTCTGATGCCTCGACAGCTGCAGGCCTACTTGGACATGGCTCAGAGGAGGCTCGACATCCAGAAGAAGGAGGCCGGCAGGATCACCAACCTCGACCTGCAGAAGAAGGTACTCTTCCTTCATCGCTAAACTATCGATAATATTATAATCTATAGCTATACTAATATTATAAAGAGGTAATCTTTGAAACTAATTTTATTATTTAAAAAAAAATCTTTCACCAATAGTCGAATAGAATTTCATGATGGACATTATCTTTTGTTTTTTATCTGGGAACTATATATCTTGGGATAGATATAGAAAGATAGAAAGATATATTGGGAACAATATATCTTTCTTCTAACAAAACAACTGTTAACAAGACCATATGATATTTCTATAAAGTAAAAGCGGGCCTTAATAGAAATAAATGTCATACCTCTTATGATGTATTTTTTTTTTGTCTATTTATTTATTTATTTTATTTTCAACAAAAACTCTACTACAGCAAATCAAAATAACATACAATATTACTATTATAACTACATTGACACTTACAGGGTTTCATTGTGTAGGACATAAATATTTATGTTTATGTCCTAAGTTAATATCTTATAATATCTTAACACATTCTACACATCACCATCTAGTTCCACATTACGCAACTAATGCTTTGTATTATATATACCAGACAGTTCAGTTGATATAATACATAAATTACTTTTTTCTTTGTAAATACATACATATTATAAATAAAAAACATCCATGACTCAAGTACAAAGGTAAAAATGTTAACACATAAACATACGCTCCAAGCGGGATTCGAACCCGCGACCGTTTGGTTAACAGCCAGGGTTACTAGTCACTAGATACAAGAAGGACACATGGCTAATGTGTTATAGCAACACAAGGTCAAGCGTTATATTACTTATATATATTTTTTATCTTACAACAAGGACGAAGTATTGGTAGTTTTGCTATATATATATATATTTTTATTAAGATTAATAAATTTTGAAGTTTAAAAAGTTATAGTATTGCGATTTTGAACGAGGTCTCTTTGAAATCCGCTAAGCGTTTGGTCAAACCATGGAGAGTTGGGAGCCAACTCTCTAATGACAAAGTGAATAATAGGTGGCGTTGTAATAAATAATAGTCTTTTACATAAACCACGCAATAAATAGTTAAAATTTCCAATCTAAACTTTTAATTGTAAACGGGGGGGGATATGGTGTGTGTGTGTGTCTAATTGAAGCCTAACTTCTGTTGTAGATAGCGTCAGTGTTCTATTACCTGTGCGTAGTGGCGCTGCAATACATCTGCCCCATAGTGATGTGCCTGTACCTGGCTCTCATGTACAAGACCCTCGGGGGATACTCGTGGGCCTCCATCTTCTACGAGGACATAGGGGTCCGCAGCTCGCAGGATGTGAGACCCCGACCCACTGCCACTGTGGACGGGATGGACCAGTTCCAATTGGCGTGGGACAATTTGAAGATGGTGAGACTTATAATAATTATAAATTGTACAGTCGGAGCGTTTTCCTTTATCAACTCTTAGTGCCTTTTGAAACTAAAGCACTAAGCAGACAATAACTGACAAGACGTTTTGATATGATATTTTGGAATATAAGTGATAATTGGCCCCAACTGTTACATTACTGCACAATTGTAGGCCGAGTAATTTTTAAAATGTACAGTTATTGTGACACTTTTGCGAGTTGAATTTTTGTAATTACTCACTTATTGCAAGCAAATAATGTGTTTGTTTCCATGAAAACATCCTAGCCATAATTTATATTATTTTAAATTAGTTTCTGAATAAATGACATCTATAAAGGTTTTTCTAAAATATTTGAATTGCTTCTGAATTGAATTGTTGATCGATATGGAAGCGAATATCCGCAACAACTCTACACAGACACACACACACACACACACACACACACGCACACGCGCGCACACACACACACACACACACACACACACACAAACATTTCATCTCAAAAGTAGGCCTTGTCGGGTACTAAACCAGGTACCCCCCGAGTGAGATGATGATGATGGTGATGATGATGATGATGATGATTTCAGGTGTTCACGGAGGACGTTTACAGAGGCATGTTCGGTTTCGCGACTTGGTGGTGCTGCTTCGCCTGGTTCCTCACCACTTCCCTCGGGATGGCTTACCAGACTTACTTCAGGATCTCATGATCTCATGACCTTGGACCCCGATTTGAGTTCTATTCGTCCTAATGTTTGTTTCAAAAAAAAAATCTAGTCAGTGCTCAGTGTTAGAAAGTCCAGACCAGTGACTAAATCGTTTGCATTATATTGATGGCTGCCGTCGCCAATAGCACAAGTGTGTCTTTGTGCAGTCATTTGGGCGACCCGTCTGGCGGCAGTGACCACTCCCTCACAGAATACCACAGTGAAATAAAAGCGCACGTGTGCTGTTGTGTTTCAGCAAGTGAGTGAGTGAGTAAGTAAGGGATGCCAGAGCCATTATCCTTATGGCGTTGCTTGTGCTGTAAGCGACGGTGGTCACATACCATCAAGTGGACCGTCAGAAAAAAAAAAAAAAAAAAGTGTATAAAACAGCCAAATCTAGTTATCCACTTTATATCTTCTAAATGCGTGTATAAGTGTGTCTTGGGATGTTTTTTTTTTTTTCATTTAAATATTATCATTACATAATTGTGTTAATTGTAGGAGTGTCTATTTTAATGTTTGAAAGTTTTCTATTTTTATAGATCATAAATAAATAAATTAATAATTGTGACAATATTATTTTATAATGTAACCGGTTGTATTTTTGTTCACCTTGTAGTTTTGTAAGAGTAATATACTTATATTGTAAATAATACATGAATTGAATATTAAAAAGGCCATAGTTTAATAAGATCGCTTACGTCCCCATACTTTATTGTATTATTTATTTTACCTGTAGTACAGTAAGATTGTAAACCGAAAGAAAAACTCTTTGCTAACAACAATTAAAATTCAACCCTATTTCAAAGGATTTAGGTTTACAATCACTAAACAGCTTGTACTTGTAGCTCTTGTAATATACTGTTATATATGTCTTTATTTCTTTGGAATGTTGAAAAAAAAAAACTTATGCAATAAGTGTCGTGGTTTTCATTTTAACTCCTCCATTTAATTACTAAATATATATATATACATATAAATACTAGCTGTTGCACGCAACTTCGTGCGCATATCTTTATAAATAAAATATAGCCTATAATAATGTTATTCCCTGATAATGTAAGTAGCTTTCTATAGGTGAAAGAATTTTTAAAATTAGTCCAGTAGTTTTTACAAATTTTTTGTAAATTTTCCTACTACTCGAGAGGAGAGAAATAGGATGAAAGTAGGGTAAGATAAGATGTTACATAAAAAATTGTGATATTTTCTTTATATTTATTTATTTATTTATTTATTTATTGTATTCTTCCATGGCACCTGCAATTCTGAAACAAAAAATTTTTTTTTTAGATTTTATAAAAAATTTGACTTTCCAGGATTATGTATTGATGATAAATTAGTCAGTATTGTGGCTCCTCAAAGTCATGCTAGTGAAGCAGCATTTTTTGGGTGTAAAAGTTACCTATAGTGAGTTTAACATTTATTTCTTCATAATTTATATTTAGGGTAAGTAAATGATTTAATGCTTCAATTGTTTTATTTTAATGTTTACAAGATTTGTGACAGCGATTTAAGAATTATCGGGGTGTGTGCAAAATTTGATGGTGCAGCTCATGACAGTTTTGTGTGGAGATTTTGGTGTTTCGAGTGATTTTATAGAAAATCTCCACCATAACGGAGAAGCCGGTTGGCTCTTAGGAGATTTGGGATATCCTCAGAGGCCCCATGGCTTGTGACACTGATATTAAATGCAGATGAGGATTCCCCCGAGGCATACAATACAGAGAGGCACATATGAACATGAGTTTGTGTTGAACGAAGCATAGGACTTCTAAAGACACGGTGGCCATTGTCTATTATGTCAGTGTAACTTACACTATAGCCCTACAAAATGTGCTAAAATAATAAAAAAATGCTTGTTTTTACATGACAATTTCATTAATACCACTGATTTAAATGAAAATTCTGGATTTATAGAACCATTCAGTGGTGTGAAGCTACAGCTAGTGAACACACTATGACAAAGCTGGTTGTAAAATTTAAATAAAAGTTATATATTTAATTTATTCTCTTACCTTTCCAAAGCCTTCACTTTTGCCTCATCAAGAAGTATTTGTTTCTTTTGTATTTCCAAGCGCTCCTTTTTTAAGTCTAATATTTTGGTATCAAAAGTTTCTGGAACAAAATAAATTAGTCCTTGACCAAAGGAAACCTTTCAAGTGTATTTATATACATACATAATATGTAGGTACTTAGTTTAAATTTCAAAATCTTTATGATCCTATTCATAGAAAATATTAACCATCATTAGCCTATATAAATTACATACATATAATGTCAATATTTGTTGTGATTTTGACTATAATTTGCCTTGCTAAATCGTTGCGGATTGGCAGGACTTTGCCATATCCTTGTAGATTTATTAGCCTTCACATTTAGAGCAACAAATCATTATTTACAAGCTGCTGTTAATTTAAGATATTCATCATCTCAGCTGCAGGATGTCCACACTGCTGTATATAGGCCCAATTTTCCAATAGATTAGATTAATACAATGTTAGATAAGTAATAATTAAAACAATATACACCCACCAGTCCGCGTAGTGAGGCGTCGCTTACGCCTTGTTCGTGTTTGCGATTCTGGTGGTGGTGAATCTTTCGTGCATTGTACTCTTAAGTTCATACCTTCAAGTTAATAGACCCCTTTAAAGTGACATTACGGTAAATGTCCATAAATTTGTAGCGTTAGTGGATATGATTATGTTCAATTGGTGCAAAACTATTATAAGCAATAAAATGAACAATGCGAAAATTACAATTGGTAAGTGTTGGTAAATTCATATTTCAATTTAAAAAAATATTTATAAGAAACTACTGCTATATGTAGGTATATTACAACATTTCATTTGTCTCAGATAGAAAAAATCTAATTGTCACCATATTAGAAAGGGACACATAGCTTCTCTAATACATGTCCTGCTCGGCTCGTTTTTTAATTGAAAGTAATAAATCCTGCTTATTATATTAGATCCATGGCGATGACTCGAATGAATGTTCCAGAGCAATTCCAGTGTCACTTTGGTTTACTTAACCACAGAACACTATATACCTCTTCACATCAACACCGCGTGATTGAAAAGATCTGATTGAATCAGTTCGGATCATTGCACAAAAAGTTCTAAGGGAATTAATGACCTGTGATTGTTTTCTGTTTTAAAATCCTTCTGGAGTTTTGTTGAGTACACCTACACAATTTAAGAGACAAAATAAACTTTAAAAATCATCCAATTTCTTCTTTGTCAAGGGATACGCAATCAACCCATACCTAAAATTCTAGATAGATCTATAAAAAAAAAATAAGCACTAGCAACATTCCTGAAAGGCACTTTTTTGTTCTACCTACAGTCATTCTTTTTTTAATTTGTCGCGTTTTATTGCCAGGTCTACTGATTTCTAGGAAAATATATCTACTGAATTTTTAAATGTATAAATTACAAAATAATGGTATGTGCAGTGATATATTAAACAAGAAGATGCGCCCCCAAGTAATGTAAATGACGTCTTCGCAATGTATCCGCACGGATACGTTTGCTTTCTTGACGTGTTAGTCGGAGTTTGACAACTCTGTCGTACACATGACATTCTGTGTATTCTGAGACCATTCTGAGAACCAACCAACCAATGAGAACACTTTATAATAACAGAATACGGCAATAAGAATTAAAAATACGTATTAAGATGGCAATGAAAACAAATTATTTTTAGTAGATGTGCAAATTTTTATATATTAGTCTTCAAATTGTTAAATATTATTTAATAAATAAAAAAATTAAAAATAAAGGAGAACCGTTTTTTTGTCATTGGTAGTATGGTAAGGGCGCATCCTTCCTTGTTTAATATATCTGGGTATGTGATATAATTTCTCGTATAAGTAAGTATACAGTTTCTTATTATTCATAATAACGAAACAAAATAAAATATTTATCCGTACTTACAAAACGAAAACTTCGCATTATTATATTTAAAATATCCCAAGCTGTGTTGTTTTTGATATTCGTGAATAATTTTATTTATTCCATCACCGGAATCTTAAAATTTTGTAATATTTATAACATAACATTTATATAATTAATAATAATAAAAAATGCCTTGGATACTGGCAGTATCCAAAGTATCCTAGTAGTAACATCCTGAGTTTATGTTCACATCACAAGTATTCAAACATTTATGCTTGGTTTCAATTTCCCAATTTTTGCATCTATTTGTCTCCATATTTTCAATTTAAACCTGGCAACATATTTAAATGAACCAATGGTCGATAAGCGCGCTCAGTCGTTTATAGGGAAATCATTTCATTGGCTAATAGTCCGAGAATATTCCAGAAAGTGCTAGTGACGCGGTGACAGAAATCGCGCATGCCTCTTGTTTCCACCCAAATTCGGTCTCGCTCTACATAAGCAACGAACGCCATTTTGCTTTATTTAATTGCGAGAAGCCGTCAGTCGCGGACGTTTTGCGAGTTTTGTTCCTTGTAATATATAAAAACCAGTTTAAGCACATTAGCACAGTAAGTTCCACATTTTATATTGTTATAAACCTTTTTATCTAGCCTTTTCATACTAAATATCAAGTAAATATCCTACTTTTCTTTTACGGCGATATTAACTGTCGAATTTCAGCGGTGATTTTTGATTAGTAATATCTGGCCTTTTTTTAATGATTATCCTTTTCTATCTTAATTTCAAAGGCAGTATTATAGTTTTATTGTTGTTAATATTTTATTATATCTATATTAATATATATTACGATTGATATAATAGCGGTTTCCTTTGTTTGAAATTCCACGTGTTTCATCAAAAGTTCACCTAAATTGTCAATCATATTCCCAATTAAAATGCTATTAAAAGGTAAATAAGTACCGCATTATATTAGAAAATGTCATGTAAACACATTCAAGGTGAAAATGTGATGGAAATTTTTCCGTTCGAGAATGTTCGCCGTTTATGATCTAATCGATTCTTTTCATGATGGCGGCGGACGCGTGGTTTACCGCTTCTTATCAAGTCGTCTGTTTTACTTCCTTTTGATTAATAATTTAGTATTTATATAATTAGGTTGGTAGGTAGTTAATAATTTATCAGCACGATGTACCTATTTTGGTGTTATGTGATATTAATTTGTATAATTTTGCTTAGATGGCGAAAGCACCTGCAGTTGGTATCGATTTGGGGACCACCTACTCGTGCGTGGGAGTTTTCCAGCATGGCAAGGTGGAAATTATTGCCAACGACCAGGGCAATAGAACCACACCCTCATATGTGGCCTTCACAGACACGGAGCGTCTCATCGGAGATGCCGCCAAGAACCAGGTGGCGATGAATCCAAATAACACAATTTTCGGTGAGTTTTTTTTACTTATAATTTTTTAATTTTTCTTTGTGTATGCAAGGTAATGATCTCCCCCACAATAGCTGATTGAGTAATAAAAAGGGTGTGATTGTTTTTGAAAATTGTAGGCACATGTGAATCAATTCTCTTTGTACAAACAAATACATTTAATAATGACTAAAATGGATTTCATTCTTACAAATGGAACATTGAACACGCGGTGCGTCGCCCTCTAAGCACGTGTGCTGAACGTGGGATAGTTATCACATTCACCTATTGAGAATTGTAGCACTTGCATTGACTTTATGTCATTTTCAAATACACATTTGAATAAAACTTATATTATGACAAATAATTTATTCAATAATTTGTACTAATATTATAAATGCGAAAGTATGTTTGGATGTATGGATGTTTAACTCTTTCATGCAAAAACTAGTGAACAGATCACCATGAAATTTTGCATACACGTTGTCTGGAACACCAGAAAGGACATAGGGTACATTTCATTGTTCAACGTGAACAAAGTTGCTGCGGACACCAGCTAATAATTCAAAACACTCAATGCAAATTCAACAACAAACCCCGGTTCCCACACTAGGCAAGCGTATAGTGGGCTTGTCCCTACTTATTTCTTTAAATTTCCAAATTTTTTTTCCATATTGTAATTATTTATTATATAAGTGTTAGTGTGATTGACGGTCCACTTGATGGTAAGTGGTTACCATAGTTTATAAACACGATCAATACCGCTGGTGTCTTGCAAGTGCACTGCAAACCACGGTGGAATGAATGATAGGCATGAGAAAATTAAATTGCCATTTTTGTAGTGGGAACAAAAGTTTATGTAATGAAAATTATATAATTATATATTTTTTTCTCTATTAGCTGTTAACTGTTTTAAAACTTGACCTGATTTCACTATTTCTTAAACAAAGAGCAATATTTTCAGTTTATTGTAATACTGTTAATAAAAAGAATAACATTTTATTGTTGAAATTAATTGTTTTATCACTATGTGACTATAATTTTAAGGTTCAAAGTGGGAGAGGTCATTGCAGTACAATAACATAGTTACAATCACTTGACTTGATGATTCATAGGGTATTGGATGTGGATGACTCTCAATTCAATCTCTATTAGTCACTATTTGCAAGTCAATGAACATTATTTTGAACTTTAGATATTTGAGAAAAAGTTTAATTTTAAATACAGCCATACAATTGAGTGAGTCATTTGTTTTTAGTTGCATTATCATGATGATACTCAACATACTAGACTAGAGTCTCTGAACATATTGAATGATAAAAATAATCTGATAAATTAAAATTTGTAATAATAAATTGTTGTATTTTTGAATAATTTTTTGATTGGGTAATTGTGATTGTTTCAGATGCCAAACGACTCATCGGGCGTAAGTTTGAGGATGCCACCGTACAGGCTGACATGAAGCACTGGCCCTTTGAGGTTGTCAGCGATGGTGGCAAACCAAAGATCAAGGTGGCGTACAAGGGTGAAGACAAAACATTCTTCCCGGAGGAAGTTAGCTCGATGGTACTCACAAAAATGAAGGAAACCGCCGAGGCGTACCTCGGCAAAACTGTGCAGAATGCAGTCATCACGGTTCCAGCCTACTTCAATGACTCGCAGAGGCAAGCCACAAAAGATGCGGGCACCATCTCCGGCTTGAACGTCCTCAGGATAATCAACGAACCGACTGCTGCCGCGATTGCTTACGGTCTGGACAAGAAGGGCGGTGGGGAACGCAATGTCCTCATTTTCGATCTAGGCGGTGGCACCTTTGATGTGTCCATTCTGACCATCGAGGATGGCATCTTCGAAGTGAAGTCCACCGCTGGCGACACCCACTTGGGTGGCGAGGACTTTGACAACCGCATGGTGACCCACTTCGTCCAAGAGTTCAAGAGGAAGTACAAGAAGGACCTCACCACGAACAAGAGGGCACTGAGACGTCTTCGTACAGCCTGCGAACGAGCGAAGAGAACTCTATCTTCATCCACTCAGGCGAGCATCGAGATCGATTCCTTGTTTGAAGGCATCGACTTCTACACGTCCATCACGAGGGCACGTTTCGAGGAACTGAATGCCGATCTGTTCCGTTCCACGATGGAGCCAGTCGAGAAGTCCCTGCGTGACGCCAAAATGGACAAGGCTCAGATTCACGATATCGTGCTCGTCGGAGGGTCCACTCGCATCCCCAAAGTGCAGAAGCTCCTTCAAGACTTCTTCAACGGCAAGGAGCTGAACAAATCCATCAACCCCGATGAGGCCGTCGCGTACGGCGCCGCAGTCCAAGCGGCCATCCTCCACGGAGACAAGTCCGAGGAAGTGCAGGACTTGCTTCTCCTCGACGTGACGCCTCTGTCTCTCGGTATCGAGACCGCGGGCGGCGTCATGACGACCCTCATCAAACGTAACACGACAATTCCCACCAAGCAGACTCAAACCTTCACCACTTACTCGGACAATCAACCGGGAGTACTCATCCAGGTGTTCGAGGGTGAGCGTGCCATGACCAAGGACAACAACCTCCTTGGAAAGTTCGAGTTGACCGGCATCCCTCCAGCGCCTCGCGGCGTCCCACAGATAGAGGTGACCTTCGACATAGACGCCAATGGCATCCTGAACGTGTCTGCCATCGAGAAGTCCACCAATAAGGAGAATAAGATCACCATCACGAACGACAAGGGCCGTCTGTCGAAGGAGGAAATCGAGAGGATGGTGAACGAGGCTGAGAAGTATAAGACTGAGGACGAGAAACAGAAGGAAACTATCCAGGCGAAGAATGGCCTCGAGTCTTACTGCTTTAACATGAAGTCCACCATGGAGGATGAGAAGCTGAAGGAGAAGATTTCCGAGTCTGATAAGCAAACTATCCTGGACAAGTGCAACGACACGATCAAGTGGTTGGACTCGAACCAGCTGGCCGACAAGGAGGAGTATGAACATAAGCAGAAGGAATTGGAAGGCATTTGCAACCCCATCATAACCAAGTTGTACCAAGGGGCTGGCGGAGCACCCGGTGGCATGCCCGGTGGCATGCCCGGTGGTATGCCAGGATTCCCCGGAGCTCCTGGAGCCGGTGGAGCTGCCCCCGGAGCCGGCAGCGGGCCCACGATCGAGGAGGTGGACTAATAAAACATTCCAAATATTTTACTGCACATTGTTGCCCATCTTAAATTGAAATAAATGATTGAAGTCTAATATTTTGCTATTATTTTACAAACTATCATATCATAATATAAGCCTAATGCTTTTATTTTCATAACTGTTAATTACTTTCAGTACACCAATGACAAGTCATTGGATGATTTTGTTCTATTATAAAAATAATAGGACTTTTTGAGTCTAATCTGTCATACTCTGTAGTAGAACTACTTTCTTTTTTTTGTCCAAACTTCTATTGTAAAACTGTTTGGACTAACTCACTTGAAAGACAATTGTAATTATTTTCTCCGACACAGTACACTTGAATATATTATATCTGCTTTTCCACAAAGATTTTTGGATGCTTAAATGTGGTTTCATATGATATTCCTTATTGGTGATAATTTCATCAAACTCGGTTCAGCTGTTTTTGCGTGATTGAGTAGAGTAACATACTGAGATAGTTTGTTCAGAAAAGATTTTAGCATATTTAGGTACGTTCTGCAACCAATCAAATAACCGGTGATTACCGGAGACTAATCCGGTACTTGTCTTTACCGGTGAATAACCGGTTTTTTGAGAACCGGTACACATCACTAGTGACAGCCACTATTTTTTGAGCTAACAAGACCAGACTATAACAGACAATGAGGATACAAATAATAATTAGTAATATTTTGTATGAAAAAAATTAAAAATATCGAGTGGGGTATCAAATGAAAGGGCTGCTTTCAAAATAGAAACAAAACATTCAAAAATGAAGTTTCACGTAAATATCTGGCAATGCGACACTTGTAAATGTATATTAGCATAGAGTAAATAGTACTTAACAGTATATTTATACTATTTACTCTATGATATTAGACAGGTAGGGAATTTTTATTAAATTACTAATCAAGCAGGCGATCCTAGTTAACTGCAGTATATATGTCGATCCCCTTGGAGATTTAGTTAGGGGATCCTGGTGGATTCACCCATTTTATTTTCCATTTTGTGACAACCTTTGCCTAGCTGCGTGTCACAGCGTCGGCGGTGTCGTCGCCCGACGTCAAAGGCGTTCACAATAGTGATATAGCAATAGCACGCCTCTGTTTATATTATAACTAGCGACCCGCTCCCAGCTGTGCGTTTGATTTTTTTTTGCAAATCCTTAAATATAAAACAAGGTCCATCGCCGTCTCTGTCTGTTCGCGATAAACTTAAAAACTACTGCACCGATTTTCATGCGGTTTTCACTAATGGATAGAGGGATAATCGGGGAAGGTTTTTTTTACGAAAAGCCGAAAGCGGGACAGCTAGTTTTATATAAAACCTTCCTTTAACGCTCTTTAAAACGTTGGGCAATCTAAAAGATCTAATCTAAATACTGAAGGACAGACGGCGGTTGCAGATATAGATGGATTGCAGTCAGGTTGATGGTTTACTTGATGGTGGCCACCTTTGCCTAATGACAAGCAACACTAGGAGGGATGAAGGTGGTGCATCCCACGTTCTATATCCCAGGATGCATGACTGCTATTTAATTAAAAGTCAGTTATTTTTATTCCATAGTAGGTATCATTTATTCGTAATTTTGTGCTATTACAAAACAACATGATCAAACTTAACTACAATCACTGTTACATATAATTTGTAAGCTGACCTCGCTTCTTAGCTCGCATTTAAAATCGCTGTTAACTTATTAGCGAATTGTATTTTCATGATTTTCAACTAAACAAAGATTTCCCAGCATAACTTGAGTATAGGTAGCTTCGCACGCGAGCTCCGAGAAATCATTATGAAAGTTGAAGTAAAGGTCTAGTGCAGTACCTTTATGTTATCGATAGTAATTATGAAATTATTCTAAAAGGTTATTTTTTAATGCTTTCTGCATTAAATAAAAATTTAAAAGAATGCTTTAAAAACTGTAATATGACCCTATTCCTCGAAGCCCACGTGTGAATTATAGGTGATATTTGAATTCGCGCTAAATACATTTGATCTAAAACCATCGATAAAATATTACTTTATATTATTTCATTGATATTTAAAAATTAGAATGTAGCCATATAAATAACATTGGTAACGTTTAATCAGGCGTGGTTACAAAGTAACTCTCACTGACCGTCTGTCTACAGCTTAGCATGTTTGGAACCAGTCCTGCATTTTTGCCGTAGAGTATTTTTGCTGATAAAATTTATTTTCAATGGTAGCCTATGATTTTCTATAGAAACATTCATATTTCCTATAGAAAAACCTGTAAACAAACAGGTCAGATTGATGTTGACATTCAGTCGTCTTCACAGCCTGATTTTGATGAAACTTGGAGAGAATATTGTTCCAACCTTTGGGAAGAATTTAGGACACTTACTTTTAAAAGTATAAAATCATACATGGTAGGCAGTTTGAAGATAAATTTGAAACTAGTATTTTACTTCAAAACTAAAAGTATGAAATAGGTTTTTTCGGATAGGTACCTACTAGGTGACATGACGACGCTTCTTCCACTTTAAATTCTTTTTTGATTATTGATAAATCAAATACTTAGTTGCTGAAAATGTATAATAACCTAATCATTCATTTGTATGCCGTTGTTAAGGACAATTCGTATTGATATAACGAGATTTTTAATACGAGCCCAAGTCTGGGCGTTAGCAACAAGGAATTCGCATTTCATGAGCCAGGTGAACAATCTCTTTAGGTAAATACTTGCACGTGTTACCAGAAATAAAGTTTTCAACTAATAGAAAGCGATCCCGTGAGAAAATACACGCAAGTATTGGTAGACTTCGCAAGTAAATTATAAAATTAAATTAAATTAAATGTGAACAGTTTTAGTTGAATACAAACAGGTTTTAAATATGTCGGACGGGATGCACATTAAATTCTTAATATCAATTTCATCTTCATAGGCGAGGACATCATTTTTCTAAATTACGCAACTGAGTTAGCCCCCATACTGCTCGCGAGAGTCTGACATTTCTATATCCCGATATATCCTGTACCTTTACCGTGAGTTTACAATGACCGCTATCGCTAGCGAGAGCATAAAATATTTATATTGAAAATTGTCAATTTGACATTGACAGTTGACAGTTTTTCATATAAATGTTTTACCCTCTCGCTAGCGAGTGCGGTCATTATAAACTCATGGTAAAGGTACTGGTATCGCATTCTTTAGTTACAACAAAACAATACATACTGTTAATGGTTTTATACAAAAATATACATTACCTAATATAATTTGCAAGCAGTTGCTAATTGCCCAGACCACATTGCTATAATAAATATTTACAGATTTTCTTACGTTTTTTTTTCTATTTAGTCTCCACAGAGACCCCTCAACATTAAGGCCTGGCCGAAGCCACAATTTGCTCCATTCATAATAAATGCTAAATTTATTCTAGAACGAGATATGTTCCAACATTTGAAAAGGAATTTTATATATTGATTTGAAAATTTATATTTAGTATTATCTATCGACGATATTCATATAAAAATTCAGCTAAACTCCGAAACTGCTTAACCGATTTTAATGAAATTGGCTTTTTTGCACACTGTGTTTGAGAGATAGGATAGTTTTTATCTCATTTAATAACCTCAAATCTTTATATATATAAAAGTAACTCGTGTTAGTTACACCATTTATAACTCGAAAACGGCTGAACTGATTTTTATGATCTTTGTTTTATTGAATTTGTCTCCATCCCGAATAGCAGAATAACTATTAAAACTTCGGAAAAATATTCACGAAAATAATATATGAAGAAAATTCATTTTCTCATACATTTTGTATGAAACGGGTTTTATTCTCCCAGAGGCGGTACATACGAAGTTCGCGGGTCAGCTTGTTTTTTTATAAAGTTGTCAGTTCCACAAATTACTAACAGATGGCGGTGTAAGTTACTTCATAGCCCTTCAACATAAATATCTTATTTTAAATGGCTCTGCAGTCGGGGTTTTTGATGTATGAAGTGAAATTATAGGGACGAGTTACTTTTAATTAGTATTTATTTGTAACACAATCGACGACATGTGTTCTTCAGTATTTTTATATTATAACAAAAGCAATTCATTTGACATAGAACGAGTGTCGATAAATAATCGACCATAGAGGTCGTATAACAAAATAAAACCTCAACACTCCCCCTCAAGATTAACTTACTTAATTAATCTTGTAATACTAAAATTTACATAAACACATTATAAAATACTTATATTGCTATACCTTATTATATATCATCATTATATTACATTGTAATTGTTTTGAACCATTTTCTTGACTGACATAAGATTGAATGACAGATTTTTGATTATCAAAGCTTCTAAATTTATTTTTATTTTGCCACATGACATTTCAATGAAACCTTTTTTCTCCGTAGTAATAAAATCTCCATTCGCAATATAAATTTTTGTCGGTTCTTCTAATTGGACGATATTTGTCATATATTTTTCGTATTTTTCATTAATGAGGTGTTCGGTACATCCGGAATCAATAACCCATTGTATGTTACATTCACTTCTCTTGTTCGCACTTTCGTAAACATTTTTAGTTGTAATAAAACCAAATCTTTTCTCTCTTTCATTTTGGTTTATAGCGATGTTACCATAATCGTTTCTTGGCCTTACCGTGTACTGTTGTCTTGGTGCTCTGTATCTTCCTGACCTTCCTCTGTATCTTCCTTTGCCGCGCCATGAGTTTGTTCGGCAGTCTTTCGAGAGATGCCCTGGTTTATTGCACTTGAAGCAAGTTATAAAAGCAGTTTCTTGAGTTTCAGATGTATTTCTAATTTTATCGTTTATTTTGAGTTCTTCGTCTAATAATCTTGCTCTGACAAAATCTAGTTTTATGGTGGCTGACATTAAATCTGTATTGCATTCGATAGCTGTAATTACTGTATCATACTTTGATTGCAATCCTGTTAATAAGTACGCTATTTTATCACGATCTGTTAAATTATCATCTGCACATTCCAGTTCTCTTACGATATTGTCAAATTTTTCGAAATAATCTTCCAATTTTTCATTTTCTGATTGTTTTAAATTAATTAATTTTCGTCTTAGGTGTATTATGGAAATTACGCTTTTTCTCTGAAATAAATCTTTTAGAATTTTTATCATTTCTATGGCTGTTTCACACGTTTTCACTGTGTTTATATATTTGTCTGGTAAACATTGCACGATAATATTCTTAGCTTTCGCGTTGTCTTTTTAAAATTTTTTGAATCTTTTTCTTTTTCTTCTTTTATTATTTGTAGGATTCCCTTTTCTTCAAGTATACACTCTACGCGAAAAATCCAATTGTTAAAATTATCCGCTTTTAATTGTGGAAAATTTTGCAAATTTGTCGCCATTTTTTATCTTTATTTTCGTGTTTTCACTTTTATTTTTATGTTGAAGGAAGAATCTTATTTTATATATTTATTACATTTATTTTATTTACACTTCACTTCATTTTATTATTTGCCCATAACCTTTTGATGTATGAAGTGAAATTATAGGGACGAGTTACTTTTAATTAGTATTTATTTGTAACACAATCGACGACATGTGTTCTTCAGTATTTTTATATTATAACAAAAGCAATTCATTTGACATAGAACGAGTGTCGATAAATAATCGACCATAGAGGTCGTATAACAAAATAAAACCTCAACAGGGGTTAGGTACAGTTGTTTTTTCGGGTTCTTCCTTGGTTCTAGATAATAATGTAAAGATTTTTAACAATAACTTTTCATTATAGCCACTGCGTTTAGTTTAGCTATGATGTAGGTACACTTTTGAAATAATGGAACATATCTCGATTATTACATAAAAATTCGGGGATTTTCTTTACCTTGTTATGGCGATAAGACAACTAACGAAAGAACTGTTTACTATATATAGATATATTAAACTGTATTTTAAGCACCTTCTAAGAAAAAGTAATAAATTAGAAATTCTATTGCATAAAAAATAATTAGAAATTCCTGATTTGTTAGAGTGGGTTCACATTTTTGATCAAATAATTACGTTGTTAAATTTTTTAATCTTCAGTCCAGTCGATTTATAAAAAGTTCTTTTGATAATTGCTTAATTAACACATGAAGTTAAACGGTCTATTTAATTATATAAAAAAAATATCCCATTCAATTAAGATAAAATAAAACATTAAGTATAGATATTGTTAACATAAAATATATAATATTCAGTTTTGTTGTTCACATATAAAAATTGGTTAAAGGAAGTCATAATGAAAGCCGTAGAACGTACTAGGTGAGAATTACAGCTTGTATTGATCCTAATTTTTTTTTAAAAATAAGACGAACGAAATTTAAAAAAATAATTAAGAAGTACTTTGATTGATTATATTCTATCTACTGTTTACTTTGAATATTCTAGTCTATTTTGAAAGTTATTCTATTGAATTTTATATCTTATTTATTTATTTATAGGCAAGCTTTATCATATATTTATATTATGTATTGTTAATGAGGCTTATTTTTTGTTTTTCAATATATTGTAACTTAATTTCAACCTAAACAGTAATTTTATGCTTTTAATGAACCTACATTTCTTTTTGTTGTGTTTAAAGGGTTAGTTGTTTTATGAACTTTTAAATCTTGTTTGATTTCCTTTTAAAGAGATGCCTTAAAGGTTATTTTTTAATCAATAAACAAAAAACATATACGTACTTAATTCTTTCTAAATGTGTTTGTAATTTTTTCAATTCACTATATGCACCTAACTATCTACATGGCCAGTTTTGTCTTTATTAGAAGTGACTAATATTTTATTAATTATATAGAATGAAATATGCCTAAATTAAAGTATAATAATATTCCATTTTAAACTTCTTTCCCAATGACAGACAAAATTAAAAACGGTTAAAAACAATTAATTAAATTAATATACATACTGAGTTTATTGATAAGTAATTTGTATTATACATAAATAATAATACGAAAAATTTATACATTTATATGAAGTAGATTTTGGACGGGATGATTATCATTAGGACATTAGGGTGAATTCTGAATTAATTAATTAATTATTGGTTTAACTAAAGTACGATTAATTGCAATCTCGACAGAACGCAGTTCTGCTGTAAATCTATTCGAAAGACTTAGTCACATAAAAAGCGTGATTGCAAAGTTCACTATACGATGATATTGTTACGTGTTTAAAATTAGAAAAACAAAAATTTTTCTTTACTTGAAATTTAAAAAAAAAAATCTATAAATTGCAAATATTAATTAAATTTATTTAAATAGGTTTAAACCTACTTAATCAATATTTTTGAATGTTAAATAAATAAATATTTGCATCAAATTATTTTAAGGTCATAAAATGACAACTAATTCAATTTGTTAATTAATAAATAAAAATTAATTAATTAATAAATCAATAGTTATATTAAAATAAACGAAAGATACAAGTTGTAGGTATCTTTCGTACAACTCATAATTTATTAAAATAGCATAAGAAAAGCTAATTAATAAGTTAAGATACAATTTGAATTGATTAAACGAGCTTACTTTGTAAAATAAAAATGAAAATATAGTTTCAAATAATACAATACTTGGTATAGTTGTGTCAATACATTGTAATATTTATTTTTCATCCTGCGTGTCAGTATTAGACTTTCCTGGAATCTTGTGAATAAGGATTTAAATAAAATAATAAATAAATGTGAATTTCTATGTCAAATAATCAAATATAGTCTCTCATAGTTTCAAGGCGTTGGAGGCGTTGCAACTACGCAAATTTCTAACTTACAATTACAATTAATAATCAAAATAAAATGTACAATAAATTATCATAGGTGTAGTCTGTCTTAAAAATTTTTAGGCAATAATTGATTAATTTGAAAATAAACTGATAAAAAAATTAATAATTTTCTATGATAAATACTAAACACTTAACAGAAGCGAGTTCGCTCTAGTAAATTTCTAGTAAATTTATAATTTATTTTTGGGACATTATTTCAGGAAAAAAAACCTAACCAAGATTGATTTTGGTCGACCAAGAAATATTACTTTTGGTCGACATATGATTTTACTATTAATATATATTAAAAATGCAAAAAATAAATAAAGACAAAATTTGATATTAACTCAATAACTATTTAGGATTATAATTATCTGTTTAGACAATTAAAATTGTTTTTTTTTATACCATGGAGCCGTTGCAGTTTCAGATTCAATTAGACACATGTAGCCTTAATACCATGAAGCCCATGAATTTGTATAAAATATCTACAATACATCATTTAACAATTCAATCAATAACCTATTTATGAATTGAACCGCAATGTTATAATTTAAGGGTCTATATTAATCCACGACAATGCTTATCACCATGATTCGTTCATTGATCATCATATTGAGGTGAATATATAAAAAGCAATCTTTCCTTTTCTTATAAATGCGCAAGTGAGTTTGGCTTTCACGCCTTAACTACTCAACCGATTATCATAAAATTTTGAACATGTCGGAGATACAGAAAAGGACATGTTATGGTACTTTTTATCCAGAAAAAAAGTATGTTTCCAAAGGGAACATCCACAAAACTCTGATAAACTCAATTCTTAGGTTTGGTATTCAAAATTAAATGAAGCAAAATTATATTGATTGCTTTGAATTAAATTTGATTTTTGATGTTATGTAATGTTTACAGCTATGCATAATACCAGTTCTAAATGTTTCTTTCTGTGAGAAAGAATACGACTAGAAATCTTCATTCTTTTTCATTATTATCACTAAATAATTTACTTTGATTGGTGCAATTTTAAGGCAAGGAACGACTGACTCCATGCCAAATGTGCCATATGAGCTTATTTGGACTTAGCAACTTGGAACTTGTTTTAATGGATTTTTTTCTTATGGAAACTAAATTTAGATCATCTTTCTTAAGTGATATATGTAATTTTACACTTGTATATTTGCCCATAAATACTTTAGAGGAGGGAGGGGTGCTTAGGCTTTAATTTATCTCAAAATTATTAAAGTTATTGACTCGGTAGACATTTTTTTTAATGTTAAACTCGACAAACTGGCGGAGAGTCCACTTGATGGTAGGTGGTTACCGTCTAAGGACTCAAGCAACATAAAGAAACAGCCTGAGAATTCAGATTATTCTAAAATTAGCCAGTCGGCGGTCTGTTCCCTGCTTCATATTGCTGTTTACATTGAAAAAAGGCGTAAGTACTTTGTATTTTTTATTATTTATATACCTCCACTCAATATGACGTACACTCAATATCAATACACTCAATATAACTCAATTTCACATAGTGGTCCTGCAACTACAATTGCATTTAGCTGAAGCAATTATTTGAACAACTCATCAAGTACAAATGAGAATAAATGTTATATCAACTCTATATATACGAGTATTTAATTCGATGTTAACTGTATTTATGATGTCCTTGATGAGTTTCAGGGGTTTCTAAGCGTAAAATTATTTAGCACGAACATTCAATAACACATTTCATAAGTTCCGTCAACGTTTTAGTAACTTAAGACGAGTCTAATTTATCACACTTGAATTTCTCTTCATCAAAGTCTCATTCGAAGTCTTATTTCACACACTTTTAGACACTTGAGGGACATAAGTCTGAAAACCTGTGTCTAGATGAATAACTAGATCCAGGCGTACGCAGGGGGACCGTCCGACGAAAGCGAATCCTGAGATCTGCGAATGGATATCGAATGCAGCTGCTGTCAGTAAAGTGATGAGCTGGAACATGGTCCGTCTACTCCTTGCAGCTGCTTCTCAGGATTTGTTGACAACTGAAAGGAAATTGCATAGGCTTATCTTTTAGCCATTTCCTATCATATCATAATAGGGTACGTCTTCTTCAGTTGTCTTCATCTATCTCTATGCTAAAGGCATCTTTAGTTACAAACTACATTTGACTCTGTTTGGATGTAAGCAAAATTAATATATTGGGATATTTTTTCGAATCGAAAATATATTAAGAAGTTCTTTTGTAAATATTAAATTTGTATCTTTTGTATTTTCCTGTGACTTAGTCCGCGCCCTTATACTTCAGCTGTTAAAACATTTATTCAATCTTTATTGCTCATTATATTTTTGTCAGGCAATCATCAACCATCAAATTGACCATCAGCCTGTTTGCAATATATAATATTAATATAGTCATCGTTTTCAAGAATAGACCCGATTCATTCTACAACTGAAAAACTGGTGTTGCTTTCTGAAAAACTGGTCTGTCAACAAAAAATGAAACTGGTGTTGCTTGTGTATAAGTAAATGGCGAAGGTAGCCTCTTACCATCTTGTAGTCAGCCTGTCTTTAAACTAGCCATCTATTAAAGTAGTTAAATCATGAATTTTAATATTGTTTACTTTTAGAAGATGACATAATTAGGTACTATGTTGTAATGTAATAAAATGGGGGATCATACTTCTCTAATCTCACATAAAGCCGGCAGTAGTCCATCGGTGGAGTTGTTAGGGGAACGTGGTGAGGGCGTCGGAGGATGCTTAGGAATTTCCCTCCCAGAGGTCATCTTATCGTGTAACTGAGCCAGTCTCATACTCATTTGTCTCCTCTCCTTTTGTTCCCTCTCTCTCTCCCACCTCCTTGCACTGTAACTCCTTATTGACGATGAACTGCTTTGCACTGAACTTAAACTTGGACGTCGCGAACCTATGTGCAGACAATACTTACTAAGATTATTAACTTTGTACTTAAGTTCACACTAAATTGTGCGTGCTAGGTACTAGCATGTCTGTGAGGCTTTAATACATTGATGGTCTTGTTGGTAGAGAGCAAGATTAGCATTTTAATATTAAGTAATATCATAGCAGTTAAGCCTGTGTTCAAAAGCTTGATTGAAATGCTTGACTGAATCATGTTACATTTTAGGAATATTGTTTCGGAATGCGATAAATTAGCGGATTCGGATTCGGATACGATAAATTATTTAAATTATATACGAGAATAATACTTATTTAAAATTAATTCAGCTTATAATAAAATATAGACATATACAGGTACAATTTAAGGCAGCATGCTGCAGGAATGAGATATGGTAATACATACGAATATAATAAATCAACATTACATAATGAATGTTGCTATCACATTTGTGAGTGTAATAACAAAACTTGTGTACAATATAGCGTAATTCCACGTGTATGCCTGTCTACTACGGGGTTTTGACTGAACATGTGCGATGCACACAAATGAAGCGAAACGCACACATGCATAGCCAACAACGTGTACAGATTGAAAGCGTGAAGCAAGATGTGCAGATTCAGAAACTGAAGCAATGGCTCTTTCAGTTAAGATTAGATAAAATATTCGCTATAAAAGGCCGTTTTTTATATAAATAATACAGTAAATAAATATTATTTTGTATAATACATTACATATTAAGGTTTGTATATAAATAAATTTTGTTTCATTAGGTTTTAATAGCACTGGACCCATATTGTATCCTTGAGCAACTCCAAATTGAATAGGACTCGATTAGATTGAAACTGCGCAAGCACAGAATCTTGCAAAATGACACAATATGTAAAAAAATTCAACACGTGATAAATAAATAACATCTAATTATAAATTTAAAGTGATTTTTTTAAATTTATTTTATTAGTCCAAGATTTTAAAAATTTACACTATTTAATTTGTAATTAAAACATTCCGTCTTTTATAAATTATGGCTATCACTATCAAATGCTTTACCAAAATCTTTTTATTTGTTTGTGTACTTGGAAACCTTCTTTTAATTTAGTCATACACTGCTTGCTGACATTTAATAATATTACGTAGACACATCTTCGATCTAAGTGTAATTTTTTGTGATATATTGAAGCCCATACATAATATATAGGTATAGGTAAAACAGATGTCTGCTATTGAGTGTTTAAATATAGAGTGATTGATGTGAATTATGTTTGCTAATGGTGTAGAAGATTAATAGTAACGTTTCTATATGCTATAAATGGTATTCCCACCTTCAGCTTCATTAAGACATGAACGAATAAGGCGTGTGAGAAAGAGACAGTAACAAGGACCTTGGCCATCTTGCTCGCGTCGCGCTGACACCTTCACGCTCCGATCGACTCATACACATCAGGGAAACATTTCACAAGGAAAACTACATTATATATACTAGCACTTAACTATTATTAACCCAAGTTAAATATTACATATTTAACTTGGATGGAAAAAATTTAGTGATATGGCTTTGGGATTTTGACTTTTTTTTAAAACTTAATTTTTTTTCGCAAAATATTGGATAGATGAGTCGAGGAGCGTGAACTGCGGGTCCATGGCCACTAACACCAAAACGCAACATCTAACGGACGCGGGCGGTGTCACAGGACTTCTGTCATGCGACTCGAATGCCCAACACTTTTGTTCTACAGTAACTCATTTTTAGTTTTATTAATTTTAAATCTGCTAAAACTAAAAATATTGTGGACTTTTTAAATTTTAATAGCCTGCCTAAAGCCTGAAGCTAGCGCGATAACTTTATTCATTTTTGCTCTGTTAAAGACTTCTCGACTTATTAGGAGATGATTGGAAGTAAAAAGAGACAACACAAGTTCTTGGAACTTGCCTTACAACTCGACTAAACGTTTAACGAGATAACTCATCATAAGTAAGTACAACATTAGCGGATGTTGAATTCGATTTTTTATCCCCACTTAAGTAGCCCGCCCCATCTCACCCGGCGATTGTGGTTGAGGAATGACTGACTGGAGATGCGTTTGCATACTCTCACGACCCATTTGACTGCTTTCTCCCGCACTAGTGAACTATGACGCAGCAAAGGGTCGGCAGCGGGAGGGGGAATAAGAAGGGCATTCGAGCGTTCGTCCCGAGTCCCGCCCGAACACCGAGACGTGCAGTAGGGCCGCGCGCTGCATACATTATCCAGATCACCTTTGGCGGCGCACTTAGGCGGGTGCGCGCCGCCGTCCCTTACGGCCTTGAGGTGGCGCGAGATAAGCAAGATGGCCGCGGTGCGCGCCGCACCTGCGCGCGACGCCGACACCGGCACGCCAGCGCCGCGCCGCGACGCGCGCCGCGACGAGCTCGACTCCAGCGTGCCCCCCGTGCCCCCGCTGCGGGACGAGGCGCGGGACGAAGCGCGGGACGAGGCTCGCGTCGCGCTCAGGGTGCCGCCTGTAATTTGTTATTCATCATTATCATCTCAGCCGTAGGACACTGCTGCATCATCTGTCCACCTGGTGGGTGGGCGTCCTACTAAGTATGTGTCCTGCCCACTGCCACTTCAACTTACTAAGTAACTTTCGTACTTCTACGGATCTCCTCATTCCTGATGATTCCATCTCGCAGTATAACCTCGAGCATAGCTCTCATAGCACATTGAGCGATGTTGAGCTTTCTTAAGTGGCCCATAGTTAGGCTGGTTTTACCGTCAGTACGGAGCTTAATCCGCGCGGACCGTCCGCGTATGTCGTTTTAGTATCGTTCGACCGCCGCGGAGTTTCCTCAAATGCACTTCATCGATCGATAACATCGTGATATCGACTCGCCATGATTGTACTGTGCCGATACTAAAAACGCTCACTGTAGGCAGGCAGAGGCGCGCGGACGGTCGTCCGTACGGACTACGGACCCTTCCGCATTACTCTAAAATGCTCCCTAAGCTTTAGTAAATATTGGTGCGGAGCAATCCGTAATGACGGATCGCGTGATACTAAAACCACCCTTAGAGACCACGTTACAACGTCATGGCCTATATTTGGTATTACACGTTATTGGACTAATAACTGACTCATGTTTCTTACTGATTAGATTAGTCAATGATACCTGTATCATTGAGAGAGTAGAGACACGGCGGCGTGAGCCTGGCGTCGGCGAGATGGGCGGGATGATACCTTGCCCGAGTGTACAGATGCAGCACCATGCACAGCAGACCCGCCAACACGAAGATTCCGGACGCCACGCCGAGCAGCGTCGGCATATCCGCCGTCAGCAGTACCATGTCTGCAAATACTAACTTATCAGTATCATACTAACTTATTCACATAACGTGTAATGTGTAAGCAACACTGTTTTGTTTGGACATGCTGTGAACACGTGTTTTGGGCCTCTGTCTATGTTTACGACCCCATTGTCTAGATGGCGTTGTAGGTATCAGATCAATTAAGTTAGCAATAAATTAAATAAATTATAAGGTGCCTGGAAAAATGTTTAGAGGTAGATCAAAGAGAAAAATAAATATAGTACAATTGTAGAACGTCAACCACACACATTGGTTTTATTTATATAATAATAAAAAATCATCTATAGTCCAAATTTGGCCATCCATTGGTAAAAATCGCATCAGATCAAACATTCAAGTACGATCCCCGACATTTTGGTCAAATCAAGGTGGATTTTAGTACATTTTGGTTCCATCAAGTGGGAGCCAAAACAGTCTAGTTCACTTCAATGTAATCATATCTATTCAATGTATTTAATGTCAGTGTCCTGTTTTGTGTACCTTATTAAATAAAAATAAAGAACAAATTAGTCATATTATGTCATTGTTTGTTCATTATCAAAAAGACAATTTCAACAAACTGTTCTTTGAACAACTGTGAATCCTATCTAATGTTATAAATGCGAAAGTGAGATTGTTTGATTGTTACGCCTTCACGCCTTAACTACTCAACCAATCATCATGAAATTTTGCATACATGTCAGAGATAAAAAAAAGGATATAGAATATTGGGTTTCGGTAAATTTTTCAAAGATGTCACAAGAAAACGCAACTACACAGGCTGAGTCCCCTTTATGGTATGGCTAGCGTCGCCTGTTGACGCAAGCAACGCCACAATTGCTGTAAGGATAAAGGGAAGGGATTAAGAGAAGATCTAACACAGAAATGGGTCTTATAATCTTAACTGGCTATTTATCTCCGCCAGTTAAGGATTATTTATTCCGTTAATTTATCATTGCATGATATCAATGATAAATTAACGCTTCTGGCTCGTTCTGTATTCTGATGATGTGTAAATTTATGTCTTGAATGAGAGTACATTATCACAATACCATCTCGAAATGAAACATGTTTTACCTTCTGTACAGAAAACCCTCTGCGTGGGTCGTGAGTGACTGGTGCTGTGATAGCCAGAGTCGCACTGGCAGTACGCGTTGTGGTTATCTTGGACACACGACGCGTGTGGGTCGAACGCACGACACGTTTGACGGTAGAAACATTGCTCGCCGAGTTTTTTCGCTGTAAAATAACATTTAACATTTGATATATAATACAGTATAAAAAGTTAATGCCCCCTGTGTTAAATGAAAAAAACCATTTGATAGCTGAGACCGATAGATGGCGCTAGGTTAAATGTTTACGTAACTCCTAAATTATTAAGGAGTATATAGTCCCACCCCTATTGAAGACTCGCGAATAAGTCGTGTGTCCCCCATTGAACCCTATTAATGTTGGAATTTAACGACAGACTTCTACAAGGGGCTCTAGTTCATTTTGATGAATACCTACTAAGTAAGTATCAGCATCAAAACTGGTGATCGATTTAGACTGTCCAGTTACTACTGATTGCATTCCTTACAGATTTTGAATGGATAATATCAGTTCTACATAATATAATGCAGTAAAACATAATTATGAATATTTGAAAAGGTTTATTGTTAAAAAGAACTATTTATTTTTCTCAGTAGTATACACTCCTAACGAAGTGGACGTGATCATGGAACGTCAAAGTAAGTTGGTCACGATCTCTCCGAGTCTTCTCCATATATATATATATATAACCAATAAAATGTCTTTATTGGTTCCTTGGTATGATGGTATGACTATATTTTATGTGAAACCTGAATTCTAACTATCTAAATATTATATCCAATACAGCATTTTGCCTATTTATAATTAGTCTATATTATAATCATTACCCTTTATCATACCTACAGGCATTAAGTAGCCAACCTTGACAAGAAAGCTCTCAAACAATTAAAACAATTTAAGTGGCAAGAAACTTCTTAAACAAGTTTCTTATCACAGTACAGTAGTTTCAATCAATAGCTTACTTTTATAAGTATTTATAATAATTCTTCATGGAAATGCTGTTTACATTGTATGAAAATTGCAGCAAATAGATTAATCACAGGAATTACCTACAAATATAATTATGTATTATGACATCAATGGAGATTCAAGTGAGCTATCGATTCCCTTTATCATGGGGGGCAAGATTGAGGGGAGTCGGTAGAAAACAGATGTCTTGGTTAAGAAACATCTGTCAATGTACCGGGATTAAGGGTGTGGGAGAGCATTTTCGAGTGGCTCGTGATAGAGAGACCTTTTTGAGGCTGAACGCCAATGATGAGGAAACCTTAGAGAATAAAATACTTAGAGAAGAAGATCAATCGATTATTGTAAAATTATGCAGGAGGTCTATGTATAACAGTGACATCATGATTAAGGTTAAGATTAAAAAATGGTTGTTCAGTCTTAAATACGACTTTGTAAAAAAACTATTTAAATCGATTTAAATACGTAATATCTACATATTATATAGCCTCAATTTATAATCTAAATTTATTGTGTCTTTTACTTTTATATATACCTACTTATTATTAATTTAATTTATATTTAATAATTTTTAAATTGTTATTTCAATTTTTAATTATTTTAATTAATATAATGAAGCACACGATACAGGCTTGCATGCCTAGTGTGTGTCTTCATAACCAATAAACTAAATATATATATTCCTGTAAATAAATAAATAAATAAGATAAATAAATGATCATGATGATGAGTGCATATAGAGGCTCGACTTTTACTCACGCATGTCAAGTGCTCAAAAGCTCAAGTGCTGTTATTTTACGATTATCTAAGGGTTATCGTCTCTAGCTATCGTGATTTGTAATTGCAGGTAGTATGCTCTAACAATATAAAAATTGCTCAGTTTTTAATGAGAAATGTAATACTTTCATAATTAATTGATAAGAACGTATTTTCTTTTGTTTAATAAACTTCCTTTTCTGTTCTACAAACTACTGTAGCACCGCTCATAAAAGAGTTTGCCATAGTCAATAGTAATATTTAATACCAAAGACGACTTTCAGTATGTAAAAAGAGATTTGTATAGTTCAAAGGCAAGTTGTTAAGTTCATTCATTGTCGCGGTTTCTCGGCCTCGAACAGGGTCGAGAACAAAGACTATTAACGATAAAAAAGGAGCCTCAAAGAACCAAAATGACTTTCAAGTTGAGAATATTCGTTTTATTTCATTGTGTATACTTTTATGCATTTAAATGGTTTTTGTCAACTTATAAAATTGTGAAAACTTAAAAACTTTAACCTTACGTTGTAATCATTAGAAGATTCTGTCAAAGTAGATTAGAGTCTATTTCCGATAAGATTTTAAAGGCTGCCTCAGCGTTATTTTTTTTGTTCGCAGAGGCACGTTCAGATAATTTCCAGTCTCTTTTTGCGTCGGGTTAGTAAAACATAAAATCTTCAAAACAATTTCTTATATAATATATATTTATATTATTAGAAAATAGAATTAACAAGACCCATTGAGAGCTTACTTATTTACGGGTAGATGGTACTTACGTTTAGCACATCCTTTGGCTGGTCCGAGTTCGACGGGGTGTTTGGGGTCGCATTGGCACGACTGGGTGGTCGGGTCGCAAAACACGTGCAAAAGCTTCGGGTTGCACATGAATTCACATGGCGATCCCAGGTACATGCCCTTGCCTGGAAATTCAACACACCACGTCATAGTGAATCATTCGCAATCAATCAGAATATTATAAACTAACTGGTGCCCTCGACTTCGTCCGCGTTGAACGATGAAAGGTACCCTATGTCCTTTCTGGTGTCCCAGACAACGTGTATGCAAAATTACATGGTGATCGGTTCACTAGTTTTTGCGTGAAAGAGTTACAAACATCCATACATCCAAACATACTTTCGCATTTATAATATTAGTATGGATGTAAAAGTAACACAGTGCGTCTGTCTGTCTGTTACCTTTTCATGCCTTATCTACTTAATCTTGCATATACGAGTATACGTTGTCAGGTAATTATACAGGAAAGGCTCATTTGAGTGTCTCATGGTTTGTTCGTCCGATGGTGATGACCATGGGCTTCGAAAGCACACTATACCAATCTCGCCTTGATTACATCCCTTGTGAAAATGTGACTCTAATATTGGTGAATATAATATATTTTGTAACAATAAAGGGGGAGCGAAATTCCGTATCGTTTCCTCATTTTGATGTTTCCGCCACGAAATTTCTCTGTCTTTACAAAATGTAATCAAAGTGTCGCCTTTGCAAATACCTTATTGAAATTGTGTTCGACCTTATCTTGTAATGTAAACGTGAAAAGGCAAAAGATGAAAGCAAATCGATATGCTTTCTCTGTGTATCTTTATTAATATTATACAGAGAAAAGATTTGTATTTTTATTTGAAATGAAAAAACTCAAAAACTATTGGACCGATTTTAAAAAATTATTTCACCTGTAGAAGGTTATATTATCAGCGAGTAACATAGGTTATATTTTATAAAATTACGCGGACAAAGTCGCGAGCAATAGCTATTTTCTTTATATAATTAGTGTATTGGTGTGGCTACCGTCGCCTGTAACACAAGCAATGCCACCAAGTGCTGCAACTGCGCTGCCGACCATAGTGGGGTTAAGGGTAGGGATTTTTTTTGCTTTTTTTATTAACGCCGAATTACTAGTCAGCTTAACATTGCAATTAATATTCCAATTATTAGGAACGTTTTATCAGACTATGACCTTTAGAAGCCAAGCAAAAAGAAAAGTCAGAAAGTACGCCAACTAAGCAAAAAAGAAATAATAGCATGGTCGGGCTTTGCGATGTGGTGGGTCGGCAACTGACTTCTATCGTCCGACGATAACCGAGCGAGAAAAATGAATAAAAATCATATGCATTTTAAACGTTTGCCACCGCACCATTCATCTGGATTGTATGTACACAACTTTATAGAAAAAAATAGGGAAACAATTCTCACTTGCATAAATTTCATTTTGAACATAAAAGCGTTTTCTAAAGCGTCGGGTGTTTTCTAACCGGAAGTGAAGTGGGGCGCGCACCGGAAGCTACGTTCCTACGCTCGCGGCTGGATTGAGGACACCTAACAGTTGCCTTCAAAGTTATATTTGCTAGAGTTTTATGTTACTTTTTTAAAAAAAAATGTGACACCGAGCGACTGACTATAATGTGTGGTTGTAGTTAAATTTGAAATTAACATACCTATATTAATATCAAGTTTTTTTGCCATTTATTTAGCTAATCTACAATAAAGAGGGAATATATGATTGTTTATATGTTTTATGTATTTATGGTTTGAGATTTGCCCTCACTGACCCATTTGGATTATTGATCAACCTTTATAGTGTTCTATGACTGCGAGTCTACCACACGTTTTAGTTTGACAAGTGACATTTGACGTACCTAACACTAACAAATTAACGTCTAATTTGCTACGACATTCATTTAACGCGTAAGTCGATACTCGAAGGTTTGATTTCGATTGATACTCGTTGATACTCACTCGTGACCTTTATTTGCCAATTAGCGTTATTTAGTTCTTTGCAAGGGGGTGGTTACTGTCGCCAGACTGGCTGACAATTTAATACTGCGAAATGCAGCGTGCCCAGATTATTACAGATTATTGAAATGAACAAATCTTCTCCACAAGTTTGAAACGATCTTTGTCATTAGCCAAGCTATTGTAGATCTAATCTATCAGCTTTTGTAGCTTCAAGCTCTTGCAGATTACCTACTTGGAGAACGTTTTGAAAAATTGGCAGACAGCCAGCAGTGCCAACCTTTAGATAAAGGCTTATACGATAAAGACCGAATCACTTCTTCGTTTAAATTTATAGTTCAGAGGTAAACTTAAGTGGCAAACTAGCGTACATGCGATTCTTTCATACAGATTCTTAACCATTTTTGATAACCAGTTACAAAAAAGGAAATTTTATTCACTGTTTCATAACAGTTAAACAAGAATTTATAACTATAACTAATTTATAGTTAATTTTATAACTAGTTACTAAACAAGAACAATTTTTCTATTTATGAAACTAGGAAATAAATCGAGGTAGTGTCTCTAAAAGATTATTAAAAATTCAAATTCACAAATACAATAAAGATTAAATTAATGCAATGACAGATGTCGCTGATTTAACGATTAGAAAACAAATTAATAGTGTATAGGAAAGGCATTTACCTGTCCACAAAGATGGGTACATTTGAAATTAATTTATTTATACATATTATATACCTTCACATGTATTTTTAGATCAAACAGTCAATCGCGAGAGCTTTTGAGTCGATCTCGGCCGGGAAATAATGTCCGATATCGGTCAGCGGCTTTATCATAGGAACGCGAAGTATTTATCAAAGAAATTTGATTTCCGCTAATACTTCTGAAAACTACTGGCAGTGACCTACACCTATGACTAACCGACGTTTTGATATTTTCAAACTAAGTAGTGTAAGTACTACTTACGAGTACGTATGTGCACACAAACACATACTTACGGCATCTTTTCCCTATCCCTTCCTAATCCCTATCCTTAATCCTACTATTGGCAGCAGCGACGTTGCTTGTGTTATAGGCGACGGTAGCCACCTACAATTAAGTGGACAGTCAGCCTATCTGACGATTTCAACATAAAAAAATGTCTACCGAGTCAATAACTTGTAGTCTAACAATTTTGAAATAAATCCAAGTTAGAGCAGCCCTGCCCTAAAGTATTTATGCGCAAATATACAAAATGTAAATTGTATCAGCTACCAACGAACATCTAAATTTAGTTTCCATAAGAAAAAATCTATTAAAACAAGTTCCGAGCTTCTAAATTTTGCAGCGTATGCAAATATTGCAAACAGACGGTCCAAATAAGCCCATATGGCACACTTGGCATCGAGCCAGTCGGTCCTTGGCACATAAACCTTTGTCAAGTACACACCGCCAATCATAACCTACGTCACAGCCTTAATACATGAAAGCCTTTCATGAATAACGTATTTGGTTATAAAAATTATATGCAGGTATATACGTAACCAGCGTTCCGCCCCAGGTTTTTTGCACAGATGCAATTATTTTGGAATTAGCCAAAAATTAGCCAAATGGCCAAAAAGGAAAAAATAATAATACCTAATAATATAAGCCAAAACATTAGAAGAAGTGTCGTTTTAGAATTTTGTGAGATAAGTAAATAAGTTTAAAATAATAAAAATATATACTCGTATCAAAAGGAGAATTTTTATAACCTGAAATTTATTTTCTTCTGAGTTTATTTGTAAGTATCTACTGGATTTAAGAAGGTAATATAAATTTTAAGATTGGCGTTAATTTTGCATTTCCACATTAGATATTTTCCAAATAAGTTCTCTTTCATTTCATGATTCAGTTAGTAATAAATAAAGACATAATATATTTCTGAAGTTTGCTTACATTGTCTGTACAATTATATCCTAAACTAGCTGGTGCCCGCGACTTCGTCCGCGTTGAACGATATGAAAGGTACCCTATGTCCTTTCTGGTGTCCCAGACAACGTGTATGCAAAATTTCATGGTGATCAGTTCAGTAGTTTTTGCGTGAAAGAGTCACAAACATCCATACATCCAAACATACTTTCGCATTTATAATATTAGTACGGATTAGCATTTATAATATTGTCATGATATGGTAACGACACTACTAGTAGTGCCGCTGGTAGTGTCGATGCCAATGAACGTATTGCACAAGATTCAACTCCTTTTATGTAAAGTTAACACGTGCCTATAACACAAGCAATGCCGGATGTGTTTCAAGGGCAAGGGCGCTGCCGACCATAGTAGGATAAAGGTTAAAAAATTACGAACAGATAGAAAAAATGGAACAGATAGAAATACGTCCCTTATTCAATGAAATAGAACAGCATACTTGCTGTTATTTTATGGTGGTTTTCCGCAGGACTGCGAAAAGGAGTGTCCTGCCATGCCATTATTTAAATTTTATCTCAAAAGTTTGACAGACAATCAAAACCAAAATGAAAAATATTACTAAAAAGTGATATGTATAATACAAAAACGTTAAATTAATAATGATTGAAGGGTAGCTGTAACAATATGACAATATGTATGATACTCGCAAAATGAAATAAATACACGTAGGTCTGTACGTATGACGCAATTTAGACAAACCCCTTAGAAAAGATGTTCTCACTTCTCACTCGTAATTACGACGAGATGTCCTTTGTCGGAATCATTACCTTAATAAATTGCTCGTGTCACAGTCAAATTAAATTCTATATATTCGTTCTCGTTTACATTTTATGAATTCTAAAGAATTTTATTGTTCTGTGACCGTACGTGTATGTGGCAATTAAATATAGAAGGTCTATACAAATTTTATTGGTTGAATACCTGTTATGTTTATTAACGCTATGCAAACAAAAATAATGCATTTTTTTATGAAAAAGTGTGGCAGATATGTTGACGGTCCACTTGCTGACAGGTGGTTACCGTCTACAATCAACACACAATCATGTATAGAGCTTATAAAATGGTTTGTCCTAACTATCAACGAAAATTTAAAACTACTATGTATGTGTAGAAGCTGAAATTTGGAAAATAGCACAACTTCAGACGCTATAAAGTAAGTATTCGCTATAATTTTTTTATTTCAGTGCATAGTAGGGGGCGGGTCGCTACTATATTTAATAATATAATATTTAATTTAAATTTCTAATAATACTAGCCGTTTAAGTTTAGTAATTTGAGCCGCTGCGGAGTAATTGATCCCGTGGCGAAAAAAAATCTATATAATTTTTGTTTAACAATTTTACCAATTCCAATAACAATTTCTACATTATATGTAGTATTCACTAATCATTAAAATACTCTGTAAATATATAAGAAAAAACAAGATGAATTTGATATACCTAACTCGTGTAAATATGTAACATGCATATAAAAACGGATATAATAATATAATAATTTATATATATGTATGTATCTAACTAGAAGATATGGAATTATAATAGTGTAAAGTATTTTACACATACAGTGCGACCTTAGGACCTGAATTGTCCTATTTGGGTCATAGTGTAATCTTATCAATGTTCGCCATTAAATTGACTAGGTCACTGCTTCCTTGTACGAAACCATTTGTCAGGATTTACGAGTATATACAATGAGTCATTCGAACAAACTCAAAACTTTAATGGGGCCGCTTACTCTGAACAGGCGCGTGTTACTTTAAATAGATTTTATTTTTTATTTTTAAATAGGTTAGCATTTACAAACAATTTACAATAATTTGAAATATATTCTATTCTTCTATTTCTACAAAAGATTCTTAATTCGACTACTAGGGTCTGCCCCATTGGTCTACTCTTAATTCTAAGATTAGTTGCGTACTCTCATCCCCTGGTGTTTGTTTCTTAACAAACACAATTTCTAAATATAATTTTAAAGTAGGTGATCATGTAAGATTACTCAAAATATTTGCAATGTACAACTTTTAATTACAATACTTGTGACGAGCGACCATATTGTATAATTGTAACGATCTTGAATATACAGTGACAGCCAGATGGACGTACGAGTAAGTTATCTAAGATAAAATCAGATCAGATCAAGGTTGACAAAACAAGACAAGATAAGAGAATATCTAATATATATAGAATGGAAATAATTCTATCATTTGAAAGAAAATTCGTAAGGAATCCTGTGTATCTGATATGGCAAGTACTCTTCAAAGAGACAAGTGAGTAGGTCGTACTAGATTAACTGACAGCTGTCATTCACGCACAAAGATCGTTAATTGCTGACAATCCTAGAAAAGAAGACAAGAAAGAAAAATGGCGTCTACGATAAAAAATAAGAAATTCGAAATTCGAATGAGATAACGAATAATCGAATATGATGATAAGGTCGAAGATATAATTCGAATCTTCGAAGGTTAATTGGACCGCAAAGCTTTCAGTTTGGCATCCCGTAATGCCTTATTGAATGGTTGTTTGTTTGCCAGAACTATGAAACCATCTGCTCTATACTGGCAAGTTGCCAGTACGTTATCTACTTGAAATAGGGTTGCCAACTCGGCGCTATTGAATTTTCAGTTTTAATGCAATTTTTTCCAAACAATTTGTTGTATTCTCAGGTGACTTTGACCTAGTTATTGGAGTTTTTTTTTTCATTCTACGAAACATGTTGATCTTGTGCAAACTTCAAATTGTTAAGTAATAGTAAAAAAAATCTATAAATTTCAAACTAGGCAGATTGCTTATATTTTAATGGACAATCTGGCGACAGTAACTACCTCCTTACATAAGATAAAATAAAATTAACCACACATGTGCTATTGTGTTATGATACTGAGTAGAACGATTAAGGGATGTCAGAGAAAATTTACATATTCCTAATTCCATATCCTTTATTCTATTAAGGATGACAGCATACATGCGATTCCTTTGGCGTTGCTTGTAATAGCCAACGGTGTTTATTATCAAGTAAACTACTAGGCTGCCTGCTTAACTTGACATAAAAAAGGTTTTCGGAATTTCTTATTAGAAAAACCAACGGTAGACTGTGATTGTGAGATATTAATCCCAATTAAACATATACCTATAACGGACGTAACGAACTATATTATTTTTTCAGTATTAGTCCAAGTAATGCTGAATTTTTAAATGAATAATTTCATTTTAATTATAACAAATTCTAATAATCTTTCCTAAATACATTTAAAAATAAATATAATCACATCACATTAAACATTATACATATAAAATCCTGTTAAATGGATTTTTTGTTTCTCATCATTACTGTACAATAAGTAATTGTAATTTCAAAATAACGAGGATCATCCCATTTGCAGTAAGCGATTTGGGGGATTGATAAGAAACGACTCACTCACGTGTTGACTAATTTTATATTTTACAACTTACTGTAAGGTATGTAAATTACTATAAGAAAAAATCTACAAGATTTTATTGAACCACTTACTGCAATATATAATATTAAATGTGAACGAGGGTTGTCAAATTTTGAAAGAAATTAACTAAGGCCGACGCTTTAATACCTATTTAATTTTGGTCGTGAACTGGTGACCTCGTTTTCTTGAAGGTTGCCAACCCTACTTAGAATTTGCATCGTTGTGAGATTTATTCAAATAAACTCTCTTTTATTGTAACTTATTTTTTTTTTGTACTACAAAAAGCAGTATTATATAATATAATTATATAGGTGTGTAGTGGTTATAGAAAAGGGTAGGTTCCTCGACTGTTTTATGCTAATAAATTAAAGCTGTTGAGTCATAGAGATTTGCAATAATAATTTATTCAACGTTTATTGCTTTATTTATTTCTCCAAGTTGTTTCTCTTTAATTTTTAGATTTTTACATTATCTCACTGATCCCTCAGGAACATGACTTTATGAACCTTATCACCTTTTTTGTACCACTGACATTATGTATTACACCTTAACTATTACCTTAACCTCAGATTAGATAATAGTTACTTCGTACCTTAACGCATAAAAAAAAAATGATTTAATTCTATTTAGCTTAATAATAACAATAAAAAATTAATATTTCAAAGTTGGATATTCAATGTTACGAACGGATACGGAATGAATTAGTTTATTCCGCCTAATAGAAAAGCTATACGAAAGCACTGTTTGTAGTATCGCTTCTTCGTCTTACTTCTTATTCAATTTTAGCAGAGCGTAGTTAAATGAAACTCGTAGTATCGCTTTTTCGTATCACATCTTATTCAATTTTAGCAGAAAATTAGAAATGAGCTAAAATATTACATTGTGAAAATTCCTTCTTTCATCGTTCTAAGTATCACTACAATAAGATTCTGAATAATATTTACATATTTTCCAACAATTTGAATTCTTACAAAAAGAAAATTAGCGAATTACTTTTGAAAAATTAATTTTATACTTATAGAATATTCTCTTCTTTTTCTTTATCTTATTATTATAATTATTATTATTTTAATTAATAAATAAATGTAAACATATAATTTTTATGATTCTTTAGGCCTATTTGTATATAATCTATAATATATATCTTTTAAATTTATGGCTGTATGTAATCTAAATCTAAATAAAATAAAATAAATTTCTTTAGAAGGAATTTCACGCTTACACATATTCCTCATAGTGACATAACTAGGTTACTGGGCACATACCTGGGAGACAAATTAATCTCGCTTGTTCGCTTCCTTTACACCGACATGACGTGTTTTGTGTTTGGTCATCACAGTATCATCTAAAATTGTATGTTGTATCCGTGACCCTATACTATACCTACGTGAATGTTATCTTTGCATTATTCTGTCAGTGCGGGGTGGGACGAGTGTATTCATCCCCGATTAATTAAAAATTCCGTTCGGCTTCTACATATGTATAATAATAATAACAACTCTCTGTTTAGAAAAATAATTATGTTACAATATTAGGTACTTAGGCGTAAATAAAAAAATAAAAACGCATCATTTAGAAATATGTCCTTGATTTGAAATATTTCTGTGATAATTAAAATAAAAGCTTTAGTTTGACAAAAGAAAAAAGTTTAAACGTTTTTGTCATTTGTGTGGCAATTAAAATTGGAAATAAAGATGATAACTAGTCATCATCATTATCATTATCATCTCAACCGGCCCTCCACCGAAAAAGACTATTATGTATTATGTATTTTTTTTTATTTTGTGAGAAAGAATGAAACGTTTATTATCTTTCTTGGCTATCTGTATTATAAGAGTAAAATATAATTGATGGAATTATTATTTTTCTCTTACAATAGAGATAGCTCTACGTGTGTACAAATATATCGTATTTTCGAAGTATGTTAAGCTGTAATCACAACTAAGCCCTTTTTTTTAAAGTGAAACGAACGTTTGGCTACAATTGATAAAGCGGTCGACTTAGTAGATATTTCAAGTATTTGTGATGTGCCTACATACTTGCGTGCACATACTTAAGTAGTGTTAGGTAAGTAGGGTGTATCATCGCATGTATGTATCATAGGTGTAGGTCAGAATCTGTCAAAAATTTTGGCAGAATTAGCGGGAACCCCCTATACTGCCTGTACTGTTCGCTATACTCGTACCACTCCATACACGAATCAATTCACTCACGCACCTTACCACTCTGCAGTCTAATAAAGAATGCCCCTTCTATTCGCAGGCGCAGGCGCCACCTAGTGTGCGTATCTATATTTATGACGTATACACTACACTGCCCCTTTTTTTTAACGTTGGGAAATCCTCTTGGATACCCGGCAGTGTGTCCCTACACTGCCGGGTTATGACGGATTCCTACCGGCTAAAACCCAACGACTTTCTATCAGCGCGGCAGTTGATGGGCGGGGTTGCCATCAACTGCGTTATAACACCACTCCGGTGCCCCGCCACGGCTATCCAGCGCGGGGAGGCCTGTGCCTTGTCAGATCCTCGGCGTACCCGAAAGTGAAGGTACGCCGGCCATCTCGGGGGACCATACGACGGGCGGCAGTCTCCCCCAAGACAACCGCCCCGGTCCCGGTCAGGGTGGAAGGCGGCGGCTATAGGCCATCCGCCTGCGCCCGAGCCTTCTCCGGCGGATTGGCTGGGAGAGGGGATCCATAACATAACGTGACATAACGTGCTCACAGAACGTGAGCATCGCCTGCCACGCAAGGTCACTGCCAACCATCGATTTTATTTGGCCACGACGAGAGACAGAGATCGGCGCCCACGACGAGAGACAGAGCGACGCGAGAGTTACCCAACTGGGCCTGGAGCCCTGGGCGAGAGTCGGCGGGAATAAAGCGAAAAGTACTCACGGGAAATGTTGATCTGCTCCTCGTCATAGTAGTCGAACCGATAGCCGATGTCGTCCTCGTCTTCGGGCAGCAGCGGCTCCTCGGGCAAGGCGTCCGGGCGGCGATTGCGCGTCGCGTTTGGCGCACCGCTCACCGCCAACACGCACACCACCGCCAGACCAACCGCAACCTCCATGCCGACATCACCGCGCTGCACACGGTCGTTGCGCTGCAAGCAATATACCACGCATTATTAACTGTTACTAGCTGTTGCACGCGACTTCGCCCACGTAACTTTATAAAATATAGTCTATGTTACTCGCTGATAACGTAGCTTTTTATAGGTTGAAAAAAATTTCAAAAAAAGGTGTAGTTTTTGAGTTTATTCATTACAAACGGCAACGATGAAGCGAAAGCATACATGTGCTCATGTGGAGTTACGTAACTTTGTTGTTTTTATTCAGTTTTTAGTACGTAGGTACTCATTCATTGTACATATAAATTCATTTGTTTCATGGACTTTATGTCTGATAAATAAAACATAGCTTGTTGAACTGTTTTTTGTTGTAAGATGGGAAACACAATAGTAGGTACGGAATGGAATTTAGTTCACAAATTATACAATACTTTGACCATGAAAATTGTGGCCTACAACCAGAAGAGCCTTAGGTTGACATTAGTTAAAGTGTGATAGATAGTGAGGACGCCTGTCAATTAAAATTAAACGGTGAATAGACCGCAGAACACAGCTAGTGTCGTATATGTGCTTTCTAAGTTATTAAGATTCGATTTACTAGTAAAATCATAAATAGCATTGATTCGTAACCTTAAAAATAGACATCGCTAGTGAGAAATTTAGTTTCCTCTGCCTGCAATGTAAATGTTAATGGAATTTCACTGTAAATAATATTAAGCGAGGGAAAACATTTATTGCCCAATGTTATCAAGTGCAAATATTGACCTACATTCAAGTGATCATATTTTTTTAAAAATAATAATCAGTATGACGATACATTTATACTGATGTTTTCATATATAACAATCTCTAGAGGCTTCTAAGGTTAAGCTTTAATGCTACATTGTCATTACAAATATATTTTAGGGATAGTTTCGTAAATTTCACGGGTTACTGTCGCCAGACTGGCTGTCTAAATGATCGCAGTGACCACAGTGAATTGCAGTTACCATATTGAAAATTGTTACAGAAGACCATAGTGATATGACGAAAATAAAACATTATTTTCTATTGAGACTGTTAACATTTATTTATACATCTAAACGTTCAAGTGTTTCTCAGCCTGACTGCTAAACTCTATCTCTTAAAAGACATCAAACTAAATATGACAATTTCAAAATGTTATTCTTGTGTTTCGGTGAGTAAGGTCCATTTTTATAGGATTTTTTTTGAATAGAAACTTATCTGGAATGGTGGCTGACCTTCACCTATTTAGTTCAAGGATCCAATTGGCAACTTATTTTCTGACCTAGAAACGAAGAGACGGTTCAATTTAAAACCTCTGAGTTAATTGTTTACATCTCATGTCTTTCATCATTCGTTATTGCTTCCAATCTTAAACATAGGTATCATCATCATTCATCATCATCATCAGTCCATGAGCGTCTACAGTGGAATGTTTATTGCTGAAACTATTTCTAGTCTTCGCTTCCCCATCATTGCAGTATTAGCCATTAGCTGGTGCTCGCGACTTCGTCCGCGTTTATAATAAAATAAAATAAATACAACGTTTTATAAAACATATGGGTAATATATTTATTGCTGTTATATTTTCGCCAGGCATTTGATTTCTATTTTTAGATAATTTTAAGAAAGTAAAAACTTATTAATTTGCACAACCCAATAACTTGTAATTCAAGTTTGAAAACATAATTTTCTTTTGTAAACGTTGTATAATTTGTTTCAAATATTTTGTACGATAATATAATATTTACAGCATTTATATGATTAACATTTTGTTTATTGGACAGACAAGGCTCTCTGTAAAAGTTTGAAGGTACTGAGGATGGAGAACTTTTTGCTGAACGACAAAACCTCGCTTCTACAACGGTCCAGTTTTGTATCTGACTTGGCAAAATGTACAATATTTTAACCTTTGCCATTAAAATAACTGCCACAAGAGAAAAACTCGTTTCAGATTTTCTGTTTTTACTCCTTTTATTATTGCGTTTGAAAGTAATGGGGAAATCAGTTTTTAATTTTATATATAGATTCTATATAAATTACATAGAATATACATATTATAAAATAAAGTCGCTTCTCATCTAACTTTTACTAAACGGCCCAACAGATTTTGATACGGCTTGTGTTACAGGCGACGGTAGCCACCGATCATCAAATGGACCGCCAGCCTGTCTGTTGAGCTTATCTGTCATAAAAAAAGAAAATCAAGTTCCACCCAGACTGCTGCACAAAAGCTTCGGATCCTCACAAAGAATAAGCAATAATTTAACCCTGGTAAATGAATGAACATTGTGAACCTCGAGCTTACACCTGCATGATGCAATGCGGCATGTTTGATCCGCAGTGCACTTCAGTTACGAAAATCAACCTTAAAACTTCCCCAGTAAAGTTCAAATTTCACAAGCTTTCAATTATTTGAATTAAATAAGTATTATTTCCGGCATGTTAAATTTTAGCTTGGCGTCAAGCAGCTTTATCTGCAATTAATTAATTTAATAGGAAATTTTAAAATGTTGGAATGTTTAGTTAAAATATTTTACTTGTGAGATTTCTTGCGAGAGTAAATGAGATTTCTTATGAGTTGTGTTTTGAAACCCAACCGTTCATACAAAATGTAATAAGTATTGGACTTTGGTTGGTACACGTTCAAAGCATATTATTGTGTAATATGCTTTAACAAGTTAATCC
Organism: Synanthedon myopaeformis; assembly: GCA_944738685.1. Taxonomy (NCBI): domain Eukaryota; kingdom Metazoa; phylum Arthropoda; class Insecta; order Lepidoptera; family Sesiidae; genus Synanthedon; species Synanthedon myopaeformis. The sequence continues at coordinate 10,694,765 of OX122921.1, read as the reverse complement.
AGGTAATAAGTTATCTGTATGCCAAATTTCATCCAAATAAGTTCATCCGTTTTTGCGTTAGAAAGGAACAAAAATCCATCCATCAACCCTCACAAACTTTCGCAATGATTATATTATTAGTATATACCTATAGATGTATACACGTTTGGTCTAATAGCTAGTAACCCTAGCTGTTAACCAAACGGTCGCGGGTTCGAATCCCGCTAGGTGTAAATGTTTATGTGTTAACATTTTACATTTGTAATTGAGTCATGGATTCCTTGTATTTATAATATGTATGTATTTACAAAAAAAAGTAATCTATGTAGTATATCAAATCAACTGTCTGGTATCCATAATACAAGCATTAGTTGCTTACTGTGGAACTAGATGGTGCTGTGTGGAATGTGTTAATATATTTATATATTTATATTTATGAGTATTTGTATTTGTTGTGCAATTATTATTATTATTATTTTTAAAATAATGTTTTTTTTTTCCATCGCCTCAAATTTTTTCGTCCATCTATAGCATTAAAGCCGGCCGCGGAATCTAGGTATCTAGGTAGGTATTCGCCAAACGACATTAATGTAATTAACATTATTTTGCACAAACAAAGTATAAACGGAATTCTAGTGATGTGATTTCTAGCGTTTTGTAGTGATTTATGTTTAACTACATAATCGAGTGGCGAGGCATCAAAGAGAAAACAATTTCAAAGACCGAATCGCGTGACTCGTTTGGGCCCGTACGATTTATTTTTACAGCATGTTTCAACACGATTACATAATTATTAAGAATTAGTACAACTGCCGAATTAACTGAGCGATTAATTTAACACTTATTTTATTGTTTGCTTTAATTGGCATTTATGTGTGTGAAATAATGATTGTAAACTGTCTTTAAGTTTGAATATAAAACATATCTTTTTAAGCAATGACAATAATTGCTTGATAAAATACATTTGAGTTACAGGCAGGTGAATTACATGGCATGGGGCTGGATCAGACATGTGGTAACCGTGCAAAAATTTTGCAAAAATTTTGTATAGTATTCAGATAAGATAACAAGTGGATTAAGATAATAATATGTGTTTATGGAAATGAGGATTTATTTATTCATTTGTTTAATAACAATTTGTGACGGACGAACTAATTGAATTGGTCAGGGAAGATATCTTAAATATTAAAACACATATGAGGCCCAGTTTGACACCGAAAAGTCTATCGTCTAACTCTAAACTAAGTTTATCGTCGTCTTGTTTAGAAATACTATTTTCTCGAAGTTGAAGATGAGTTTTTTGTTCTCAAAGTTAGAAAAGCGGTATTCTAAATGTAAAGATTTATATAGAAAAATAAAATATTTTTGTTTAAATTTTCTTATATTTTTATAGTGATTCCAAGAACTTTTTGATTCACCCTCGTACGTTTCATTGTGGCAATTGTAGTTAAAGTTCCAAAAATCACTGGCGGTTTTTGGGCCCGAGTTAAAGAGCAGAATTAGCGTGAAATAGGGCGAATATGAAGTAACTACTCACTACTCGGATAACTTCAGTTTAAAATAAACAGCGTCGTCAAGTGCAACCTTTAGCTAATGTAGGTACTTAATGCAACCTTAACTGCTACTTGCAAGTCATCCAAGTTGTTGAGCGAGTGGCAGCGCTTCTCAGGTAACTTCAGTTAAGTAGGATATTAATACGAGTAGAGTAGTTAATAAGGGCGCTACTTGGGCGTTACATTGGCGCTACAGTTTAAGTAGGATTAAACTGCTATAGGTTGTTTTTAAGTTATTTGTAAGAGCCATGTACTTCACGGCGATCAGCTTGTTTATAAATCTATATACATACTAGCTACACGCTCCCGGCTTCACCCGGGTTCAAAATAAAAACTATCCTATCTAATAAGTTCAACCAAATTACACATAGTTACCAAGTATTATCAAAATCGATTCAGTAGTTTAGGAGTTTATCGAGGACTCACAATGTGACGTGTAATTTTTATATATATAAAGATAATAAAAACGTAAACGAACCGTGTTTGTACATTAAATATTATTTAAAAAATTGTTATCTGTTTACAAACAAAAAAGTTATACCAAATACCGAAATACCAAGCGTAAGAAAACCATGCGTACGGAGTTTCAGGCACAGTAGCTAGTACTAAAATAAAAATACTTAAATATAACAATAGACAGACTACCGAGTAACGTTAACGTGTTCCGATTCCTATAACAAATAATTTATAAAAGGAATTTGTTAAGTATATTGGACGCATGAAAATTTGCATCGTCATCATAAAGTGTTTACGAAGGTTGTTGAAAACGTGTCGAATTGATTGATGTTCTACTACATATTATAATTTCAGTCATATATTCAAGGAAGATATAGGCAACGATAAAATATTACTTAAAAGTAATATAATTCATATTGGAAAATCATTGGGGAGGTATATGCATAGGTTAAATCGCGCTAACGCTTCGTTCGTCGTCATACCTATATATTTATTTACCTACAAATGTTTTGTCTTCTCTCTGGTTCTGTAATCAAGTGTTATTTACAATAGATACCTATGCACTCATTTGTGTCTTTCATTTTGAACTTTGCTCCTAATCGTAGGCAGTTTAAAAGTAAAAGTTATAAAATCAACTTAATCAAATACCTACATAGGTACAGAGAATATTAAGTATAATATATATATTTTTAAAGATGAAGTTAGGCAGGTAAGTCGACAGATCTAAGACCATTTGTAGATCAGTTTCTATTATCACCCAATTCACCCATGGGATGGCCACAGGATCCTGGTACGATAGACAGCAGGAGTAAGAGCGGATTTAATAAAACATAAATTTTAAGTTTATAAAATTATATAAAATAATAAATAATGACATCGATTCTTCTTCACTTTTAGAATGTATTCATTTCAATGTACCAAAACTCAGAACAAGATCAAGTGATACATTTCATATTCCCTATTGTAGGATTAATCATTGTAAAAATTCCTTCTTTCATCTAAGTAAGTTCTAAGTATCACTACAATAACATTCTGAATGATATTTGACATATTTTCCAACAATTTGAATTCATATAAAAGGAAAATTGGCGAATTATTTTTGAAAAATTATTTTTATCACTTATAGAATATTCTCTTCTTTTTCTTTTTTGGTCTTATAATAATTTTTTTTTAATAAATAAATAAATGTAAAAATATAATTTTTATAATTCTTTAGCCCTATATTTGTATATAATCTATAATATATATATTTTAAATTTATGGTTGTATGTAATCTAAATAAATAAATAAAAAAAAAAAAAAAAAAAAATACAAAATTTTCTATTTCCTCTTGCGGTATAATTTCGATAGCTAGAGGAAATTCCGAAAGAATTTAATGAAATAGAACTAGCCTGGGACTTACACAAATGTTGCTCTATGGTAATACTGTTGCGTGCTACGTCGTAGCGTGTTGGGAGTGGTTAGTAAATGTCTAGTTTAATTGTTATATACTAAAGACGCCTCTCCAACAAATGGTTTACAGTGACAAGTACAATTCAGTAACAAACAGTAGGACCAGTAAAACTTTTAGTAAGACAGTAACAAAAGTAAGACTGCTTTTAGGTCATACAGAGCGAATAAATTTGCTTTTTTGATTTAATATAAAGAATTATTAAAAATCAATTATCACATATATGATGGAGCATCATGAGAAGGGCTCGACCGATTTTGGTGATTTTCTTGTATGATTTCCTTACAAGGTTTGTTTGAAAGAAAATTTTGGGAAAATTTGTGTAAATTAAATTTTTTTATATGAAATGCAACATAGAACGAATAAATGTTTGTTCACATAATATGCAAAAGGGACGACAGTGAATTTTTAAATCCGACTTATTAAATTAGATGATGAATCTCGTTTCTGTTCGTTTTAGTCAATGACATTAAAATGATACAAACTTAATAAATTTAGTTAGATATTCTTTTACATAAAAAAAATATATAACTGTAATTACTTATTAAAATTGAGAAAGTTTGACGCTCCACTTGATGGTAGGCCAATAATACAAGCAACGCCATAGGTGTTGCTAGTACGCTGCCGACCATAGACGGATTAAGAATAAGTGATAAAGGAGGGATGGGGTATTGGAGTCTGGCATCCCTTACTCACTCACCGAAACACAACAGCACACATGCTGTTATGGTCCACGAGCCAGGCACAATTAATTCGTCAGTCATTTCCTCTCCAGCGATAACTCGTCAGATGCTTGAGAGAGTTGTATAATGAAGCCCTGTGAACGTCAGCTGTCACTCCGTGGGTGGGTTCAGCGCCATCAGAGATAAACCACCTGACATTTTTATTTATTCATAATAGCAGATAAACTATCATGTGACAAATTTTCAACTGAAAACAAATGAAAACAAATTTTTTCTTCAAGATTTCTCAAACATCTGACGAGTTATCGACCGAGAACTGATTGGTCATGAAAAAATGAAAAAAAAAAAAAAAAAAAGTTGCTGGCTCTCGGTCCATTATTTCACGGTGGTCTTCTGTAACGAGGTGGTTACTATCTAATGACTGCGAACTGCTGTAGGCTCTGCCACTACTTATTTAAATCTATTATTAGTTGCTGTAATAGAAAACGTATGAAGGCTAAAATTACATTTACAATTTACACAAATAAGCAATAATAATAATTTTCAAAAAGAAAAAGTGCACAAAATACGAGTATAACGCAAGTGCGGCATGAGCGCAAAATATAACCGCCTTTTATTGCTTTGGTTGTTTGAAAATATTAAAAGAGAAAAATAAAAGAAACACATGCTACTTGTATGCGGCAATTAAAATAGAATCTTTTGTGTTGTGAAACTGGCGCTCTTTTACGTACCCAACTTAAGCACTATGGTCAAAAGATTTATGTTTTTAATTACATAAATCCTTTGACGTAGGTTACATTAAATCAAGGAATATAGTACTCTCTAAGCGAGAGCATTAAATTTTGACATGACAGAGATCCATATGTAAATTAAACTTCATTCATTCATTCATTCATTCATTCATTCGATTTCATTGCTAGTACAGTCATGTGGTGCTGAAAAAAGAGGTTACTTGGAAAGGTTTCCGTGAGTTTTGAATATTGGTGGTTTTATAGACTTCGATATTCATTTTCCAATATGACGCCGCCATATTGGAAAAAATGCCACCAACAGACAGTTTTTCTTTCCGAATATGTAAGGTTTGCTCGTTTATTTTCTTCTATTTTTATAATCTAACACAAGCGCTATTTATTTTCTGTTTCACGGGGCTTAATTAAGTTTGATCGCCGAAAAATTCAACAAATATACGGTCAACAGGTTGTCATAGCGTGACGGATTTATATAACAAATAAAGTACCTACACAAACGTTTATTATTATTAAACATGGGACATAGTTCTACTTAGTAAGAGCTATTTTCATTAACTTAATTATTTTGGGCTTCTACTTCGTAAAAAGTGAAGTCTTTTTAAGAATTTCCTAAATGCTAATGAAAAATATTGGCATTTTTTTTCCACGCTAAACGCTATAACGCTGAACGATATACGCGAATGAAGTCGCTGTCTCTTGTATTGTAAATGCGAAAGTTGTTCCAAACTGAACTACTAAACGGATTTTCATATAATCTTAAAATACGTGTGAAGTTAAGTGGACGAAATCGCGGCCAGATTAAAAAATAATATCTATATATAAAAAAAATAATCATGTAAGAAACTAAATGAACCCAACCACGCTTCGCTGTGGCTCAGTCTTATATTAATTCGGCTGCCATAACAACGGCTAACTTCCACTTTAAATGTGACAGCGGTTCTCGTTGGCGAGTGAGTTCTCCTAGCTTTCGGCCAAAAATTGATATGATCAATCCATGAAGCGGATTGCATGTTGCGTAAAAATTTCAAGTCAATTCGTCGGCTAGTTTTCAAGTTTTTGAGTAATACACAAACCAACACAACATTTTTATATATGTCGGCGCGCGTCAGGAATGATGAGCGACAGCATTGCCGACATCAGATTTTTCTGGTGAAGGGTTCATGGCGCAGATCTCAGGCAAATCAAATTCGAGACTTCAAACAGTTAACAATAAGTGTATTTAAAAAGGCCAATCAATTACAGAGGCTTATTTCGGATACGAGTAAACTAACGGTTCCGTGTTACGAGTAGACGTCCGACCCGCGCGACAGTTCAGCAAGGACTCCCCCGCTGTCTTATTATCTAACGGCAGACGACTTGCAACCAACTTCCGATAGGCGAAAACTTTCTATCGATTTGTGCAATATCACACTAAATCGTGTTTTTGGTATCACATAACACATAACAAAGGTGTGGTTTGCGATAAGGCCTCTTACGGACAATAACTAAAATTAAAGTGCATCATTTCTGTATAGCAGCACACGAGATCGCAAGTCGTCTGCTGTCGTCTGCTGTTAGATAATAAGGCAGCCGGTCGCTGGCACTGCCCGACTGACTGACTTAGATGCTTCATTCTCCGCCCACACGATTCCATTCACGATCAGTTCACTTATTTCCGTTCTTTCCGTCGCAAAAAGATCAATTGAGTAACTAATTATTATAAAGCTATCGAAATCGACGACATAATTATATATAGATGATATAATAATTATACTGAGTCACTTTTAACTTAGTAAATTAACACACATTAACACACATTAAAACATTTTTTTATTATTATTCGTATTAATTTATTTTATTTAATAGATTTATTAATTATTAATAAATAATTTAATTTAATTATAAAAATTTTTATACGGAAGAGCGGATTCTCCCAATTCAGGCATTGAATTTTTCTTAAAAAGGAGACTCAAATAAATCAACGTACGATAAAACTAGATTATAAATAAGTACATTGATATACTTATTAAAAAAAATCGTATAACAAAATATGAAACTTTATAAAAAGCCTCAAAAACGCTTCCCAAAAAGAGATTAATTTGTTACTGGAAATACGTTTGTTTATTGAAGTGTACTCGTAACATCAATTTATTTGTAACCAATCGTAATAAGCTTTTCAAACATGAGAGAAATTTGTTTACCTTTCTCTCATATTGGAAAAGCTTACTATGTTATGTTATAGAATTAATTTTACCTATGTTTACAGAATTAATTTTACCTGTTCCAAAAAATTATTCCAATGCTTTTTAAAAAATAAATATATTAACAAAGACACCTGTAAATTATTTGGTACGCAAAATGCCATTAAAATAATTTTGAAGCAATTTAATTCTAACAAATTATAAACTCAAAATTGTGTTTGTTTGTTACGCTTTCACTATGTAACTACTAAAACGATTATCATGAAATTTTGCATACACGTTATTATATTGTCTTAAATCAAAAAGCAACGCGGTCATCACGCGACTGACGACGACGCGTTGCCATTTGCCACTTGACGACATTGTTTATTTAATTTAATTTAATTTAATGGAAATATCAATAGCACAACAAAATCTACTAAGTCACAAAAATAAATTATACAAAGACGTTTATATTTGCGTGCTAATTACGTAAATGCCTTTTAAAATCTATGAAAGTATATATATTTGTATATAATATATATCTCAGAATGACTAACAGCAAGCATTTTTAATGTTAGTTACACAAACATTTATAAATCTTATAATATACATGAAATATTATAAATCTTTCGTATTTATAATATGTTAGTTACATTAAAACTTTCGAGTGACGTTTGATTTACTTAGGCTCCGTTTTCTCTAATATTTTGATTGAACATTACACAGATCACTATGAAATTTAATACGAACATGTAATTAATCAACATGGGTGAAGTCGCGGGACACAGCTTGTTTTAATTAAACTTTATTATGTAAGATATTACTTTTTCGGTTATATAAAAATAATACGAGTATAACCACAAAAGTAATAGCTGCTTATATATAGAGGTACTAAAAATAAGCCAAGTACGTTTAACTGTCAAAGGCAGCGGTTGTGAGCGCCTTCATACTGAGATAAAGTAACGAACAATGTTCCAAGTCAGGGAAACTTGTTATTGGACGAAAACAAACTTTCTCATTATTATCGAACGGAGTTCAAATATTGATGAGTATTATCTAGCTATTACGTCATGAATTGACACCATTGTGACGTAATCGCTTGATTTTTAAATGTATTTTTCACGTTATAAACTCCAAAGTTGGTACTCGTAAGTTATGATGCATTTATCAATATAGAAATTGTAAAATGACAAATGTTCCTCTGTTCCTCGTTGCTTTCATTCAGAAATAGCATTGGCAACATTCTTGCTGGCTAGCGATTACATTGGTATTGTTTATATTATTTTTTTTTTAAGACAGTGAACACTGGCATACAGTTTGGTCAAAGTGAACACTTTAGCAGTTCTATGTGTGTGGTACGTGATAAACTTGTGTGTATATGTGTATGTATGTATATGTGTATTTATATGTAATATGTGACTTACTTATGTAATATGTATATATATATATTTTTAAAATTTTATTTTATTTTTCTTCTCATTATTTTTTATTCCCATTGTATAAATGTAAAATCCGTAATTGGTTGTTAGATATGTATTCGTTTTTGTCTGTAAATTTTATATTGAGAGCTGTGGATTTTGAGATAAATAAATAAATAAATAAATAAATAAATAGAAATTTGACAGTTTTTCTAGGAAAAAGTTTAAAACATGCAGTTAAAGAACCCCGATAATATTCATGCTAGAATGGACATAATTTAAATTGTAATTTTTGCTATATTTGGGTCGATAGACAGGCAGACGGTCCTCTTGATGGTAGGTTAGGTTAGCACAAGTATTTATAACGCTACGGATGGTAATTGCGTTGCCGATCATAGTAGGATCCATTATTCCTGTTATATTGATAATTAATAAGGGACGGGAAAAAGTATCTTTCGCTATTTGCGAATAAAATAAAAAAAAAATAATAAAAAAAAATTTTTTTTGTTCATTATTGAAAGACAGTTATTGACGAGACTTTAACCAACAAAAGATGAAAATGATTATGGTGAGCGGACCAATGAGCGCACACTTGTATATATATATACATAAATGACACGAATGTCAATAAAATAAGAAACAATTTTCATCTTAGTGACACATAAATTCATATATCATAAATTCAGTCGTTATATTCTTTATAGGACAAGCCGCTAATGTCCTAGTTATTTCCACGCGATATTGTGCCGAATAATTTATGACTTTCTTACATTTATGATAAAATCGTTTATTAATGGCACAAACAGACAACGCGACGCATGCGTGATAGAGTATGGAAGTTTTTAAATTATTGTAACCAAAAACAATTCCTCATAATATTCAAAATAAAAAATATATATCAAAATATTTATTTATCAATTAGGTTTCTTCAAGAAACTCTTATGATTGTCATTATAAATATAAATTTACCAGGATTTCGGAAAAAAAGCCAAGATGATGACGATCTTGAGAAGAAACCCCGAAAGAAACTCAGAACAACCCGAATTTATATATTGTTTATATATTTATATATTGTATATAATTAAAATCAAAGGTTTAGTTTTGTTTATTTCGGGAATAATCAAATATAATAATAATAAAAAAAATGTTTTAAAATTATAACAATTAAAATTTCGGCAAACGATCTATAGCTAAAGCCTCCTCAAGAGGCTCTCATTAAAGTGGCTGTGTCCAATAGTGGACGTCTGAGGGCCGATGATGATTTATTTTTCATGTGAAGGTCGTCAGACAGGCTGGCGGTCTACTTTGCTTATAACACAAACAATATCCGTGAAGTTAGTGGTCATTTTGGTTTTCAGAAAAACTCGACATGATTGTGCTTCCCCCCCAAAAGACTGCCTAAAAGACTGCAAAACGCAGTGTGCCCTGCCACAGACCATGCAGTCCCTAGACGATCATGCAGCATGATATGCGTCACGTGCTGTCATGACCATTTAATTGTATTGATTGATGTGAATAACATGCAACTACGTGCTGGCGGTCGATTGATAGTTCCTTTTATTTTTCATCCTGCAAACTATGATTGACCTAAACGCATGATCGTATAGCGGCCCCTAGACGATCATGCGGCATGACATTCAGCATGACATGCGTCACGTGCTGTCATGCATGCATGACCGTTTAATTGTATTGATTGATGTGAATAACTTGCAACTACATGCTGGCAGTCGATTTCTTTTATTTTTCATCCTGCAAGCTATGACTGACATACACGCATGATCGTATAGCGGTCACATAACCGCTATACGATCATGCGGCATGACAAGCGTTTATGTGAATTATCATGCTGCATGTCATGCCGCATGATCGTCTAGGGACCGCTATAAACCTGACGAATTACAAAAATGTTTTAAGTTATAATTTGAACTATTATATATTATTCACCTTTTTTTATTTATTAAAATCATTTCTACAATGGTTTGTTTGATTGAAAAATGGAAGCCAAATTAAAACAATAGGCGAACATTGAAAAAGTAGAAATTCATTTTATATATAAAAGATTTCATCCTCATATCTTTTTCTTTCATTCGGTTCAGCTCAATTCACAATTCGAACGAGTAATAGGATTGAGATAGGCTGTCGATGGTGCAGCCTTGGTCTCGTTCTCTCCAGGGACTTTCAACACCGACATTCCAATACGACGCTTTTTAAAAATGGAACACAATATTATAACTTTGTTTGATTACGAAACTTTTAGACCGATTGCTATTTTTTTTTGTGAGTAAATGTTTTTCTCAAAAAATATATTAATACTTATGTATATTTTGTTAAAATTATTACCGCAATTTTGCATCAGTAGCTTAGATAAATGAAAGCAAATCCGAATTCGTTTAAAAAAATGCCAATACCCATATTCTTTATATATAGCGACAAAAATCTGAGGATCTTCTTGGTATTAGCTTCAGTTAACTTGATTACGAACGCCGTTTGGTTATACGCTTTGAATTAAGCATGAATTCAATTACAGCTTGACAGCTCCCTTTGAAAGAGTTGTATCCTATGTAAAATCTATAGGAGATTGATTACTAACATAGCCCTATTAAAACAAGTAACGCCATAGGTGCTCTGAGTGTGTAACAAATAAGGTACTTATTAAAAGAGGTTACGAAAATGGGCTCAGGCACTTTTAAGTCATACTTTTTTTACCGAAACACAAAAGCACAAGTGCTGTTATTTCATAGTGATCTTCTGTAAGAGGTTGCATACGCAACATGCCTTGCCACTACTAAATCGATTAATGTAACATATCTACAAACTGATACAACTTCTATGTAATAAGATTTGATTTTTTTGTATATTGGTTTGTAATGGATAATCAAAAACTATTTACTTAACTCAATTTAAAAATTCTTTCACCTATAGAAAGCTACATTATCACCGAGTAACATGGGCTATATTTTATTTTTCCAAAAAAGGAATCCCTATTAAATTTAAAATAAAAAGCAAAAAATTAAACGTCTAACAAAAAATATATATCAGCAATAAAGATTGAAAAAATATTTCAACGTATAAGAAAAAGGGGCGCGGACAAAGTCTCTGTTAAAAGCTAGCGATTGATATTTAATTTACAATACACGTAAGACACTGTAATATTTACTAAGTAATTAATATTACACAAGGTTATTTTTTTATATTAGGTAGGTGATTACTGGTTACTATTACTAAGTATTATTCTAGGTAGATGCATGCGTTCAATACTTACCCTACCGCTCGGGAGTTACGCAAGAATCCACGTTGGTTATTTCACAAAACACAAATGTACAGCGACAGTTAAAATTTAATTAACTAAGTAATTTAAACTACCTCATATTAATTTAGTTTTTCTCTTATTATTTGAACTGAAAAACAATTCATTGTCCGATAAAAATCACGTATAAAATTCCTATACGACTTCCCTAGTAGGCCTCTACCGTATAATTTAATTTTACAAACATTTTAAAAATAAATCGATTTTACATCACAGCACTATTGCAGTCATTATGTCACTGGCCACTGTAAAAAAAATTGTATCAAATCCTCGCGAATACTAGCTCGTTCTAAATTCGAAAGTTTTAAAAAGTATAGAAGATGACAGAATGGAAAAGGTTATTTGAAGAGGTTTAAACACGTTTTTAAGTTATTTTTTTGTTGTAGATAGTAACGCGGAGCGCTTGCATTCAGCCGCTTGGGTTTGGGCGGCGGTGGGCCGTATCGACAACCCGCGTCGGCGCGGACGTTGCACCCTTAAAGCCAGGGGCGGACTTGATGCAAAAGGTTAGGTATGATATTAAAAGGTTATGTAATGAACATAGAGACAAAATTAATTTTACATATAATTACAAGTTACAAAATTTAATATAAACTAAACTAATAAGTACTTACCTAGTGGTATTAAAACTAATGAATCCTGTAATTAATGATTGCTAACGCAAATAAAAACATTTTTTGGGTATAAGATGAAATGAAATATATTTACATTTTTATTTACAATAATGGAGTTGAAATTTTATAATTAAGGGCCTCTTTCACTATCTCTGAGTAATGTGTCAAGTAGGCTAACCGCCAATTAAAGTCACCGGTCACCGTGAATGATGGAGCTGATATACTTATTGTTTGTACGGTAAAAGTCCCAAACATTAAAAAGAAAATAATAAAAAAAAAATCGCCTATCGAAGGATGCAGTAAACCGAGTACATAATTTAATAAAATGTAAATTTATTTCTAAAAGTAACCAATTAACACTTTACTTGTAGTTGGTGAAAGAGGCCCTAATACTAATAAATAAGTACCTAGTAACATTAAATAATAAACAAATTTTCAAATTTGTTATATTCAGCCTTATACAAAACGTTTGAATATTGCTAAGGCCCCGCAAATTGCTAATGCCTCTGGCAGCCATTTTGGTGACGTAATCACGTGATACACTCAGTACTGTTAGCAACACAGAGGGCCTAGTGCGAGTTTTTAGTTGGGGATGACGTCAAGTGGATGTAAATGTGACAAGTGACATGCTTAATTAGTAATTTGCGTTAATTATACTGACACATTAAATAAATATTGTAACAGGGTCACATAAAAAAAATAGTTTATATTGAAATTAAGCTCGACTAAAATACGACCCTGGTGTCTGAAAAGCGATGTAGGCTGAAAGCTTGGGAGGACGAATTTTCCCGATATCACCCGAATGTGTTCGCACCTGAAGTTGCTGCGCTAACTTCACTTGGCCCATTTCGTCTATGGTAATCTTTTATTGGCCGAAAATGACTTCGAAAGATTAAACACCATGGTTGTCTACGCTGTCAATGGGACGCATGCGCGGCAATTGCTTCCTTTTGGTTTGACAGCTTATTGTAGGTACACTGATAGTTACATTATACATATAATATTCAGTTTATAGTTATTTGTTTACTAATAATTTCAATAAAATCATTAGGAGATAACACAGATACATAAAGTATGTATATAAAATATTGAGCAAAAATAATTTATTCAAGAAATAATTACAATAATTAAATCACAATAATAATATGAAAACTTTAAAATTAATTTAATTCACTTAGGGCCTCTTTCACCAACTAAAAGTAAAGTGTTGATTATTTACCTTTAGAAATAATTTTATGTTTTATTAAATTATGCACTCGGTTTACTGCATCCTTCGATAAGCAATTTTTTTTTATTATTTTCTTTTTAATGTTTGGGACTTTTACCGTACAAACAAAGGTACATCTCCTTCATTCCCGGTTACCGGAGACTTTAAATGACAGTTAACTTACTTGACTTTAAATGGCGGATAGCCTACTTGACAGATGTTGAAAAGGCCTTAATAAATAATAAAATATAAATTATTGATGCAGTTAAATTTGGGTTCAAATGGCAAGGTACCCAACATGCTGGCTGCATTACCTCTCTGGACTGCTATACTTAACTTCTAAAAGAGATAATGCCTGTCATCGCCAGTTTTGTCTATGAAGCGCTTGGTTCACGGTCCACTTTATGGTAGGTGGCTACCATCGCCTATAATATAAGCAACGACCATAGTAGGAAATCTTTGGTCCTAATCCTCAAGTTATTAAACTACATGAAATCAGTTTTTATAGAGTTACAGCAGTGAAGACAGTTTTTATAGAGTTGCATTTTTCTCTATTACTGCATTCCTGAAAAAAAAAAAACAAATTGGCTGTATGTCGCAGTTTCTTTGCCTATCTTCGATGGAATTTAAAACACCAAAACAAATTTTTACACGAATTACTGTGTTTACTTGTTTCACAAAAAGTTCTATTTATTATAGTGAATAGCGAAAGATTTAGGTAATTTTTTGTAACCACAAAGTAAAAAAACAAATTAGAAAGACTGTTAAAAAATCAAAATTATTTTCTGTCTATTGTAAATTACTAGCTGAACCCAGCCACGATACGTTGTGGCTTCGTTGTTTCACCGTTTTCGTTGGAACTTCCAAATAAAAAATATATAAAAACACTGGTCTGTTTAAATGAAATGTTGTGTGAAACTTTCAAGTCAATTCATCCTCCAGTTATCGAGTTTTGTGGGCACAAACATACGGAAGCTAAATTTATGTTATTTATTATATATGATGTATAAACTATATCTCTATCTATATCTATATCTATATCTATATCTATAAAAAATAAAAAAACTAACGCTTGGCCAAAGTGTTATACCAACACGAGGTCAAACGTTAAATTTTCAACGCGGACGAAGTCGCTAGCACCAGCTAGTATAGTATATGATATTAAATTTGAAATACACAACAATGGTATATATATATTTTGAGAAATAATAAATAAATAAATACTTACTGTATGAACCTGATTGTATTAGTGTTTTTATTTTTTCTACAATAGCATATGAGGCTGCAATGCCGACTATTACTCCAGCGACAGATAATAAAATTACAATGGGATCATTTTGCTTTGCGTCGAATTTCTTCTCTCTTGTCAACGAACGCGCCTCTGTAATTTTGTTTGATACTTCAACTTTTACGGTTTTATCATTAGTCGTTTCAACATCAATTTGTCCTGTGTCGTTGTTATGTAAGTTATGGTTTTCTTCCGTCTTTTCTCGTGTGTCACAATTGGTAGCCGTCATGTTTAAACACTTTAAATGTTCAACATTAATAATACATCTTTCATTTGTTGGAAATTTGTAATGTTCAGTAGTATTGGTTGGGAATATAACTTTAGACCAGTTAACTTTTTCTCTGGAAACGAGATAATTCATAATTATTTCAATGTTGATATTATAATTCGATACTTTCATGTGATACTATGTCTATATATACATCTATCTATTAAGTGCACGCGATTTCGTTCGCATTGAAAAATAAAATATATAACGCTAGACAAAATATGTTAAGCAAAACAACGCCTCACATACATTGAGGTCTAATAGTATACTTTTAAATAGATAAATATATCTATCCTGAAACTATAGAAATTATTTCGTGTCATATTCGGCTTAATTTGATTATAACAATAATTTAATTGTCATCTTGCATTAAATATAAATCACTTACTTCGGATATGAGGTGTATGTACCATCGATATTCTTTCTGAATAGAATATAATACTGCCCCCATATTGGTTGACAGTAAACTGATTGTTGGATCTGCAAGAAAATAAATCACTTTAATTTTAATTAAAGAAAATTATAAATATCTGTATTTCCGAGCTCATATAACCCAAATCTTTTCAAAGTTGGAGTGAATAGGCATCTTCTGGGTGAGCTAGCTTCATCTAGGTCTCATCTTCGCTACACAGCTGGATGTTGGAGAAAAAAACTAATTTCGATCTATCTATTCTGTACATCTGTATAATACCTATTTAAACATATTAGAAAATGAAGTCAGTGTCCACTACTGTCTGTATCTCCGCTAACTTCATCTGAACCACCCAATGAATTTTGATAAGTTTTACACTAATGAAAAGAGTGATAAACGAGAAAGGTTTTTGTAACTTGCACAAAAAAAATGCATCCCCATGAAGTTGTGGGCGAGTTATAATAATTTATTTAACAAGCTGAATACATTATAATGCAGAAATACATATATACCTACTTAATAAAAGACTACACTAATCACATAAAAAATTCAATAAATTAATTCTCAACTTAATTAAAATTTCTGATTAAGTTCTTTCAAACAAAGCAACTATTACTTTGATAGTCTGCCTTACATAGAAAGTCTACAAATTCAATTTAGAATGCTGTAACAATTCCCTGAGGCATAACGCTATCACTTCAGCATCTAATTCTAATAATGATAAACTAAAAACTGTCGAATAAACCCACTGGTAACTCGAAAAAGGAAGTAAATTCGATTTTTTACTTACCAAATAAATGAAAAAAAATAAATATTTACACATTTTACTTTAAAACACAGAATATGATCAATGGACACTGACAATTGCTCTTTGAATGCGACAATTACAAAATATATGTTTTAGTTTTCCTTAAAGTAATAATAAATATGATTTCATTGCTAATGCATGAGGCGTGATTTTTTTAGTCTTCGCGTCTTTCTGTCTGTCTGGGGGGACAGAATACCATCGTGAAATAAGCACGTGTGCTTTTTTAATTCGGTGAGTGATTAAAGGATGCCAGAGCCCATTTCGCAATCTCGTATCCCTTTTCCTAATCCTTTAAACTTAATCCAAATATAGTTGCCGTTGGTCGTAAAGGCACTTGCAGGTGTTGCTGGTGTTATAGGCGACGGTAGCCACCTATCATTAAGTGGTATTACTTGGTATAGTATATTACTTGGTATTACTTAATATATTATGGGGGGTGATGCAGGCGAGCAACTCGTAAATTCGATCACTAAATTAATCAACTTTATGTATTCCGGTAATGTCAATCCAGAAATTGTTCCCATTCTTTTCGGCGCGAACCTCATTGCCCTCACCAAAAAGGACGGAGGGGTGAGACCAATTGCTGTTGGATCAACACTACGACGTCTGGCCTCCAAAATTGCTGTTCGACATATTTTACCAAAATTAAATTCGGAATTTGAACCCGTACAGTTAGGCTTCGGTGTAAAAGGAGGGTGTGAGGCAGCCGTCCATGCCCTACGCTCTTTCCTAACTTACGGACAGCCTGACGTGTTGCTTAAAATTGATGTCAAAAATGCATTCAATTCGGTAAATAGGGATACCCTGCTGACGGAAATTAAACAACATATACCGGAAATATACAATTATCTTCTTCTCAGTTACGGTGACCCAACAAAATTGTTATATCGTTCTAATGAACTGTCCTCGGAAGTAGGTTGTCAACAGGGTGATCCCCTTGGGCCTGCAATTTTTAGTTTGGCTATAAATCCGATAATCAAAAATTTAAATTCTAAATTCAACGTTTGGTATTTGGACGACGGAACCCTAGGAGGTGATGTGGATACTGTGTTTTCGGACCTATTTTTAATCAAAAATAAATTTGAAGCCATTGGTTTGGAGCTTAATTTTAGCAAATGCGAACTTTTTATAAATAACTGCGACTTAAATATAAATGACGTAAAACAAAAATTTAATATTTTGGCTTCAAATATTAAAATAGTTAACAGTAATTCCCTTTACCTTTTAGGTTCTCCAATTTTTGATGAATCTATTTCTGAATATATTAATAATTCAATTACTAAATTTCAAAATTCTGCTGACCGTCTCCTTGAAATTAGTCCACATTATGCACTTTGCATATTAAAATTCTGTCTTTTCGTCCCAAAATTTACGTATGTGCTCCGTTGCTGCTCCTTTTGGAATCACCCAGATCTTTTAACACAAGTAGACGACTTAATCAAAATTAGCTTAGAATCGATTCTTAACATGCAGCTGAAAGAGCAATCTTGGACCCAAGCATCCCTACCCATCCGTTATGGTGGTTTAGGGATTCGCAAAATTTCCAGTGTCGCTTTACCAGCCTTCCTATCTTCTGTCCATAGTTCAGCAAATCTCATAAGTAAAATTTTAAGGGCATCCCCTTCAAACTTTGAGATTGCTGGCTTGGAAGAAGCTAGAAACGCTTTCTTAATTGCATGCCCAGGTCAAAATTTTCCAGTTTCTCCAAATTCACAGAGGAGCTGGGACGACATAAACTGTAAATTGACTTATGACAATCTTTTGAGCTGTAGTACAGGTTCGGCACGTGCTAGGCTTTTGGCCGTGGGTACGCATGAGGCTGGCTACTGGCTTCACGCGTACCCTTCGTCAAATACAGGAACATTTCTTGAGCCTGACACGCTCCGAATCGCAACCTGTCTACGGCTTGGGGTCCCGGTCTGCGCTCCTCATAAATGTCCCTGTGGCAGTGATGTCGACAAGCTAGGACATCACGGACTGTCATGCCAAAAAAGTGCAGGCCGCTTCTCAAGACATGCCGCACTTAACGATACCATACGCCGGTCTCTTGCCACCGTCAACGTGCCCAGTCTACTTGAGCCGACTGGCATTGCAAGAGACGATGGCAAGAGACCGGACGGTATGAGTTTGATTCCATGGAAGATGGGCCGGGTGCTGGTATGGGATGCAACCTGCTCAGACACGCTGGCCCCTTCCCATCTACATGGAACCAACAACAGAGCAGGTGCGGCTTGTGAAGCGGCTGAAAAAGCTAAAGCCTACAAATATAGGGGTCTAGGCTCCGAATATAATTTTGTCCCATTCGGTGTCGAGACCCTTGGTCCGTGGGGTCCTAGCGCTATAAGTCTTTTTAAGGATATAGCAAAAAGGTTAGTCGACATCACAGGAGACCGAAGAGCTGGCAGCTACCTAGCACAAAGAATTAGTGTAGCTATTCAAAGGGGGAACGCTGCCAGTATCTTCGGAACCTTGCCTAAAGGGACTCCTTTTAATAATATATTTTAGTTTTTATTATATTATATCTTTTAAGGTTTTTAGTTTTAGGTTCACTATTCTAGTATTTTTTATTTTTTATTCCTTATGTAATTAAATGTTACTATTTTCAATAAGAACATATATTAAGTATTTCAACGTTTAAGTGTTATTAAAATTTATCCAAGAAACTTAACTTAAAAACTAATCTAATAAATAATTAAAAATATACCATAAAAAATGAAATTTACTATTTATAAATTATTAACCCAATGCAACATTAAGTTCAATGTGCTCGTTAAAATCATTTGGCTAATTATTCTAATTTTAAAAATCTTCCCGTGTGATTCATTATATCACCGCTAATATAGGTTAAAGTTATTTATAATGATCTTAATTATTATCTCCCACTAACTCGGCATTACTTGTGTTAATCTTGACAATTTTTTTAGAACATATCTCTGTTATCGAAGTCTTTTTTTTAATTTTTGTAATGAAGCTATATTTTGGAAGTCGCGGGAAAAAGCTTATAATGTATTAGTGGAAAAATAATGAACATATTTTGAACCAATATATTCAGCAGAAATATAACAAGAGAGAAAAAAATATATTTCTAACTGACCCGACAGACTTGTTCTGTCAAAGTCTTATTGGACTATTTGGCATTTATCTTATTTGGCAATTTTACCAAATTATCTAGAATCCAAATCAGCTAGAATTAAAAAAAAAAAAAAGCTTCACGGTGGTCACGTGACTATAGAATTATCTGGCCTATCAGACAGGCGTCGTTCTGTCAAAAGTTATTGGACTATGTAGGTAATAAAAAAAAATGAGTTTTTAGATTTTTCCCGGACAATTTTTCCAATTTTACATTTCATAACAGTCTTCTTCGTATTCAATGAATATTTAAAAAAAAAAAATTGACATTCGTTTTCGAGTTTTTCGCTTTGGAACACATTCAGCTATTAATTTTTAATTAAGTATTTATATGTACCTATTAAAAAAAAAATTATTAATGAAGCATTGACCGTCATATAAATGGACGAAATTATGTATTGTTTGAAACAATCGAGCGAAGTTTATTTAAGTTTGCGTCAATCATACGAAGCGTATGTATTGATCATGTCAACGTCCTGTTCTGTAGGAATACATTATGAACCACACGCGTCGCTGGCGCCCAGTGGCTGTCAGGAAACTTTCTGTATTTCAGTCCAAAATTATTCTTTATGCCGAAGAGAATAAGGGTCATTTTAAATAATCATTTGTAATCTTTTAAGCAATTAAAATTATATAAGCTGCAGTGTTATGTTGAACGAATAAACGAAAAACATAGTCATGATTTTTATTTGAAATTGATTTTAATTAATTTTATCAATTAAACTACCGAGGCTTTTTTAACTTAGTGCGAAGCCAGGGGCAAATCGCTTATCTATATACTATACTAATATTAATAAATAGAGATTTGTATGCTTGTAATGAATAAACTCAAAAACCGATTTTGAAAATTCTTTCCCCTATAGAAAGCTAATTCATCATAGAGTAACTTAGGCTATATTTTATGAAGTCGAGCGGGCGAAGTCGCGTGCAACAGCTAGTCTTTAATAAATTTGTTGGTAAATGTTACGTAACGATTTTATTTCGTTAAATACAAACTTTACCTTTTTTAATATTAGTTATCGTATAGTATATTTATACTCTTTATAAATAGCTGAGACAGCCCGTTTGGCGGCAGTAACCACTCCCTTAAACAGAGTACCACGAAATAACTGCTTGTACTGTTGTTTTTCGGTGAGCGAGTAAAACACTTACAAAAACTATGATACTATGCCATGATATATATGATATGACAGCGCACTTGCAGTTACTATGATATTGATTGCGTTAATAGATCATAGAAGCCATGTGCCCATCAGTTTAACCGTCAGCCTTTACATAAAAGAGTATAGATTTAAAAGGTTTCAATTTGATTTTAAATTTTTAATATTTTTAGTTAAAGTTTAGTAATTAAGTAATTAAGAAACAATGACAAAACAAATCCGTACTAATATTATAAATGCGAAAGTATGTTTGGATGTATGGATGTTTGTAACTCTTTCACGCAAAAACTACTGAACCGATCACTATGAAATTTTGGATACACATCGTCTGGGACACATGAAAGGACATAGGGTACCTTTCATCGTTCAACGCGGACGAAGTCGCGGGCACCAGTTAGTTTCTTATAAATTTTTAATATCTTCTTCCAATTTAATTTTTTAAATATTTTCGTTATTAATAATAACTAAACGATGAATTTCCCTGAGAAGGTCCTCCACTTCATTTCTATCTGGATGATTCAAAAAACACACCCAAAAGTTTAATGCCAGCAGTGACGATATTTATTTTTAGTAGAGATAACATCAATGGCATGAAAGTGTCGCTAAAATAAACTGAACTTTCAAGCTCTATTCGGATAGAGATAAGGTTCAAATCAGTTCGTTTTGGACATAATGAGAATTCCATAATGAAGTTGTAACTTGGAAGTAATGGTAGATACCATCATACTGTCATTGTCTCGAACGCTTAGTGGTTGTGTTGAAAAGTAGAAAAAAAAAATATGTGAACGAATTTCGAATTTCACCAATAGAAATTTTCAGAATAATTTTTGAATTTCATTCTCTTTTTAAATAGTATTAAAAATGTGCACTAAGTTGGTAATATTTTGTTTTTTAGTAACACTGTGCCTCTTTGATCTTGTAAGTGAGACCTCTTCTTTGAAACCGGATGGTTCAGGAGTTTGCGTCGTTAAGAAAAGGTGAATTTTTCGCTTGTTATTTTATTTATGGGTGTAACTTATCAAAGCTCAAATTTCTTTAGCAAGCAACGGATAATAGGATCTTTTAAGTTTCAGTGTCAAGTAAGTAATAGGAAGTTTTATACAAACTTAAACCAGTGCTATACATAAAGCGATTTTTGATATCGTAGCTTAGCGTCTTATTAATTATATACACTGAAATTATATTATATTCAAATAAAAAAAAAAAGTATTTGTAAAAAAAAAGACCAGAAGAATAAATAATATTGTTATAATTAATATATAATGCGAAAGTATGTTTGGATGTATGTAACTCTTTCACGCAAAAACTACTGAACCGATCACCATGAAATTTTGCATACACGTAGTCTGGGATACCAGAAAGGACATAGGGTACCTTTCATACAGAAAAAAGGACTATTCCCGAGGGATACATAAAAAAATAAAAAACTAACACCTGGCCAAAGTGTTATAGCAACACGAGGTTAAGCGTTATAGTGCTTTTTTTTAAAATTTTCAACGCGGACGAAGTCTCTAGCACCAGCTAGTCCAAACATACTTTCGCATTTATAATATTAGTACGGATGTTACTTGCTTATAATGTAACTTTATATAGTTGAAAGAGTTTTCAAAATCGGTTCAGTAGTTTTTGAGTTTATTCATTACAAACATACATACACAAGTAGTTTGAGCGAACTGCATTTGTTTTGTAATTGTTTAAGAAATGAATGTTGTTTTGTTAGACACACCTGCAACGATTGTCTCTTAAGAGTGTTCACATGCAATGTTATGTAAACACGTCTGAAGGTTTCAAGTCTTCCCTGGAAATCCTAACTACACTTTATATCCTAACTAACTAACTAAGTTAACTACACTTTAACTAATATAAAATCGAGTTCGTTTGTTTATTACGGCTTCACACCTTAACTATTCGATCGATCATTATGAAATTTTAAATAAGCATTATTAATGGTACCAAATAGGACACAGGACAGAAAAAATTACTGTTTTTGAGGAATGCAGACGAAATTGCTGACAAAAGCTCGTGAAATATATAAATAAAATATTTATTGATTACGAAAATTTATTCAAGGGAGATTTTTTTTTATTTTAACTAACTAATTTTGATTATTTTACCAATACTAAACTAGGAAAATTTGTGAACATGATGTACTTATACATGATTTTTTTTACATTTTCACGCAACAATTACTGGAACAATTTTGATTAAACTCTCCAATCACATACCTACATCGGAATAACGCATAATTTGTAAACATACGCAAACGAAGTCTCTGAAAAAGTTTCTAGATATAATAATGAAGTTACAAATGGAACTATTTATTATTATCATATTGTCCTTATTACTTAAAAGCACAATTAGATATACGTAGTATATTTAAATATATATATTTTTATATTTTTAGCGTAAAAAAGACAAGAAACAAAGCGGTGTGGGTGAGCATTAACAAATGGTGCGGCAGAAAGAAGTGTGTCGTTAAACGATATAGACCTGAGGTAAGAAATTAATTACTTAATGAATTAATTAAGAAATTAATCACTACAATTAAGTATACTATAATCACTATAATCTGAATTCTAATGCAAAAAGAAAGTGAACGTGTCAAGTGATCATTAAAAAGGTATCTAATTAAAATACCATTGAAATTTTTAAATATTATTCATGAATAATATTCATTTGCAATTTTTTCTTCGCTTTTTTTTTTCTTTTTATATCTGCATTCTTGACTACACAGCTATTCAGCTAATCACCAGAAAATATTTTTTTGATATGTAATAATATTTAAAAGACCTTAAGCAGACTGATTGTTGCATAAGCAGTCTACCCTAAGGGTATATAAGGTACCCTAAGGTAGTCTAAAGCAAGGTGATAAGGGACAAAGATGCGGTTTTTGAAATCCCTCACTGACACAACGAAACACAAGAGCTTTCACACAAGATTGGCCACATTATGACTAACTTTCCTATTCCCTATAGAATAGGGCCTGTTGTATTAATACTCGTAATGGTATCAACTACTCACGTAGCGGAATCAACTTATTATTATTTCACACTAACTTATCAACTTTGCGGAGCTTGTTTTCTATTATAATATATTAGTTGTCTAGTAAGATTTTTGGTTGGAAATTTATTTGAACAATACAATATTTGCTATTAATACCAACCAAGAAAAATCAACGGATAGAAATCCATATACTACTACACATTAACATTCCATATAATCATATTTATACGTTAACACCCACACATACAAACCATAGTAAGCTCGGCGTCCGCCATTACGCTACTAGCGTTGATTAAGTGCACACGTAATGAGTAATTAAAATAACTATTTAATTATGCCTCCTACGTCGTGAAATGTTTTCATGTAGCACTTTACGTAATAAAAAAGAACAAGGAATCACTTTCCACATGTAAAAATAAAAACTAACACGCACACATAAAAACGCGCCGCCATTACGGTGCTTCACTTTGTACTCCGTCCGTTGTTTTTTCTAGGTTCATGATTAAGGCTACAGAATTTTCTGTAGATAGACACTACAGAACGCAATGTGCCCTTTCATATTTCACGGTGGTCTTCTGTAAGGGGATGGTCACTGCCGCCAGACGGGCTGCCCAAAAGACAGCAGTGTGCCCCGAAACTACTTTCCGAATCCAGATCAAAGCCAAATTTGAAAAGTTCATTTCCAAAGTTGGCCCTGCGGGAATCGAAATCTTACCCCACTTGTGCCCTGCCACACTTTAAAGTTATTTTTAGAGAAAAATCTGTCAAAAGCGAATATTAATCACCACTGATGAAGTTAAATTCGCGAAGGTAAATAATTAATGATTCATTATTTTAATGGACAAATTGACGTAATGTTGTTCATAGCCGGCACTTTGTTCTATCTTCGAATTATAAATCGACACAATCATTTAGAGCGGGAGGTCATCGGCTTCGACGTACAATATATCAGCTGTCGTGACATCCTTTGTTTCCTCGTTATCCTTATCAACTTTATTGTCCTGATTCCGCATCAGAGTTTTGCAATTAACGCTAATAATTAAACATTTTTGTTGAATACAGTTTTTAATAATTAATAAGCAAAACTGTTTATTACATTTTAGCTTTTATATGCTTTTTAAAGTCGTGATGCATATTTCAAAAGTTTTTTGTGTGAAAATATGAGTTCTTATAAAATAATTTTCCCTCAAATAATTCTTACCATTTAACTAAAAATAAACAAGTTCTCCGAGGTTGGTAAATATCTGAAACGAAACAAAGTATTTAGTGAAATATTATTACTTACTTCTATAATAATATAAAAATACATAACCTATCAAACTTTTAACTGATCATAACTGCATCCTTAAACTCTATAAATTTTGATATTTCAGAGTTATACTGTGACAAGCAATCAGACAGTTTGTTGCAATGGTTGGCAGTATCAATCAGAAGAGGACATTTGCACGCCCCTTTGCAGCACTGGATGTGAAGGAGGAAAATGTATATCACCAGAAATCTGCCAATGTGATCCACCTACCATATTAGAGCCTGAACATAAAAACTCATGTTTGAAACCGACATGCGACTCTCCTTGTGTTAATGCAGAATGTCACTGGAACAACACATGCATTTGTCATAGTGATTTTGTTTCGATAAACGCAACGCATTGCGCCAAAAATTGCGACCCTGGGTATAGTTTCGATGACAAATTCGTTTGCAGTCCACAATGTAATAAAAATTGTACAAATGGATACTGCACTGGACCAAATGTTTGCACGTGTAATGAAGGTTACCATTTAAAGGATAATTTCACATGTGAACCAAGATGTGATAATTGCTTCAATGCTAATTGTATTGGACCAAATATTTGCTCGTGTCGCGAAGGCTTTAAGAGAGTAAATGAAACATATTGTGAGCCAAAATGCGATTCTTGTGATGGAGATTGTATTGGTCCAAACGTTTGTAAATGTTATCCTGGTTATGAGAAAGTTGATGAAATTTGCAAGCCGATATGTGAGAGAGGCTGTAAAAATGGCTTCTGTTCTGCACCTAATATTTGTACTTGCAATGATGGCTTTGTTAAGAAGAGACAAGATTGCAGTGGACGGTGCAATGAGAGAGGAGAATGCATTAATGGAACCTGCACTCATTTTAAAAGGTAAGTTAACATACAAAATAATTCCAAAACTAATCCTCTACACATATTAGTGATACTTCTTTCTCTTCTCACTTCAAAGTCCACAAAAGGATGCTAATAGCAATGATATTCGCAAATCGCAATAGTAGTGAATCGTTTGGTAGATAACTACACTTTAATCCTATAGTTGAACCCAGAGTTACTTTGAAAGACATTTGCCTTTGCCATAAAGCATGTTACAACATGTTTTTAATACAAAATAGAAAAAAAGTTTACATTTATAGGTACCAAATGCATTGCGTCCAATTTCTTTGGGACATGTCTCTCTCGTGTGCCAAGAGATTCAAGATGTCAAGAGATTTATAGATCTTGTCCTGTCACCCTAACGATTAAATTTGGATGAACGATGATCAAGTTATCCTCATTTTTATTAATTATTAATCACACGTTATTTGAAAAAAAATAAAAATAATACTAATATTTTTGCACAATAGATCTACGAGTATTTAGACAGTTTGTGTCAATTATTTTCGTGTATTAAAATAATTAGGTTATTAAAGCTGTTGGTGTTTTATAAATAAATAAATAACTTAATAATGTAAGAGTAAATTCCATAAATAAATTCCATAAATAAATTTAAGCTGCAAAGTTTTTGTAATAATTGTATCTCCGCTTGATTCGCAAGACACCGGAAAGTAGACGCCATCATTATTCAAGCAACAGCATTTCGTTTATTGTTCTCGGTGACGTGATGTGGAATAATTTAATGAAAGCTATGCACTTTGCTAATAGTAGTACCTACCCAGCATTTTTCATTTCTTATAAAACGTTTAATATTATGACTGCATAATAGTTTTGTCCGCATTTAACTTCTCTATGAAACGGTTTAACACTTCGCGTGATGTAATCTTCGTAAAACAGCTCTACAAAAACGCTTTTAAAAATATCATTTCAGAATTTAGTTTTAAAATAGGTCGCTCATTAATATTAAACACAAATCGACAACGATTTTCTATCAAACTAAACAATAACTTTGGACCAGAAATTTAAATAATCTTATTAAAAAGTTTACGACTACTCATAACAGAAGGCTACCACTGCCTTTAATCTTTTAACACTTTTACTGTTTTAAGGAAAATGGGCGAAGTCGCGAGCAAAAGCTAGTATGCAATACCTTTATTACTAATAGTTTAATTTTATAATTTTTATACTTTGATCTATATAAAACAACTCGCCATCTTGTTTTGTACGACAATAGTTGAAATTTTACCCTAAGTTATTCACAGATGGCGCTAGTTGAACAAAGCGCCGATAATACTTTAAACCCGAATTATTATTCAATTTTTATATTTTCCATTACGGCATAGGGCATAGTGTCAATTAAAGACATTTTTCAAAAATTTATAAATTATAAAATAAATAAAATTATATAATTATAAAATTAAATTTATAAATTTATAAATTTGATACAATTCAAACGCGTTCGTGCTAAGTACAAAAATTTGTTTAGTGCCGCAGTGGACGAAGTTAAAATTACCATATTAATGACAATTTAAAACTCTACTAGGAAGGACACCAAAAAAATAAGAAGAAATGAACTCAAAACTATTTCAAAAAGGCGATGTAGTTAGTCTACATCATCTACATTGGTGATGATGGTGCGATGATCTGTGTTTCACCGGAATAATTCACTAGTTGATATGTCCGGTTTACCTCTTTTTATTTACGCTACAGGAAAAGGGATGCGATATTATCGTTATCGCCCACCATACTTCATACTAATGGATATTTTAAATGCGTCAGAGTAATTATATTGAATTTATTTCTTAATGCTTGGGATCATTGTAAGTTTTTTTTTAAATGTAAAAGTCGTCAGGCAGTCTGACGGTCCACATGATGGTAGATGGCTGCTGTCGACTGCTAACACAAGCAAGTTAAACCAAGTTAAGTTAACCAGTTGTTCAGGTTCTGATATGTTTGAATTTTGTGTCAAAATACACACATTGTAATACAAATAATACAAATTTCCTTTTGAGAAAAAAAATACTTAATTAAATTACTGAAACCAGACTGGAACCATGTTATGCCTTTTCAGAAAATCGACTACAGATGTCGCTTAATAAAATAATTCACATTTTTTAAGTTAAAATAAAAGATAATAGATAAAATAAGATAAATAATAATAAGATAATAAGATAAGATAATAGATAAATAAAGATAAAAGATATTCAATACGTAACAACACAGAAATGAATTCTGATATAATCTGTATTTTGGAGAATTGGATTGGGAGAGTGGAAAACATATGTGAAAAATATATTTAACCAAAAACGCGTTTCACGTTAAGTATATATATCTCAGAGGTTCAAGAGATTTGTACATTAACATATCATTAATTTATTTATTCAATTATTAATAGTAGATACATAAAAAAATAAATTGTCCAATCCTACACTTGCATCACCTGTGCCGTTGCTCGTTAATACGAATAATTAGGAAACATTTGTTATCTAACATCAAGTGAATCGTCAAGCCTATCAGGAGGCGTACTACCGTTTCCTTGTCCAATAGGAAGAGGCGCTAACTTGAAATCAGCAAGAGTTTGTATGAATATTTCTATCAATAAACCCTTGTTGATTTGAAGCCACTGTGACCCGAATTGAATAAGGAAATGCAGTGATCGAACGAGTACAATATACAGGATGTGGTCTGTAATAAGAGCAATAAATTTTAAATATTTATTGCTCTTAACGAATCAGTAATTAATTCCAAATGGTTTCAATTAATTAAAATTAAAAACAAATTTAATGTTATTTTCTAACAAAATTAATCGAGCCAGCAATGTAGTACTACAGACATATGTCCAGTCGGAGTACTTGACATTGACATTTACGATACGTACAAAAAAACGTCTCTCGCGATTTGTAGTTTCTAAGTGCGTGAGGTTAAGAACTAGTTTCGATTGATGGATTGTTGACGAGTAAGTATCTTATTTTATTAAGAATCATCGCCCCAGTACCAAGGAAATACCCTGTACCAAGACATCTAATGTCTCATAACCGACAATTTAGCGATCTGAAATTCATTGATTATTATTTATTTATTTATTTTCCAAAAGGTACACCAATAGCACAAACAAAAAACTTACAATAGGTATAGGTAACAAAAGGCAAATTTAAGGCATACACAGATAAACTACAAACTAGAAATTGAGATGATCGATAACACACTCATGGCAACTAAACTAAACTATACTAAACAATAAATAACTGAAAGCAAGCAACAAAGATCAAAATCAAAGTCATATAAACTGTTATTAATGTATTGTAACTTTGGATTGCTATATCTCTGAGTATAAGCACTTTGGAGCATTATGATTAAGTTAAGGTAACTGCGTATACTCTATAGAAACATAGTTTAAATTTATTGCTCTTATTACAGGCAACATCCTGTATATACAAATTCTTGTTAATTTCAAGTTTTCGCTTCCCTTTATTGGACAATGAAATGCACTTATTAACTTATTAGTTCATTTTAAGTTCTACTTGTGCGGTCAGTATTCTTTAGGTTTTTTCAGTCGTTTCTCTGAACTGAATTGCATAACATATACATATTTTTGTATTATGTAACAAAACATTGTCGTGTATGCAACAATGACGCCATGAACTAATTAAAAAGGACTAGTTACAGTATTGCGTCTATTTTAAGGCTTTATCATTGTAAACCACAGGTCAATTAAGTTCACACCGAATAGGAAAATATTAATAATAGGAAAATTACTGACCTGCTATATCTATGACAATATTTTCTAGACTTTTCCATATATAAACTATTATAGTGTTGCTTTGCTTTTTTAAAAATTGCATTGTTTGTTTGCATTGATTAGGCTCCGAAACTACTGGACAGCGAGTAACATAGACTATATTTTACAAAGTTGCGAAAACGAAGTCGCGTGTAACAGCTAGTTTTTCAATAAAATGCTTATTTAACTTTTTTTGCTAAAATTAAAATTAACAGAGTCAGGGAGGTTGATTATTTTTGACTTATTCTTTTTTGGGTTGATATATTAAATTTATTATATAATATACAAATATAGCACAGAAATACATACATACATAAACAACTTTTTATAACATTTTAAAACTATGTAATAGTTATTTTGTTTACAACTCTGCAATAACCGTTACTAATGAGGAATAACTGATTGTGATTTGCGTAGATGCGAGCTTTTCTTATTATTTAAAGGCCATATTCATAGTAACAGTGAAAGTTATTTTTGAATTGACGAATATCAATCTATACTATCAAAGTAATTGCATACAAAGTAACTCTGTCTGTCCTTAACTTAGTAACTTTTCCGGCACCTTTTTTGATTAAAAATTAAACCATGCTCATGGAACGTATGAAATTATTACACGGCGCCACATTTAATCGGCCGGCCATCTTGATTTTCTTGTTTATTAAAAATAATCTATATCTATACTAATATTATAAATGCGAAAGTATGTTTGGATGTATGGATGTTTATAACTCTTGCACGCAAAAACTAGTGAACCGATCACCATGAAATTTTGCATGCACATCGTCTGGGACACCAGAAAGGACATAGGGTACCTTTCATCCAGAAAAAAAGTACTATTCCCGAGGGATCAATAAAAAATTTAAAAAAAACGCCTGGCCAAAGTGTTATAGCAACCCGAGGTCAAACGTAATATTGCTTTTTTTTAAATTTCCAACGCGGGCGAAGTCGCGAGCACCAGCTAGTATAGAATAATTTACAAATATTATACAAATAGGTTGTGTTTAGGTATATTTTAGCAATGGAAAAAAAAACATATTTTTTTTTGTGAATTGCTGTTATTGGCTAAAAACACTAAATCGGTTTTTTAAGAAAATCTGATTTCTGTTGTAATCTTAAAATTTCAATGCAACCTTACCTTTACATTTAAATTTAATAACGGGTGTTAAAACCGGGTCGTCTAAACTTTAAAGTTTAACTTAAAAATTTAAGTGCGATTGTGGATTTTTGCTTGACGCTTACACACGTCGACTCAAATCACTAACTTAGTTACTTCGTACACCTGACGTGACAATTAAAGTGACTTTAGGATCACTAAAAGTCATTGTTACGGCGAATTGTCAACATTTTTACAGTAAATGTTTATTGTATTTTAATTCATATCCCGTCTTGCGTCTTTCAATCACGATAAAACTTATTAAGCTATGAATGCCTTTAAGTTCACGAATCAAATCAAATTATGCATGCAAAACGTCTTTTGTTAAATGTGCAAGCAGTCTATTGTCACGTTTTATACTATTGGGTTCAAAATGTGTCTAATATGTGAAGATTAATTTATTTTTATGTAGGCCTTCAGCCAGGCTTATAGACTACTACCGTCGCCTATTAAATGGATACTTAATTGAAAATGTGTGATTAGGAAGGGATAATCAAATGGATTAATATATTTGCTAGCTTTTAATAATCTAGTATTTCACTGACTGTTCACGTCGACATAAAAAAAAATATTATTACAAATTGTTACTCGTATTGTCAATGTACTAAAAAAGTAATTAAATTAAAAACTGGCTATCGGGGACGCATACTGATTGACATTCCAATATTATTATGCGCAATACACGGTGACGTCCACTTTGTTGGCTGGAGTGCGGCCAATGTGTACACGTCCTTATCCGGCAAGTGATTATATTTTTTACTAGCATTGATACTGCAAATCGTACCACACAGTTTACCAATTTAACAACTCTATATTAACTAGGTATTAGCAACTTCTTCTAGTTTTGCAACTTAACCTAAAAAAAAACTTAACCAAACTTTGGAAATTAACTTTTCATAGTTGGCTCTTGTCTGGATCTGGCAAGTAGTAGTAAGGCACGTTGGGTCGTAGTCATTTGGGCAGCCTGTCTGGCGGCAGTAACCACCACATGTATGCTTTTATTCGGTTTCGGTGATTCGGTAATGACAGAGCCCCTTCCTAATTCCTTATTATTAATCGTACTATGGTTTTTTTAACCGGCGCGATGGTACCATAACGCCGACCGTCAGCCTGTCCGACGACCTTAACATTAGAAAGAACATGGTATTTATATGGAAAATTATTGTCAATGGTGAATATCAAATTGACAATTTTCTATATAAATATTTAAACTTATCTTGGAGGTACCGGAGTCACGATCCCATTCTGGCATTGCCAAATGTCTTATATATATATACATAATTATAGATATATGTATATCTTTTGTTTTGTATGATAAACTCAAGACACTGCCATAAACCATATAGCCGTAGCCATAAACTGTTCCAAAGCAGACATTAGCTCATTTAAATTAAACAAACGCATCACCATAAATATTAAATGTTAGCAGATTTGTACGGTTAAAAAAAACATTAGCTTGTGCGACATGTAGCGACCTAAATCAAATTGTCGAAACGACGTCCTGTCTTTGTGCACTGTTTTTATTAGCAAAAACTCATTTGGAACCTGGTCGTCGTAGGTAACGTAACAAACGAACAGTAATAAATAGTCAAATACTAGATTCTTTATAAGTTATGTGGGATAATAATGGAATTTTTGCGTAACTACAGGAAATGTGCAGATAGCTTATCGAATTGAAAACGGCATTGCTCATACGAACTTTATTTATTATTGTTAATTATTACAGAATAGTGGCACACGTATTTTGTAATTGGCACGTACCGGTTGTGTGTTTGAATTTAGAAAAAAAAAAAAAACAATATGGCCGCCGCTCTTACCTCTTATTTGGTGATTGTTGTTGTTCTAGTTCAATTGAGTTTTTTTTGTGATGGCTTGAAGAAAGGCGATAATGGTGTGTGTGAAATGTTTACGAAGTAAGCTTTTGAATATTAATTAAAACGTCTTGACAAAATTATAATCTATAATAATATTATAGAGATAAAATTTGTATGTTTGTTTGTTTTTGTGTATATATATTATTATCTTTTTAATTTTTGGGACTTTTACCTTACTGAGGTATGTCAACTCAATCATCCCCTGAGCTAAGTAGGTATATTACAATGCTTAAAAGCTTCATTGAAGCATTTATAAACATACAAGGTTATCTACGAAAGTACTCATCCAAATTAATAAAAAAAAATCGTTCACTGAATCGTGTTGCAGGATGGACATATAGGTCAAATATTCTACGCGGAAGAAGTCGCGCACACCAGCTAGTATACTAAAAACTATAAAGGAGTAAAGTTTATAAGCTTCTAATCTAGTTAGATGACTAATCTAATCTAATCTTTCCTAATCTGATCAGCGATAAGGTCTCTTACGGACAATAACTAAAATTAAAATGCATCATTTCTGTATGGCAGCACACGCGATCGCAAGTCGTCTGCTGTCGTCTGCTGTTAGATAATAAGTCTTTTCGACTTTACTTGCGACCTAGCCGAATTTCAATTTAGACTGTCGATTTTAGTCGTGCGACGATAATAGGCTTATAACCCTTATCATTCGTAGTTAGTATTAAGAAAACAATAATAATAAAAATAATTTATTTGCTGAATATAGGTAATTACAATGGTTTTATTTATAATGAATAAGGCTCGCTACATTCTACCCTTTGGGGTGTGCAAATATTTTGAGAAAACTACATAACAAAATATTTTTTTTACCACTAAATTTATCAGACATATAACCTTTTAAATCATAGTAACATTTATCAACTAGTTAAATTTATTAATTTTCTTCTTAAATATATTAATATTGAGCTGCTTAATATTGTTCGGGATTTTATTATAAATGACTGGTGCCAGACAAAAAAACACTTTTGTGCTCTTGTGTGTGCTTTGCGAATATACAGCCTATTTGAATGCCTCTTTGAGCTCTTTTACTGTGCTCTGAAACTCGTCTAAATAAGATAAGGGTTCGCTTTTACATATAGTAGAACCTCATATATAAAAAGTGAAGGCAGTCTATCTCTATCTCATCTTGAATCTATCTCTTCTATCAATCTCTTCTATCTATCTCTTCTATCTATCTCTTCTATCTATCTCGTCTATCTATCTCTTCTATCTATCTCTTCTATCTATCTCTTCTATCTATCTTTTCTATCAATCTCTTCTATCTATCTCTTCTATCTATCTCTTCTATCTATCTCTTCTATTTATCTCTTCTATCTATCTCTTCTATCTATCTCTTCTATCTATCTCTTCTATCTATCTCTTCTATCTATCTCTTTTTGAATATTTCATTCACCTATATTCACTGAATATTATTTCACCGATTACAATATGTATACCGAATATTGTATTGTTCAATGCACCAACAATATTACTAATATTGAAGTATTTAAAAAAAAATCTGTTATTTTTAATATTTTACATAAATAACTAGACTTGACACTTTTAAATGAGCCATTACTCGATGGTGCACATGGAGTGACACAAGTCCTAAATGACCAAAAAATCTACTGTGTATATCATAGAAATAATATATTTTATTTTGGCTCTGAGTAACTCGAATAAAGAGTAATAAATGAGAATTAATCTTTATTTAACTGTGAACTGTGTACATATTTATGTATAGTTATTATTTGTGTATCTAATAATACATTCTCTTTAAACAATATTATCCTAAGTAAGAGACTGTTATGAATTCGTCAAAGTCAAACGGATATGAGATAACTATGTCTGACTCCTTTTTTTAGTATTTTTCATTGATACGTGATTAGTTTTTATAAAACAACCATTGTTGGATAAAATGTGTTATTGCAATAAATGGAAAAAAAAAACTGCATTTATCTTATCAACCATTTAGATAGCTTCCGAAGCGTTACAAATAGCTTATTGTGCCGTATTACAATACAGTTTTGTAAAATTTAATTTAATGACAAATTTGAAATAAAAATTATTGATAACAAATTCTTGATAAGTTTATTATTGCGGGGCACCGTTCTGGGTAGCGTTTATACTATATACTGTCAGTGACCTTTGACATAAATATTTTTTCTTTTAAGACTATCCGACTTTTTGGATACAGTAGCCACGCTTGTAAACTCGTAACTAAAGACGATTGCGGCGCGCAAAGTAAATTGAGGATCCCTCGGGAACAATAGGTACTTTTTTCTGGATGGAGGTACCCTATATCCTTTTCTGTATCCGTAACAACGTGTATGCAAAATGTCATGAGGTTTGTTGAGTAACTTAGGCGTGAAATATTTTCATACATCCTGGTTGTTTATAAACAGAAACCTTCCTCGTTTACCTCTAATTCCATAAGTGAAAACCGAATTAACATCGATTATGTCGTTTAGAAGTAGTTAGCGGAGAAACAGACAGATATATATAATTTTAATTTTACTTTCAGTGAAAAACGAACAAAACCAGTGTATCCAAGAGGATGTAAGAAGGCGAGTTGCAGGAAAATTGAGGTTGGTAATACTTGTTACGTTTCCAAATTTTCATAAATATTTGATTCCTAATTTTGATTTCATTGTAATTTGGTGCTCAAATTAAAAAATCATATTATTATGGTCTTTTCGGTACCATATTAAGATATGCTTACTCCCTTACTCTGGGCCTCTTCTAACTCGTCCTGTTTTAAATGATAGGTTACATCAGCTAATAGCACAGAACAGTTATATGTGAGAACTTTATCATCTTTGCAGACAATAATTGTGAAGGTGTCAACTCAACAGTGTTGCGAAGGATGGGAGTACAACGATGATAACGATGTATGTATTGCTGAATGCCCACTTGGCTGCGAAGGGGGTATATGTGTTGCACCTAACAAATGTGAATGTAGCCCACCTCTGATATTTAAAGATAATAAATGCGTAACACCTAAATGCGAGATATGCATTAACAGTCAATGCGTCGATGACAATGTTTGCTCCTGTAATCCTGGATACCAGAAAATTAATGATACACACTGTGACCCCATTTGTGATATACCATGTAGTAATGGATTTTGCATTGCACCTAATATTTGCGAATGTAACCATGGTTACGAAAATATTAGTGACAAATGCGAACCAGTCTGCCACGACTGCGTACATGGAGTATGCATTGTCCCAAATCAGTGCAAGTGTTTTGAGGGATACTCTAACACTATGGGTAAATGTTCACCAGTGTGTGAAAAATCTTGTGTCAACAGTGATTGCGAAGCTCCCAATAGATGCACTTGTCACCCAAAACACAGGAGAGTTAACGAAACCCACTGCGAACCTGTGTGCAATGATGGATACAGGAACGACCCATTCACCTTGGACTGCAGACCTCAGTGCAATTCTTGCAATCATGGGAGTTGCATAGCTCCAAACAGTTGCAAATGTGATGAGGGCTATGATATGGTGGGATCAGAATGTAAACCAGTTTGTCGTGATTGTATAAATGGTGTATGCGTGGCCCCAAATGAGTGCAATTGTGTCGAAGGATTCACTAAAAACCACGGACAATGTTTTCCGATATGTGTGAAATCTTGTATAAATAGTTATTGTTCTGCACCAAATGTGTGTTCCTGCAACGATGGTTATATGAAGAATGAGACAGATCCATACATATGCCACAAACCTTGTAAGAGTTCCTGTAACGGACATTGCATAGAAGGAATTTGTGTATGCGACCTAGGACTTGTTTTGGAGAACGACACATGTGTGTACAGACCGTAAGTTATCTTTAATAATAATTTTAGTATGCATAAGAAAAAAATAATTTCCAAGAAAAATTTGTAAATTTTAAAATATTGTTTTGAGAATTCAACAATCATAGCAATGAACATCAACAGTAATATTAGTTTACTAGTTTTTTTATGCTATATAATATAGTTTACATTCTCGGTTACTAACTTATTGTTTTTATATCCAATGAGCTTTTTATATACAAACATGTAGATAAAAAGCACATCATTCTAAACCATACTCGTACCCACTCACTGAAAAACAATTGACCTCCCCACTGTATGACTGCGAAAAGCAGTGTGCCCTGCCAATTTAGTATTATGTTTTTAATTATTTAGTAATTTAAATTTGATACAAATATTTTGAATAATGCAATTTCAGAGTGAACTGCGGCTCTTGTGAAGGCAACTGTAGCGACGGAGCATGTTGGTGCGCTGATGGACGACCGTGTCTCGCTGAACAAGTGGAATCACTTGAAGTTGCTTCTGCTAGCGGGTAAATTTATTTATACGAATTTTAAACAAAGTATACACAATATTTAAACGTTTAGTAAAGATGAAAATATCTACTAACAAAAAAAGATAATTTTGCGAATTATTTTTGCAATCTTACTGTTTTTATATCCCGAAATTCAACTGAAAAATACAGTGCAATGTACAATGTGGATGTAAAAAATGTAATAAAAAGGTCCAATATTTTTTAATTTTCCGAATTCTTAAAAAAAAATGTAGAATTGATATGCAGTGGTATTTCTCTCACCTAATTTTTATCACAACTGTCTGTTTTGTCATTGAATTAGACGCATCAAATTGGCATACCTGATGAATGCTGTCACTATGCTGTTACTTAAGGAATAAAGCAACTGAAATATGCATGTTGGTTTCAATTCTCAACAAACTCTTCAATTTCTTTCAGTTTGGCTGGTTTAGAGTTGTCTTGGCTGTTAGGTGGAGCAATCGGGTTACTCCTCATCATTCTTGTTGTTGTTACTATTCACCGAACGTGGAAGAAGAGGAAGGCTTTCGAATCGAAAACTATTCGAGATGGTGAGTTACCAACTTCTTTATTCAATTATAACTCTAGGTCTAAAACAGTTTACTTTGAAAGTTATACTGCAATAATAAAAATTATATAACAAGCACTGATTTTAATCACTCGCAATAAATTGTCATCACAAAGTTCACCGGTAGGGTCAGGGTATATTGGGTTCCGCAGTCCAAAATTGAGCAGTCTATCTGGCGACAGTTACAATACTTTCACTGATGATTACTGTGAAAGAACAGCGTTTGTGTTCTGTTGTGTTTCGGTGATGAAGTGTGGGATGCCATTGTATATTTCCTTAACCCTCCTAATCATTTGTCCATTATCCTACTAAGATCACCAATGCATTTGGAGCACTTATAGCTTGCTTGTTCAATAGGCTAAGTTTGACACCTATCATCAAGTGACGTCAGCGTTCCTGTTAAACTTTAAAAAAGTAATAATATCTAATTACTATATGTATGAGTTGTTAAGATGGCCAAACAGACTGAAGGCCCACTTGATGATTGGTGGCTGGTAGGTTTTGGAAAGTCAAGACAGACTTATCGATAATTATACTGAGGTTCGCCTGCTCTTTCAGCGCTGGTTCGGTTCCACCACAATACACGAGAGTTTTTTTATTGATTTAAGCGTTGATTCTTAAGTTATCACATACCACACACACGCGTAATGAGTTTAATCTAGCGGATCTATATGCGAGCGCGGCGACAACTTGTAATCGTCTGTCTTGATTTTAAGGGTAGGAAAGGGAATAAAAAAAATAGATAAATATGTAGGTAGATATGCGTGTGATGCGTTCGTTTGCATGTGTGAGGTGTGTAGCAAAAACGGCGTTAACAGTGGCTATCTTTGCCTATAACACGAGGAACGAAAGAAGTGTTGCAAGTGCGCTGCTGACCATAGTAGGATTAAGGATAAGGGATGAGGAAGGGGTAAGGAAATGGGCTCTATATTAGGCAAGAAAAGCAGTATACTAGATACTAGATGGGTACAGTCTCTTATAAGCACAAATGACAACTACTAACGACTAACGATCTCTTAATCAATTGGACAGTTTTGTTTCACGGTGAACTTTGATCATGACCAGTTATATTATTGTCACGGGACGCAGTGTGGCCTGCTACCATCAATATAATCATACGTGTACATTAATTATAAACAACATATTAAAAATAAGTATTTAAAAAATTACAGAAAACGCTGGCGGCAGTGTAGTATATACTGTTCCCGGTACTTTGATGAACCGAAGCGGGGATACATTTGACGAAGCACAAGAGGAATATTTCGAAAAAGAAGATATAGAACGCGAAGTCAACGAACGATTATTAACTAACAAAGTGATTGTGATGAACGATAATACTGAAGTTTAATTTATTTTATTACACATTAATATTATTTATATATTTTAAGAATACGTGCATTGAAGTAATTATATCTTTTGCAAGCAGTATGATGCTTTGACGAAATTTGAATTTGAATTATAAAAAAAAACTAAAGTAAAACTAATTAACTAGTAAACTAATTAATTAATAATAATTAATTAATTAACTAATTAATAATTAATAAATTAACTAATTAATAATTAATTAATTAACTAATTAATAATTAATTAATTAACTAATTAATAATTAATTAACTAATTAATAATTAATTAACTAACTAATTAATAATCAATTAACTAATTAATAATTAATTAACTAATTAATAATTAATTAATTAAGTAATTAATAATTAATTAACTAATTAGTAATTAATTAATTAACTAATTAATAATTAATTAATTAACTAATTAATACTAGTTAGTAATTAATTAATTATATTAATTAATTAATTAATAATTAATTATTTAATTAATAATTAATTAATTAATTAATGACTAACTAGTAAACTATCAGAGAATTGATACAAGATAAATACATTATTAAAAGCAGAGAAAGAAAGTGAAGGTTGTAAGATAATAAAAGTTTTTATAAAGATTTCTCCCCTCATAAAAATAAAATCAATACTGAATCATCAGTTGATAGTCTACAAACCAATTGATTTATCTTCTTCTGAAGTGTATAAAAATTATGTTCTTTAGTTCTCAAATTATTACATAACTGAAAAATGGACCTATGCTAGTTTATTATTGTTAAAAAACTAAAAGTGACTGAAGTTAAGTACTGTGCAATAAATAATTATTTTAATTTTAATTAATAACATTCAGCTGAAGAAATCTAAAATCTGAAATTCGAGTTTATTAAACGGTAAAAACAATATTATAAGAGATCTAAAGTTATATTGTGAATTTATAGTAATTATTAAATCAAACGCTAGTTTAGTTAGGTTACGTTAAGTTATATTTTGTAAGGTTTATTACTTGTTGGACGATTTTAAGACTTTGTTCGTAAATATTATAATCAATCTGATTTGTTACCAATATTTGACTGTCCTAAAAAAAGGTTAACTTATAACTAAATTTGGTTTGTCGACCTACTATTAGGGCCTCTTTCACCATCTCTGAGTAAAGTGTCAAGTAGGCTAACCGTCATTTAAAGTCACCGGTCACCGGGAATGATGTAGCTGATACGAGTATACCTTTGTTCGTACGATAAAAGTCCCATTAAAAAGAAAATAATAAAAAAATTCGCCTATCGAAAGATGCAATGAACCGAGTGCATAATTTAAATAAAACATAAAATTATTTCTAAAAGTAACTAATCAACACTTTACTTGTAGTTGGTGAAAGACTAGAGGTCCTTAATGTTATTATTATTTGATCATTCTTACTGAAATCAAGTGGCATTGAAATTTTTTAAATGCAATTTAAAATTTTTGATATTTTCAAATGTAATGTAATTTATCTAATTATTTTTTGTAAATATTAATTTATAAGAATCATTTTAAATTGAAATAACTCACACAGAAATTCATATTTTTACTAGCGACCCTTCTACTACTTTGTTAAATATACAAAAAAAACTACTTTCACTACTTCGTTAAATATACAAAAAAAAAAACTACTTTCACTACTTCGTTAAATATACAAAAAAAAACTACTTTTACTACTTCGTTAAATATACAAAAAAAAACTACTTTTACTACTTCGTTAAATATACAAAAAAAAAAACTACTTTCACTACTTCGTTAAATATACAAAAAAAAACTACTTTTACTACTTCGTTAAATATACAAAAAAAAACTACTTTTACTACTTCGTTAAATATACAAAAAAAATCTTCCAAATTCGAATTGTGTTGAGTAGATTTTACTTTAAATACAAGTTACTAATATAAGTTTACAGTAATACTAACTCTATGGTATTTTAGATTTTTAAATGCTTTACGCATACACAAAAATAATCTTACAAAACAAACATGGGTTTATATTTTTATTTAAATTTGAATATAGCAGTAGCATATTCAGAATACAGATAATTCTGTATTTTAACATCATCCAAAAGTCATCCATAAACCTTTATATTATGATTTCAAGTAGATCCTGAATCCGGAATAAAATTAATTGAATTAATTATTAAATTAGTTTAATAATTGAATTGAGTTTATTACTACTTTTACATTTAGTCTGTGTACCATTTACCATTTATTACTACTTTTACATTTAGTCTGATAAAAACTTATAAAATGTTAATTTTTTTTTTAAACAAAATTTAATAAAACATGCGAATTCCAATACGTACGATTTAATATTTTATTTATTGTCAACTAGGGATTACTTATGTGTCCCAAATGATAATTTTATATGAGAATGCACTGTAATAAATAAATTGGAAGTTCAAAAAATTTATTCTAGTATTTTTTTTCCTAAAATATTGCCGTAGTTATAAAATAGTTGGCACAGCAAAATTATTATTCGTTTGATTGTATTATTTATTTATTTATTTAGATTACATACAGCCATAAATTTAAAATAATTATATATATTATATACAAATAGGCCTAAAGAATCATAAAAATTATATTTTTACATTTATTTATTAATTAAAAAAATAATAATAATAAGAAGAAAAAGAGTGGTAAAATTAATTTTTCAAAAGTAATTCGCCAATTTTCTTTTTATAAGAATTCAAATCGTTGGAAAATATGTCAAATATCATTCAGAATGTTATTGTAGTGATACTTAGAATTTATTTAGATGAAAGAAGGAATTTTTACAATGATTAGTTCTACAATATGGAGTATGAAATGTATCACTTGATCTTGTTCCGAATTTTGGTACATTCAAGTGAATACATTCTAAAAGTGAAGAAGGATCGATGTCATTATTTATTATTTTATATAAGAAGATGTTTTATTGTCACACGTAATAGAATCAAAAGAATATGCAATTTTAAGTACATCCAAAGTATGTACATGTGAAGAAATTTGCATTTTTAAGAAATCTATAGTGATCCTCGAAGACATGGTGAGTTCTTGCCAATTCTTGATTGATGGAGCTGATTGGAACTGATGGCTGATTTATTTATTTTTAAATATTATGCTCATAGTTATTAGCAAATTGATATTGAAAAGGGAAACTATGAGGTTTATTGCCAGTTCTTCCTCATATGGACAAGAATTCCGAATATTATTATTATAAAATGTGAAAGTAACTGTCCGTCTGTTAACTTTTCACGCCTTTACTATTTAGCAAAAATTCATGATAAGCAAAATTCCTGAAAAAAGTACTGTTCCCGAGGGAATATCTAAAAATATAAATCCAACGCCTGGCAAAGCTATAACGGCAATAAAGATGTCAGGCGTTTGATTGCTCATAATTCATTGAGCTATTGCAAAATAAATGACTATCTTTAAGACTTAGCTTAGTCCTATCCTTAGCTTAGTAAATATTTATGTCCATTCTGAGAAATGCGGGTAGTGTTGTGACTTAATAAATTATCGTAAGGGCCTCTTTCCCCATGTGTCAAGTAGACTAACCGCCATTTAAAGTCACCGGTAAACGGGAATGATCGAGATAATATACATTTGTTTGTACGGTAAAAGTCCCAAACATTAAAAAGAAAATAATAAAAAAATTCACCTATCGAAGTATGCAGTGAACCGAGTGCATAATTTAATAAAACGTAAAATTATTTCTAAAAGTAATTAATCAACACTTTACTTGTAGTTGATGAAAGAGGCCCTAAGTAAAATGCCTTCGATGAGAGCCCTCTATCCTAGTCTACCTAGTCTCCTAACCTTTTATTCTATTCAAGTTTAGGCGGTACATTAGTTAGCATCAACTCTGGCTTTGAGTTAACAAGCTTAACTTTAGAGCTTTACGTAAAAAAATTCAGTTTCTTAAAGATACAATTTTTTTTTAATAAAAGATGGGTTTGCTCTTGACCAACAACCAACTGTGTAGCAAGGATGAAGCCTAAGATGGAGCGAACCTCATTCTCAACCCAGAAGATGCCTATTCATGAGAACTTTGAAAAGATTTGGGTTATATGAGGTCAGGAGTTCCAAACGTTGGCAGTGCGCATTATAAAAGATGTTTTAAAGCGCTTGGTCCGAAATAGAGGGATATCGACCAGATGAGGATGGTAACCAGCCGTACGTATCCTGTCAACGTACAATGGGAACTTCTACAACAAAGTTAGGTGCGAACTGGTAGTGTGCCTGCATAAAGATGGTCACATTATCTTTATACTTAGTATGGCGCTTTAAATAATTTTAAGAGCTAACGTGGTTAGCTCATAAATATAATCATTGCTAAATTTGATTCATGATTAATACAATTTATAAGTACTTTGGAATTTTGTAAATATTGTTAGGTTTTTTCCTGTTAATTAAAAACGAATGCGTCTCTTATCGACTCGTGTTTGTTCCCGGTTTTGATGCACGATTATCAAATTATTAAAGATTTTTTATAATAATTCTTGTTAGAAAAAATAAAAAATAAATTACTAAATTCTATCGTTTTACTTCTAAAAATCTAAACTTAACTGTAACTGTTAGTTCTTTAAACTTATTATACAACTTTTTTAAAAACAGGCGAATTGACTTTTTTTTTAATACTAGCTGGTGCCCGCGACTTCGTCTGCGTTGAACGATGAAAGGTACCCTATGTCCTTTCTCGTGTCCCAGACGATGTGTATGCAAAATTTCATGGCGTTCGGTTCAGTAGTTTTTGCGTGAAAGAGTTACAAACATCCAAACATACTTTCACATTTAGTACGATTAATCTGTAACATCTAAGACAAGTTATATATCAGACTAAAGAATGATTGATTATTTGTGTTTATTATTATATATATGTATATTCTGAATTCGCATGCTTGTACTTGACCTATTTTCCTGCAAATGTTAAATATTGACATGGGTTCCGTAGAATAAATTCATTTTTCAACTGAATTCTCATTGCTTCATTTATTCTGGATTTA
This sequence comes from Synanthedon myopaeformis, assembly GCA_944738685.1. Classification (NCBI taxonomy): domain Eukaryota; kingdom Metazoa; phylum Arthropoda; class Insecta; order Lepidoptera; family Sesiidae; genus Synanthedon; species Synanthedon myopaeformis. The sequence goes on along the minus strand of OX122921.1, from coordinate 10,650,933 downwards.
GGCATTGAATTTATCAATTGAAATTTGCAATTATCGCAAAAAGTCAAATTTTCATATAGTGTGTAGGGTTATAGAGTATAAAATAATCTACCTGTTTCCTATATTACACGAGGGTTTTTATTAAAAATGAATTCTAAATTTTATGCACTAAAATTTCCGAATAAACGCAGGAAACGCAAACATTTTCCTGGTGATAAATTAATAAAGTTCATTACTGTCGGTGATATTGTTAGAGTGCGGTCGCTATGGTCAACAAAGCATATTTATTGATGGTATTAATTACTGTAAGTTCCTTTAAAATTTTACATAAATAATCATATTTTTTTCAATTTAAAACATAATTAAAAACTTAATGAAACAAGCATTTTAAACACATTTAATTTGAAAGTAAGGTATATGACGTACCACAGAATAAAACTGGCTGCAGTAACCATTATCTAATGATAAACCGCCAAGCCAAAAAGATGTGCTTTTTTGTTTTCTCTTCTCTATCTTAAACTTGTATATTATCTTTTCTTCTTATTTCTCAATAAACTAGTTTTGTTTAATATTTAGACCCACATGTTATTCACATAAAAATATCGCTATTATACACACAATACACAATAATTACTATTATACACAACTTATTATACTATTATATAATAATATAATATTGAATATTAAAAATAAGACATAATATTATGTCTATCATACAGACTTATGGTAATTTCAAAATACAAAAATGTTTTTGTTTATTTTCAGATTTCTTGTTCAGCAGCTACAGAAGTAGTCACAGAAAAATGTCACATCACAGGAGTGTTGGAGGACGGGTAAAAAGATTTTCCTTTAAAAAAAAATATTTAAAGTTGTTTTAAATGTTACTATGAGATGGGGTATCATTAAAAACATAAAAAAGTTACAAACATAAAAAAGTTATTAAAAACGTTTATTAATACGCCAATATATATTTCAGAGCTTTGAAACTGGATTTGGACGGTTTCTGTAAATGCGCTGGGTAAGTAGTTACTATTTTCAAATTAATTTATGTACGAGTATAATTTCTATATATATAATGTTATATATAGTTAAATATATAGTTATATACAGTAACTATATAGTTATAAATAGTTATATATATAAATTACGTGTCACATTGTTTGACGCCAATGAACTCCTAAACTAATGAATCGATTTCTCCAACTTAAAAGATAGGATAGTTTTTATTTTGCACCCGTGCGAAGCCGGGAGCGTGTAGCTCTAGTATTTTATAAAAAAAAATGTCCAGACTACTGAGCACAGAAGAATCTTCACTCAGTTATATGCTGTCACATAGATTTGCACAATGTACTATAAAATTCCCTCTCGGTTGTCATACTTAAGCTCTTCAGAGCATACTGACAGAGTTTTAACAGATGTGCACTTATTCTTGTGATTTATAAATTCTTTTTTATAAATTCTTACGATTCTTATAAACATTATGTACCTACATTAATTATGAATCTTATAACATATGAATTTTAATTTTCAGTTACCCGGAAAAGGACACGGAAATAGAATTGAGTGTGAGTTTATAAGGCTATTGTAGTTTAAGAAATAAGATGAATAATAATTTAATATAACGTGTACACAACAGCACATATGCTGTTATCTGCCCATTGACTGCGAAACGCAGTGTCACTACTTTCCAAATCCAGACCAGAGCCATCTTTGAAAAGTTTATTTCCAAGCTTGACCCCGCCGGGAATCGAACCCGGGGCCCCCGAGATGTTAGGCGAGTACCCTTACCACTCATCCAATGGGCTCGTCGGGCTTGGTATTTACCTTTAAATAAATAAATCAATAAATATCTTCACACATTCCGCACAGCACCATCTACAGTAAGCAACTAATGCTTGTATTATGGTTACCAGACAGTTGATATACTACATAGATTACTTTTTTTGTAAATACATACATATTATAAATACAAGACATCCATGACTCAATTACAAATGTAAAATGTTAACACATAAACATTTACACCTAGCGGGATTCGAACCCGCGACCGTTTGATTAACAGCTAGGGTCACTAGCCACTAGACCAAACGTGTCCACCTTTATTGTAAGTGTAAGGTAAAAATTCCAAAAATTAAAAAGATGTTAAAATAAAAATTATACTTATCTAGTTATAATGAAGAAAATTTTGATTTATTTTGATAAATCATGACATCAATAAGAAACATATTGTACTAAGAAATAAGTGTTTATTTCAGGAAACATGTTCTGCTCCTGTGGTGACACCGTCGGTGGGGTGAGTGACTAAAACCTATTTAAGAACAGTATTTTTATTTTAAAAATAAAACTGAATTTGCTTTGATTGTTGCTTGCAGACATGTTGGGATAAGCGTTGGAATTTTATGTGGTTGCGCTGGATATTTGACGACAGAAAGGTAAATATTTTTATGATTTTACATACATAATGCGTCATTATAACTCATTGTCAACGGTTGTCAGATCATCTGAAAATATAACTAATGCGTATTGTTTTGTTTTGTCATGAATGCTATAAACTTAATAAAAAAACTCATTATGCCCTTTTCACTTGCTAACCTTTTAACTAAGTAATATAAATAATTTTATAAATATATACAAAAAGAAATTTTCTTTTTCAGTAAAATTAGATGGTGGGTTTCGTTTTTTTTGAAAAATAATATTTAAGTAATAAGTATTTAGACATAAAAACCTTCATAAACCGTAACAAATAAATAAATAATTATATTAAGTTTATTATTTTTATAATAATTATTATTATATTATATTATCAGTTATTATTATTTTATTATATTAATAACACTAAAATATTTTCAGGATATTTCCAACATATATAGCTGAAAAAGTTGTGGAAACTAAAACCTCCCATGAAAAAGTAGAGGCACCTGAGAAAATCGAAGAAATTGTGTCATCCCATGAAAAAGATATAGTTGCAGCCCCAGCAAAAAAGGAAGAGGAAGTTTTGGCACCGCTTAAAGAGGAAAATAAAATTGTAGCTTCACCGGAAAAGATAGAGAAAGTTGAACCTATTCTTAAAGAGGAAGAAGATGAAGCACCAATTAAAAAAAAAGATGAAGATGAAGCGCCACTTAAAGATAAGATAGAAGTTATGCCGAGAGAGAGAAAAGAAGAGGAAGATGAACCATCAGGTAAAAAAGAAGAAGAAATTGTTCCATCTCCTAAAAAAGAGGGAGAAACTGATCCCTCTAAAAAAGAAGAAGAAGTTGAATCGAAAAAAGAAGAAATTATAAATCCGATTGAAAGAAAAGATGAAGATGTGTCGCTACATAAAAAAGAAGATGAAGTTGTAGCTGTTCTTGTGAAAAAAGAGGAAGTCGTTCCACTAGTTACAAAAGAAGAACCACCCGAAAAAACAAAAGAAATTGAACCCTCATTTAAAGAAGAAGAATTAGATTCACCAAGCACAAAAAAAGAAGAAGAGCTTGAACCGTCACTAGAAAAGGAGAAGGAAATTGCACCTTTAATCACAGAAAAGGAAGAAGTCTTACCACCTAAAAAAGAGGAGGAACCTGGATCTCCTATTGAAAAGAAAGAAGTCGAAGAACCACCAGAAGCAAAGAAAATTGAAGGAACTAAACCAAGTCATGAGTAATATTTTATTTTTAATATTTTTTGTTTGACACACTATCTATCTATATTAATATTATAAAGAGAGAAGATAATATGTTTTTCTTTGTATGTTTGTAATGAATAAACTCAAAAACTAATGAATCGATTTAGAGAATTCTTTCAACTATAGAAAGTTACATTATAAGCAAGGAACATCCGAACTAGTCCGTACTAATATTATAAATGCGAAAGTATGTTTGGATGTATTGATGTTTGTAACTCTCACGCAAAAACTACTGAACCGATCACGATGAAATTTTGCATACACGTTGTCTGGGACACCAGAAAGGACATAGGGTACCTTTCATCGTTCAACGCGGACGAAGTGGCGGGCACCAGCTAGTATTTTATAAAGTTACGCCGACGAAGTATAGTATTGGTAGCGTTTTCAACGTGAACCAAGACATTTTTAAAATTTGATTTGTCATTGATTTTGATTTGATATTTGACATTGAGATAAGACTCGCCCTATATATGCGCAGACAAAGAAATTGACACAATAGTTATAAACAAACAAGAAATTGATTAAATAATTTCATTTGTATAATAATACGTATTAATAAAAGTGACTGTATATTTTTCAGATTCGTAATAGTATCATCTGATGGGACCAAAGATGAAATGTCTAAAACGAAGGTCCTAGTCATCCTGTTCACTGCATTAATAATGGGATTGCTTGTAGTGTTTGTTAGCAAAATGATGTATAAACATTTCAAATCAAAAACTTATGGTGAGTATTTATTTAATTTAGAAAAATAAAAGAGATTCTCATTCAATTTAACTTTAGACTTCATGTAAAATATTCATAGCAATTTAATTACTCAATGTCGTATATTAATTTCGTCTTATTATAAGGACGACTGCGGGTTAATTAAGATGAAGAAATATTTTATTGTATACTTACTTAGACAAAGAAGGATAAAATTATATTTTAATATTACTTAAATTGTTTCAGATGTTGGGCGTAGAGAAAACACAGTAGAATTAGGAAGAACGAATGGCTGTTAAAACAAACATATCAACATTAAAATAAATAGAACGTAAAATCTTAGAATAATTATTTTAAGTAGTTAAAAGAAATTTTAACAAATCTTTTGAAGTTTTATTTATTCTGTTTCGAATTTTGTTTACACTTAAAATTGAACTTAGTGTAAAATTCAATAATATTAACTTCTGAAATCGCATGTAAATAGATACAAATAATAACTTTCTGAGGAAACTAACCCACTTTACGAGCAAACGTTACTATCATTTGATAATGATATCATTTGACGGGCCTATCGCAAGGCTAAGCACCACGCATGGTCCTCTGCGCATCGTGTCCAGCTCATTCCTGCGATACCTATCACCTGGTCGGCGTACCTCCACCCGATATGGCCGGCGTACCTTCACTATCGGGTACGCCGAGGTTCTGACAAGGAGCACAGGCCTCCCCGCGCTGGATAGCCGTGGCAGGGCACCGAAGTCGTGTCATAACGTCCCCATCAACGACCGAAAAAAAGGGCGTCCCACGCTGAGCTTTCCAATTCAAGGCCTACATTTGAGAACTCGTCTACCGATTGCCACTTCAGCTGGCTGATTCTTTCGGCAATGTCAAATTCTGAAATAAAGTTCTTCGGCAAATTTCAGAATAATATAATATATAACATAATATAATATAATATAATATATGTTCTATAGACGCTATCCGCTAAAGAAACTCCGCACATAGCCTGCTCCATAGCTCTATAACCGACTTTGAATTTGTGGACCAGTCTTGCCAAGACAGGTCACGTTTCAGATTTAAAAAAAAATGGTTGCATTTGATAGCCTAATTCTTAAGGAAGGTTATATGCTATTCATAAAGGCACTATGACTTTTAGAAATCGAGCGAATGGTAAAAAAAGTCAAAATGAACGCAAACCGAAAACTAAGTAATAAATTACTCATGCAGATGATAAGTGTCAAAGGCAACGACCGGTGAAGGCGGGTGAAGCCGCGGACAGAACTGTTACTTATTATAAAAATAGATTCTCGAACAACATATAAAATAATACTTCACTTATCTTTTATGACTAATGATATATTATATGTATTTTACTAAAATATTATTGCCTATATATTATATGTCCTGTTTAACGCTTCATTATCAGTTAGGTTACAATCCAGACGAGTCGATGCCTTATTTTACATAAAAATTTTTGCTCTAAAATGGAAAACTTCATATGTTTCATTTCATTATCATTTTACTTGTGTTTCTTAAATAATGTAAACTGTCAGGATATTTGTGTGAGAAGAGAAATGTAAGTTGATTTTGTTTTTATCATCCTAATTTTTTTTGGACTCCAGTGACACTTAAAACAATTACGTTTTATCTGTATTACTATCATTCTGTTGTATTATTTTTATACACACTAAAGGACTAAGATTAAAAAGGCTTGGGGGGGGAGAGCTTTGTCCAGCCCTTCTTTAATAAGTGTTAATAAAATATGGGTTAGGTTGAGTTTGTAAAAGGTAATTTAACTTATTAATAATACAAGTACAGTTATCGATGGAATGCGAAAGAATATTTAACATCAAATCTTGCTTTCAAACAAATTTCAAATAATATGTAGTATATAACGAAGGAGACAGAAAGGAAAAAGAATAGGGAAAGGGGAGGAAATATAGGACAAGAAAAATAGGACCCTTCCACATTTTCAATTGAAATTTGCTTCTTAAGACATGGAAGAAAACTTAGTGATACAAAAAAAATGCATTAGTTAATTGATTTAGTTGTACAAAGAGATGTAATATACAAATAAAATAAATTTCCTTGACATAGGAATGAAAACGAAATTAATTCTCCACCAAACGTCTAATTCTGACTAACTGACGACTGTGGATATTTTGGTAGAATCCTAAAACGCAATAAAATAAAGTAAATGTTAAGTATTTCGAGAATATTTTACAGATCGGAACGAATAGTACCCAAAAGAACAATATACACATATATGGAAACATACAGGTCAAAATGTATACTGTCAATACGTTGTCCTATCAAATCTCGCATTAAATTCGGAGTGACATGGACTGAAATCAAAGTAAGTATACATTTACAGTAAAATGTCAACTGATTCAAATTCTTAAGGCCTATAATAAAATAAAGAAACTGTTAAGTATAGTGAAACTTGTAATATAAAATCTAGTTATTTTAGTATATACGAGTAGATACAGGTTTCTCCTCAATTTAGGAAAATTTGTGATATTTGCCTACATGTAGTGAAATTAGTGATACTTGCAAAGGTTGAGCGGTTTTGTAGTCCATAGATGACAAACATACAATTAATTTAGTATAGCTAAACAAAAACTATTGCTATGTAGTTACGAAGATACAATACTGAGGAATTAAGCAAGCCATAAACGAATTCATTCAGTTAGTGCACCTACATCCTCCCTGGCTTATCTTGTGTCCTTAGGCGACAGTAGACAACTACCATCAAGTGGACTGTCAGCCTGTCTATCACCCTTTATAATAGAAAAGAATGTAACTATCGCCTCCATTGCAATATTATGAGAAAAATATAGACGAAATTTCACACTTCAATGAGTACAATTTTGTCAAAGGGAACAATAAAAAATGCTTTTACCTAAATATATAGTTGAAGTACAACTAGTTATTACATATCATAGGGAAATTATGAATCTGCTGACAATCAGACACATGTGCCAACGGAAAACCTTTATATTAAAGGCTTATTATAAGTGGCTCATATGGTTGGACATGAAAAGAAAATATTTCGGGGACTAATACCTAATTGTGTATGTAGTTTGTGATCACGTTTTCAGGTGCCTGTCGAAAGGAATGTCACGTTTTGTTGTCCCGGTTACAAGAGGAGTGAGAACTCAGATAGGATTATTTTACTGGATGACACGTATGTATGAACAAACTAAACTTAATTTTAAAGTATAGAGCAACACAGAACTACCAGCCGTAGTGGCTCGCACGAATTCACTTAATGTCGATTCTAATCTGCATTAAATGTTCAAGGTAAATAAGATTTATTCAGACAATATATATTTGCATTCGAATATTCTTTATAATTTGCTGATAATAAACCATCCACTTTTTTTCTGTTAATTATAATTAAATTAGAATGTATTGCAATAAATTCTCTAAGTGATATTAAAAATAGCATCAAAATTTGCCTACTTTGCAAGCACTAATCGGACATTAGATATTTATTAATTTATTTTTGTTAACAGTATCAACTGCATACCAACTTGTGTGCCAGCATGCACGAACGGCGTTTGCACAGCTCCTGGCGTATGCTCTTGCAATTCTGGTCACATTGTTAACGAAGCAGAGCCAAATCACTGCCAACCAGTCTGCATCAATAGTTGCTCTCACGGAAAATGCATTTCACCAAACGTGTGCGAATGTGATTTCGGATATTTACTAACTAATGGGTCATGCATGCCAATTTGCACCGAACCATGTTTAAATGGTAAATGTGTGGCCCCAGAAACATGCGAGTGTTTACCTGGTTATAGACAATCCACTAACAATGTTTGCCAACCATATTGCTTTAGAGGATGTGTTCAGGGGAAGTGTATAGCTCCAGAAACATGTGATTGTGATGAAAACTATTACTCGAATGGTGGTACTTGCTTACCGATATGCAGTCAACCTTGTGGCAATGGTACATGTACAGAACCAGAGGTGTGCGAGTGTTTTGCAGGCTACAAAATTGATTTAAGTATAGAATTTAACGAGTCCATATGCGTTCCGAGCTGTAATTGCAACGGAACTTGTGTAGCTCCTAACAAATGCTTATGTGATCAACCTTATATAGTCAAGCATTTGACAGCCAGTGACGAGGATTGTGACTGCTTCAGTAATTGCACAGATGTTTCTAGAAAATGCGAGAAAACGATCTGTGTGCCTGATGCAATTGAATTCATTGATGATGAACTAGATAATAAATCGTCAACTACAACAGAATTAATAATAATTGAGGATATAACTACAGAATCAACCGATGATGATTTAATAGATTATAATAATAATAATAATAATAATAATACAAATATAAACGCTACTGCTGGAGAACAAGTCACTTCTGTTGAGCGTAGGTGAGTTGGTTTGGTAGCTGACGATATTTTGAAAAAAAAGTTCATGTTTAGATATTTATCTTCCAAAGCTTTATATTCGAAGTTATAAGTTAAATAGTTTAATATGGCCATTTTTGGTTTGTAATATGTTAATAGCTGGTCACCTTCGTGACCAAAATGCATTATGGTAATTCTCCTGTAATTTTATTTTTATGTTAAGGTTTGCAGATAAGCTTGCGGTCCACTTTATGGTAGGTGGCTACCGTAGCCTAAGACACGAGCAACTTCATAGGTACTGCTAGTGCTACAGTAGGATAAGGGACCGTAGGATTTCGACGACACGTTTGGTCTAGAGGCTAGTAACCCTAACGGTCACGGGTTCGAATCCCACTAGGGGCAAATGTTTAAGTGTTAACATTTTACCTTTGTACCTGAGTCATGGATGTTTGTATTTATAATATGTATGTATTTACAAAAAAAAGTAATCTATCTAGTATATCAACTGTCTGGTATTCATAAACCAAGCATTAGTTGCTTAATGTGGAACTAGATGGTGCTGTGTGGAATGTGTGAAGATATTAAGGGATTAATGTGTGAAGATGTGGAAGTGAAACGCAGTGTGCCCTGCCACTACTTTCCAGATTCAGACTAGAGCCAATTTTGAAAAATTTTCAAAGTTGACCCTGCCGCGATTCGAACCCGGACACCCTGGAACAGAGCGTTAAGGCAAGCATCATAAGCACTTATCCAACGGGCTCATGCAATATGAAATATCATTATGGAGAGCGACTGTGTTTTATAAATTTATTATACACATTTCTGTATTTCAGTTCTGAAACCAAGTGGATTATTATTGGCATCCTGTGTGCATTGACGTTAATTATTTTTACAATATTAATTGTGAAGAGGAAATGTATTTCGAATTACTTTGCCACCGGGGATTACGTCATCGAAGGTAATTAATTACTTTTTAAATAATATAATATCAATTTAATGATTTTTTATTATATATATATAACATTTAGGATGGAACTTTTATAACTATATATACTAGCCGATGCAAACGACTTCGTTATAATAAATACATAAGTTTATTTATTATATGGTCATCACGACAATATTTTATCTAACGTTACCCAATAATGCATTTTTTTTTTAGATAAAATCTCAGAGATTCAATATAAGGACGAAATACATTATGAAGTTGTCAAACACTAATAATTACAAATAATAATAAAAAAAGGTATCTTTAAACTCGACAGGTTTCTGGCATAAAATAAAATAATTTATTGAAATGAAATTTGCCTAATTGTGTCCTTACCATGCACATCATTCATCATATTCATTATAAACAGATGCCTATGCTAGCCATAGGCTTCCTCTATTCCTCTATAATAAATAAACGACAACATAGTAATAGCCCGAGTGGCTATTTATTTCTTATTTAACACGTGCTCTTCTGCAAGAGGACCTTAAATTTTGTCAGAAGACCTGCTCAGTTAACGACTACAGTACTCAATGTACTCTGGGGATATTATTTTAAGAAAATAAATAATGTAGTACAAATTCAAAAAAGTAACAAAAGTGTGTGGGTACTACACTATCCTTAATGGATGATATTGTCTATGAAACCAACGAAAACGATACGACAATAAAAGTCAAGGACAAAAATCAAAGAGAACAATAAAAAAAGTCAAAGATAAAATATTCAGATCACGTTTTATTAGGTACTTGTTTTAAGTTATCACACAAAGAGCAGGGCGAAGGTCAGATAATTATCTAATACGCTTAATGCAGACTGCTCGACCTTTTACGCTGTGATCCTTATAGTAGCCCATGTTGCAAATGCAGAAGTTGGGTGACGAACACACGCCATTAGGGCAACCTCCTGGGCAATGAGGTACACATCTGAAAAGATAATAGTAATATTGAATTTAAAAAAATAAAATAGAATCCTAAAAAGTAAAAACTTTGTAAAATGAAATATATTTTTTTTTACTTTAAAAAAAAAAAATATTTATCAAATGTAAACGAATTGATAAGAGAAAATAAATAAACAAGACAAAAATCAGTTAATTCTTGTAATCTTACACAAGAAAACTTACTTTCTTCCCGAAGGATCTTGTGGATCAAGGGTGTAGCCAGGATTGCAACCGCACCTATTGTCTTCTATACAGAAGCCATTGAGACAAGGTTGAGAGCATTGTAGTCCATCATTTGTTTGCTGGTATTGGAAACTATCAGGCTGGTTAGGGGAATGGTATGGGGTGTAAGGTGGACTGGTTGAAACAGGAGGTCTTCCGTAACTCGGAGTATTGCAGACATTTGGTGACGAACATCCGTTAGGGCCACACTCGCTGAAAATATTAAGAATTATGGAATAAATTTTTTCATAACCTCTTCGATTGCTCTGCTCTTGGTAATCATAGTATATTGTAAACATTAATCCGTGGCCTGGATTTCAATATTATTATAGACTGCATTCCTATTATTTTGTATATACGTTTGCATGCGGTTTGTAAGGTTTATAAGGTTAAGCAGTTACATAAAAAACAAAGAATTTTATAGATTACAGGAGTGATATGAAAACTTACGGGGGACACGAAACAGCACATTTTCCTTGTTGATCTCTGGTATAACCAGAATTGCATTTACATTCGTTGGGCCCAATACAATCTCCATTAACGCAGTTATCACAAATCGGTTTGCAGGACCCTTGACTGTCTTTACTATATCCGAATTCACAACGGCACTCATTTGGTCCGATGCATTCGCCATTTGCACAATTATTACAGTGCGGCTTACACACGCCAGTGTAGTCTTTGTTATAACCATTATGACAGCGGCATTCATTTGGACCAATGCAATCTCCATTTACGCAGTGTGTACAGGTTGCTTTACAGTTTCCTTGTTGGTCTTTGGTGTAACCTTGGCGACATCTACATTCAGTGGGAGATACGCAATCACCGTTGTCACAGTGGCCGCAATCCAATTTGCATGTGCCATCTGAGTTGCCCTTGTAACCTGTTTTACATTCGCACCTATTTGGTGATGTGCAGTTTCCTGTAAAGAATAAATATTAACTTGCATCAGCTAGTAGATACAGTGGGGGTAGGAATACCTTCGTCAGTTTTCAAATTCATTCTTTTATTAAGTAATAGACTCTTAGTACCTTTTGAAATTAAAACACTAAGCAGACAACTGCATATGAAATTAAATTTACTAACAAGGATCAATATGGTACACACCTCTGACCTATATAATAATCTAGTTTCATATCAACATCAAACCTTTTTAATGGTCTGTCATTATGAAGTTCATGTCAAATAATTGTTCTATTTAATTGTCATTGTGTGTCAGTGTCATACATTTTGTCTTGTATTTCTTGCGATCAATAATAATCGTATTTATACCTAATTCGATTCGATAATGCCAAGGAATTTAAATATCTACCAAAGAACTGCAATTAGAGCAGATCATGAAACTGGCTAAAATATTAGCGAAATATATTCAAATCATAATAATTACTACATATACTTTAAGGTTCCGGATTATGTTCTAGCGTCGGTTCAATGCGAAAGCGACTACAATTTCTGATTGATGCGTATGGCGGATATACTCGTTTTTAAAATAGATTTGTTTAATTAAATAAATTTTACCATAATTAGTACCATAATTTACCATAATTTTTAAAGAAACATTTTGTTTCTTTAAAACAACTGCTTGTGTTTACATAAAAACGTTGTAACATATTTGTCTTTTGCAACTTTTCTGTGTTAACAAAATATTGTTTTCAATAAGAATTGTTGTCAAAACACGACTTTTCTTTTACAAAAAAATATTTAAATTAATGCTCACCATAGCCACCGCAATTATCTTTACAACTTGGAAGACAATATCTGCTGTCAGGATCCAATTTGTATCCAGGATTGCAAAGGCATTCTCCGCCAGCGCAGTGACCATTTTGACACCCAATTGGGCAAGTGGGAACGCATATACCAGCTAAATTTTTCACGTGATCAGGGAAACACGTACAAGTTTCCGGAGCTGAACACAGAGCGTTAACGCATTCTTTGCTACAAACGGGATCGCAGATTTTGTAGTTATAGATGTTTCTGATGTAACCTTTACAACAGGTTCTGACGCGGCTGAGGTCTGCTCTTGACTGAAATTCAAAATGTGATTTTTACTTATAATTTTCAACAAGAAATTCAAAATGTGATTTTTACTTATAATTTTCAACCTAAGATTCATGATTGTCTCGTGTTAGAATTTGGTAAAACATTTAACCGGGCCCCTAATTGTATACTGTTAAGGATAATGATAATTTATGAATATTTTAATACGTAATAGTTACATCAACTGAAGCATATATCCTATAAAAATGCAAAATGTCTCTGAGGTATTATAAATTTCAAAACAGCGCAGTAGTTTCAGCATCCGAAGAATCCTAAAGGAATTGAATTATTTAATGTATGAAGGTATCGAGTTCGTGAAATGTTATTATATCAATTCTTTATAATTTCTATTAAATAGTATTATTATAACATAGAATACTTACTCCATTCCCCTGAGGTACGTGCTTTGGATCACTCACCAAAGTAGCAGTTCTAGTAAAAAAAGATATTAAAGTTAGTAACAAGAATGAATTTGAATATTTTATTAGTAATAAGTTATGCGATTACTTACGGAACTTCGATGTAACATACTCCAACTTCATAATTCGTGTTACCGCCTCCATATTGGTTGGATCCATTTATGTTATTAAATCCTGGCCTGTTATAGTCAACTATGGTGTGCTCCAGAGGATTATATGGTCTTCCACCATTAGGACTCCCTGGTGTTATGTTTCCCGAATCAGGAGTGTCTCCACGTTGATGATGACTTGGTGGGGGTCCGTAAGGATTGAAGCCAGGAGTATTTTGAGGATTTATGGGATACTGTCTAGGTTGTTTATTATCAGGATGGGGATAACTTGGATTATATTGTCCAGGAATAATATTATTTGGATTAGAACCTGGATTCTGAGGATTTTCACTGGGATATCGTCCAGGTTGTCTATTATCTGAATAAGGATATCCCGGATATTGTGGACTACCCGGGGAATATCCGGGTTGAGTAGTAGGGTACTGAGTAGGACCTGAAGGGTTTGGGTTTAAAGGACGAGGGCTTGGAGGATACGTATGTTGTTGAGTTTGTGTTGTATTCTTTGTGTTGTATCCGTGTTGTTGATTAAAGCTGTCTCCGAAGTTTTGCTGTTGTGTATCAAATTGTTGAGTATCATATTGTTGAGTGTTATCATATTGTTGTTGATTATTATTATACCCTGGTCGCGAGTATCCAAATGATGAGTTATTAAATTGTGTTTCGTTTCCAAAATATCTGGAAATAGGGTTTTAACATTATTAAAGTCTTCATTATCTTGAATGGCTCGTTGCCACACCAGCATTGGGAAATAATAATATCTAAATCTAGACCCAGTCTCTAGGTGTAGACTACAATAGTTATGTCTAGTCGTGAAAGGTGTTGATCTCAATAAACATAGTACATGATCTATGTTTGTCTGAAATTGGAATTTATAATATAATATTATTACAGAATTTTCTGACAATGTTTTATTCTAAACTTTAGTAGTTTATTAGATTTATTAACATTTGTTGTTATTGTTGTGAGCAGGAAATAGTAGCCATTTTGTGTAGCCAAATATGAGTGCCAATTTGTATTGATTATGTCTCTATAGAAACTAATATATCTCTATAGTATATATCTCTAAGAGTAATAAACTGTAGCATATTTTTACATACCTGACTAGATTTGCACCAGGATTGTAATTAATTCCCCCACCACCGCCTTTTACTGACTTTATGTATTGGACATCGTCATTCGCGTACGCAAATCCAATTAGCAATACGCATAATATATAAATTTTCATTTTCTGCAATGAAAATATATAAAAATAAAAATAAAACATGTAAAATATAAAGCTTTTTGTTTTTCTTTACAACAGGGTGCATTTCAACAAAATTCTTACATTCTTCATTAACAAGCAATATTGGTTCCTTAATCTTTTTACAGGATGGAATAAAGATCGTGTTAGAAGTTAAGTTCTATTATGCGTTGGTCGGCGGACAAGCTGAAGGTCTTAAGCAATGCGATGAAGTTATAACAAAAGAGATATAAAGAGATTTATATATATAAGAGATATATAGCGCAAACGCTATTATTTTACGGTGCTCTTTTGTAAGGGGATGGTTATTGGTTACTCCCGCCAAACGAACTGCTCAATTCGTGAATGCAGAACGCATCATAACAAATAATTCTACAATACTAAAATAATGAATACCAAAATTAGCTCATTTAACTATAAGAAAACATCCATTTATTTTAAAAAATAATTAATATTGCATTAAAAATTAAAAAAAAATAATAAATAACATATAGTAACATAATACAATAAGTGGAAATTTTTTATTAGGTGTAAGCTACATGTTCAAACTGTTATCATGTAATAATACCTGTAAGTTTCCTTAAAATAAAATAAATAATACATATTCTGTGTTTTCGAGCTCATATAAATCAAATCTTTTCAAAGTTCTCATGAATAGGCATCTTCTGGGTTGAGAATGAGGTTCGCTCCATCTTAGGCCTCATACTTGCTACACAGTTGGTTGTTGGTCAAGAGCAAACCTATCTCTAATAAAAAAAAACCTACCTCAAATCGTGGAACTTTTATGGATGAAAATATGAGTGAAATGGATCTGAATACGGAAACTAAAATAAAATTACTATCCGTACTAATATTATAAATGCGAAAGTATGTTTGGATGTATGGATGTTTGTAATTCTTTCACGCAAAAACTACTGAACCGATCACTATGAAATTTTGGATACACATCGTCTGGGACACAAGAAAGGACACAGGGTACCTTTCATCGTTCAATGCGGACGAAGTCGCGGGCACCAGCTAGTATAATATAATATGACTTGTGTTGCGATCCACCCCATCTTAGTACGTAAGTAATTTATTTCTGCAAATTATACACATTAACGTTCCTCGTTTTTCGCTATTTTCGCTTATGAAAAATCCTTTGGGTGTTTTAGAAGAATAGCGGAGAAACAGACAGAAACGTAAAGCGATTTTATTTTACATGCACTTAGTTATTTATTTAGTCGACGGTAACCATCTACCAATAAATGGACACGCAGCCAACCTGCCGATCTTTACATAAAAAAGCCAGGCTGAATATAGATCTAGACTATTCTAGACATATACACAGATATACACACATCAATTTGTAATCTATATTTCAACTACTTTTTTAAAAAATAATGTTTCAAACTCAACTTATTTAACTTAACTTTAGGTTTAATTTTTAAACTCTTCCAAGTTAACTTAGGAAGTGTTTTCAAATAAAGCATGACATAATGCATGAACTTGACTGACTCACCTTAGCCTCTGTGTCGCAATACATGTCTTAACACATCACCGTTCGACACTTAGAACGCGACTGACATTATAATTCTTCGTATAAACACTTAAGAGTAATCTCTTTAGGCATATTATTGAAGCCATTTTGTTTACTTGTGGCTTAAGCTCACAATAATTTATGGGTTCCGCACAAAATATAACATCATGTAGATGTTATAGGACCCTGATAGGTATATTATTTTATATTATTAGGTATATTAAGTGAAATATTATCCCATAGTAAGTGTGTATAGGTAAGTATGGTCTGTTTCCAAAATGTCCTACAAGAAATGTCCCATTTGGGAGATGGGTTACACACCTTTTTCTTCTTCCCCTTTTCTAATATTTTCTAATGCCACTGTGGTATATGTCAATAGAGGGCCTAATGCGAGTTTTATTCGATCAAACGCGTCGAACGCGTAAACGTAAACGTCAATTTGTATGGGAATAAAGCAGCGGTAATAAAACTCGCACTAGACCCTCAGTTAGAGGCCTGCTTCATTATGACATTTAAAAAAATAATTGCAGGCTGTGTACATAAAAATAAATGACGAATTCTATAATATAAAAATATATAATGCTACACACACAGCCGGTCATCGTTTAAGCGTTTGTCATAATGCGGCCTTGCGTTTGAGGAAAAATATTTCTTATAAAATATTTCACAGTTTCAATAATGTACATACTGACCCCTAATTCCAATAAACCAAGATGTCGTCATCGAAAATAGTGAGATAATGCAATCTATATTTTGCACCAATTATTTATAAATGATTATAATTATTATAGATATACTTACTTATATTAAAATTGTCAACTTATCTGTAACTTGACTAAGGATTTAGGTCACCTATCAATCTGAGACTTCTTTTTATCTTAGCATTTCATGGTTTATTGTAATTTTTTTTAATTATTTTCTCTATAAAGTTACATTTATAGAGAAAATCATAATCATCCTTGAGCCCTTATTGCTGGCAATAACTATTACGTTTTGACATATTGATGATGAGATGTGAATACTAATGAAATATTTCGTCCAGAAATTAAACCACTCTACAAGATTAAAGATTCAGATGAAGTGGGATAGCTGGGGAGTTGGAGGTAGACAATTCTTGGAGTGGAGACCACTGACCACCTGCTCGCTGAACTGATGATCTTAATAGAGCGGCTGGCAGTAGATGGATGCGGAGGGCAACCGAGTGTTCTGGCGCCCACCAGGCAAAATTTATGGGCTGCTAATATAGATGTTTATGGATGGGCCTTTTCAAACAAAAAAATCACTCCCTCAAAATCAATTAGATTGATTTTTGTAGGTAAAAATCGGTAAAAATCATGTAGGTAGGACTCGTTGGATGGTCGTGTTGCTCGGCATGATTAATGAAATTAGTAGTTTCGGTTGTTTACTATAGTAATTTAATGCTTTTGGTTGCTACTTTCGAATAAAAACAAACACGTGTAATTTTGCGGATTGTTTTGCCAGTGTTATTTGCTATAGAAAAGGCCTATCCATAAACATCGATGGCTGCTAATGATACTTTCAAATTGACGCATCCTCTGTCTTACCATTATAGTGAATACGTAGCTGACCCTCGAGAAGCTTTCCAAGTGACCTATGATTCATCATCATCACCTTGTATCTACTGACTAGTTTTAATCGTATTTTTATTTTAATTATATTTAAAAATTAAAATAAAATAATAAATTTTGATAAAAAAATCCATCAGTCCCGAGCGAAACTGGGGCGAACTCTTTACATATAGAATAAGCAATCTTTTGTAGCAGTATACTTTATTTACTTTCGTCGTAGTTTTATTTAAAAAAAAAACTGTAAATAAAAAATTGAGGCGCCAACGAGGAGATAATTAAATTAGTTTAAATTAAAATTGGTTATGATTATTGAAATAATTCAAAATTTTTGTGGAATCGTGTACAAGACATATAAAAAATATATGCGCCTGAAAAAAAAAATGCTTGCTTCGTTATTATTATTATTTTAAAAGTTATTTTGTTATTCTACTTAATTTATGAGTCACCAAAAATTAAGTATAGATATAAGAAATAATAATAATACTTGTGACATATAACTTTATAAAAGTTTTTTCAAAGATTTTCACATTAATCATTAATCACTGACTCTTAGGGCCTCTTTCACCAACTACAAGTAAAGTGTTGATTAGTTACTTTAAGAAATGATTTTATGTTTTATTAAATTATGCACTCGGCTCACTGCATCTTTCGATAGATGAATTTTTTTATTATTTTCTTTTTAATGTTTGGGACTTTTACCGTACAAATAAAGGTATATCAGTTCCAACATTCCCGGTGACCGATGGCGGTTAGCTTACTTGATACTTTACTCAGAGATTGTGAAAGAGGCCCTAATGGTCAGTGATTAATGATTAATGTGAAAATCTTTGAAAAAACTTTTAATAAAGTTATATGTCACAAGTATCATTATTATATCTTATATATATACCTAATTATTTAATACCTAACAAATAAGATTATTGGTGTGTCATTATCAATTGGTCATCATATTCAAAACAGCTTAGCTACTAATTTCAATGGTGCTAAGTTCAAAAATAACTCGTTGTCGCATGACATTACGAGTATATTTTGTTTATCTAGACCTTCGAATTGCGGTTATAATAAATGTGGTTAGGTAGGTATAAGTGATTATTGTTTATTTCGTACAACCAATGGAAATTTTATATTAAAATTCACAACGTACCTGTGTACAAACGCGAATCTTTGTTATGTCTGTTAATATAAACGAGTTTTGCATTTTTAGTTAAATAGGATTGATTCGGTTTGCCTTTGTATTTTGTTTTAAATTTTTTTTTAAAATTAGCATGGAAGAATATACTACAATAACACAGACCTACTTAAAAATGACATTTATTTATCACTCTTATAAATTTTTTCACACACATAAATAATACATAAATAGATTAATATTACAAAAATTACAAACACCATACAGCGCCATCTAACAGAATCCTTCAGAAACAATTGAAGCAGAGCCATCCATGTGTACTAAGTAGAATTATATTAGTACGGTCATAATTCTGTAACGGCTTCACCGTTAAGGTTTACGATTTCAATAGCGTGCTCTGAAGGTGGTCTCCAACAAGGTATCTCCGCGTACAATGGTTCAGATGTAGTAGCGTCAATTATGTCTTGTCTCGCCTCACACTTGAGCGCTTCGATTATTGTGGACTCTGTAAGAGATACTCGAAGTGGACGTAGTTCGTCGCAAGGCTCGCCAGATGGCACTGACTGTTGCGTTTGAGCGACGCTATAATCGTTATTCCTTCTCGGCAGATGATCGTAATGACATTCAAGAATTCCTAAAAAATAATATAAATAATAATTTTTTTTTTTTTTACTGGCAACGTGTTTTCATTCGGCTAAAACCAATGAGCTGTATTACCTCTGAAATTTTCCAACATTGTAGGTGAAATTGTTTGCACAACCACTGGCCTCATAAATTGCTTCAGATTACGATCCAGAGTTGATATTGGCTGATAATGACATTTTTCTGATGGTGGATCTAAAAAAATAATAAAAAAAAAGAGTAAAAGGATGGCCCATGAGGGGATCGAACCCGCGACCTTCGCGTTATTAGCACGACGCTCTAACCAACTGAGCTAATGGGCCACGATACGTAGTCCTTTCAATATCTTGTATATATACGTCTTATGATAATAATGAATTGTATTTCTTTTCATCGTAATAGCGGTTTAAATTAATGAATTACATGAATTTAAATCGTTTTTATGATCTAAATAATAACGGCACCGCATTTAATATGTAAGTATTTAATTGAATTTGAATTTAACTTAAATAGCCACATAAAGAAACTGTATTAGTATGTCTACTGTGTGGATAATTTTATTTTATTATTTATTTATTTTTATTTATTTTATTTATTAATTTGTTAAAATAGTAAAATACAATTGTTCAGGTGTGTTACGATTTCATCATGCAAGAACCACCAAAGGAACGTCATCTATATGGGTGGTATTGCAACATGCAATTCCCTGAAAGTTCGCGCCCGTAAGGAAACCATTTCCAGTTAGGATTGCAACACGCAAGAGTCACCAAACGACCGTCATCTGCATGAATGGTATTACGACATATCTACAAGCGATTCCCCGAAGCATTGCAACCTTACAAAATTAATTTCACATAATTTTCGGATGTATGAATCAGTTTGATTCACCGCGCACCTGCCCCAAGGGTCGACTTAAATACTCCTGTCGGAGAACAATCGGCGGCATTTGGATCTAACATCGACCAGTGTCCACTTCAACGTAGTTATAAGCAAATTCTATATGACATTTGGATCTAACATCGACCGGTGTCACTTACACGTAGTTTTAAGCTAAATTGATGTAACAGTTTTTATTAAAAATTATTGTTAAGTAAAATCGGTTTTTTTTGCATCCTCTGCTGCCACCGAACTTAACTGGTGTGTCAATATTCAATATTTAGTAAATAATGGATTGAAAACATAATTAAATTAATTTACAATACAATTTACAATAATGCATACGACATTTAATTAATACGAACTAAATTAAATTCGATGATAATTGCCGATAATAATAATAATAACCATCAAATAAATAAGAGTTTACTAAAAAGAACGCTAGATGTCGCTAGTTATCGTTGAATATCGGAGTTTTGCCGAGGGTTTGACAGCTTGTTTACATTTTATTATAAACTAGCTAGTGCCCGCGACTTCGTCCGCGTTGAACGATGAAAGGTACCCTATGTCCTTTCTCGTGTCACAGACTACGTGTATGCAAAATTTCATGGAGATCGATTCAGTAGTTTTTGCATGAAAGAGTCACAAACATCCATACATCCAAACATACTTTCGCATTTATATAATTATTATAATAAATTATTGTCTGAAGTATGTAATCATTAACATTTTGTGTACCGGATGAAAGATATAACATTGTGTGTAGGCTTTCACCCGTAAATACTCAAACAACAACTATAAAACATTAAATTATATAATTATACGATATAAATATATTCAATATGTTTATGTTTTTAATTATATTTTTTTATAGGTTCAGTACCTCCTTCTCATTTCTTTTTAAATAGATTTTCTCTTCTTTGTTTAGCACTTATTGACGTTGTTTTTTAACCTTCAGTTTTTTCTCGACAATAATTTGGAATTTCAAATTCGACCATAATATGTTAAAAAAAACATTTTTATTATTTATCTAAGGTCCTCTTTAACCATGTCTTAGTAAAGTGTCAAGTAGGCTAACAGCCATTTAAAGTCACCGGTAACCGGGAATAAAGGAGATGAT
The DNA here is from genome assembly GCA_944738685.1 of Synanthedon myopaeformis. Lineage (NCBI taxonomy): Eukaryota > Metazoa > Arthropoda > Insecta > Lepidoptera > Sesiidae > Synanthedon > Synanthedon myopaeformis. The sequence goes on along the minus strand of OX122921.1, from coordinate 10,629,417 downwards.
ATACATTTGTTTGTACTTTAAAAGTCCTAAACATTAAAAAGAAAATAATAAAAAAATTCACCTATCGAAAGATGCAGTGAACCGAGTGCATAATTTATTAAAACATAAAATTATTTCCCTAAGTGCCACTACTTACCAGGTAAAGGAGTATGAAAAATGCTTCTCACGTAAGGAGGAGGTATATCGTGATTATCGATCATCACTTGCATCCTTATATCATTCATTTTTCTGAGATCTTCGAAACGTGGTCTTCGGCATCTCTCTAACATAACTATCACTACTGCCACAGTGATAACCGCCATCATAACACCGCCGGCTATGCTTATAACCGAAATGAGATCGAGCGAAGATCTCTCTCTTCCCTTATCTCCCATCACAGCTGTAATATGCTCCGGCTCTGTTAAAATATCAAAAGTCTCTTCATCTATCGGTTCGTCTGTTGTTAAACCATTAGTTGCATTAGTTTTCACTCCTTTAGTATTGTTAGTTTTAATAGGTCGTGTCAGAACTGAAGATTTGTTGGATAAATTAAAATTCAGCGTAACATTTTTTTTAATCGCAAAATTTGTCGTCGTCGTCTTTCTTTCTATCGCTGGATGTTGAGTTGATGTAACTTTTTTAACTGTAGTTTGAGACAGTAGACTGCTCTCTGTAGTTGTTACGACTCTTATCGTAACAGGAGAAGTGATTTGTGTTACATTAGTTCTAGAGATTGTGGTCGATCTGCTTGTATTCTGGCTGACGTTAGTTGAATAAGTAGGTACTGTTAAGTAGTTAGAAATATTCGATCGGTTAACCGCATTCATCGTGCTCGACATGCTGTTAGTTGCATTCGAAGTTTTTGGCATGATTCTATTTATAAACACGCTTTGAATAGCAACAGAATTAGTCAGAGAAGAAGTGATATTCCAAGATGGTGACGTCGGTTTCTTTAAAGGAGCCGTTGTAGATGTCTCGATGGACATTGATTTCGTGAACGCATGCTCTGAAGCATTAATTTTAGTGACGTCATTGTTCTTCTTTGTCAAATAAGTTGCTGTCGTTACAGCGAGCTTCTTGAAAGTGGAGGATATTGAAGTTGGTATTATAGAAACAATTATTGTCCTAGGAGTGGTATTCGTCGAAGTTAGCTCTTTGGTACTACGGATTTTGGATTGAAACTCGTTGAACTGCTTTTGCTTTGTTTCTGTCAATTCACCTTTTTGCGCTGGTTTTATCCAAATCTCTTTTGGTTTGAATTTAATTGTTGTTGGATACACTTTTATAGTTGTTTCTGGTTTTCGTGTTGATTCAATTTTTTCCGTAGTTCTCGTTGGTAAGTAAGTAGTTGTACTTTCAGTAGCAATAACATGAGAACTTATAGTAGCTAAAGAACGTACTGTGGGTTGAGTTGCTTTTGAAAATGGCGTAGTATATACAGCAGCTAAGGTAGATTCCAAAGGCACTGTTGCTTCTGATCTATTATAATTAGAATTTGATATTAAATATTTTCTAGTAAAATCTTCCTTTACCGATTGCACTGTTGTCTTTGGTAATGAGGTCGTCGTTGAGCTGTTTTCAAATTTAGAAACTGCGGTAGTATGTACAGGTCGTGATGTGATTTTATTACTGTCTGGATTTACATAAATAGATTTTGTATGGTTTGAAGTAGTACTAAAAATTTTCTCAGAAGATTTAGTAACAGTTTCTATAATTTCTGATTTACTAATGGTTGTATGTGAACTGGTGACAGGAGTGCTTGTCGATGGGGTATAATTAATAGATACTTTGGCAGTCGTTAGTGGTTCCTCTTTAAGAGTCGTTGCCATTGTAGTAGTGGTTGTTGTAGTTATGAGTTCTTCGCAACTGCAATGCAAAAAAATTTACACTAAAAAATCATCAATCTTTTAATATTGTAGAAAATATCTTTTTATTATTTCTATAAAAATAAAGCTTTCGTTCTTTAATGAATAATTTTAAAATTTTAAGTTGAATTGTTTTTTTTTTTTAACAATTCAACAATTTTAATAAAACCAGAACAAGTAATTCTTTATTTTATTTTATTTGGTCCTTTAGTTAGATTATTTTTTTCCAAGTAATGCGGATACACAATAGTATTTAATATTTTCTTTAAATATTTACACTTACACAGAATCAGAAACATACATATTACTTAGTAACTAGTTTTTGCCCGCGATTTCTTTCGCGTTCCTCGGGAATAGTATGTTTTTCTAGATGAAAGCTACTTTTGACAACGTGCATGAAAAATTTCATGATCATTGGTTGAGTAGTTGATGAGTCAAAGTGTAGTCCTAAAAGAAACACTTACAATCGCATTTATAATATGTATTGTTCATAAGGCAAATTAATCAATTCATAAATAGCAAACTATTAAAGCTCTCTAATATTAGTATATAAATATAGTATGTATATTGTACATAAATATTACATAGTAAAAATAAACTATCATTTAAATTTGGATTTAGTTTGATAAATAATGATTATGACTTGTGGCTAGTAACCCTAGCTGTTAACCAAACGGTCGCGGGTTCGAATCCCGCTAGGTGCAAATGTTTATGTGTTAACATTTTACCTTTGTGCCTGAGTCATCGATGTTTTATATTTATAATAAGTATTTATTTTCAAAAAAAAAGTAATCTATGTATTATATCAACTGTCTGGTATCCATAATACAAGCATTAGTTGCTTAATGTGGAACTAGATGGTGCTGTGTGGAATGTGTGAAGATATTTATATTTATATTAATATATTTATGACTATTCATCATTATTTAATTATATTACTTAAAATCAAATTATTAACTAAAGTGGTAACCCACCTCTCACCTTTCCATCCATCCTTGCATTGACATTCTCCAGTTAATGGTGAACATGTTCCATGGTCAGTGCATGTTTTACATTCGTTTACACAATTCGGTCCCCATTTATTTGGTGGACAGTCTGAAAATGACATGATAGATACACGACAATAATATATATTCAATGTTTAGACGAATAGTAAGAATGTCTTTAGTTAATAATAGTAAAAAACTACGAATGATTGTCAAATGTTATGATAACCAAATGATAAAGTTAGAATTGGAAATAGGTCATGCGTTTAGTGGGAATTAAAATATTATAAATTAAATGTAGGCTTGAAAATAATATAAATTCGTACCCTTTGAGCATCCACCGCCAGTTTTTCCATTCGGACATATGGGAACACAGGAGACATCTTTCAACTTGTATCCTGGACAGCAGATGGCTACTTCTGCTGTACGTTCTTCTGTCTGAATCAGATGAGCAGTAGAAAAGAGAAATTGTTTATTTTAATGTGTCAAAATTAGTAAATAAATATGTATTTATAGTTAATTTTTTTTTTAAATTTTAGATCTATAACAATGCAAGTATGTATAACATTATGAGACCATTGAGTAGAGTGTATTTTTGAGACCATTAAAACTATAGAAGCTATAGCTAATAGTTAAATTTTTCTTTGGCGTCATCGATGTACTACAAGTATTGTATTTGCGTCACAAATGCCAAAGCGGCACATAAAAAGTACGCCTAAAACAGAATCATGGCGGAGTCTTGCCTTCGCGCGTCCATGGTAAAAAGGTAATAACGACCAAGTTCTACTATTGATTTTTAACTCCAATGTGTTGACGTAAAGTCACATTTTCATTAAATGACAGATGTTTGGTTGGTTTTAAGTGACAGATGAAAGAGTTCATGCCACTTTAAATCCGTACTAATATCCGTACTAATATTATAAATGCGAAAGTAAGTTAGGATGTATAGATGTTTGTAACTCTTTCACGCAAAAACTACTGAACCGATCACCATGAAATTTTGCATACACGTTGTTTGGAACACCAGAAAGGACATAGGGTACTTTTCATCGTTCAACGCGGACGAAGTCGCGGGCACCAGCTAGTGTTCCATAAACTCATAAATTTGTATGGCGTGCGAAATCCATAGTACATTGATGTTTGGCGTGTGCAGTATTCGCTTGAAAAACTAAACGTTTAACTATGAATAGTTTTTTTTTTACCTCAAGCCTGGTTAAGTCCCTCATCTCGGTGCTCCATCGTGAACATCTCGGGGGCATTGAGAAGCACCACTCGTAGGTGCGCACCGACATGGGCGCCCGGTACTTGACACGTTTCGTTATATTGTAACTGGAAATATTTAAGGCAGAGATTTAGGTTTAGTTTTGAGACTTGTAATTTAGAAGTTTATCGAGTTTTTTTTTATAAAAGATGGGTTTGCTCTTTACCAACAACCAAACGAGCTCACCCAGAAGATGCCTATTCACTCGAACTTTTAAAAGATTTGGGTTATATGAGCTCGGAAATACAGACTCAGGGAGGGAGTTCCAAACCTTGGCAGTGCGCATTATAAAAAAAAATACTATATTTAAAAAAATCAAACTGTGTTTTCAGTTTCAATTAAATACAGTACAACTACCGACTCGCCCCCGGCTTCGTACAGATGCAATATTTTTTGCCAATTATATATACACAAACCTTCCTCGTATATCGCTCTTTCTAATTATTGAGAATTGTATCAAATTCCAAAAGGTTTGAAAGAACTTTCGTACGCACTGTAGATCCCCACAGGAACCTAACATTTTTCCAGGATAAAAATATTATAGCTTAATCTAGGTAATCATAAATACATCAGTAAAAGTAGAATTCAAGTCGTTAAAGCCGTTTCTGAGATTAGCATGCACAAACTTACACACAAATAAACAAAAATTCTAAAAACTATTTTTTGACCTCGGTTTGTTTCATTTTTTACACATAAATAAATCTATATATAATTAATATACATATTAATTTTATTGTGTTAGAGTCTGCTATTTATGTCGACTGACGTTGATTGATTAAGGCTCGAGTTCACCAACAGACGATTAACTTAATGATTAATCTGATGTTTAGGGCGTTTAACCCGCAGTTTAGCGATGGTGATCAACAAAACGGGTGTTTAAATTTTAAACAACTGTTTAAAAACTAACCGTCTGTTGGTGAACTCGAGCCTTAGGCGGAAAGTATAGTAAAAAGTGCTCTGTGACGTTGCAAAAAGAGTTGCTCAATTCATTCAGATTCATTCGGTAAGATTGAAAAGGTATGATATTGAATGATATTGAAAAGGTATCAGACGCGAAGATAGGTCGTCGTCGTATAGTTGGAATTGTAGTTCTGATATATCGGTCGGACAATGAAAGTATTTGGACTAAACATAAAGTGGTTTAATTAATGTACTCGAAGTAGAGGGTGCTAACAGTTGTTATAATAAGTATTATGTAGGTACTTTTTAAAAATTTGTCACATGACAATTTTAGTAACAACTTTTTTATATTTAAAATATATAAGACAAGGCTCTTTTAAGGCTACTAATTTAACATTAACAAGTAATAGTTAAGACAAGTAACTTACTTTTGTTTCACCATGCACACATTGGGCCCACTCAAGCCCAACACTTCCACCATCATAAATGTCATCACAATCACTATCACGAACCATATTTTAGTTTTTATAGTCGCATTGTCTACGAACACCCACATTTTTACACAACACTATAACTACTCCATGACCATTTATGTTCTTCCCCTTGTGGCATATCGTCTTCTGTCACACCTGATACAAATAAAAAAATAAAATTGTTAGGTAAATAATTTCTTCTTATGATTTATCTGTCTATAATATTAATTTAAATATTACATATGTCTAGTATTTATGCAGTACTAACAAATCAAAAATTATATACATACTAGCCGTTGCACGCGACTTCGTCCGCGTAACTTTATAAAATATAACCTATGTTAATCGCTGATAAGCTATCTATAGGTGAAAGAATTTTTAAAATCCGTACAGTAGTTTTTGAGTTTATTCATAACAAACAAAAATACAAATCTTTTCTCTTTATAAATAATAAATATAGATAAGCATAAAGATAAAGATAAGATAAAGATAGATAGATAATAAATATAGATAAGCATTTCTCGTTTACCATGGTTTAGTTTAAGTATTCAAAGGAATAGACAGAGGCGGACCTAAGAAGAATATCCAAAATAACCCATATCCAAAATACCTACAAAATTCTTAGTCTATTTAATTTTTACAATGTAAATTAAATAACAAGATTGTTTACAAAATAGGACCTAGCAGATATTAAAAACAGACTAAGTAAATGTTTATGGAATCTTGTTTAAAACTTCGGTTCTTCTCTGTATACATAAAATAAACAAACGAATTAATAATTTGGGTGATTCATACGTATAGTGTATTTTTGGTGAGGACGTAATGAGAATTTCATAATTTAAGGTGGCTAAGTACTTAGCTGAAAGGAAAACTTATCACTTAGCAGAGTACATAAAGCCAAATATATAATTAGTTAAAGAAAGGTTGATATTTTTTTCTGTAATATAATGTATACCCTATTTAACAGACATTATATAATTTACAGGCATCTGTGTAATATAATTATATTAATACACAGATTTTTGTTACACAGATGCCTGTAAATTAATTTACAAATAATGTCTATATGTACACACAATTGCCCTTTCATATTTCAAAATAATAATTATTCGAATTAGGGTGTACCTACTAACCAAAATTGAGGGAAACTAATTTAAATTAATTTTTGCTATAATAATTTAATTTTTTTGTAGATATATTACATTATTATGAATTTACCAACTTTATCTCTTTATACACAAACATTTATCTTAAGCTCTAAAAAAATTCTATATCGCAACTCCCAAAGTAGTTACGAAATATCACAACTCGATGTAGGACTATCACACGAAACAGTACAATTAATTCATGTGCCCTCTTTATTCTCCATCCTGCCGCAGTTAGTTGACCTCGGATGGATATTTAGATTGCCCCTACAGCTACTATCGAAACTTAAACCAGGCGATTTAGAATCTGATAGCAGTGTAACGAACCCCTTCTGTGACAAGACTGATTTGTTTACAAGTATTATTTAAGTATTACGTTTAAGTGATACGGTTTTTACCATAAAGGCAAGAAGGTTTATGGTTCTTCTTCTTATTAAAATGTCACTTCACTACGAAGGTATATTACTTCATGGCTATATTAACTTATTAAGTATTATGTTAAAGTGATACGGTTTTACCATAAAGGCAAGAAGGTTTATGGTTCTTCTTCTTATTAAGATTTCACTTCTCTACGAAGGTTGGCGACTATCATAGCAATATTTACTTTGGAAGCAGCTGCACGAAAGTGAGAGCGAGTGCTCATACCGAAAAAATCTTTTAAATTATTTAACCAGACCAAACTTATCTCTTTTTATTGGGAATTTAGTGCACTTTATAACTTATAAAAGATATCTTATGCCATAAACTCATTTCTTAGGGGGTCGAAATTGTTAAAAACTATAAACAACTGGAAAACCTTTGATTAGCCGTATCATTAAATGCCTTGACTAAATTATTTTCATTCAATTGCAAATTTAATCTAATTAAAAAGTGTGCATAATGACTTTTGCCGTAACACAGGTCCTTTGTAGTAACATAGTAGTAAAAATCGACAAAAACTGAAAGATATCCTAAAATTTAAAGAATATAACAATGATCCGAAAGGATTTCGAGATTGGAAATTTGGATTCATCACTACCAACATATAAAAAAATCATAACTACCTCATTCGATGTAAGGTAAAATATAGCAATTCCACGTTCTATTTGTGTGTATATGATAAGATTATTAAGTAATGTTTTATATGGTATGTCGTATAGGCGTTGTGGTGTTAGAAAAAAGAACGGCCAGCCGCGGCATAATGTGATGCGCAAGATTCGCATGTGTTCAATGTGCTCCAATTGGTGGCAGGATGCGTCGATTGGACGCTTTTATCAATGGCGACGACCTCTTTCATGTTGAATGAATACTGTCGTCGCTAATGCACTCTAACCCACCACTCACTTGAGCTGCTCAGAGCTTCTAAACTTTGACTATATACAGGGTAAATCCTATAAAATACAGGGTAAAAGCAAACACCCTAACCACTCTTTCAATTGGATCGTCAATATTACTGTTAAGTTTCATCTAAGTACATTCAGTAGTTACTTGCCTGATCATCCATACATCTATCCTCACAAGTTGTCGCATTTATAATATTAACAATATATATATATATTATTTATTTATTTAAATAAAATATATACTGTACATTATATATATAATACTGACTTATATAATACTAACTTTAAAAGTACTATAAAAGTAGTATGTAATACTAACTTTTGTTACGACTTCGTCCGCCCCTCTTCGGCTACGTGTTAAAATATTTATTTAGTTTTTTAAAAAAGGGCACTTTTTTTCTGGAAAAAAGGTACCCTATGCCATCCATATGCCCTTTTCAGTATCCTTGACAATGTATATGCAAAAATTAATAATGATCGGTTGACTAACTTAACTAAAGTGTGAAAGCATTACAAACAAACTAACTCACATTCTCATTTATAATATTGGCAGGAAGTAAGAATAAGTTACCGAGTAAAATATTAGTATGTCGGTTATCAATCAATCCTTTAACTGTAAAGGTTTGTATGTTTTGTCAGTGAACAGTTAAAATAACTAGGTCTAATAGAGGGGTCCAAATAGCCATCTTCCGTTTGTCATCAATTGATATGTTTATGAAAATTAACGCGTCAGTTAGATGCTGTTTTTCAAGTGATAACGTTACAATGTGCATCAAATGAACTTTGAACTGTATAAGACGACATGTCGATTGGAATTTGCGAGCGATAGATAGATTATATTTGGGGTCATTGAATTTTTTGAAGCTTTTGTTCGTTTTAATAATAATATCAGACTAGCTTTTGCCCGCGAATTCGTCCGCGTTGAAATATAAAATGTTGGTTCATTCATACTATTCTCGGAAACAGCCGAGAAAATAAATTTCAATACTATCACATAGGTATATCAAGTTGTTAGGCGTTATATTGCTTATATAATATTGGCAGGCTTTATATATTTTTATTTTTAAGACATCACTTGTATATTATATTTTATTGTATAAAGTAAGTTCTTTAGGAGTATCTGTGTTCTAAAGAGATTTAACTAAATAAATAATAAATAATCATTCAACATTAATTAACTAAAATGCGTAGCGCATAAATAATATAGTAAAATTAATTAGATCACATCCTTTGATAAAACAGAGCATTGTTTACGATGTCTATTATTTAGTAAATTAAATTATGATAGACGATCAAACATTAAATTAAACGTTGTTATTTTGCAGATACTAAAACTTATTTAAATAATTATTTCATTATTATAACGGAATTTGATTATTTTACTATATAACAGTTTCTGGAATCACTTCTGGATATTTGAAAGATACATTAGGCATTAAAGGTGTAGATAGGCTATATAATTTATCTATACTAGACAAATTCGTGTAGTAGATGTATCAATTAAAGTATCTAATAGATGAAAATTGATTAAAACCACGAGTTAAACTTAAATAGCAGCCAAGAAGTATGTGAATTAAAATGAAAGTCCCCTAAGGAGTGGAACTAAATGTTACATCAATTAAGCCATTTAATGCGTAATGTCCATTTGTAACGACACATGTATGACCGGCGAAGTAACAGCTGTTGAATAAATTAACCAGAATTTTAATGTTATAATAACCTACGAATAAATGAGTATTATTTATTCGTAGGTAGTAACGACAATGTCTTAGTTATAACACCACTAACAGTGAAATGTTACAATGGGATGGAACTTCTGACAAGCGTCGGTTAAAATTAAATTTAGTTAGAACGACGACGTGATTCTAAAGAGCATTATTGTCGATTTTTAATGCATAAATTTTAAAGAATTTAATAAATAAAAAAAAATTTGAATAAAAGCTATTTTAAAATCTAAATTAGAAATTTAAAATGTTATATTGCCAAAGTTTTAAATTAGACGCGCTTTTGAAATTCGATGTCATATTTTCTTTGGTTGTTAGATAGAATTATAAAAATTAAATGTTATGATTTCATTATATCCTATGTAAATATTTATATCCTACAATTTATTTTGAATAATTATTACGGTAATATTCAAAATAATTTGCTAGTTTGTGAAACATTCCAACTACATTAAATAATTAGTTAAATAATATAAATATTAAAATATTAATTAAAATTTAACATTAATTTTTTTTATTATGTCAATAAAAGCTTACCAAATCAAACTTGCAGATTTGAAATTCACAAGTTTCACACACTAATACACTTATACCAAATGTACCAGGGCAGCAGGAGTTAGAAGGAGCGCGACAAAAATACATGTGTGATCCCATATAGCGACAGGATTCAACTGGGACATTAGAAGCTTGGTTTGGGGCCGGGATACATCGATACAATGCCAGATAGATAAGGCCTAACTACACTACAGTTTGTTGATAGATATTAGTGATGTAACGAATGCCAGTTTTTAAGCGAATGCGAATGAGAATGCGAACATTGTACCTTTACCATGAGTTTACAATGACCGCACTCGCTAGCGAGAGCGTAAAACATTAATATGAAAAACTGTCAACTGTCAATGTCAAATTACATAGTATTTTTTTTCTAATGTCTAAAGAAAGGTGATTAATTAACACAAAATATAAAGGTTGATTATAGAAAGATAATAATTGTTTTAAATAAGTTTTGTAATTAAAAAGAAAAGAAATGAATACTTTTTGTTTAATTTACCTAATATTGTTTTCAGTTTCTGTATTTTTCTTTCACGTTCATATTTGCAAAATATTCAAAGATATTTGCGAATGCGAATGCTAATATCATAAATCAAACGAATATTCGCGAATGCGAATGCGAATGCGTTACATCACTAATAGATATGATTCTTATTTGAATTAATAACTCATTACATTACTTGAAAATATTATTAAAGGTGAGAGCCCAGTTTCAGTTCTAACAGTATTTGAAACATATTTCAATCTAAACAGAAGTTGAGTGCTTCCAAGAAATAGGAGTACCTACGCAGGGTTCTTGGGGACTAATATCTTATTTATATTTTATCTTAGGTTTTATAAAAAAAAATTTCAAGATTAAAATATTAATTACATTTTATGTGTAAAAATTTTTATACATATATTTTTTTACAATTTATGATTTCATTTATTTGTACAAATAAGCTTAATTACTCTAATGAGTTTGTGTTTACACCAATGTTAAACTAAGTAAATGTAACTTCATGTTGTATTAATAAATAAATTACTTTTGACTTAAGTTATGTGTATTTAATATTATTTTTTTGGTACCTAAATTATAACTTAGCTTTTCTAGGACATTTTATATCAGTGTTAATCGTGTTCTAACTGAGGTTCCTGATTTAATTTTACTAACTTTTTCCTAAGACTTGAACTAGTACTTGAACAAGTACTTTTTAAAAGTACTTGTTTCTGGGTGAAAGATAAGATAAGATATGTCCTTTTCTATACCACCGACAACGTACTAGTATAAGCAAAATTTCATTAATAGGTCACTTTCGCATTTATAATATTAATTAATATTTTTTCAGTGATATATATTTCAGTGATATTTAACCCAAATAAAGCCAAATAAGAGGAAGCCTTATTTTTTGATTACGAAACTAAGGGCTATGCAATAAAATGAAACTGTAATAGGACTTCATATTCCGTTTGTTAAATAAATGATGGTTAAAGTGTTCTATTCAATAAAAGCCCTATAAAGTTGGCGTCATATTGTCGAGGGGACGAGTTTGTTTACTTTCCTCTAAAGGGAGTAGGTTCAGAGACATTATGAAAGAGGGAAAAATAAGGCTTGCTTATTTAATACTGAAAATGCATTTATTTTGAAAATAACCTTTAGCTTTATTTTCAACGCCAATACTATTTTACTACTATTTCTGTAGAATATTGGAAGAAAAAAACATAGAGCCACAGAACAGTATATAAACAAGGGACGTAGAGCCCTCTATACATTACAAATATTATTATTGTTATTATTGTTCAAGTATATATTTTTCTTTTTAAGTTTTAAATTTTTTACAATATAAATAAAAAATATTATTATTATTATAATTATTATAATCTACAAAAAAAGTAATACAGAGAAAAAAAAAAAATACCTTGTATTTTACCTTCTTTTCTTTTAACGTGCGTCTCAAATGTACCAGGGACACAAAAGCATGTAGGAGTTAACGATACGTTAATAAAGTCGGCGACACACTGTCGGAGAGACGGGGCGACGGGGAGTGCTACCGCCCCTATATACTTGCTCATTATGTTTGCTTACCCACGTCCCACATAGTCGACGGGAGACCACGAGTGATTTACTTTTTATAAAATCGTGTCGGGCTATGAAATTTAATGCTTTGGAGAAATTAGTTAAATATTTATTTAACTACTTGATGTAAGTAGTTCTACTGTTCTATTAATTATAGTGACATAATTTTGAGAATTCATATGAAGAATTGTTTGATAGCACTGACTAGAAATTGGAATGCAATAAATAAATAAATAAACAATAACATTTAAAAACCACAATAAAATATTATACATTTCATACACTATCATAATAATATGATGTAGGTCACAGTTCCGGATAGCCATATATTTATCAATATTATTACGTCCTAAATAATACTGACCCTGAACGAAGTTTCATAGCAATTTTTATATGTAAGAAAAAAATTTGTTTGAAAATGCTAATTTCTCATTTACAGCATTTTTTTAAATGCTTCTTCCTACCGTAGGAAGTAAATTAATTTTGTATGGCCCGTGATTCTTATACGTTCTTCGAATATCTCTTAAATGTATGTAGTATTAATTCTCTAAAACGCTCATTTCATAGCCACACCTATTGAAGGTCAAGCTAAATGTGGTTTATTTTGGCAATACATTTATTTATGAAGATAATTCTATAGTGGTGTTTATGAACTGGACGTGTGTCAATATTGTTTCAATTTAAAACACATTGATTTATCACTCCCCCTCGAATATTGTTCATTGAATCCGGCCGTAGGGCCATAGAAATAACGTAACCATAATATCTTTAATAAATTAGTAGTTAGAGTGAGATTTTATACTAAAACATTTTAAAAAAATATTATTCTTATATTTTTGAGTACCTACCTAATTAAGTGTATTTTTGTAAAGAGAACTCTTAAACTCTAATGTAATGTTTATGTAAAGGTCATCACACAGGCTGACAGTCCACATGATGGTAAGTCGCCGTCGTCTACCGTCGCCTATAACACAAGCAACGGTACTGCAAGTTTTTTCTGCTGCAAAAAAGGTGCTACAAGTGCGCTGCAGACTTTAGTAGGATTAAAGATAAAGGATCAGTCAACAACTGCACGGTGATATTTTGCAAGGAGGTGGTTACTGTCGCCAGACGGGCTGCCCAAGTAAATCCCTTGCCACTACATGCAAAACCCAGATATATATAATCTATTCTATACTAGTACTAGTATATTATTATTCAATATTATAAATGCGAAAGTATGTTTAGATGTATGGATGTTTGTAACTCTTTCACGCAAAAACTACTGAACCGATCACAATGAAATTTTGCATACACATCGTCTGGGACACAAGAAAGCACATAGGGTACCTTTCATTCAGAAAAAAGGACTATTCCCGAGGGATAAATAAAAAATGAAAAAACTAACGCCCGGCCAAAGTGTTATAGCAACACGAGGTCAAGCGTTATATTACTTTTTTAAAATTTTCAACGCAGACGAAGTCGCAAGCACCAGCTAGTAAGATATAAGTAAGATATATTGTTTACAAAAAGGAAAAATATAAAAGTTATTTAAATTAACACACAAATGATGGATAACATAAGTTCTAGTCAATGTAAGTAGTTCACTCTCAACCGTTGGAATACAATTAGGATAATTTTATTTAATTGATTCGTTATGGCCCGCATTTGATATCCCCATTTGTCCATCATGGTATAGAAACGGACAAATATATGTTTCTATTTACATTTCTTACATTGGTAACGGCATGGAGTGTCTAATCTGTCCGTCTGCCATCCAAATCCTCAAAAAAGTCAACAAACTCGACTGAATTTGTCATTAAATTATGACTAAAAATAAAACACTTCTTATTATTAATTGATGTATTTTTACATTTAAATTATCACAATTGTAAATTAAATCTCATGTTAATTAAGTATACGTATGTCTATTTACAAAAAAAAACCTATTTATTACATTTGATTATAACCACCGCGTCTAAATTCAAAAATAGAAATAAAAATATTTATATTTAAAAATACACAGATAAAAAAAATTAAACATGAAAAAAAAAAAACCCAACAACAAAAATAATAATAATTTGTATGCCTAAATATAATGTATAAAAATATAATTAATAATTAATAAAGTATTATTAAATAATAATTTTTTTCGTAATTCCCAGTTTGGCTTGAAATAATATTTATTTGAAATATTATTGCATTTTAATGGTAATTATATTTTATTATATGTGTCATAGAATGTAACTGCTTAAATATATATTTACTGATAATAAAACGACTCGTTATAAAAATATTGTAATAGAAATTCTATCGCCAACGTAGTCCTAATACTGTATTAATGGTTGAAGTTACAAGCAGGATGATAAATGTATTGAGGTCATAATGATTGCTAGCAGCGTTGTAGAATCCACCATACACTTGCAAGCCTGCAGTTTCGATACTGAAAATTAAACAAATAATATTTTAAACACTGAAAAAAAACAATGTCTTATAATGTAAAACTTATTAATTAAGTATTTCTTGAGCAGTATTATATTATTATATTTCTATATATTTTAACAAAAAAGGACAGAGACAGAGAGGTATCCTATTTTTGGCTTCGACTGCTCTCTTAACAAAACCGTCTCCATTTAACACTATTGCTAAACTTTTATATTCACGTCATCTTTTGAATTTATTACATAACTAAACATATAAAAGATAACATTGAGCATCAAAGAATACTATGTTTGATTGAATAGAAATAGAACATTCAAACATTCTTTAAATTTTGCCCGCTAATAGGTTCTAAGGTTTACTTCGTGCATTTATCATGGCATAGAAACCAATAGATGACAAGCAAACATTTTTTTTTTATAAATGGCCAGTGTTCACTCTCTGGTCGAAATCTGACCATAATGGTTTCGAAGGTGGAGAAAAACTGTTATTTTTTTTAATTCATAACACTAACAAAAACGAGAGGAGAAAACTAAATTAACTGAACTGTTTTACACAAACTACTCACCTAAACTTGCAGTAATCACCGTCGTAACTCCATCCAAGATACTCTCCAGTCCTTAAATTTTCACTTCTGAGCCAATCTTCCAAAGGTCTGAAGTAGTCTCTTAAGGCCTCTCCGTTCAATCTCGTCTCTCCTATTGATTCTTGTAGTACTTGAGACCAAGGCGCTGATGATCCTCTCTCCATTAAACGTCTAGGAAATAAAAGAAACAAATTTTGGTCATAATATATCTGATCTTTGATGAAACTCAAACATAGCTTTACGGTCTTGCTCTCTTGGAGACCATTGGACGTGTCGTTAAGGTGCTTGCCTCTTATTCAGGGGTCCCGAGTGCGATTCCCAACACGGTTAACTTTATAAATAATCTTTACTTTCAAAGTTGCCTCTGGCCTGACTATGCAAGATTTAGCCGCTTAACCATAACACAAGTTATGGGTAACATAACACAAGTCTAAGAGTCTAAAAGCCTCTTTCACCAACTACAAGTAAAGTGTTGATTAGTTACTTTTAGGAATAATTTTATGTTTTATTAAACAAAGGTATATCATCTCCATCATTACCGGTTACCGGTGACTTTAAATGGCGGTTAGCCTACTTGACATATGGTTAAAGAGGCCCTAATAGTGCTTACTTTGGGGATTACACCGTTGGTGTATTTAGTCTTTGTGTTTTATTAATTTATCTATAGGCTAATAGTACTCAGTTAAGCTCAGTTAGGCTACTGAGCACTGGCTGGATTTTTATTCATACACTAGTGAAAACAACATCTTAACGACTACTTTATCCTGTGGTGACACCCATGGCAAGTTCTCTGGCCTCTGGCAGAATGTCAGTGTTGTGGTCTGTACCGCAAATTCAAACTGAACCAGGCTACCATTTCCTCTTACATTATATATTTATCTGTTAAGAACTTTTTGCGTATAGTTGTTATGTATTATTTGTTGCTTATAATAATTGTTTGTGTTTATGTATCTTTTTATTTTGTATATTTTGTGAGGAATAAATGTTTCTTTCTTTCATTCTTACTTTCAGAAGACTAAATAATTTACAGGTACTTCCGAAAATCCAAGTCTTCAGTGGCATAAGGCAAGCGTTCCATCGAATAAGCTATACTCAACTAATATAAACTTTTCAACAAGGACACTTCTTTTAGAAATCAATAAATGTTACCATATGTATTAATTAAGTGCATTAATTATGTTGAGATCGTTTTAAAATGAGCAATACTATATTATTTAGCACGGTCAATTTAACTGCACAGTGTATGATCATGCAAATTGTAGATGAATGCAGGTCATAACAATTAAATATTTGTAACGAATTATTGATTGACTGGTACCTACATTTGGTGTAATAATATTATGGAAACGGTAATCAACATCCACAAGCAGTACACATTGAGTTTCGTAGTTATAAACTTATCAGCTAGTTTTCTGATTCTATTCCTCCCTCTTTGTCTATTTTGTCGTTAGTACTGTTATATTTTATTCATTTTCAAGCGTCTGCTGTTCGTCAAAACATTTTGAATTATATAAAAATTTTCTTTCTCCAGTCGTTCATTAAATTACACTAAATTCCATTTGCTCAATTTTCTATTAATATATATAATTGATAATGTAAACATTCGGAAAACAAACATTGATTTTGCGTAACTAGTCGATGTCTAACTCTTAAAGGAAACCATCAGTACGCTCCATATTCTCGAGGAGCCTATTATCCAATGGTTACATAACACCTACAGATAAGGTGTCCAGTTTATTCATTGTTTAACAGCGATGCAAGTAGGCATTAAAGTCTGCAGTCTAGACTGTTGCGTAAACACTACAACTTTAAAATTCAGGCCAGATGCAGTCGTGTTATTGGTTTTAGATACGAGTATTAAACTGTATTGTCACCTTAGAGGAAACTCTTTATAATTGAATGATACTGAATATTGAAAAAAAAAAAAAAAAAAAACTAAGTTGTACATCAAATATTTATAATATAAAATTAAAGGTCCTATTCATCGCTTTATCATCTTTAAAAAGTCTCTAAACTTGTGTAGGAAAATATGAAATTTATTAGATTAAATAATAACTTAAAAGGCAAAATTATAAATACGCCACTATTCTTATAAAGGAAAATATTATGGAAAATTTAGAAACGCGTAAAAATTTACACATTGATGGCTGGTTGAACTGCTTTTTCCCATCTCAAGGGAAAGGTTATGCTATAACAAGGTTATGCTATAATTTAGTCCGAAGTTTGTCGCTAATCCTTTATCCTATTATATCAAAGGCTTAACGAGCTTGTTGGTGGAATGGTTTAGATAGCCTAACAAAAGGGTTCCGGGATTAAATCCTGGCAAATTCAAATCGAAATAAAGTATCTTTATCTACTGTTTAGTCTATCTAGGGTTTAGTCCTCAATAAAATTGGTTTTGTGGTTATACATATATACTGCTTTATAACAAACCTAGTACTAAATTTGGGTCAATATTAAGTATAATTATGTAGAAGATAATTGTTTTTTAAAAAATAAAATAAAATAAGTCTTTTATTAGGTACACATACATATTATCTGTTTGCATAGTGTACGGATTTGAATGCATAAAGCAATAACTAATTCGACACACATTCTACAACGCTATTATATCCAGGATAAGTAAACTAATACAAGGTTTGCATTAGCCTAATATCCGTCATACAAATAAGTGGAGAATACGATCATTTTATGTATACAATGACTACTTAATAAAGAGATCGGCGTAACATTCGCTTGGACAGACATTATTTGGTTATGTGTTTAATGTTTCCACGTGGGCAAGCATCGTCATCATAAACAGTCGACAGATATGATAGTGTAGATTATAGATCTTTTTCCTGGACCACTAAAATGCAAAATTAGAGCTGAAGTGTCCACTATTTTGTCCCGAATTTTATTGTGTAGCCTGATCGATGTTGAAAACACCAAAGTTATTTTCCCCAAAGAACAAGCAGCCTATGGGCCCTAGTGAAAGTTTAAATTTAAAACGATAACGAGTTCAAAAATAATAAAATGTATGGGATTGACATATGCCGTCGCTAAATCACGTGATACATTCCATAAATTTTATTTTTTGGAACTTTGTTATCGTTTTTAAATTGTTACTTTGACTGAGGCTTCAGTGCTATTTCAGCTTGCTAATTTTATAAGCTATGTCGTCTATAATAAATAATTTTAACTTCAGTTTTCTTTTTCTAGACATTTTCTTAAAATTTGGTGTAGTGTTTGTGAAAAAAAAAAATTTAAAATTTTTATACTACCACAGCATATAAACTTGTAAGGTTATAGTAAATGTAATAGTGATGGTAAATGCTAATTTTAAACATATCCGCCCACTTATTAACTCCAAAATGTCATATTAAAGTGCTATAAGACGGTAAAGTAGCCTCATTACTGGAGGTTCAGTAGCTTACTTTACTTAATTAAAATAAATTACCCGTATACATACGAGTATGTAATAATATATACCTACAAGCCGTTACAATATTAATGGAATAAAATAAAATAAATATATAATACCATCAGCCTGGCTTTCGAAATTAACATTTAATAAAACGTAACACTTAAGACACCATAACATTATTAATCTCATTATTTAAAAAAAATCCACTATATTTATTAAGAAACTAGCATTTTTTTATCATTTGAGGTATCCTGTCGTTAAAACGAAGTTTTCCGCTTACCCTTGACATTAAAATTAAGATGATTTTTATTTGCAATAAACATATTTTACTTCAAATACCAAATCAAATCTAGTTTTATATTTATAAACTACATATACGAGTTAATTTAGATACCTATAGCGAATTAATTATTCAGATATATTTTGTTAGAATTTGCGTTGACATAATAATATACAAGCTACAATGTTTGATTTAATTTTTATGGGAATAAGGTATAGTGCAAGTCTCACACATTCAAAATGAACCAATTGTGTTGTGAGCCCGCATCGTCAATACAGAGTGCAGGCTACCATGGCTTGGCTAGTCGTTTTCGCAACCGATCTGACCCATATATTCTAGCTTCCTACACTGTGTTCAGTATACAAGTAATTAGGAACGCCATCGAGTCACGTTTATAGCGTAAAATTGACTTTCGCATTGACGCTTTTTAACTTCGTTTTAAAACGTCGTGACCGTCGTATGCAAATGTCAACAAAATATAATATTTCATACACATTTTTTTAGAAATTTATTTATTAAAATTGAGTTTTATTATTTCAAACATTTAACTTGACCTTCATGATTTAATAATCAATTATTAATTATTATTAATAAATAATTATAATTAATAATAATTAAATATAATAGTCGTTAGACAGACCGACGCGACGGTCTGTTTGATGGCAGATGGCTACCGTGTCGTTTATAACAGAAGCACCGCTACTACAGGTGCTGTATGGATTAGGAAGGTATACAGAAATGGTATCCCTTACTCACTCACACCGAAACACAACAGCACACTTGCTGTTATTTCATGCTGCTCTTTGTGCAGTGTTAGTTACTGCTCCAGTGTGCCCTGCCCCACTACTTAAAAACGTGGCAAGAAAAATCGCAACTACTTAGTATATAGCGAATAACATTTTTTTTAATGTGCGTTTAAAAACGCCAGTGTGAAACTTAAAATGAACATTATGTAAGTGTAACAATACGGTTTGCTTTAGTTCCCTCGGTGGGGACGGTCGTCAGTCGGTCCACTTTGGTCGTGAGCGTATCATATCGGGCACGACCAAAAACTATAATACTTACTCGGTATGTCCATTGCACTGTGAAATGACTGCACACGTAGCGTGCAACTGCGCTCACGTTTGTGCTCTTTATTTATTTAATTATACGTATATATCTTACTTTAAATGACTGTGACTTTGGTCGTAAAAACTACTACTAAATGGTCTTCTTCAATAATCATTTGTAGACACGATTGTATATATATCTAATCCACTTAAATATATTATAAAGTATTTGTAAGTTCTTCACGGTTTCTGTCTGTTTCTCTGCTTAAGTTCCAAATCATCCAATGGATTTTGATTAGGTTTTTACTAATGGAAATAGCGATAAAAGAGCTAGGTTTGTGTCATATAATTTGTAGGAAAAATGCGTATGTGTATGTGTGAACCCGGTTCGCTAAAATAATAGAATCATTGCGTTGTTTGGGAAGTTTTTTTTAAAAAAAAAATCATAACTCCTATTTTTAATTATAGCTATTTTTGATTTTAGCTTTAGACACTTCTAAGTTTTAAAATTATGTAAGTTTTATAAAACTTACAAAATTGATGGATAAGGAAGATCTACAAAATATAAAATTGGAACAAAAAAAAAACATGTATTGCGGAAAACTCAACCACAATCTTTAATATAAATATATTTCACTATTAATATTATTTTTATAATAAAAAACCGCTTTTAGAATACCGAAATTCAGAGGTTATAATTTTTGCTTTCTATATTATATATAATGTACCTAATATTTATATAATATAATTATATACTCGTATATCCACTGATAATAAATTTATAATAAATTTCAAAAAATACCAAAAACGGATTCAAAATCAAAATAAAATGTATGGTATTAATTATTCAGTGTTCGTTCGAATAGGGCGACATTTTACTATAACATACTTATAACATAGTTTGATTGAAAGTGCTTTTACAATAACAATATCGTTGAATGCGTCACCCGCATCTCTGGTTAAAGTCAAGTGTTCACTTCCGTCGACAGCAGACGACGCCAATTGTGTGCACTTTCCTTTATTTTTATCATATCTAATCTATGCTTATAAAATCGTTTGTACTGACTGATTATGTATAATTTGTGTATTTTTCACATTACTTTGTGGAGTAATAAAATGCTTTATTATTTATTAAATAAATTAACTACACATTTTAAGTTTGAATTTAATAAAATACAATGGGAATATATTTTTTTTATTCGATAATAAATCATACATTCAGACATAACTAATAAATAGTGTAATATATTGACTTGTATTTAATAATTTATGATTTAAATTAGTATACTACTGTCGACACTAATGTCACCGATCTAAGTATATTAGTTCATTGTTAAGTGTTACCGCGAACATGAAGACATAAATCGGCTAAGAATTATTGTAAATATTCATTGTGAATGTATCTTGTCCGAGAAACGTGTATATTATTCCATTGTTCTTAGTTTTATTTTAATTTTAGTAGGAACTGTATCACCTTGAGAATTTCCAACAGAATTAATTGAATGGACGGGTTCATATACATTTTTATCTTATATTTCTGTAGGAATTTATAAAAATATAATTTTTAAATCTAGTGTCAGTCATGTTGGACGCAAAAGTGACAGCACAGAATACATTAAATATCTATTAAAGATTTGATCCTAAAACTTACTATGTCTTATTATTTAGTTCAAGTAAAGCTATCCAGCGGACGCTTATTAATTTTACATGTAAAATGTAATTATTATTAAATGAAGGATAATAATACTATCATTTTATCCTTGCGGTTGTAACAAATCCATGTAATATGTTCGTTTAAAAAGTGGTACGTCCATTGAATTTAGTATTGGGCAAAGCTCAAAGGTAGTCATTGTCGGTCAATGTCGCTAAATGACACGACGAGAACGGCAAATTGGATTATGATTGTCGGTTATTTTTCTTAAGAAAATCTGTATAATATTTATTTTTGAAATGAAGTAACAGTGCAAATCATATACTAATACAGTATAGGTATAATATGGCTGAAGAGTTTGATTGGTTGAATGAACTAATCTCTAGAATGACTAGTGGGACTTTAAGAATTGTTTTTGCTGTTGATAGCTCAATTCTTGGGAAAGGTTTTAGGCTATCGAGAATTACCGAGAAGAGTAGACATGTGCTTGCATTTGAAAACTTATTTGAATAGCTGGTGAAACCGGGGGACACAGGTAGTCTTGTTCATAAAATGGAAATTTAATTTCATTGTATTTATTAAGTGCAAATTATTTTCGAAAGCACTAAATAGGATTTAAAAAAGTTTTGCTCTTGAGCCATGCAACAAAGATGAGGCCGACGATGGGGCGAGCTCATCCTGAAAAGCCCTATTCACTAGAACTTTAAAAATTATATGAGCTCGTAAACACAGACGCCGGGCAGGGAGATCGAATCCTTCGCAGTGCACATCCGTACTAATATTATAAATGCGAAAGTATGTTTGGATGTATGGATGTTTGTGACTCTTTCACGCAAAAACTATTGAACCGATCACAATGAAATTTTGCATACACATCGTCTGGGACACAAGAAAGGACATAGGGTACCTTTCATCTTTCAACGCGGACGAAGTCGCGGGCACCAGCTTGTTATAATATAAGAGAATTTTTTAAAATTTAAAAAAAAAAACTTAAAAGAAACTGTAATATCACCGAATCATCGAGAATTTATCTTGTTACAAACTTTCGTTAATCTTAAAACAAAACACAATTGAATGGCACGAATTCCGAAATTGATTGTTTTTCTATCTGAATGATATTTTATTTGTGAGTACTTTAACCGAGTTAATACCAAAAACATTAACACAAACTAATTTTACCTTGACTTATTATGAAGTAGGCAACTATTGTTCCTATCGAATGGATAACATCACGAATGGAATTCACAAAAATTAATTGTTAACATAATTGTTATTGAATTTGATTTATATCTTCCCAACGACATTGAATTTTAATTAATACCATAAAATGTCATTTCTATCATTAATAAGTAGTGACTTTGTTTAAAAATCTCTGTATGTATAGTACCTATAAATATTTAGTATTTGAAATAACACCTTCTTACTTATTAAGTTTCAAGCGAGGTTTTCCTTGGTTTCAAGTACCTAGACCGACGCGCCCCTAACTTTACTCCGGTTAAATTAAGCGTGTAAGCAATATTCTAGTAAGTACAAAAACGCCTGCCCCACTACTACTTTTTCCAATGGCAAAAGATAATAATTATATTATATTTTAACTCTAGTTTTAAGTTTATATCTGATGAGGCATGAAGCTAAACCGAAATTAGTTCCTCGGAGACCTTTTTTCGGTCGGTGGATGTTTAAAAAGTGGAAATTTTACATGACACGCTGATTAAACATTGAATGTCCGGTACTCACTTCAAAACTCTGCCTGCTTCAGGATTCCTGTAAATGTCGCATTTGTGCAGTGGCCTCGAAGGATCGCCAGGTATAAACTGGCCTGTTCGCTCGCAGAGAGCTCGGTGGATTTGGAACTGCAGAACTGTGCTCACGAAATATCTGAAAATATAATTGAAAACTTATTAATTGTTGAGTGACGACACGTTTGGTCTAGTGGCTAGTAACCCTAGCTGTTAATCAAACGGTCGCGTGTTCGAATCCCGCTAGGGGCAAATGTTTATGTGTTAACATTTTACCTTTGTACCTTAGTCATGGATGTTTTATATTTATAATATGTATGTATTTACAAAAAAAAAAAGTAATCTATGTATTATATCAACTGTCTGGTATCCATAATACAAACATTAGTTGCTTACTGTGGAACTAGATGGTGCTGTGTGGAATGTGTGAAGATATTTATATTTATATTTATAATGTTTTATTGTGGACTAGGGGCTTCGCCTCAAATTTTTTTTTCTGCAAATCATGTACGCAAACCTTCCCCGTTTAACTGTATTTCCCATTGGTGAAAACCGCATCAAAGTGTGTTATAACCATGCTTATAGAAGAAGTTAGCGGAGAAACAAATAGAGACGGACAACCCCTTTATTTTGTAATTTGTATAAATATAGAAATACACACTCTAATCTGTATGCCAGATCAAATTAGGTCTTGAATTTTGTGAAGTATTTAGAATAACTATTAGTGTCATATTATACAAGATATGTAGATCATTCCAATAATACATATTTATGTTCCTATTATATATATTTATTCATCTCCATAAATTTTAAAATGAAACCGCATTTTTGTCAGAAAGATATTTTCTACGCCATAGTCGCCAAATTAACATATGACTTCCAAACCGTATGGTAATGTAGAAAACCATCCGTACTAATATTATAAATGCGAAAGTATGTTTGGATGTATGGATGTTTGTGACTCTTTCACGCAAAAACTACTGAACCGATCACCATTAAATTTTGCATACACGTTGTCTGGGACACCAGAAAGGACATAGGGTACCTTTCATCGGTCAACGCGGACGAAGTCGCGGGCTCCAGCTAGTATTATTGCTTTTTAGTATCTGAATTTGGTTGCTCTTCATACGAAAGAGTGAACATGCTAATTATATATTATTACATTGCTATCTGCATCGAAGAAACTAATTACATAGATTTGAGCTTAAAAGGAAATTTCATAAAAGGATGTGCATATACTTATTATAAATAAATATTACTCAACAATTGCAACAAAAATCTATATCAGACATAAGATTTAAAAAAAAAAAATGAAATATCGTTCTCGATTGGCTGGTATGTAATCTAGCAACAATAAGTTGCGCCAACACATGATAAATAGTGTTTGGGAATAAAATAAAATAATGTATCCGGTTAATGTATGTCTGTCTATAAATCGGTTCTAATTATTAGCATGTTCCGTTCATGGTTGAACAAACACAAGTTTCTAACGACTTTTTATGCTACAATATATTTTGAAGCTTTGAGGAAAACAATGTTAAGTTAAATACATAATTAATTCATATTTTGTAGAGACAAAAGTTTATTTTTGACGACACGTTTGATCTAGTGGCTAGTAACCCTAGCTATTAACCAAACGGTCGCGGGTTCGAATCCCGCTAGGGGCAAATGTTTATGTGTTAACATTTTACCTTTGTACCTGAGTCATGGATGTTTTATATTTATAATATGTATGTATTTACAAAAAAAAAAAAAGTAATCTATGTATTATATCAACTGTCTGGTATTCATAATACAAGCATTAGTTGCTTACTGTGGAACTAGATGGTGCTGTGTGGAATGTGTGAAGATATTTATTTATTTATTTATTTATTTACATTAACAAAATACATTTAAACAATTTTAACAACAAAACGCAAACAATATTAATTAATTATTAATAATAGTTTTAAGATTCAACACGTGACTTCATTGACCTATTTATTTTGATAGAAATAAATATTCAGAGTCTAAAGAAATTAAATATTCAAAAACCATTTAAATATTTTAGTAACTCAAAGATAGTATTACTACAGAAATCAAAAATAATTTTTCGAAATACGATATATTAAGAAATATAATATTTACGAAACTAATTTTGTCCTTACATGCCTTCTAAAGTTTTCTGGTGTTCATAATGAGTATTTCCAATTTATTATAGAATATTTAAATATTAATTAGCAAAACTAATATTACCAAAATATAATTACATATAAATTCTTCAAATTTACATTAATTTCTAATTATTACCTAAACGGCCTAATTTATTAGTGCGTAAATAGTTGCCACATACCGTCGACGTGGATGGTTGGAAAACGATAGTATCAATCAAATCAATAAAACCTGTAATGAGCTTAAGTTGTGAATTATTGATATTACATAGTATTTCATGTAAGCACTAGCGAAGTGAGTACAGTGTCGAGCGGAGCGGGTGGAGTAATAGGCTGTAACTTGTTATCCGTACTATATATATAATATAATATTATAAATGCGAAAGTATGTTTGGATGTATGGATGTTTATAACTCATTCACGCAAACACTACTGAACCGATGACCATGAAATTTTGCATACACGTTGTCTGGTACACCAGAAAGGACATCGGGTACCTTTCATCGTTCAACGCGGACGAAGTCGCGGGCACCAGCTAGTGTTATATGTAATAATTATGTTATTTGTTGTTTTTACATTATTGCAAAGGTACAAACTTTGGGATTATTCTCGAATTTGCATTGTCTGGCTCGATTTACATTGTTAATACAAAGCAGCCACCACAATTACATATTAAAGACTTATCTTTGAATTTTTATGATTTATTTGTGATGCGAGAACTGTGTCGCTGATGCGCGACAATAGTTGGCGCTAAACAAAAATTTCTTAAGGCAGCTCTGATTTTTAAAGTTTTTTTTTTGCTTCAGTATTAAGAAATTCTTCAAAACAAATTTTTAAAATAAACTACTAGTACGCTATAACCTTAGTAGGATGAGGACAAGGAATTAGGAGGAGATTTGGAATGACTTACTTATATAGTGAAACGTAACAGTACACATACTGTGGTTTCACTCTGGTTTTCTATAAGGGGTTGGTTACTGTCACCAGACGGTCAGCTCAATTTCATGACTGCGAAATGCAGTGTGAAGACAGAGATTTATACATTTTCTTTTACTTTATAATAAAACTTTACATTAAATAAATATAATTATAAACGCGCCGCTTATGTTACTAAATGCGCAGCTGAAATCACATAACGCGTGCAGTATCACGGCGTAGATTGATTTAAAGGAGACGCCGGCCATTGTTGCGGTGAGTGGCTTCATAAACCGGTACCGTTTTATAATCTCATGGAGTTTGCGAAAAGTGTGACTATTATTCACGACATGCTTCGCGTTTTATTGATTCCAATGCTGTAAAACACGCTAAATAGGTCTTAATGATCGTCTCGAGGTGTTTTTAGGCGACTATGTTTTGGTCACGCTCAACGATACTTGTGTTTGATTCAATCACGAATTTATATTGAAATATTAGCTTCTTATTGGTCCTGTAAACGAAATGTTCCAGTTTTAAATACGAACGAAATTTTAAATAATATTATTATATTATATTATGTATAGTGGCAACACCCAGTCAATACATCATTATACATTACAATAGAATACAAAGAAAAATTACTTAAAGTGTTAAAAGTTAAATAATTCAAACTGTAAAAAGTACATTAAGGACACTGGTCGAGTTAAGGTTCTTGTCTTACCGCTTTTTTGACTCAGAGTATTTTCAAAAAACGAACTACAGCGCGTACGAAGTTCCTGACACCAGCCAGTACTAAATATGTTCACTTCCGAATATCCGCAATGGCTGACTCTTTAACATACTATACCTCTTAACCTCTACAACATACAACAGATATATGTGTACCTATATGCTATATATTATATGTCAATACAGATATCCAAATAAACAAGCGTTACCACATATACTGTTCGTTACAATTTTACATTACAACATTTGGCCGTTTTATGAACGCCGTAAAAGGAAAATGTGGACGAAAGACGAGTTATAAAAAATGCGTCCATTGCATCAGACAAATGCAGATACTGTGGATGAAAAAAAATCAAATTTGAATGTTTTACCTGTTTAACTATAATTATAATTTATTTCATTATTTCAGTTAAATTCCTAAGCTAATTGTAGCTTGTATAGATGACATGAATCATTCCATATTGGTATTATTGTACTAGCAATATTATAAATGTGAATGTTAAACTGTCTTTCTGTCTTTCTGTTACCTTTTCACGCCTTATCTACTCAACCGATCATCGTGAAATTTTGCATAAACTTTGTCGTCAGGGATACAGGAAAGGGTATAAGCTTTCATGTAGAAAAATTGCACTTAAAAATAAACATAAAAATTCAATGACAGACAAAATATATGAGCAACTAGCTGGTGCCCATGACTTCGTCCGCGTTGAACGATGAAAGGTACCCTATGTCCTTTCTGATGTCCCAGATAACGTGTATGCAAAATTTCATGGTGATCGGTTCAGTAGTTTTTGCGTGAAAGAGTCACAAACATCCATACATTCAAACATACTTTCGCATTTATAATATTAGTATAGATATAGATATAGATACAGACTAGTATAGATAAAGATTTAATAAATATTTTACCACCAAGGAAAGTGGGGCACGGACGAAGTCGCGGGCAAAAGCTAGTACGTTTATAAATTTCTAGACAATATTACATAAAATTATTAAAACTGTGGATAGCCTTTAGATTATATTTAAATGTCAAATGCGATATGCAATATTTGAATGTTTTCCAAAAAGAGATATATACAGTGTGGAAAAATATGTCGGGCCCTGGAGGGAAACTACCTTAAATCTTTAAGTTGGCTCATTTTACATTAACGAGACATTCCTTTATTTTTAAAAAGAAACATAACTGCATTCAAAGATTTTTTAAAACTCGCTTGCCTCGCCCGGGACTCGAACCAACTAAAATTAAAAAAACAAACACTCCCTATTTTATTATACAAATCGATAGGATTATTATTCAGGATAAAATTTCTCTAACAAACATTTGGTCTTACTCTCGTCTGTCGTATGAGATATCCACAAAGAATACCTATTTAGTACACCAGTTCTTTAATGAACATTACCTAGTACTTACTGTTCACTTTCAACAAGTAAAAGTCACGTAACAGTTCACATATATGTCCAACATTTTTATTTTTAATACCAAATGCATGTTAGAGAAATTTTATCCTGAATAATATTATTCAGGATAAAATCCTTTCGATTAGTATAATAAAATAGCGAGTGTTTGTTTTTTTTTAATTTTAGTTGGTTCGAGTCCCGGGCGAGGCAAGCGAGTTTTAGAAAATTTTTGAATTCAGTTTTGTTTCATGGATCGTAGATTTTGAAAAAGTGATTTGGTTTAATATATGAATTGGTTTGAATATTTGCATGCACTTATAGGGTGGAACGTAGAGGAGCATTATTGTTAATGTATATAACTATTGTAACCTATGTTCAGCAAATAAATAAATAATATTAACCATAATAATAATTATTAAATGTTACAGAAGAAGAATGATAGACGTTTGTACTTTAGCAAAGCAAGTTGAAAAGCTAAAGATGTGAACCGAGCATTCTGGTCCCTGACAGTTTAATGGGCGCCGTACTCACAGTGTGTCATTGAGTAAGAAGTTACATCTCGGAAAAGTTAAGAGATTACGCGATCGTACATACGACACGATATAATACGAAGCCGGTGTTTTTACTATTCAAATAATTGTATGTACCCTATTCGATTACATAAAAACAACCAATAGAATTTCATTACCTGAACTGGTAGATTCTCTGATAACTTGTGAGCGTAAGTACGCTCTAACATATAATTCAATAATTTTACTATGAGTATAGAAAAAAATATATAGTAAAAATATTAGAGACAGAGCAATTGTGGGAACAGTTTCCTAATCAGATTCAGTTTTTCTCTTTGATTTTTGTTTTTTGAGGTTACAAATGTAGTTATACATTGATATCTATGAGTTTTATAAAGAATGTTAATTTTCGTGATTTTGATGATTCTTTAATGTCTGAATTTAGCAAAAAATAGAGTATTTTTATACACAATTTTAAAAATTTAAAAATATAAAAAAATGGAAGGATAGCAACCTTTACAGAGCACATTATATCCTTAATCCCATTGAAATACAGAGGTATTTCTCGTTTCTTCGGCTGCAATTTTATGGCTACGCTACAATATATAATAATATCTAATTGCCACTGTGCTAATATATGTATATAATAAGATTTGCGCATAATGTCACTAGGATTCAAATGCAAATTTCGTCCTAGAAGCAATACAAACACGTAATCTGAACCGATCTTAAGTTATTGCCTAAGATGGATGCAGGATTATAAACTAAAGAGCGGCTTTGATTGCGCGCGTTACATTTCTACTTCATAAAGGTGCGTCCAATATGTGGCCATATTGAAAAAGCCCACAGAACTTTGATATTTTTGAACGAGTCACTAGGAGACTTTCAACCTACTCAAAGCTTTTTCTATTACAAGTAATAGAACTAACAATGTTAATAGGAGAAGGTCTTGTGTGTCACTGTTTTCCTATAGGTATCGTAAGAGTGGCAGCTTATAATTATGTACAATGTACATATGTCATATTTGTTTGATAAACTTCTACAAGTATTTATAGAAGGTTTGAAAATCTTTTTCACACTCTTTTTAAATAAGTTTTTAATTAACAACATTTTTTTTTTAAATTGTTAATGTTTATAAGCGTACATTATGTTTTTGTACTGTGAAAATGCAGTTATAATATTGACTTCTTTAAATCTATATTATTTTTGGGCTCAATAATTATTCTTTAGTTTTTACACCTAATATTTCAAATTTAAATTTCATATATGTCGGCCAAAAGTAGCCCAGCATTGGACAATGCTAGTATAAATAATATCACAAGTGAGAACACACCTTAATTAGGCCAAACGAATAAACATAAGTATGCAAGGAATTCTATAATGGACATTTAAAATATGAGGAAATTAATAAGAGTAATCTCGAAGCGGCCAAGTAAATTAGCAATTAGAGCTAACGCTGAATCACCGATTTAATATATCGGATAACTAATAAAACCAGACGTTTAGCTATTGGACCGATTCCAATTACAACACGTAACCTAATGGCAAAGCATTATGTAGTCACACAATCTACACTATTTAGGTACATTTTTATACGAGCTATAAAACATTTTTAGTTACCAGTCGATAGTAAAATCCAGTTAGAACCATCCAGTTAATCCAATTAAATCCAAAAGATATGACCTCAATATTTCAAGTCGTCGAACATGAATAAAATGTAGAGATTTTGTTTATAAAATATACTAGTCTATACTAAAATTATAAAAGAGTTTGTTTGTTTGGTGGAACGCGTTAATCTCAGGAACGGTTTAGTAAAGGTATCGCACAATTTTGTTTCGTACGAATTTTGCGAAGAAGTGACTTTAAAATTAAATATATTTTTAGTCGCTCTACTGGTTCGAATTGAAAAATTATTTTTGTGTTGGATACGAGTAGTCCATTTATCGAGAAAGGCTTTAAGGCTATATAACATTTTGAATGGATGTAAGGAGTGAGTAAAGGATGCCAGAGCCCATTTCCCTATTCCTTCCTAATCTCTTATACAAAATTCTAACGCACTTTGGCAGTTTGGGTGCGTCGTCCCAATGAGCAGTCTCCGGTTACGGACCACTGCGGCGGAGTTGCGAGCATTGGACTGGACTTCTCTCTGCCGGCCGTAGTTAAGCTATGGTCAGCAGCAGAGCCGCTTGGCGAGCGACTCAAACCTTCTGCGAAGATGTCATCTCGCAGAAGGAGGCGGCGGAGAGAGAACGAGAGGACGACGTCCTATTTCATCCCCTCCGTCGCCGATGAAATGGAAGCAGGCGGCTGGCATACGCTCTCCACTGGATCCCTGACAGGACTAGGGCGGTAGATGGGGTCTCTACCGCCCTCTTCATCCAAAGAGGCACGGCGCACTTTGGCAGTTCGGGTGCGCCGTCCCAATGAGCAGTGTCCGGTTACGGAGCCCAGCGGCGGAGTTGCGGAAGAGCGTTCGTCCGATCTCGCAAATTCGCCTATAGCGGACGCGGATGATGCTAAAAGTTGCGGAAGAGTGTTCGTCCGATCTCGAAACTTCGCCTATAGCGGACGCGGAGGACGCCAAAGTTGCGGAAGAGTGTTCGTCCGATCTCGAAACTTCGCCTGTAGCGGACGCTGAGGACGCCAAAAGTTGCGGAAGAGCGTTCGTCCGATCTCGCAACTTCGCCTATAGCGGACGCGGAGGACGCCAAAAGGTTTAGTCGGTAGGTCTACCGCACAACCATGTCGGGGCGGAATTCCGACATATCCATGATGGATTCCTCTTGTCAAAAATTGGTAGGCCTCGCATTTGTAGTACCTGTGATATGTTATAGGCGACGGCGACGGTAGCCACCTACTATCAAATGGACCGTCAGCCTGTCTGTCGACACTAGGTAACATAAAAGGTAGGTATATATTTGTGTGTATATTATTTCAGAAATAAATAAATAAAATCAAATGATTCAAAATATATCAAATGAAATATTCTGACTGTGACTATGTTACAAAGGAAATATAGATCTAAAAGTCGAAAATACTGTAGGTAGACAGAATCAGTGCGAGTGAAAGTTGATTATAGTTGATCATTATAAAAAGGGCTGAATGAATGCTTATCCTTCTCTCAGTCCTTGGCATTTACACATTACAGGAAACGGGACAAGTTTAAAAAGTAATAACATTACATATTTAATTTAGCGCACCTTTAAGGGATTCTTCTTTAATGATCGAAAAGTGAGAGGCTCATTAATAAAATAATAGGAAAAGAATAATTTTGAAGATAATTAAATTTCCAAAAAAGTTTAATAATATTATTTACACAAGTAAATGATTTGATGTATTTTTTGTGATAAAGATTGGCAAGTGAACCTCTTGTTACCATGTAACAAGAGGAGTTAAAGCACGCTGCCAATTTTTTGTATGCCAGATACTCCATATTTTTTGTATGCTCACAAACATATGTATCTACTAGCTGGTGCTCACACGACTTCGTCCGCGTTGAACGATGAAAGGTACCCTATATCCTTTCTGGTGTCCAAGAGAACGTGTATGCAAAATTTCATAGTGATCGGTTCAGTAGTTTTTTCGTGAAAGAGTTACAAACATCAATACATCCAAACATACTTTCGCATGTACGGATTCTCTCAAAACAGCCAGGCTGAAAAATCAAATCTTGAATGAATTCTCGTTAAGCAATAACGTGAAGGCATTAAAAGCGTATGAATTTGTAATAGTCGTTTCCTGTTCACCCGAATAAGTCCCACAACCGACGGCACTCCAGATATCAAGTTTACAAGAAGTGTAATATAATACGCACATCTGCAACGGTCGACTAACTGAACCTTTTACATAATTTTACTGGCGATTACGTGATCCGAGATAGATCTTTAGATGACCACAATGTTGGTTTATAGAAATACTAGCGACCAGTCCTCGGCTTCGCGCGGATGTGATTATTTTCTGCAAATTATTTATTACACTGAAAATTAGGTACCTACTGCAATTGTTGGCCTTTTAACATATTTAAACATAAATGCATTTTCAAATATTAAAATCAGCTTACTTTTAGCACCATCTACCAACAAGTGGATAATTTAACTAATAATAATAATCAACATTATATAAATATTATAACTATATAATAATATAAATGCGAAGCTGAGTTTGTTTGTTTGTTACGCTTACACGCTCAACTGATTTTTTTTTCATACACATTGTCAGCGATCCAGAAAAGGACACAGGGTACCTTTCATCCACCAATATAGTACTCTTCACGAGGGATCACTTAAAAATCAAAATAAAAATTCCACCCCTGCCAAAAATAATGAGAACCTAAGAAAAATGTGCGCTGACGAAGTAGCGGGATAAAGCTAGTATAAAATATGATAACACTTAAAATCGTTGAAAAGAGAAAGATTAGTCTCTATCGAATAGCGAAAGTCAGGTTGAAATTAGTACTTAGTGTTATTTTACTTACTTACTTACAGTGCAAGAAAATCCGCGTCCTGGAGTCGTGTCGTACTGTCAAAGTGTACTCGATAAAACGTACAAAATGTACATTGTACATGTCGTAGTAATGTCGAGCGACAATAATTTCTCAAGAATTTGGTAATGTGTTTAATTAAAAAGATGAAACGAAATAGTTGTGAGGCGAAGGTCAGGTGAAATTAACGAGGCCTAAATTACAAAATTCTGTTACGAAGCATTCAACACTGAGATACACACACGCACGTTATTACAAAAGTGTCGAAAAATTAATGATGTCAATGCGATTGTGCAACGGATCGACAAATCTACTTCGATAGATCTTAAGTATTTATATTTTTACAAACCGATATTGAAAAAAAGCTACTAAGTAATTGACAAACTAACTGGTTAATAACTAAACTAAACAGAACTCTTGCCAGAATATTATAAATGGGAACGTGAGTATGTTTGTTTGTTTATTACGCCTTCACGCCTTGAATATTCAATCGATAATATATAGAAAAGGCACATAGAAAAGGGATATATTTCATCCATAAAAGATCATCTAAAAATAAAAAAATAACGCCTGACAAAAATATATCAGCAATAAATATTGAATGAATATTTTAATATCTAAGAAAATTGGGCGCGGATGAAGTCGAGGAAAAGCCCTTACGCTTTATAAAGTTTTAGAAAATATTCCTAAAGCATCTTGGTCGTTATGTACGTGACAACCGCGATGTTTTATGAGTAATATCAATATTACATAAAACATATTAAAATTGTTGATAGCCTTGAGATAATTTCCATGTCAAATGCGATTAATATGCAATATTTGTATATTTGCCAAAAAGAGTTATACTCGCGGCCAGTGTCATCATTTGGTCTTGTTATATAATTTCGGTCATGCGTATAGTTTCACTCATTCTTGTTAAGGGTAAGCATAATTCTTGAATTTCGCATTAAATATCACTACAAAATAATACATGTAATACGCTCAGGGAAAATATAACACGTTTTCACGTAAAACAAACGGCCGTGTCTATGACACAGTAGCCACATCTCTTTTCTTAAATTTTTTTATCATCATAATTAATTATCACTACAAAATAATACATGTAATACGCTTAGAGAAAATATAAAACGTTTTCACGTAAAACACACGACCGTGTCCACGACACAGTAGCCATTTTTTAAATTTTTTAATCATGATACTTAATTAATTATCACTACAAAATAAAATAGGATCCTGAATTATGTGGTTTTAAATCCAAACACAATCCAGAAATATTTGAACCAGAAAAACAAACTTTGAAACCATCCATTTTCAATCATAATTGATTACTTAATTAAAATTGTGATGCGATCACACTTCGCCTTAACAGATGTTAATCAAGTTACATATAATCGGGTGCATTCTTGATGATGCGTCGGTCAGGTTTGAGTAATGGACAGAAATGGGCGTTAATTCGCCTCAACGCAATGTACCAAACAAAACTGGCGACTTATTTAAAATTTATAGTTCAACTTGTGTGCACTTTCCGTATGAAATAAGCCGCTTTGGAAAATTATGAAATACGATGAACTTAATACTTAATGAAGTGTTGCATTACATACTGTTTTACCATTTTGAAAGAAAAAAACATTTTGCTTGATGTAAATGTTACAATTTTTTCATTTGAGCTAATATTTAAAAAAAGGACTCAATCGGTCCTTATACAGTTTTCAATTTTTGAATTTTAGGTATAAGTATAGCTTGTGTCAAAGTCTCCTGAATAAACTTTAAAATGAATTTCTAAACTACATTTGACCATTTCATAGTTTTTATTATACAGAGCAATATTAATGGAAAGGGCTTTTGGTTTGCTACAAATATCTCGATCTACAAAGTATAATGACATTTGCGCGGGCGTGTCTATATCCTTGACATATCGTGGTGCATTTAAAGTTTATTGGCATTTCGTGCATATGGGTTGTGGGGTAATGATATTTTCAATAACCTATCCACTTCCTACCTACACGATTGTTAAAAATACAAATTAATAAGTCAAAGTTAAAATTGTACTTCGATAAACACTTCATTACACAAAGAAGAAGACAATTGCTTGTTTGTGGACACCGTCGCCGAAGAATTTAAATGCAACTCGGGCGAATACAAGTGCTCTTCTGTGACTGTGATAGGTTTTCAAGCACTGAGACACAACAGCACTAGTGCTGTTATTTCACTCAGGACTTTTCTAAAAAGGATGTAAATATATTTAAAAAAATTAATGTAAACGAATTAGAATAAACTACAATTTAATGATGAAACTTTTTGATCACATTACAATATTATGTAAGAATTTAACTCTTTTGATTATAAGGTTCACATTTCACTAAATACTCTTTAGTAATCTGAGTAATCAAATCAAATTCACTTTGCATGGAAACTTGACGTGTTTATTAATATGAAGTTTATGTTAAGTGGCATAACATATTTTACTCAATAAACAGATTAAAATTATTTGAAGAATTTCATTGTTTTACAAATATAGGTGATCACTGTTCGTAGATAAAATGCGTTGTTGAATTAGCAGTGAATGCGGAATACGTTCTAAACCTTGGGTTAAGTCACTTTTTGTACTTGCTTTATTACTTGAACTGAGACAAGTCGTCAATGTTAATAATTTCTATAATATAGGAGTTTCCCGTCGAAGAGCAAACACATTGGCATCCAAAACAATTATCTAAAAAATCTGTTTATAACTTTTTTCTATATTACTTGACAGATCATAAAATCATATCATTGCAGTAGTGACCCGCCCCCGGCTTCACATGGAGAAAAATTTCTAATTTTATCTTCATAAGAATCCTCCTCGTACTTCAAGGAATATTTGAAAAAAAAAAAAAAAAAAAAAAGCAGCCCAAATGGGTCCAGCCGTTCTCGAGTTTTGCGCTTAGAAACAAATTCAGCGGTTCATTTTTATTTATATGGATAAATATATTATCGCATCAAATTACATTAATTAAATCAAATAACAAAAACATTTGTATATTTTTCATGAGTATCTGTTCAGTCAAATTTCAAGGCGAGTGCAACCATGGGCATCGCTATACCATTATTATCAATATAACTAAAATAATATCCTCTAACTTTATGAAATTTTACGTGCAAAGTCAGTTCGATAAAAATACGACAAGTATGTTAATTTCAAACTTGACACTATCCAATTATAGACATTTTAATAATAGTAAAATGTCTATTTCAGTCAAATATTGGTACCAATCGCAATTGACATTGTTGAGTCATTTAGCATTCTGTCGTCGCCAACTATTTAGTATAATGTAGTGAGTACAAGACCGTCGAACAGAGAGAGGTGGTCCGTTGCCCTTCAAACAGCTCCGGCTAAAGGTTCCGGTAGTTGACGGCTCTATAATCAAAAATGGATGAGGCATTTTAGTGATTTTTACAGCGAACCTCATAAGCGAATTACAGATAATAATGGACATGTTTTAAAAAGCAATTTATATTAAATTCTGTTTTCTGAAATAAATAAATAAATAAGTAAATTACCCCCAAAAAACCGTTCGTGTCAGAGTAATAAAAATTTTCAGCGACACCTAAGTTTGTTTTGTATTTTATTAACAACTTAAGTTCGGTATTTATCGGCTACTTTTATTTATTTTTTCATATTAAACATTAACATATTAATTAACTAATTTTAAATGTACATTATAGCTTGGACGTCTACATCGAAGAACATTATTGGCTTTCAGTCAGTAATTACAAGAATCCAACCAGCGAAAATGTGACAAATTTTGCACATTTCTAGATATTCTAGAATACTAGATATAAAATAAATTTCACTTCTTTGTTTCGATGCAAAACATTCATATTATGTCTCAGAAAAGACATGTTTTTTTTATGTATTGCCACGACCAATAACTTTGCAAGTGGCCTCTTAACTCATAGGTTGCTCTCATTTTAGTATGTTTTCGGTCTGAGGTTATTTCTTGTTTTAACTTCTGTGCCTGCTCCATAATAAAACTTCCTACATTCTTGTACATCACATACAATAATATGCACTTACTTAATATAATTAAATTTTAATTCATACATAAGTTCTATAATATTTCGTGAGATACTTTTAGATGAGATTTATTTTATCCAATTACCGTCTATGCAATTTGATAATTAGGCTATGGATTAGTTAAAAATAGAACTTTTTTTTTTGGGCAATTGCTATTTGCTTATTAATCGTACTTATTTGACATGTTATGTTAATTGTATCTCAATTATAATGTGTAATCTCGACATTACATATTAGTATGTATGTATTTTACCTATTAACTAAGGAATTAGATACCAGTTTGTTTTAATTTTTTATATTGAATTTTTAATTTTTAATTTTTAATTTTTAATATTTAATATTTAATTTTTAATTTTTAATTTTTAATTTTTAATTTTTAATTTTTAATTTTTAATTTTTAATTTTTAATTTTTAATTTTGGTTATGTTTTATGGGTGAATGTTGACACACCTGTAATTGGCTTGCATAATCAATGCGTATCTATTATAATAATGTACTCAAATTATTAAATTACTTTTATGTTAAGAAGTTGATGTTTTATAAATAAATAGTGAAATATACGAGTATAAATAAATACTTCATTTTATAGTTAGGGTAATGGATTATTTTAAAAATAGAACAAGTTTCCTGTTAAAAGGTTTTAAGAGTTTCAATTCGCGTTTGAAACGCAAAAAATATTGAGCAACTTCAATATCCGCTCTTTAATAGATTATTTTATATATCCTATATTTAACCGGCACAGTAATTGATTTCTCTGCATTAGTTCACAACGCAGGCTTCAAAATTACATAGATTACATAGACCTTCTAACAAAAAGCTATCAATACTAATTCTAACGAAAATTATAGGTACATCAATATTGAAATAGATTTAATATGTAATTTGTGATCACATCAGTGAGAATTGCACTGACCTACAGGTTTTCATAGTTAATACTTTAATTACTATCAAATTGAATACTTTTACAATCTATTTTAGTATATATTGTAAAAAAAAATTGCTTAATCCGATTTTCATGAATCAGGATTGAGCTAGCTGAGCAAACTGTTAAAATGTACAAATTTATCCAATGGGAACTTATTTATTAATTATTTTTTTATTTGGAATATTCACAGGTAGTTTAGTTGTATATGATACATTATATACCTAATACAAATTGACAAATAAATTTACAAATATACCAAGTAACAAATTTCCATCTATCATTTAATTTAAGGTTAACAATATCAGTAGATACTTATGCATGTTGAAGTTAATGTGAAAATATTTTAGTTTATAGATTAAGCTACTGAAGGAATTTGTTGGTTAGAACTTTTCTAACGTTAACTGTAGCACAGATCTATCTTCCGATAATATTTAATCGAAAAGCTTACATGAACGAGGTATTAATGAATTTTATTATGATATAATTTGTTTTACTGAGAGCTACATACATGTTTGAAATTTTTATCAAGTTACAAATATTTCGAATGTCTACTTTTGATGGAGGAACGGTGACATTAGCATGTGTGTTTATAATATGTTAATTTTCTAATGAGTTTTGTAAACCAATCCTAGAAAAATTCTAAATTCTATAACTTATTACTATCACCGAAACGTAACTTAATACACGACTCTTAGTTTAAGAATAGCCTTAAATATTATATTTAGTATATAGACAAATTATTTTCATGCAACAGAATTACGAACTGTGGCTATTAAATAACAAATGAAGCACAAATTTAATAGACCAATAAGGTCGATATCACGAATATGGAGACACTCGATCTGGTTTTAGAATTAATCTGCAATATGATCACAGCAGATCCGATGTCAGTGGCCACTGTAGGTAAATATCAATGAACCACCAAAATTGGATCAACTGGCAAATATTTCTAGTTTAAGTATAATTATAACGCTTCTATTGTTAAGTGATTTGTAAAATGTTAAAGTTATGAATTTAATAAATTTTGTAACGTGCAGTGAAATGTACCGATTTTTACGATTTTATGAGGGTGGCGACAAAAGCAATAAAATAATTATAAAAACGGATGGCATACATACTGTTTCTAGAGAATAGATTAGCCTATTAGAGCTCATAAAACGAATGCCATCCGATTTCAAGAATTTTAATAGCATTTTACCTAACTTGTCGCCAACGACTTGCACATAATCTATACTAAAATATATATATATATATATATTTAATCTTCGATTAGGTAATCTTGGAAACTCCTAATCCGATTTATAAAAAATCTTTCAATAATTTTTAGAACAGAATTTCAGGATGGACATATTCTAAATATTCGACGCGGGCACCAGCTATTTGAAAATACATATCAAAATGCTTGGCAAAACTATAATATCAGGCGTTATATTGCTTTATTTCCATACTTTGTCAGGCATTAATATCTTTTATTTTTCATCACGGACTAAATCGCGAGCACCAACTAGTACTAGTAAAATTGTGAAGGACGCAATGTCACACCGGACGCAGTTGCGAGATCTCGCTCCCCAGTTACTGCTATCAACTTGTTAATAAATTTATTCCGATTCAATATACATACCTACACAATATAAATCTTCTCACATTTAAAAGACAAGAAAAGATTCCCTCTTTTTTGTGAAATTTCAAGTCCTCTTATAAATACAGATATTTTTGAACGCATCATTAGGCACACCAAACTTGCAACTTCTTGACGTCCGGTGTTACCATTAAAACGTTGAGGATAAATGTCCCAGGTGTGAAAATGTGCTTCCAAACCAAGTTTTTATGGGTAATCCATGTACCCCATAAAAACTTGTATATTAACCGTTGTCAGTGTGGCAATGTCACCGTTATTTTGCAACCTTATGGCATTTTAACGTGCAGTTTCCTCGGAACCGGCCGGGTTCCGTCGGTTGGGCAAGCTATTGCGTACTAATGCCGATTATGGACACGCACTTGACGAATAATCACAAACACATATTGTCATCATCTGATGAATAGCTCACTTGCAAAGATATTTTGTTTATATCATCATCATCATCATCATCATTATCATCACAGCAACGTCACAGTTGCTGCAAGTGCGCTGCTGATAGATAGTGAAATATCTATCTATATCTTCTATATAAATAAAAATGAATAGGGAGATGAGTTGTTAAGCGCATAACTCAGAACAGCTGGACCATTTTTTCTTTCAAATATTTTTTTAGTGCGGGGAAGTAGGGGAAAAGAAAACTTGGAAATTTTCTCGGAAAATTAGATCCTTTGTTGCAAACAACAATAGTGTTTGAACAACTCTTCTTTCAGTAAGACATAACATACATAAATTAATGGTCCATGGAAGGCTTTATAATCCTACCTCGAGAACGCAATACCCTCATATTGTCAATAGGGGACGGTAGAAATACTATGAAATGAATTTTAGCCTGTCCGTCATTTATGTTAAAAATGAAAATTCAACTCTTAGTAATATTAATATCCATGATATTAATATTACTAAGAGTTGAATTTTCATTGGTCTGAGACCATGGTATTAATATTAGTACATACTTAACAACTGTTACTACCTATATTAAGCTAAATTGTAGTTAAAGTTAAAGTTAAAATTTAAAGTTAAATTGTAGTAAATTAAGTTAAATTTAAAGCTAAATTTTAATAAGATAAGTAAAAAATTTAAAGTTAAATGTAGCAAGCTAATTTAAAATTCAAAGTTAAATTGTAGTAAGTTAAGTTAAAATTTAAAGTTAAGTTAAAATTCTGGTAAGTTAAAACTGTAGTAGAAAATAAAAGCTATTATTTTTATTATTATATTATTATACTCACTTGTTTATATTTTCCAGCTACATTATGATATTCATAACTTGAATATCAAGTAAAACTTGTTAATATACTCACAGCCCTTCCTACAGACGCAGTAATAGAGTTGTTTTAAGTTCATGCAAATTTTTCGCATTTTTCCAAGTGACCTCGACAGCATTCACTTGTCGCGGCGACCCATTTAAGAGCACCTCAATCTTTTTATATGCTCGAATTAGCTTGCTTCTGTTCTTTAAAACATTCATAGCACTAACATCGTATACAGAGCAATGTATGTCGCGTAACATTAAAAGAACACCTTATAATACCGGGACTATGACTAATAATCGTTCCAATAATTACGCTCGAATGCAAATCGAGTGGACACTTATTTCCTGTCTAGTTGTCATTATTTTTTGTCTCTTTCGTATTTGTATTTAATTAACGGTTATGTGACAATAACGAATTGCATCCTTGTTATACAGGGATGACGGGATTCTTGTGATTATTATGTAACTATAAGGGCCTCTGAGTAAAGTGTCAATTAGGTCTCCGGGAATGATGGAGCTGACATACTTTTGTTCGTACGGTAAAAGTCCCAAACATTAAAAAGAAAATAATAAAAAAATTCGCCTATCGCCTAATAAAACATAAAATTATTCTAAAAGTAACTAATCAACACTTTACTTGTAGTTGGTGAAAGAGGCCCTTAAACTGTAAATAGATAGCCCTACAGTAATATAGGACATGCACTCTCAGTAATGTTAGTAATATTATAGTGGCTAGTAACCCTAGCTGTTAACCATACGGTCGCGGGTTCGAATCCCGCTATGGGCAAATGTTTAAAAAGGGCATACAAAGCCAATGAATGTATACTATACTAGCTGTTGCCCGCGACTTTTCACGCTTTGTGTCGTATTTTTTATATACTCGATAGATGTAGTTCAAATTTACAAGTTTCTAACTTTTAAGAACAAAAATTTTCATACAAAATTTTCACACCCATTGAGTTGTTAAATTAATTTATGACAATATAATATTTTAAATTAAAAACAATAATTTTAAAAATTATCCCACACTTTATCCCATTCAGTTGAGTTACAGAATTACACTTGGGGCAATGTAATGATAAATTATCAGCAATTGCAACGATACATTAATGTTTACGATGATTAATATCAACAACAGCTTGGTCTAGTTTGTAACAATATTTCGTTATTAATTAATGATGAACCGATGTTCGTTAAGTGTTTTTTATATTACTTGTGACCTTGTAACAACCTCCGCGCGCCTATCAATATGAAGTTACGAAAATATCCCAGTTTCGATATTACGAATGCATATTGATGATTATTGGAGACTATGGTCGAAAAGCCTTAAAAGAGAGAATGCCAGATGGATGCAGAGTGAGGAGTAAAGGTCACCAGGCAGACTGACGGTCCATTTCATGGTAGGTGGTTACCGTCGCCTGTAACACAAGCAACGATATAGGTGCTGCAAATGCACTGCCGACCATATTAGTATTAAGGATGGACTCTAGCACAAGATATTATTTCATGGTTGGTCACGACATGTTTGGTCTAGTGGCTAGTAACTCTAGCTATTAACCAAACGGTCGCGGGTTCGAATCCTGCTAGGGGTGAATGTTTATGTGTTAACATTTTACCTTTGTACCTGAGTCATGGATGTTTTATATTTATAATATGTATGTATTTACAAAAAAAAAGTAATCCGTGTAGTATATCAACTGTCTGGTATCCATAATACAAGCATTAGTTGCTTACTGTGGAACTAGATGGTGCTGTGTGGAATGTGTGAGGATATTTATTAATTATTATTTATTTATGGTGGTCTGCTGTAAGGGTGTGGTTACTCCCGCCAGACGAGCTGCCCAAATGATTGTAAAACGCAATGTGCATTGCCACTAGTTAAACTTGAAATGAATATTATGTTGATGAATGATGAATTTTTAAAGCACAAATTGGTAATGTAACACTATGAAAGATTTTAAAGATTTTTATTATCTCTTTTTGGGAATCAATACTTCATTCACATGAATGATGAATGATGAATACTTTCATTCATCTGTTCTAAAAACGTTATGACAGACATTACGTACTAAATGAACGAAATATATACATCCAAAAACATTTCAACATATAAAATTCTAGTATTTAAGCAATACACATGAGAAATTTTACAGACAGACAAAGGGAAATTAATACGTTCATTGTTTTTGTAACAATCAAATCGAAAAAGTGGGCCGTGCATGAAAAGTACATTGAAGTATTTTTCTCATGAATATTTTTTCTTGTGTAAGGATGTAGAGCCTTGCCGTACTTGCAATAAAGGACAAAGGGGCAAATTGACAAATTATGTAATCTTTTATGTAATCGATAATGAGATTGCCAAAAATTCTGATTTCACTAAAATTATTCAACAAACATTTGCATATTGCATTCGACGGTAATTTTTGTTCCGTGAAGATTATCGCCATCTTTGACCTTGACACAATGATTCACATTATTTATGTAAAGGTTATCAGGTAGGTGGCTACAGTCGCCTATAAACACAAACAACGCTGTAGGTAATTGCACTACAGACCTTAGTATGATAAAGGATAATAAGGGACAGGGATAAAGGATAAAGGATAATAATTCCAGAACCCAGTTTCCTATTCCTATAAGGGATAGGGAAATGGGCTCTGGCATCCCTTACAGTTTTGTCTAATAGTCAATTTTTATTTCGCAGTCATAATTGAGCAGATCGTCTGGCGACATTAACCACCCTCCATACAGACGACCACCATAAAATAACAGCATGTGTGCTGTTCTGTTTCGGTTAGTGAGGGAGGGATGCCAAAACCTATTTACCTGTGCCTTCCTAAACCCGTACCCTTAACCTTGTGGTCTGCAAAGCACATGCAGCACCTATGTTATAGTTAATAGCCTGTATAATTAAGTGGACAGTTTGCTTGTCTAACTACCTTAACATAAAAAAGCACTTATACTTGAAATTAGTAGTAGGCATCACCGGGATTCAAATAAGCGACTATTGTCTATACAATCTCAGCTATCTAAGTCTCCGTTCCTCTATGCATTTACTTTTAGTCTCGAGTTCACCAACAGGCGGTTATTTTTAAACAGCTGTTTAAAATTTAACCATTAAATTAATCAGATGTTTAGGGCGTTTAACCCGCATTTTAGCGATGGTGAACAACAAAATATTATAAAACGGCTGTTTAAATTTTAAACAGCTGTTTAAAAATAAGCGCCTGTTGGCGAATTTCGTAATGAGAAAAATAATAATAATTAAACCTTCCATTAATTTCAATTTGTAATTGCCATTTTTACACCTAATGCTATGTTGATTATGTGTACTTACATGTCAAAAACACATGTGCATTTACGCAATAGGCCTTGTCGCTTATGAAAATTGTCAAGAATAAAACTTTTACATAGGAGGCTCTAATAACTTCTAATATTTATTTTACATTGCACCTATTATTAGGTTCAAGGTTTAAGAGGCCG
Source organism: Synanthedon myopaeformis (assembly GCA_944738685.1). Classification (NCBI taxonomy): domain Eukaryota; kingdom Metazoa; phylum Arthropoda; class Insecta; order Lepidoptera; family Sesiidae; genus Synanthedon; species Synanthedon myopaeformis. The sequence continues at coordinate 10,584,497 of OX122921.1, read as the reverse complement.
TGCGATAGCAATTTTAATTTAAGAATAGACCATGTACCTTCTCCTACGAGTATTACTTAGCTGTAATTGGAACATATATAATGGTTTGAAAATGAATGGTACTCTTAACTACAACAATATGCGGTGGTAATCATGGACTATGCACAACATCATTCAATGTGTATTAATGAAACCCCCCCCTCCTCCTCCTCCTCCTCCTCCTCCTCCTCCCCCCCCCCCCCCCCCCACTGGCACCTGAAGAAAAGCAGATACGAAAGATACGAAACCGGCTTCTAACTAAGATTATCTCTTTTGATCAATATGATATTAAAACTGAATTACTGTATGCAAAAAGGTAAATATTATTAAAAATAAGTTCCACTTCCACTCCACTCCGTTCCACTTGCGACTTCCTTGTCAGAACTGCTAGGGAGTGGAACTCACTGCTCGCGTCTGTGTTTCCTCAAAATTATAACCTCGGGGTCTTTAAGTCTAGGATAAATGGGCACTTACTAGTATCTGCACCTTACACCAAGTGAGATCGCGGCCAAGCGCTGCCTTGACTCAATAAAAATTTTTTTTTAAAAATATGCAGTCAATGGGCTCACAAAAATGTGGAAGTCTTAAGGCTTCCAGCTTACCGTTGTTGCTGCGGTGGACTGATCTATGATAAAAATGCAACATTTGGGTCAAATTAATACTATTTGTATTTATCATTTGATCCAAATGTTGCAAACTCCTGAATGTTTGTTTCCATAATTCAAAGCTTCTCGTGACGGCAACTTCATTTGTCGAGTGTCTATATATACTCGTATGTGTCACTTTAGACACTCGCTATAAATGTAGTTTAGGCAATTTTGAAGTTTACTTCTTTCTAGAGCGACATCTCGATCATAAGTTTTAATGTGTTCGAGTGAAAATCCCTCAAAATTTAATCTCCACAATTGTCGCCGATACTTACATCGTGTGTAAGTATCTACTCTAGTGTGTACAAGGCTTTGATCTATCATAACATAATGATTAATCACCAAAAACAAATTTAAATATTAAGTGAACTATTTAAAAAAAAAACTAATAAATTTTTCAGTAATGTTCGAAGTGGTCAGTGTATTCGTCGGATTATATCGCGTATTGATATCTAATAAAGATAAACAACTCGCTTATGAAGGCAACTTATTATGCTATTATAAAACTTGTCATAATCCTGTATTAATCGTTATTTGTAATACGGTTTCATGGTCAAGTAATAATTTCGTCACAGCATGTTATACATATAGTAAGCAGATTTTCCAAATATGAAACAGATTATAATACGTGTATATTAGGATGCTTACAAATGTATTTTTTATATCAAATTCGGCAATGATTATTATGATGGTAAACGACTATCGTTGCATCAATCTACCATCAAGTAGACTGTCACCCTTAAACACCAAAAAGATTGACATCAATATACGTCAATGTTTCTCCTTAAAGCTTTATTTTTTTAAGTGATAAAGGTGAATAGACAAGCTGAAGGTCTATTTGAAATGCAGGTATTCCTATCTAGCGATGATGCTGACCCTCGTTTTTAGGCATTTTATAATATTTAAGTAGGAACTGTCTAGATATAATAACTAATGTATAAAAATGTAAAATATGGATCCAGTTGTCGGAAAATAAATGAATTTGAATAAATAATAAGGGATATGGTGAGTATATATAGCAAAACATAACAGCACATGTGCTCACGGTAATCTTCTGTAAATTTTTGCAATTCTGATTTTCATTGATAATTTTACCAATAACTTTAGAAGTTTTCATCAGTCTAAAGTAATTTAGCAGCCTATAAAACCTGGTATTCTAGTATGGTGATATAACTGTGAAGAAAAAGAATATGTCAGTTTGTACGTCTCTGAGTACAATACAAATTTTCTTTTATATGTGAAATCCTGCAAATCCTCAGTGAAGTAGTCATTACAAAAAATTAAAACTCTTATGGTTACCTACTTAAAAAAAATCTTTCTTACATAAAAAATATTTTAAATGTATGTCCCCTTGACAGTGTACACCACGCCTTATATTTGTATTAAATTTGACGTTAACAGGTACTAATAGATCAATATTGACTTTTGACGGTGACTGTACTCTGTTTTGTTTTGGTCTCGCATTTAGAAAGGTTCAGTTACTTATCAAGTTCAACGTTTATTCTGTGGTCACGTGACCTTGGATAAGTAATTTTTGTATGTAAGCACGCGTAATAAGCAAATTGCCTGATGTTATTATCTGTTTCTTAATAAATACGTTTAAAAATAATAACTTTAGTTCTGAATACGTACACTATACCTACCTCCGTCTCTAAAATTTTGTTGCAAATAGGCTATGGATCATTAGACTCCATAGGATTAGAATGCAGTATCGACCAAACTTTGGCGTTTGCAAAGACCAAAATGTAGACTAGCACTATATCTTTATAGATTGTTATAATAAAAAAATATGTTATGGCAATCAAAGCGTACAATAAACTACCTAATAATATAAAAAAATATTAATTACCATACAATATTATATTTACAAGAACTTTATTAAGATCTTTCAGACATGTGCTTATGCGAATAAAGATTTATTTTGTCAGTTATTTATTTCGCGGCAGTAATCATTTTATTAGAGAAGAGTGTTTTAAAACTTGAGTTAGGGTTGCCACTCTTACATGTATCCTCACGTTCTCCCGTATATTTTATCAATGTTAATTTACATGGTCGAAAGTGTACACTTTTAACTCTATCGCATGTTAGACATGCGTCCATACAAAAGACATCAACGCGTTTATATTCGTCTAATATTTTGTACTTCATGATAAACAATTATTATTGTTTAATTTCATTACGACACTGTCGATTTATTCAAGCGAAATAATTGAGCTTGATTTCAAATTACTTTATAATTGCCAAGCATTTTATGAACTGGCATTGTAACTTATTCCCAGTAAATACTGTTGAATATAAAATATAATAATCAGCAACACATGTATTTTGAAATTGAATAACACGAATATTTGATCTAAATAGCTGTGACAACGTAATTTTTTTTTTTGACAATTAAGCGGTTAGGTGTTAAAAAAATAATGATTAGGTTGTAAAAAATTGAGAACTTGCTAAAATTTAAAAGATTTTCTAAATTGTGAAAATGCCATTTATCTTTTTATAAAGGTAGGTAGAACACTTGCAAACGCTATGGCGTTGCTTGTATCAATTGGCAACGATAGCCACCCATTTACAGTGGATCTATTTGCAACATAATAATATAATGTTTGACATACCTACCCTTTCTTGCGGCATTTACATTTTACATATTTATACAAGTTTCAAAATGAAAACCTTTTCCTTATTTAAGTTTTAATTTAAGTCTTTTATAAAAAGTAAATAAACTTTTTTTTTTACTTACAACTAATATCAGTTTATAACCTTAAAGTATTCTGCCCATGTTGAAAATACTTCTCATCACATAGAAAAGAACGCCTCTAATAGTAGCTTTATATTACATAACCCATTATATTCTGAGTTCATTTAGCACGAATATTTAGTTTAAGTTGTTTATAATTAAAACGTATCGACAATTGTGACCGTTTAAAGTTAGAAGAAAGGAAGGCAATCTACAAGAAGTGTCGGTAAAATCGGCGATAATCAATGTCACACTGCACCCATTTTAGGGTAACCCGGCGAGTTCAAGGTCGGAGCGGCGGACCAGTCCGCGCATATCCGGTAACGTGCCACCACCCAATCGCCTTTCGAATGTGACGCACTAATTACAAACTGTACTTGACGAATTGGCTTTGTCCGATGCCTATTGCGACATAAACGAATCAATAGTACATCCTGTCAAATAGGAACAACTATAGCGTACAATGCAATTACAGTAGCACCCAACTGATATGGCTTACCGATGTATCTGCGCAGAATTTTTAAAGCGTGGGAAAAGCTATCGACCAATCCACACACTTCGCGGCTTTGGTTGGTTGCCAGCTGCCGCCATGTTAGCTTGCGCCGCTTGGCAGTTACACTTTTGTGAGTGCGACAGAACTAACAGCTGCATTGTATTATGAACCTTATAGATATTGTACCTAAAGTTAGTTGTAAGTTTTAAGCTTTCTACGTTAATCGTCAGAGCCGTACTTTGTTTTCTGCGCGTACGAAAATTCACGACGCGCCTTATCAAGTGTGTACTACTGTAATCTATTTTGACGCTATAGTCAGTTAATAATATTTTGACATCATATCATGAGCTTAAAGTACGTCCATGCAACATATATCACTTTGACTTTGATTATCTAGACTAAATATAAATTGTACTTGACTAATTATTGTCAAAACTCGTACATTAGTTTATAATTATTAATTATTTAAATTATTTCTATTTTTAGGTTAAGTAATTAAGTTAGCTCTTTAACATTAAACTGTGCATAATATATTGTACATAGATCTAACTACGAGTTAGATTTTCCCACTTTTGTGTGATTTTCTTTTATTAAGTGGTCTTAATAAAAGAAAATTAATAAAAGAAGTTTTAAATATTACTTGCATTATGTCATAAGGTTACAGAGATACATTGATATTTATTCTCTGGGTCACAAAATGAGGGCACGAATCTCGTGTCTCGTCTTCATTCAAAAGTTCAACATGTAAAGACCTGCCTAGTGCTTTTACACTAAGTACTCTACAATAAGTACATTTTATACATAAAAGGACACATATATCTGGAAAATTATATAAAATTATATATTATAATTACATGTTTTTCAATTGTAATTTTTTTTTCAGTTTTACTGGTAAGATACAACATTTTCCTAAAGTGTTCAGCTCCTGAAATTCCTGTAAAGTAAAATCATACATCGTAGCTCAATAATGGTGCCTATGTCGTGGTCTCGGCCGTATGTTTTTCGTGAATAAGTGTAAGTAATTTTTTCTTTGAGCGTATTATTTAATATATATCTAACGAATTTGAATATACCATATAAACCAAATGATTCTTTTATCCTTTAGCTATCGAGTGATATAATTAAATTTTGAATATATTAAATAGATATATAGTAACTACAGCATCACTTTTCTGAATTGCCTGTTACTATGGAAGCAAATTTAAAGACGTATTTGTGTCAATATGCATTGTTATTTAGTTGATATTTAAATACAAATTCTATTAAATTTATATGCGAATATAATAAATTTTAACACAAATATTATATTATAATAATAAAAATGAATTTAATTTCCGCGTAGGCGCAGATCGTTATCGCGCAAGGACTATAATAATGTCGTTATAACGTGACACTACATTCTACGGAAGAGAAAAATGTTTGTAACTGGGTATTATTTTTTTTTGGATTAATCTACCAATGACAAAAGAATAATGAATAATCATATTCATATTTTAACCTTCATATTATTTCTGTAATATGAAGGTAATTAGTATCAAACAATGAATGGAGAAAAGAGGGAAAGAGACTTGGACTATTGTTATTGAGATTTATATATTTATAGTCTAAGTGTCTTGTAACGATTATATAATAGCAATTAACTAACGGACCGTCCCCGGCTTCGCGCGGATTTTTTTCTGCAAATTATATATAGGCAAATAAATTATAGGAGCTGAGGTAGCTCTTATATGGAGGCTCTATAATTTACGAATTTAATTAATTATTAACTTATAAATAGATACCTACTTAATGCTTATGAAATTTTTTTTTTTGGAAATTTCTAATTGGAAGTTTGAGTTTTATGTTTTAATGATTATCAAAATGTAGCACATACTAGTTAATATATTAGTAGTGTTGCAATTAAGTTAATTTATTATAACATAACAAACATAACAAAAGTATTTGTTACTCTTTCACTCGAAAATTACTAGACAGATTTCGATGAAGTATAGATCACACATCGGAATAACATACTGGCCAAAATTTATAAAGCTACGGATTTAAAAAAGCGTACTAGTGAAAAAACAAATGTTAAAGAAAAAAGATACATAATATTAACGATTAAATAAGTTAAAAATTAAAAATGACCTAACGTCCCATGACGCCTATTTTTTATTGGGTCAAACCCGAAACTGGTTACTTAATTGATATTATGTAAGAATGTCATGTGAGTTTTAAAAAATATGTTATTGTAAATTGGTCTATATTTAAAAATAGGATTTTATTCGTATAATTTAACATAAAAACGTTTTTATTGATCAATGTTAATGAGACGGGGTATTTACCTGGCGGGAATGTTTTGACAAATAACAAACTATAACAAACGATTAAAACTGGTTTACGATTAAAATTATAGGTAAGATTTTGTATTAGCTTGCAATTTGTAACCGTGCTCCCATTGGGTTGAGTACAACGCAACGCATTAAGTAGATCAACGGAAACTCTAATTGTATGTTATAAACAACTATAGCGCAAAGTAAACAGAGAAAAAAAAATGTACACAGAGTAATTAAAGCGCGATTAGTCACCGTAAATCTCGATGCCTTTACCTAGTCTTTGTTTAAAAAAAAACTAAATCATATTCTAAATACAAACATGTGGCAAATTTCAAAAATGGAATAAGCTATGTAAATTCGATTTGAAAATGTGTAATAAAATTATAACGCGATTAATCACTTTAAATCTTTGTCTAGTCTTTGTTTAAAAAAAACTAAATCATATTCTAAATACAAACACGTGTCAAATTTCAAAAATGGAATAAGCTGTGTAAGTTCGATTTGAAAATGTGTAATAAAATTATAATGCTATTAGTCACTGTAAATCTTAATGTCTTTGCCTAGTCTTTGTTTAAAAAAACTAAATCATATTCTAAATACAAACATATGTTAAATTTCAAAAATGGAATAAGATGTGTGAGTTCGATTTGAAAATGTGTAATAAAATTATACCGCGATTAATCACTGTAAATCTTGATGCCTTTGCCTAGTCTTTGTTTAAAAAAAACTAAATCATATTCTAAATACAAACATATGTTAAATTTCAAAAATGGAATAAGATGTGTGAGTTCGCTTTGAAAATGTGTAATAAAATTATACCGCGATTAATCACTGTAAATCTTGATGCCTTGCCTAGTCTTTCTTTAAAAAAAAAAAAACTAAATCTTGTTCCAAACACAAACACGTGTCAAATTACAAAAATGGAACAAGCTGCTGAGTTCGATTTGTAAATGTTTGGAACGCGCGAAACGCGTGCGTCTCCTTTACGACGTTCGGTCAAATACGAAGGATTTTACATCCAACGGAGCGATGGCGGGTCGTTTTTTCCAGCTTCTAGGGGGGCAACAGCGAAAGTTCCACTATTCAACCACCTATAAAAACGGACAACGCCGTACACAAGTCATCCAGTACGTTTCCCGACTAACCACCGTACAAGAGGCATTATGAAAACGACGGTGAGTGGATTTTTTTAGTGAACCGCGTTTCGTGTGAAAAAAGAAAAATAGTGGAAAAGTGCGTAAAAAGTGATGACTTCAAAATAGTGAAATGTGACGCGTGTTCAGTGTTCGATACAGTGTTTTCGAAATTAGAATATTTGTGCGATCCGTTAAAACACTGTTTTGAAGTCAACGCTTTGTACCTAACCCACCAGATAAATCTATACTTATAAAATCGTTTGTCTAGTCTTGAAATATGACATTTCAAACATATGTACGTTTATTTTATAACGTAATCATCCGCAAAGAAAATATTCTTGAAAATTTCAATTACATACGAAGCCGGGGACGGGTCGCTTGTTAATTATATAAGTGGTCCAATATTTTACGTAATTAATTTCAATTTATGTAGTTATTTAAAAAGAAATTAAGAAATTAGCTTAAATTTTTTTTATTAAGTATTTAAAAATATCTAAACTTACTACTCTATAACGCTACATAAACTTAATATATATCATATTATAAAAAAAATATCATATTAATTTATAAGACGAATTAAAAACAATTTACATATAACATTAAGTGATTATATTAAATTATATTTTAATGTCAACATTAATACATAAAACAATAAATTTCATAATAAGTAATAAATTCCTCAAAAGTAAACATAATGTTAACGGTCATCGCGTATTAACCTATTAGGTAACAATATGCATTTTCACTTGATCAAGACGAACTGGTTTCATACTAGGAAGAGAGTCTAGGAAAAGATCCAAGGTACAAACTAGTCATGATTCCTACTAACTGCTAATTATGCAACAAATAATGATACACACCAATATGTCAATTGAAACAATAAAATATACCAATGGAACAATATTTAAATTAACGAAATATTTAAAGTAAGAACTGTCAAAGTCAAATTTATGTTTTTAAAAGCTCGAGTTTGAGGCAAAGATACTATGCCATACAGCCTAGTAGAGTTTTTTATAAGTTTTAGTAGAAACAGCATTAATCGATCCGTGAAATTATTAATTTCTGATTAAAATTATTAAAATAAAAAATTAATAAAAAATAGTTTAAATAAATAAAAGCTTTAATTAACGATAAGAAATACTAAATTTAATATCGATTCTATAAACAAATGTAATAAGACTGGACGAAAATTCTTTATTCTCGGATATTTTGATTACTACACATCCCGTTTGACCATACAAGGACGCGGTTAAGTTTCAAACCAGAAATACGCGTACATAGGAATTCTAGAATCTGGTCTAGAACAGGAATTTTCTTTTATACTAAAGGCGCGCACTTACATAGACTATCAATTTCAGGCCAACAGCAAGTGTAGCAACGTTACTAAGACATAGTTAATAAAATATTTAGCACAAATTAATAATAATAGGTAAACAATTTCACTAAAATTTTTGTACTACACAAAGTCATAATAAAAAACAAATACTTAATTACTTACTTAGAATAAAATAATACATTAATTTAGTAAATGTTAATGTGTTAAATTTGAAGGTAACTTACCTTTTTAAATATAAACGAAAGGCTTTTCAAGGAAATTAAAATAACAACAAAAGAATTGAAGCCAAATGAAAAAAAAAAAATGTCATTGTATTGACAATAGACAAGCAGTTTCCCGCGTTATATGTAACTAAATTAAACATTTATCCAAACTATGCAAAAATAAATAAGACATGTACCTACTTTTTTAATTTAATAAAAAATGTAAAATTTCGAAATATTTTTATAAATAAATTACTCCGTAACTATGAGACCATTAAATACTACTATAAATTATTTTGATTAACATTTTCTTTAGGTCTATGGTGTAAGTTATATATTATAATAAGCTATATTTCATAAAGCATAAAAACAATTATTTCTACAAATAATCAAACTAAATTCAATATAAAAATATCACAGATCAAACGCGCACTCTATTTCCCCCATAATAAATTACTTCTCATTGCCTTTAAGTGTATAAAATTTGTTACAATATCTGATCGTTAACTACGAGGCTTGCAATTGCAAAAGATCACCATAAGAAGCAATATAATATAGCCATTATCCCACGGCAACATGATCTTTGGCCTCTTTACACACAAAACTGTGTGTAACAGTTTGACAAACACACAGAAATTCACATAAGTAAACGATGTGTAATGTAATACGAATATATAAAATATATTCATTAGGGACTCTTATTAAAAGTAAATAATATTTAATAAATTCATCATACACTAGATTATTGGAAAATCTAAAATGTTATATAAATTGGTGAATTTCTGTAGTGATATAATTTGAAATTTAAAATATCTTTTGACGTTTATCTTCTATTGCAAACTTAATATTATAATGAGAGAAGATTTGTATGTCTGTAATGAATAAATTTAAAAACTAGTGGGCCGATTTTAAAAATTATTTCCCTTATAGAAAGCTATATTTAAAGCGAGTAACATAGGCTATATTTTATAAAGTTACGGGGACGAAGTCGCGTGCAAAAGCTGGTATAGTTGTCTGTTTCTCCGCTAACTTCAAAACCACTCAACGGTTTTTGATATAGTTTCCACTAAAAGAAGTAGCGATAAACTAGGATTAACTGGGATAAAATTTCCCCAGTGCGAAGTCGTAACGAGTCGCCTAGTTCCATTATAAAAAGCAATAAAAAAAATAGGTCACTAGTTTTTGTATCTGAAGAAAAAGTCTTAAATATTCAAATTTTGTTCCAGATTGATGCACAGATAAATTCACAATGTAATATGTAACTTAACAAACGTGCACGACATAATATGTTGATGTTATTACAGGTTTATATGGCTCTGATGTCACCTTACGATTTCCCTTTCATACACGACGATTTTCACTCTTCATTTCATTTATATGTGTATGTATGTATGTACACGTGTATAACATTAAGCGATTAATTAACTAAATAATTAAATATAAGTATAATTTAATATCGGTAATTGTTAATGTTACATATATATACAGCTACAATATTCTGATTATGCATTGTAGACAAAAAATTGGATTACATATTTTTTGTTGCACAGATCGATATAGTTTTCTGTATGTCTGTTACACGTTTTCATAAAAAAAAAGTTAAAAAACGCAACTATGAATTATTTAGTTGGGACAAACTTTAGGTAAACTAAATACCTTACAATAGACATAACATTTTTGAGCTATTTAAAGAAAGTATGTAACCCTTTTGGAAAATGTACTCCAAGCTGTGTCCTAGACAAGAATGTTGCCAGTACTCAGACGGCATGTCTTTGGTTTCTATTAGGGGACATTATGTATACATTTCCTGACTTCTAGACCGAAACTAATTGCTTGGTACACTAGTATCGATGTTGCCCTATTAGGCACACCAACTTGTTATTTTATTAAGATATCATTCGTTAATTGAAACATTATTTCTTTATTTGACAAATTTATTACTTTTTTAATAGCAAATAAATTATATATATTAAATCTTTAAAATATATTTTTTTAATTTTCATATCTACTACACGTTGTAAAATATATAGTTTTAATTATTTGAGTTGAACTTAATGTGTAGATTTTTTTAAAAATTTTATGGCACGGTAAACTATTTGAAAAATATACAAAAAATCAATTTAATTAGTGTTACTTTGAGAATTCTTAGTTACTCGTATAATTAATTCTCATTCCTTAAATTATCAACATTGAGGTGGTATTGAGAAACTTCAACAAAGGAACTAACAGTGATCGTGGCCTGTGGGAGAATTGTGTAATGTCTGAGTAACACTAACACTATTCGAAAATTTGAATAAATTCTGCATAGTGTTACCAAAGACTATATAAAGTCTAAATATATAAAGTCTCTATGTATATAAAGTTTATTAAGTAGTAAAGTCGGTAGAGTTAAAAGACAACACGAGATTTAGTTTGAACAAATTCGCGATATTTCTACCATTTTGAGATTTTTTAAGATTTTTTGAAGTAAAGATAAATATAATTAGATTAAATATAATAAAAAATAAAAAATGTAAACAAAACCAAATTCTGTTCAAAAGCTTGTTTCTTATATATGTATATTAGAATCGCAGATTATTTAAACGATAATTAAGTCAGGTTTAATAAAATCCGTGTTAATTATATGTTTAGTTATAAAGATAGATGGATTAATAAATTATTACACAAGTTATGTAGTTCAATTGCCTTTTCTTACAACAGTTTTCACATGATTTGAAGCATAAGTTTCAAGGTGACGAGAATCTGTTTACCTACGAATGGTTGCATCATCTATTTCACATAGCCACTGTCCCCACAGCGTCCAACGGCCCGGTTTCAATATCCACTATATTATTTGCATGTAATTTATGATCATTGGGAAATGTAACTGGGTCTTCCTTTTTCAAATTTACCTGTCAATTTTGACATGCACATACAATTGACAATTTTATTTCAACTAATGTCGACCGTTACATAATCAATACTCAAGTATCGTTTGTCATACTAGATTTTGATTGAGATTAATCGAAAGTTTAATTTTTTTAAATTATAAAATTACTGAATAAATATAAAATTAATTGACGTCAATAATTGTTTGTTTAAAAGATACAAAATAAAGTTAACTGCCGGTTAACTGACTGTAACTAAACCGCACATAACTGTTTAACGTGTTATTTCATTGAAAATATTATGTCTAGGAAATCCGTTTTTTCGTTTATGTGTTACGCAGTTGTAAACGTGTTATGCAGATAAACACAATTCGCAGTAACTATTACGAAAATGTTATAATCAAACACTTCTAATCGAGTTGTATGTACTGTAAATGCACTCAAAATGATACTACATTCTAGTATTTTTTATTAAGTAATCAAACTTTTAATAGAAAATAAAACTTTTAATAGAAAATTTAAGACTACTTAGTTCCATATAAATTTTATAAATAATTAAAAATCAAGAAAATTTGGTATTCAGTCGAATTAGGATTCAATCTATTTAGGAATCAGTCGATTTAGTATTTAATCTTTTTGGGACCCAGTTGTATTGATGTATCCAAGCAATTTGAGATTAGGTTATAATGTTAAAGGCGTAATTCCAACACACCATATTGATAATAACTTTTGGCGATTATGATGGTCGTTATAACATTTACGCTATAGTAATTTTTTTACAGAAATTATCTGAAATTATATGTTATTGTTACAGATCTGTTTAGTTTTCCTGCTGGTAGCGGCAGCTGCTGCCAGCGAGAAGAAGACCACAGAGAAGAAAGCTGAGCCATTGGATAAGAAGTTGGACAAACGCGGACTCCTAAACCTCGGTTATGGATACGGCATCAGCGGACTAGACGTTGGATACATCGGCAGCGGTCATGGAATCGGAGGCGCATACAACGTCATTGACGATGGCGCTTTCGCTCACTCTGGCTACGGAATCCACGGAATCAATCTCGGCGAGCACACTGACATCACAAAAACCATCACTCTAGTCAAGGGAGTCCCAGTCGCCGTGCCTGTCGATAGACCCGTACCTTACCCTGTTGAGAAGCACATACCTTACCCCGTCAAGGTCCCCGTGCCCCAACCCTACGAGGTCGTCAAACACGTGCCCGTTCACGTGAAGGAGTACGTCAAAGTCCCAGTTCATGTACCCGCCCCTTACCCTGTCGAGAAGAAAGTGCCTTACCCCGTACACGTACCAGTCGATAGGCCCTACCCCGTCAAGGTGCTCGTGCCCCAGCCTTACCCAGTCGAGAAACACATCCCCTACCCAGTTAAGGTGCCAGTACCTCAACCCTACCCCGTGGAGAAACATGTGCCATACCCAGTTGAAGTTAAAGTTCCCGTACCCCAGCCATACCCAGTGGTGAAACATGTCGGATACCCAGTCAAAGTGCCCGTTGACAGGCCCTACCCTGTCCATGTACCTGCTCCTTACCCAGTTGAGAAACCAGTGCCCGTAGCTGTACCAGTCGAGAAACCCGTAGCGTACCCCGTGCACGTGCCCGTTGACAGGCCGTACCCCGTACACGTTGAGAGGCCCGTGGCCGTGCCAGTAAAGGTACCCGTGCCAGAACCATACCCGGTATACAAGCACGTACCTTACCCCGTAGAAAAGCCTGTAGCTTACCCCGTTCACGTGCCAGTCGACAGACCTTACCCCGTCCACGTTGAGAAGCACGTGCCCATTACTGTCGAGAGGCCAGTCCCCGTACCTGTCAAGGTTCCAGTCCTTGTCAACGAGCACGATTCCTATAGCCACCTCAGCCTCGGAGGCTCCTATTACAACCACTAGACTATTTTAGTTTAATATCATTATAAAGTGTTCATCAGGCAAGTTCCAGCTTTATTTATATGTCGGCAACCACTCACGCCACGGCCGGGACACCAGCAAAGAAACCATCCATTTTTGTATATTTATATTCTCATGTCATGTACGGTGTATGTCTATGGACGTACGAGTATTTAGTGATGTAAAAGGTTACCATTCCGCGTAGGTTAAGTTTTTTGTAAAAAATTAGAAAAAGAAGGAAAACAATTAAAAAAAAACATACATATTTTGCTTGTTTTATTTTCGTCAGTAGGAAATGGGCTTTGTAAGGTCAAGAAACTTCTATAGATAGAGAAAGATGTGTGACCAAAACGGTCACAATAGTTGACCTTCACGGTTAGATGTTACGGCGGGCGGTTTGTTGTATAACAGAATATTTTTATCTGCGCGAATGTAATCAAACCACAAAAACTGAGAACTTAGGTAAATAGTAAGTTGAATAATTTTATTTAATAACTAATTCATTTTCCGTAATTATTGTTATGAATTGAGAGAACATTAAAAATATTGTAGGTACTAAAAAGTTTTAATAAACACAGACGTGGTTATTTCCATATCTACTAGTAAGTAAATCTTAAAATATTATGTTAAATTGAAGTTATTGATAAAAACTAAACTTGAAAAAAAATTTAAAATTATATTAAAATTTCAACTCCGTGCGAAGTCCGGGACGGGACACTAGTTACTCATAAAACTTTAGTTAGTTTCTAAAATTTAATAATGATTGAATGTTACTAGAAATTTAGGTTCAAAGTGACAGTGGTCTTGTCAGTGCAGTTTGAAATTATGTTTACGTAAGCTGCTGGTTAAGGTTAAGTATATCGTAAAAATGGAGCGACCTCATCTGTGGCAATTTGTCGTAACCTTGCTATCATAATCACTTTAAATATTCCTTTACTTAATAGTTACTCATTTTACTATTATTACTGAATTCTATTTATCTTTGTAATATATCCGAAGATTTTTCGACTTATATTGGATTAAGATTTTACATCCTAATAGTAAAAGTATAAGGGAATATGAGGGGATAGAGAACCATCACTGACATTCCTTGTTTAACGGTGGTTATGGAGGTGGTCACTGCCGCCAAACGGGTTGCCCAGCCACTACAAATACAATTTATTTAACAAAATTTCATTATAAAATAATTTCGGAAACAACACGTTCCAACTTTACAATGAATTTTGCAATCTAATGAAATGTCACGCTCAGTCAAGTCCAACAAGATAATGAGCAAGTTCTATGAACTAAATCATCTTTAATTGCTTTATAGGTATTAAGTAGATATAATTACACGTACAGGGACACGACACTTTCTAACAACACACTATATTACGAACAAGTCATTCGTTACTGCTAGCATTTCTGAACAAACAGTTCAAATTGCCAGAATTACACCTTATTTGATTCATTTATTAAGTAAAACGATTTACGACCATGTTTTATTTTTTCTTACAAGGGGGAGTTGATAGTTCTTAAGCAAGATAAAATAAAAATAAGTTAACATAAAGTGTACTTTGAAAAAGCGCGGGCATCCATATACGAGTGCCGAACTGATTATTTAAAAATGAATGGTATGTAATGAAAAACTTTAAAATAAAACCAGTTGATTATTATTGAAAAATTACTAGTACCTTTGTGGATACAAATAAAAATTTTTTTAAAAAAATTTTCTTTGAGAGATAAAAATTAAATTAAACAAAACTTGTATACATTTATTCCTTTAGATTCTTACATAATAAAATATAAAATAGGAGGGGAGGGGGTCAGCCTGTTCTAATTTTTTTCTTACATAGGGATGGGAGTGGCTCAAAAACTGTCAAAAATCATCATAAGATTATGTTGTAAGTTTATAAGTAGAATGAACATTAGTAATTCCTAAACTTTTTTTATAGCACTATTTATTTTTCTGCTAATTTTTACTTGTTGCCTATTCGCCCATTACCAGTTACATTGATTTCTATTTTTCTGTGTAAACTTTTTTTCTGCATTGCTGCTACCATAAAAGGTAACTTGATATTTAATTCCCTTTTATAAGCTGAACGTTGATACGGAAAAGATGTTAGAATTTATTAGATCTAGATCAAATCTTGTTTTAACTTTTTATTGGAATAAATTTAATGCATCTAAAGGAAACAACTACGGTTTCAAACCGATATTCATTCTTTTTTCTAGAGAAAAATAGAATTATCTATTATATAATATTTATTCAGCTATTATCTATTAATTTTTTCAAAGAAAAAAATTGAAATCATTTATTTAATATTTATTTAGCTATTATCCATTTATCTTTTCATAGAGAAAATCAAAAAGAGAAGAGAGAAATCGCCGGAAAAAGCAGGTTGCATTTTAAAAGTAGAGCATGAAAGAGAAACTAGGCTCACAGTAAGTTAAGTAAGTATTACCTAAAGTCCTAAAATGCATTCGCAAACAAGCCTTTTTCTTTAGTACATGTTTGCTATATGGACAAAGCGTACATTGTCCTATTGTTGTTGCATGCAACTGCTCACACGCGGATCAGCCTGGCCTTATACACTTGAGGACAAAATAATTAAAAAAAAAATACAATAGAAATCGTGTGAATTAAATTTATATTATTACAAATACAAATAAAGATAAAATGTATTTAAATAAAAACTAAATGTTTAAAACTAAAAGAGTTAAAATTTCCTGCTACATATCTGAGTACAATATTTTAGAAAACAAACCACTTTCTTGGTTAGTTTATTTTTTCATTTTTTTTAAATTTGTCTTCACTATTTAAGACAACATTCTTTTTTTTCTTCTTTTATATCAATTTTATCTATACTAATATTATAAAGAGGAAAGATTTGTTTGTTTGTTTGTTTGTTTGCATTGAATAGGCTCCGAAACTGCTTGACTGATTTGAAAAATTCTTTCACTGTTCGGATTCACTGCTATATTATCAGTGAGTAACATAGGCTATATTTTATAAAGTTACGCGGACGAAGTCGCGTGCAACAGCTATTTCTAATATGATTCAAAGGAATACAGAATCTCAAATTCAAGCTATTACTTAGAAAATCATTGAATTTATAACTGTCACAAAATGTTTGATAACAAGTTTAAATTAACGTGATTGGTATTCATTATAAGTAAGGTTTATTTATAGTGTATTTTTTGTCCGCCATTGTAAAGTGTTGCTATATTCTTGGGAAAAGTTTTAATATGATCTTTAATTGTTACAAAATGCGAGGTGAAACGACTTATGTCTCCATATGCCACCCATATGCCACTTCAATGTACTTATTATGTTTTAAATTTTTAGGATATTAAGAACATTTCATAGTTGTGACACATTAGTTTTCGATCTAGCGTTAGACAATCTCAAATTTCATTTTCGACATAGTCAACTATGGAAATGATTTTTCAAATCTGGCGTGTACGGAATATACTGAGTTTCGTACCCTGTTCCTATATTATTTTTTTCTACAGTAAAAGCTTACGTGATTAGTTGAACACCATTACATAACTGGTTTTAAAAAACTTTAAAGCTATTTAAAAGTTTAAAATGTGAACTTGTTAAGTTAAACTTAAGTTAAATTAATTGTTAAATTTAATACAATACTAATAAATTTTACATTTTCGTTATTTACTTTATGTTCTGTATTACTAATCAAATAAATATTAGACACTTCACATTGGTAGGTAGCTGCCGCCAGACGGACTGCCCAGTAAATAAATGCATTGTGATTAATATATTACAAGTGGATATGTTATAATAAATTATTTAAAGAGTAATATTTAAAAAATGTTTCAATAAACATAATAATATGAATATATTAATAGTTTTTGTTATTTTTAGAAAAGAAAATAAGAAATCTTAGTTGTGACCAACGCCATCTATGCAGCGATTTATAAGTTATATAAATTTTTATTGCATTAGACTCGCTTGAAACAACACGCCACATAGAAAGTACATAATGTTAATGTTAATAGTTCGTAGTTCGTGCATTCAACGATAGAGGGCCGAATTTTACTAACACGAGTGGCCGCTGATAAAAAAAAAATGAGTTACTTTCATACTAACAGTTATCAATAGTGATGTGTGGTTTGGATGAGAAAATATGTTATTTTCGCATTGATATTATTAGTAATATTATAATATATGTAAGTAAAGAAAGTAATATTTTAAGCATTTTAAAATAAGCTCAAGTTGTTACCCCCTTATTACTTACTTTATACTAAAATCATATTTTTTTTAAATTATTTTCTTTTTAATGTTTGGGACTTTTACTGTACAAATATTTACATTAAATGGCGGTTAGCCTACTTGACACATGGTGAAAGAGGCCCTTACAAAGTTAAATTTAATTATTACGAGTTAAACTTAATTCCAATGAACTTTATTTAATTTATTCAAAAAAGTTACTTTTAAAAATTGGCTGGATTTAGAAAGAATACAGCTGGGTTGGACTGAATTCGGGTAGCTACGTCATGTGTCCTCGTCACCTCTGCCGCAATTTCTGAAGACCAAGGTCTGCGTCCTGTTACTAATGACGTATAATGCCGAAATGTGGGCTCATCACGGCAGGACGGGTCCACAAGTTCAAAGTCGTTCAGCGAACTATTGAGCCAGCTATGTTCGGAATTTCTCACGTGAATAGGATTAGAAATTCTGAAATTCGCCAAAGAACCAAAGTTGTCGACATATGTCCAAGAGAATTAGCAAGGCAGACAGGCAATGAGCCGGCCACATCTGTGGCAGAGCGGATAACCGATGGAGTAGAAGAATTCTCCAATGAAATCGTCCCTTAGAGAAGACCACAGTGAAAAAACAGCATGTGTGTGGTTGTGTTTCGGTGAGTGATTACATGTCAGAGCCTATTTCCTTATGCCTTCCCAATCCTCTTATCTGTAAACCTAATACTGTAGACCTATGGCGTTGCTTGTGTTATAGGCGATGTGTTGATCCCTTGATGGCAGCCGCCTACCATCAAGTGGACCATCAGCCTATCTGCCGAACTTAAAATAAAAAAAGTTACTCGTAGATAATTTTTCATGGAATTTTTATATATCTATGTAATAAAACCTTATTAAGTTTCTTCCTGGGTAAAGCCGGAAGCGGGTCACTATATATAAAATTCAATCGCCGTGCGTTAGTCTCGCAAAAATTCGAGAATTGCTAGACCGTCTTTAATTCGAATTTTACTTATGGAAAGAGATATAAATGAGAAAATTTTGTATATACATATAAAAATTGCACCCCGACCGAAACCGAGAGCGGGTCCCTAGTAATCTAATATTGTTAGTTTATATTCAAAATATTATTAGAATCTGAACATTTGCAAGGGTTGTGTAAGATCGAGGCTGCAATAATATTTGCGCGATGACATTTAACATTGCTTTGAACATAATAGAAATGATAAAAAAATACTGATTGTCTATCCATACGTGCCAAGTTAATAATCAATTATGCTGCACATTCAAGTACAAACATTTTGAAAAATAAATCAAATCGGATTTTGTTAAATTTGTTTAGAGTTTGGCATGCTCTTATAGGTATATTTATTTGTATAGGAAGTTATATACTATACTAGAAACTCGCCCTCAGCTTTACATGGACTTGAAATTTTCAAAAATCCTTCCTTAGCTCATTTTTAGGGTTATAAAATAAAGATATCTTCCAAATTTCAACTTTCTAGACATACTTAGTATAGTTTTGTATACTAATAAGTGTTATAAGTGTCTTATAAGTATGAAAGTAACTCTGTCTGTCTTTTACCTTTTCTTAGCAGTTTAATTTGTGCGTTAATAGTCAGATACATTTATATATAATGTGTATAGCGTGAAAATTCACGTACATAAAACCAGTGCGTAATTGAGACATGTAACAAATCCGCTATAAGTATGCGTTAGTAAATATTGCGTAGTGTTGTTGACAAGGTCGGCCATTTTGATTAATGCAATGAATGAAAGAAAGAAAGGAGGTTATGGATATACCTGTCCTTGAACATTTAATCTTTTTAATGGTACACTTGATTATAGCCTTCAATACTATTTTCGTAAATAATAAAGTACGTACTAATATTATAAATGCGAAAGTATGTTTGGATGTTTGTAACTTTTTCACGCAAAAACTACTGAACCGATCACTATGAAATTTTGGATACACATCGTCTGGGACGCCAGAAAGGACATAGGGTACCTTTCATCGTTCAACTCGGACGAAGTCGCGGGCACCAGCTAGTTACAGATATGTGGACATACGATCTAAAGGGCATCATGGGAAAGGGAATGCGAAGGGCAGAGGGCCGTTTGTGTTGGTTAGCCTTGGGAGAGAGAAGAGACACTGGCTAATCCTTACATATTATAAAACAAAGTCCTCCGCCGCGTCTGTCTGTCTGTCTGTTCGCGATAAACTCAAAAACTACTGCACCGATTTTAGTGCGGTTTTCACCAATGGATAGAGGGATAGTCAGGGAAGGTTTTTAAGGAAAAAAATGCACCCCGGGCGAAGCCGGAAGCTAGTGATGAATATGATGTTGAATTAAAGATATATACTTACTCGTAGTTCCTAGTTCCAGGCTTCATAAAATAAGTAATTCTTTTAAAAATCTATGTAAACAGTACTACAAAGTACGGATGCTTAAGTTTAAATTGTGGAAGACTATTTGATTTCACTGCTTACCCATGAAAAGCAGTAATGTTTGCTTCGTCACAAATACTTCGTCAGAAGAGTAAGATAGTTGTTCTATATTCGGACTATAATGTTGCCGATAGGCAAAAAGGTATGCGTTATTCGCAAAATAAGCATGGTACCTTTAATTGTAGAACCTTTATGTAAATGTTACTATTAAACTCATTACGAGCGCTACAATTAATCTAACATCTAAACTGGGTACAGTTGGTTGCACAATTTAATTTTTAGACATCCCTTTCACAATTCGCCACGGGAAATATGTTGCAATTCAAATAAATGGAGTGGATTTTTATTTTTAAATATATTTCAATTGAAATTTCGTACTATGGCGCACTATTTAATAACTTCAACCCGTTTATTTATGTATAATATATCACTACATATTATAAAACAAAGTGATCCGCCGCGTCTGTCTGCCTGTCTAGCTGTTCGCGATAAACTCAAAAACTACCGCACCGATTTTCATGCAGTTTTCACCAATGGATAGAGCGGTTCTCGAGGAAGGTTTTAGTATGTAATTTTCAACGCGGACGGACCAGCTAGTATTACTTAAAAATCGTTTGTCCTGACTCATTTTCAACGCACAGCCAAAGCTACTAACTAAGTCTAGAATTCTAACGTTAGCATACGTTAAGAAAGTATTTTTGAAAATATTAACTCCTTACGTAGTCGGTGGCGGGTCTCTAGTATTTTATATAACCTGCTACGAGTATCTATAATATCGATACATTTTATTAAATAAATTTTCTGGCTGCTTCTGTCTGTTTCTCTGTTAACTTCTTGTAAACCACTCGAAGGATTTCACACGGTTTTCCCTAATGGAAAGAGCGTTAAACGAGGATGGTTTGTTTATACAATTTTCAGAAAAAAAAAGTTCTTTCTTTTGTGTAAAGACCGACAAGTAGGCTATGTTGGCCGACAAGTGAAGCCATAGGAGTTCGGTCAGTGCACTTTCAACATTGATAGGATAAATAATAATTAATGTGAGGATGGTTTTGGTATCCATCACTCATTGACTGAAACATAAGGTAAGAAGACTGCACAGTTTACTATTACGTGATACGATCAACACGATCAATACGATCAACACGATCAACACGATCAATACGATCAATACGATCAATACGATCAATACGATCAATACGATCAATACGATCAATACGATCAATACGATCAATACGATCAATACGATCAATACGATCAATACGATCAATACGATCAATACGATCAATACGATCAATACGATCAATACGATCAATACGATCAATACGATCAATACGATCAATACGATCAATACGATCAATACGATCAATACGATCAATACGATCAATACGATCAATACGATCAATACGATCAATACGATCAATACGATCAATACGATCAATACCTACTAATACTAATTCATTATAAAATGAAATACTTTAAATTTTAAATGGATCATAAAATGAACTTTCAAACTGAATATCCTTACATTATTTAAATATGTCTAATTTGTAACGATATAATTGCTATTTTATTGAATATTTAGTTAAAAAAAATGACATTTTGTAAATTTCCAATCGTAAATAGTTTTTAATTTTATCCAAAATTACATACAATTAATCGTTTAATAAGTAAACCTACTTAATGGCTTTTCAATACTTTAAACTTATATGGACATTAACACCTGATGTTAGCTAATTAGTTTAAATTAAATCAATTTAAGTAAATGCTGACACATTAGTATTAGCTACTCATCCGTTCGTGATTTGAAACGTGAAAGGCGTTCGCTACATGTTATAGAAATAGATAAAAATAAATAAAAAAAAAACATTCACCTGACACATTTGCTTCACGTGGTGCATTGTGTAATGTAGAGTGTATAATTTATGGACTAAGCGAGCGCACCGATTTTATTGTATATGTAACATTTCGAATTATATGTAACGTTTTTTCTAAAATAAGTTATCATTAAATTAGTATACTGTAACACTGTTTTGCATCAAAGTGATTTGCAAATTTACAATTTTATAAATATATATATAATCTAGATTAATTTGTTTATTTAAATTTTGTCAAACCTTGAGGAATATAATTATATTTTGTTATGTATAATGATTCTGTTAAATTTGTTATTAAATGAATCGCTAAATGTGTTGCTTAGCGTTTTCAAGATCAATTCGGCAATTTTTTTTTTTTTTCAAATATTCATTGAAATCCGAGGAAGGTTCTTGTGATGAGAAAAATTGGAAAAGACTATAATTACTAATTATAATTACAATTTATTACTAGGCCTGATTCAAAACATATATAAGTATATTGGAAGAGCACAGTAAAAAGTGGATTATTCATATTTTTAATAACCAAGTATAGATATTACGCAAAAGTCAAGCGTAGAATATTGAATGATATTAAATTATTCAATTTCGATTCAACACTGGATGATACGACATCTGCTCCTTTGTTTTATTTATATATAAAAATGTTAAGTTGGTGTGTACGCTTCAAAAACTCGAGAACGGGTGGACTGATTTTAATTCGGTTTTCACATATGGAAAGAGGGATAAACGGGGAAGATTTTTATATATAAAAAGCCGGAAGCGGGTCGCTAGTAAATTATATAAATAATAGATTATAAACAGTGCGTATTGAAAGCGATATTCACACCCCACTGTCAATAGTATTAACCCTCTTTTAAGGTAGTTGGATTCTATAGGATTTAGAATATCTATCATATAAAAGGGTTGCGTCAGTTACACAAATTAATTTTGCAAATTGCAAATTGCAAAAAAAACTTCCAAAAAAAAAATTTTTTTTTTCGTCTTAATTATTCTTTAATTTGAAAGTATAGTTTATCTTCACACAATACCATTTAAATACACAGAATAAAACAATATTTGTTATAAATTATTTGATGATACGTAATATGCAGTGAATTGTCCAAACAAAATAACTTCCTAATTACAAATCTAAAGACAATTAGCGTAGTTTCATAATCGTACAATGATTCCGACGCGTTATAATCTAACGGATTGCGTCCACTTGTTTACCAAGTGACGTGGTACTATTCAAAAGCGGTGGCGTTTTGAAATCTCGTTTGAATTTTTTTTTTTATAATCTAGTTGTTAGTGTTATATTAGCTTTTCTTATGAATTATGAGATATGGATCCCTTTTCCACGATTCTAATCCTGCAGTTTCCCAGTCTTTCCCAGTGATTTGGATAATATCATCAGCCCACCGGCTGTACGGTTTGCCAATATTCCTTTTGCCTGGTGGTCCTTTCCTTCAAGTGGTGTAAATGGTCCATCTGAAGCTAAAGTTAAACAAAAAATCAGACCCACTCAAAGAGCAATGGAAAGGAACATACTAAAAATATGAATAATTAATAAATTACGAAGCGACTTAATCAAACAGAAAACTGAGCTTAAGCTCTTTGCTCTCAAACTAAAGTGGTTATGAGTTCACGCAACAACGACAGCAGATGGTTTTCTATTAGCTACTATTTCTTAAATATTAATCGATAGATTGTATGTTTGAATGTTTGTTAATCAAGTAAAATTTGGGACACAGATATTACCTGGGTTAACATATAGGATACTTTTTATCTTGAATAAATGTTAGATTCCCGAAAATTTAAAAAAAGAACCAAAATACATCGCATACGAAGTCACGAGCACAGCTAGTTATTAATATTTTCATTTGACATAAGTAAACTCTCATACACATCATCACACAATCATAAAACGCTATCACTATTAAATTGAACCGCACAAATGTTTCTTTAGTTTTCTGTCCGTCTTGCTCCACATACGCATAAGACGTGTTGGTGACATTGCAGATTGATATTTCAACACTTTGCGTGCATTTTATTGCAAACCGCAGCCTTCGGAGAAGATGACTGTTATGAAATATTCTAAGCATTATTATAACGATGTTTGAACATATCGAATTAGTTTTTTTTTTTCAAAGTAGATACCACAATGATTGGAGATTTTTCACAGATAAAAAGGAATAATTTTAGAGTGCGGGCTCGACCGGCATTAGAAACTGAATTTGACGTATCGAAAGCCGAGCAATCCTTCTAATGAGCTATCATTAGAAGAACTCTTAACAATATAATCATCTGTCACTATATATTGGAAATGTACATAACTTAGATATTTGAATACATGGTAACACATTTAATTATTCAAAAACCTCTTCATAGTCGTAATGGGTGCTCAACTTAGAGCGACTAGGAGCGTTGCCACGTGGCGACGACACCGCTTTACGATGCTCAAATATATAAAATACCTATTGTATAATTTGTGATTGGAATTTACAAATTATAAATAATTTACACAATATATGTATTTATAACTTTCGTATAACTAAGTTATATTTAATTGTGCATGTATAATTATAGTCGCATGTACTGTGAAACTTTAAATACAAATCTAAAAATAAAAACAAAGCAATAAAAATGGCCTTGAGCAGGCATGACAATTGTTTTATAAAAATCGATTGGACTAAACGAGAGGTTTTGCGAAACAACACTTTATTGCCTCGTATTAAGATACACCTTGAAGCGACTTGTACATTAGCGATAAAAAACGCCGCGGCACAAACGCTAAAAGGCTTTAATGAACATTTCTTTGTGTAGATTGTATTTTATTTAAATTAAGCGACAGACCGAAAAGTGACTAGATTTTTTTTAAATCGTTTTTATTTTAGATCTCCAAAGGAAATGTTACATTAAACGGTAAAGTTTAATGCTAAAAATAACTCTTGTTAAAACAAGCTTTTGCTAGTGACTTGAAAAATATATGATTAACAAAGTTTGAATAAATTTATTATTCATATATTTTTGTTAGGCGTTAAATTTTCATTTTGATGATCCCTCGGATTAGCATTATTTTTTTGGATGAAAGGTACCCTATGTCCTTTTCTGTATCCCTAACAAAGGGTATGAAAATTTCATGATGGTCGGTTGAGCATCAGTCGTCAACACGTGAAAGCCTAATAAACAACTCACTTTCATATTTATAATTTTTTTTTTGTTATTCTTCGCTATCACTGTTATATGACTGTAAAGCCTACCGGTCATCTTTTTCAAAAAAATCAATAATATCTTAAGAATATAACCATCCCAAGATAATACAAAAATTAGTATACATTTCTTGCATTATTATATTACAAATGGTATAAGTTTTTCAAACAATTAAAAGCACCAGTGCTAAGACGAACATTACGAAAATATATTATTCTTATATCGTTTGAAATGATCGGAAATCTCGGCGCCTGCGACGCAGTTTTTAATGTATGTTATATGTTACAAGGAGAGAACTTACAGAAATCATACGGAAATTGAGCGGGATATTTTGCAATATATTTTTCAATAATCCATAATAAAAAAAAATTAAAAAAAATTCTTTGAAGAGCCAATTGGTTGAGGGGACTTCCGACTTTGAAATTTCAAAACATTCAAATCTTTTCGGAATTGGCTCTGGCAAGTAGTGGCAGGGCACACTGCGTTTCGCAGTCATTCTGGCGACTGTCTTACGGCAGTAACCACCCCCTTACAGCCTTGCGGCAGTACAGAATACCACCTTGAAATAACCGTGTATACTGTTTTGTTTCGATTATTGAGTAAGAAACTCGTAGATTTCCCTATCTCCATTTTTAAACGCTAATTTTACTATGGTTGGTAGCGTATTTGCAGCACCCGTGACGTTGCTTTGTATTATAGGCGACTTACCGCCTACAATCAAATGGACCGTCAGTTTGTGTGACGACCTTTAAATAAAAAAATATATATAAACGTCCAGGGCGAGGCAAACAAACTGCCAACTTTGATATGTTATTAATATACAAGCTGGTGCCCGCGACTTCGTCCGCGTTGAACGATGAAAGGTACCCTATGTCCTTTCTTGTGTCCCAGACGATGTGTATGCAAAATTTCATGGTGATCGGTTCAGTAGTTTTTGCGTGAAAGAGTTACAAACATCCATAAATCCAAACATACTTTCGCATTTATAATATTAGGTATAAATGCGTATTTGATGAGTATAACGCTCTGAGAGTATGGTACGTGTGCTGGTATTTGATGTTGTTATTCTTTAAGGTGGTGGTTACTGTCGCAAACGAGTTGCCCCATTTATGACTATTAAATAAAGAACTTACTTATTGGCAGACAAAAGTCAGTGTTGCATACAAAAACTCTAAATACGCTGGGATTTGACAGATTTTTATCCTCATTTATTTGTTATCCTTGAATTAACAGGATATGTAATAAAAATATCCATATATAGAGAGACATAACCATCGCTCGAGCAATCATCTTGAAATCCGGTCCAAATTGACATTTAAAAATCGAATTAATAATTGCATAAGTTTATTTATAAGCTTTAAAGCCAAAACAAGTCTCTTCTATATTATCCACTTTTTTATGTTAAGGCCGTCAGACAGGCTGACGGTAAGTGGCAACTGTCCCCTATAATAGAAACAACTCTATAGGGTATTATTAACTTTTTTATTTTTTTAAGAGAATAAAAATATATTTAATTTATTATAAAGATGACAAAAAATTTTTTTACAATATTTACACACAAATATTTAAAGTGTATAAAAAAGAAGGTATAAAGTTATTCTATGTACAGTATAAATATATTAATAAGGGTAAAAAAAATTAGGTAGTTGTGGGGTATAGAGGCTCTGTTGTCAAATCCAAGCAGTTTCGCTGCAGGCTTGAATCGGTGGCGCGTTCCTCGAACACACATACTGGTGGCACGAATTATTTTATTTTTATTTTATTTATATGAGGGAAACATATATTTATTTTATTTATATTAGGGTAACATATTAGGGAACATTATTTTAAGTACTTATTTTTGTTTCAAGCCAACCTAGTATGGCACTTAATGATTTACTCCAGCGGTCTGCGAGGGCTTCACCGTACCTTTACAATGACCGCACTCACTAGCGAGAGCGTTAAATATTTACATGGAAAACTGTCAAATTGTCAATTTCAAATTGACAATTTTCCATACAAATATTTTATGCTCTCGCTAGCGAGTGCGGTCATTGTAAACTCATGGTATAGGTACCGATATGTTTGACGAAGGAAACAATTTGTTGCGAGAATACGCCATCTACTGATGTCACTAGAGATTTTCTTGTTTTCGGCTGATTTTAAATTGGACATGACAGGGCGTGCAATTTATAAGAGGGAGCGTCTGCAGGTGTCGGCCATATTAGGATTAAGAATAGGCTGACCTCTAACATATTTTATTCACTCATCGAAACACAAAAGCATACATACTGTTACTACATGTTGGTCTTCTGTGAGGACCATCCTGCCACTTTATCATAAATGTAATAATAACATTAAAAACCATTGAGGTGTAACCTTGTGCTATCGCGTCATAGTTTTAAATTACTATTAAAATATTAAAGTAATTACTATTGAATTAAGAATTTATGCTAAATTTAGTTTTTAATTCTAAACACAACCGCATATTATTTCATCGCTCATATATTTTTAAGGTCTGCACTCAGGCTAACAATTAAAATAATATTAAGTGGCTACCAGTCACCCAAATAAACCCAAATATCGTCACTATAAAAGACAATGCCACTTACTGACGACGCGAAATACGTAATGTTATATCACTATGGTTTCCTCCAAGAGGGTGGTTACGGTCGCCAGCCTGGCTACCCGGTTACAATTGTGGAACGCAGTGAGCCTTACTACTAGTAAAATTCTCTTAACGACTCATTAGTTTTATTATGTATATTGAAATAGAATTATGAACTAATGATAATATGTATTCTTCCTGTTTGAGACTAATCAAAGACCGACCTTACAATTCACTTAAAAAAACGTCTCCCAATGACAACCAAATAGATAAATAAAATGTCTGCCTATATTATGTTTCATTAAAACCGACAAGTTGAAGGTAACGCACACTCAAATGGAATTCTAACAATGAAAAAGGATGTTGGAATTAACCAGATCAACTAAATTGAAACTCATCAATAACATCCTTAATTAAATGCGAATCATTAAATAATCAATTGATTTGATTATGCGAATTTATTGCATTCCTTATAATTAATCATATGTGCATTAATATACCTACTCGTATTTGTGTATATTTTTAAATAAATGAGATGAGAATTCATAATTATGTGTGACCATAACGAATGTAAATTTAATTTTTTTTAATATTAAATTTACATTCTTTTACATTCAACAACATTCAACATTTACATTAATTTACATTCAACAACTAACTGTGCAGCAAGGATGAGGCCTAAGATGGAGCGAACTTCATTCTCAACCCAGAAGATGCCTATTCACTTGAACTACATCTAGCATTTAATATTAGAAATTAGAAATTAGAAATTACATATTAGAAATTAATCACTGGTAATTCTAAGTACTAACTATTTTTTGTTTATTGTTTCCACGTTCGAATTTAATTTAACATGTTTCAGTATTAGGAAATGTGAAATGTAGCATGTTATTTATTAGATGATACAAGTGGCTTTCAATGTTTGCTACGAGTCATGTACTATTAATTAATTTATAAACGTGCAATCGCTTTTTGTAATTTAAACGTAATAAAAATATTTTAACTGTTGCCATTGTACTTAATAATAAGTTCATCATTTCAACACAGTAAAAAGTGCTTCACCATTTCAAAATAACGATATTTTAATTCACAAATAAGTATGTAATATATGTATATTACATACTTATTTGTGAATTAAAGTTGTTCATTTTAAGCATACGAAAATATAATTTAAATTACTCCCCTACAAAAAAAAAATTAGGTATGTTTATCTGTTGTGAATTTTTAATTATAATTTTTATTTTATATTTGTATTTGAAAATATCATAAATTTATATGAAAATAAAAGATCACGTTTTTACCAAGATCTATCAATAATTTTTAATATTTATTTTTAATAATAATTTCTGAAATAAGTAATGCATTTAACTTTTTATCATTAATTTAATAAAATGAATCAAAGATGATTAACATTTTAAATAATTTAATTAAAAATATGAAAATAATAATTTAATTAAAAAGTTAATTTAAAATATGAAAGAGTCCTTTATTTAATATTATCTTTTATTAAAGTTATGTCATTAAAAAAAAACTAAATATTAAAGTAATAGAATGAATAATTACTAGGTCAATAATATTCACAAGAATTAAAAAAAAAATTCTGCAGCGCAAAAGTTCAATAAAAAAAAGTTATTTTACATTTATTTTAATTATTCTAATGCAACATTCACTAGTATGTTTATCTTTTCAGGAACATGCATCTCAAAGTGCTTCTGTGAGATACACGAGAACCGGTCCATGCGAATTTCGATGCGACAAATATAGACCATTTCGGCTCTACGAACCCCTCGAAAGCGAAAGTATAACGTGGTCCTACACAGTACCGCCATATTTTTTTCTTCGCTCGACCGCTCTTACTGCGTATATATAGCGAAGCTGTAGAGCAACACGCATCATTCGTATTCAGGATCTCGCTGACTTCAGTGCAACCTACAAGTGCAGCATCATGAGGCTCATGGTGTGTTCCCATTCATATTTTCTACTCTATGTGATTGTGCAAGTTTCAATACGTTCAATTCCTGGAAGTGTCAGTGACAGTGAAGGAGATTATAGCACTTGAGGATTAATCCATAATTGTCCCACTTTATTAGTTTACGCAATACGGAACCATTGCGTATGCTATGCGCTTTGTATGAAGCAGTAACTTGGAAACGATGTTAACTCGACCGATCATTTCGAACAAGCTTTTTCTTGAAATCTAATTAGTAATTAGACGATTTTCTTTATAGAGTGCCAGTAGTTTTTAAGTATGTATGTTTGCGGTTGATCTAATTCAGTTTTGTATTTTGTTACAGCTCGTGGCCGCCAGTCTGGTGGCTCTCTTGGCGTTCGCTAACGCTGAAGAAGCCAAGAAAGCAGAAAAAGAAGTGGCAGTGACCGACAGGAAGGATCAAGTGTCTGACGACAAGAAGCACGAGAAACGAGGGCTATTCGACGTGGGCTATGGCGGTGGAAATAGTGGATGGGATAGTGGTTACAGTGGATATGGAGGCGATTTCGGAAGTCACGGAGAAGTGCACAAAACCATCACAGTTGTCAAAAATGTGCCAGTCCCATATCCGGTAGAGAAACACATCCCAATTCCAGTTGAGAAGAGAATACCTGTACCCGTTAAGGTGCACGTACCTCAACCCTACCCTGTTGTTAAGCACGTCCCTTACCCAGTTAAGCAGATTGTTAAAGTTCCCGTACATGTCCCTCAACCTTACCCTGTAGAGAAGAAGGTACCTTACCCAGTTCATGTGCCCGTTGAAAGGCCAGTACCCGTTAAAGTGTATGTACCTCAGCCCTACCCTGTAGAGAAACATGTGCATGTACCTGTTAAGGTCCCAGTTCCCGCTCCTTACCCAGTGGAGAAAAAGGTGCCATATCCCGTAAAGGTCCCAGTACATGTACCTGCCCCTTACCCAGTCTATAAAGAAGTGCACGTCCCTGTTAAAGTTCCAGTTGATAGACCTTACCCCGTGCACATTCCCAAGCCTGTGCCAGTGCCGGTTGAAAAACCAGTGCCTTACCCAGTAGAAAAACCAGTTCCGTACCCCGTAAAGGTCCCGGTCGATCGCCCCTACCCCGTCCACGTTGAGAAACCAGTACCGTACCCAGTGAAGGTACCAGTGCCAGCCCCATACCCAGTGGAAAAACACATTCCCTACCCCGTCGAGAGGCCCGTGCCAATTCCAGTCAAAGTGCCAGTTGACAGGCCTTATCCCGTCCACATAGAAAAACATGTTCCAGTTCATATTGAGAAGCCCGTGCCGTACCCAGTGAAGGTTGCGGTTCCAGTATACGTCGGTCATGGTCATGGTCACGAGTATGGACATCATGATAGCTACTAAAGGCTGCAGGAAGCAGAAAACTGAATGTGATATAAATATAAGGATAGCACAGTAATTTCCGGCCGATGGCCCCGTAATACTACATCAGAGCGGATAGTGGTCGATGGACCAGATCCCTGGATATGTTATTACGAGACCATTGGTCGAATCGCACTGACATAATACTCTCTATTAGTCTTTTTTTTTTATTTGTTGTGATTTTATGTTTAAACCTAATCGGTGATTGTTACGAGTCTCGAGTTGATGTACCTGTTAATTTTAGTTACAAAAGAGTTATTTTCATTTTTTATTTCATTACCAGTATTTTTATACGAACTGATGACGTGTAATAAAACGTGGCAATGCCAAAACTTAATTGTTGTATTGTATTTTACTCACACTATTGTTTTTTTTTTTCTGTTGTAATCTGTATTTATTATATGGATCATGAACCGTGGGATATTTGCGAATGCGTAACATGACCCAGTTTAAAATCGCATCGGTTACGAGCGGCTTGCATCGCATTCCCACTTGTGGCGAAATATTGATACTTTTGCCGTTGACATTATGAGCGCCTTGCGCACATTGTTTTGCGTAATGTACCAACCATTAAGGTAAATCCACCAGTACGTTCACAACACCCTTGGACTTTATTGCCTTTATGATTACAGTAATTACATTGGGTCCATTTCATGGCTCGTCTTTTGTTCTTTTACGACCACTAAAGGAGACTGTACATTGTTATTTGACATTAAAAAATCTTAATGCTTATTTATAAGACGATACTTACCAATCTGCAATAAAGTGATATTCAGTTGCTATAGTAAACAGAGATCACTTCTTGATATAGCATACAATAGCCCGGAGGTTTGAGCGAATGAGGTTACATAAAGTAACAGAGATAAAATGTTGCAACAGCATACATTACAAAATCTAAAGAAGTAAAAAACAAAAGCCACATGGATGTTATGAAGTACTACCACTTCCATAAGCGTTATATTCTATGATAAGTATTATGTATGGTTGTTGAAGTAAATGAAAAAGTTTCTCAAGATTTTCAGAGAATGAGAATGATAACACTAAACTAAAAAGAGCTATTGCTCTTCCTATAGCTAAGAAAAAGGGAATTAATAATAACTAGGTTATAGATGGAAAACAAAAAAATTGGTGAATGAAAAATCTCAAATAATTCTGGATACAACAAAGCCCACAATACATTTTATAATCTTTAATGAATTGTAATTACGAAATAAACAATCATAATATAGATATGTTATAGAGAGTTTGGAAAAATCGAATCATGTGAATTTTGAAAGTAATTATTTTTAAACAATATTACATCTTTTTCCCTAAAAAACTTCTCTTGCTTATAACAGATTCACAATTATATTTACTGCTACAATATTGTTTCAACGTAAGAATCCAGAAAGTTTCATGTCCTGTAGTTAAAACAACCATAAATAAATCCTCAGTCTAAAGATAATGCACACATGATATGCCGATTTATGGTAAAGCCATTCGCATCAAAAGCGGGATGTGTAAACAAATCCATAATGCACGTAACTACACCTTGGGCTACTTATAAATTAAACAGTGAAAATCTAATATTACCAAAGTGAACACTTCCTACACTGACAAGTTCTTGCAAGAAAGCCAATCAAGAAAATCAACAATCCCTACAAGATGTTTCTAAAGTAATATGGTCGTGAGGCGACGAACTTGGGGACACTGATCTATGACCAACCTTGAAACTCCTAAAGAGTGAATGCCTAAATTTATTACTTACTGATTTGCGAACTTTGATCTCCTTCGATCTTTGTAAAAATACACTAATTAAACTTATTTTTCACTCTGTGCTTGTGTATGAGTTTATTATGAAAAACTTAAATGTGACTAAGGGCCTCTTTCACCATGTGTCAAGTAGGCTAACCGCCATTTAAAGTCATCGGTAAAAGGGTATGATGGAGATGATAAATACCTTTGTTTGTACGGTAAAAGTCCCAAACATTAAAAAGAAAATAATAAAAAAAAAATTCGCCTATCGAAGGATGCAGTAGACCGAGTGCATAATTTAATAAAACATAAAATTATTTCTAAAAATAACTAATCGACACTTTACTTGTAATTGGTGAAAGAGGCCCTAAATAATTTGACACCCAAGTAAAATTATAAAATTAACTAAGTAAATTTTTTGATTAAAATTAATAATTTTGCTTGTAAAATATAATATTAGCCTTGTCTTAATCAGATAATTTTATTTTGAGGACTTTTATCTTACAAATACATGCCAGCCCTATTCATCCTCTGAACTTGTCTTAGTTACAAGGGATGAAGGTAAATAATGGATTTCATTTACATTTAAAATGTATTAAATAAAAGTCCGTCTGTCGGCTATGCAAAGCACATTAAAGTTATGTCTTAATTAAACATGTCAATGTAAAATTTCAATTATAAACAAACTCTATAGATAATTTAGAATAAATTGGCAAAACTGACACTATATTAAAAATTCGAATCAATTTCATATATATAATTGATTTTTTGCGATTCTATGGATTATTTATTTATTCTTGTAATTAATTATTTATGTGTTTTTGTTTTTTTTTTATAGATTTTCCAATAATTTCTTTCTTCTTTTAAACCATTTCTATAGGTGCCACATTGATACTATGTTTGAAATGTTCGTTATAATCAAAGTGTACATTGCAAAAGTACAAGTATAGCCTATCAGTGTGATGTGATATCGATCTATATTTACGATACGAAACGACAACTTAAACTGGCAACTATAACTCGAGAGATTACGAAAATGCATAATCACGCTTTACATAACTTTAGCTTTGACATGACTAAGTAAATTGTTAAACATAAACTTTAAGTAGAATAAGTATGAACACAGTATTTAAGGTCGTGTCGACACCACAGTGAGAGTGAAACGGCTACATTTTTCTATATGGAGTGAATGAAAATCAGGATATGTTTCAACAACTGTAATGATTATATATAGTTTCTGCTGTTTCGTTTCGTGAACAAGATATTTATTTCTTCATCTTTAAGTTCTTCGAACCTATTCTATCTGTGGCTAACTTCTGGTACTCCTGACTTACAAATTTTTGATTCCTATGTAGACCACGACGTTCCAGCAACTTAGTTGTTTACTAAGTATGTTGTATTTGTGTAAAAAAATCATTGTAAACTCACAATTGTTTGTAATAAATGTAATTTATGATGAGATCAAAAAGAGATCAGATTTACTTCGTTGATTATAAAGTAAACTTTCCAGACCAAATCATTGGAGTCTAATTAGATTATGGAAGTTAAGTTTCGACCTATTATAGTTTTGACTAAAGTCTGACAACGTGCAAGAAAAATTTCTCGATGGTAGGTTGAGTAGTTAAGGCGTGTAACCGTAAAAAACAAACATTTTCGCATTTATAATATATAAGTGAGGATGTAATGCAATTATTGCATATTTATTATGCTCAATTCTGCTCATGTAAATTATTGGGATCAATAACTTTATGAAAATTGAAAAAAAAAAATTATAATATGGAGAGCGTGACTATCAGCTAAACGTCCTTCAGTAAGTAGTACTCGCCAACGATTACTCATATGAAGTTGGGTGTTAGCAAACATTCAAATCCGCTCGCCAGCTAACTAACTATTAAGTTGAACGCGGTACGATGTGCTAACTCGCTTTCAAGTCCGTCACACATCTGCACTGGCGTGTGACTCCGACTGCACTTACTTATGCCCTACAGTGTGGCCTTATCGTAGATAATCAGTTGCTTGTTTTATGAAAAATGAGGGACTCTAAGCGAAGCCTTTAAACGGGGTTTAAACAAACTCAGGCCCCATGTCTAATAATGTAACTGCCAGTTTACTAACGAGAATGCAGCTTCGTTGCAAACATTAACATCGAAAATAAATAATAATAACGTTAATGAGTAACATTAAATTTATTTATTAACAAGCTTTTGCCCGTTAATTCGTCTGCGACCCTTTTTCTTAGTAGGTAAAATATCTATTCAATCTTTATTGCTCAAATATTAGGCCCTTGCATACAAAATTGGCGTTTAATAGAAGAAAAAAAAAATCTTTTTATTTTTAGATGATTCCACGGTAACAGTACTTTTTATATGGATAAAAGATACCCTATGTACTTTTCTGCACTGCTTACAATGTGCATGTATATGCTTACAAAAATTTCACTGTAATTGATAAAGTATAATACTTTTGCAGTTATAATCTAGATTCTAGACTGCCTATCTGACTGTAAAAACCCACTTACGGTAGACCACCATAAAAAAATAAGACATAATATTTTATTGTTTTAGGAATGAGCAAGAGATGTCAGAATCTGTTCCTTATTCTTAAATGCTAACTAACTTTCAACTGGTTTTTTTAAGGTATTTTTCTGAGCACCCTTCAAGCCCTCATTCAATGACAGCAAAATCATAAAGTTAAAAATTTACACAAGATTTACGTTTAAGCTTAAAAATCCGCTCGTTTAATGGCTCCATACAATAATTATTGGACCATTATACAATTCACTTGTTTTGACTGATTCTGATGTATCAATCACTCGTACTGCATCGAATCACTCAAACTCAAAAGATATCAATTCCAAAATAATTCTGGCAATAGACTATGATATTTTAATTAATCGTTACGAAAAATAGCACGCTGCGATTTCTATTAAGGTCTTGTTAAAAATAATCACTAACTATAGCTCGTTTGATAAGAATCTATCGATTTATTAACGCCATAGCGGATGTCAATGACCTTATAGTTAGGTTAAGGTCGGTTGCGATTGTTATGAAAATGTTGTCACAGTGAAAAGAGACTCGTGCGCATTCAATTTAAGATAATCTGATGTAAGGCGGATACGAAATAAGTATAGCTTATTTAATATATATTTTTTTAATTCAATACTTTTTTAAAAGATGTTATCGTCTTCGAAGAATATCGAAGAAAAATATCGAAGAAGTTATACCTAATAAAGAGCGCCATAGTTATAATAACATTTAAATTATTTTAGAGCCTTAATTAAAGGTTACATCTTCAACTGGTAGTTTCTAGCTATGGCTGTCATTATATAACCATAGCTATATAGCAAGTGATTGATGCTTTTAAATTCAAATCCGTGCAATTTAGTGCACATTTATTGAGAATCCAAGAAAGTGCAAAAAAAGTTTGTATCGAGACATGAATCGCAAATATAAGTAGTAACATAAAAAATATCCGACGATTGTTTTTAAGTATAGTTATGTAAATATATCTTTTATGTCAAACTGTCGTCTATTAACACATATTTATAAATACGCTGCCGACCGTAGTAACATTAAAGACTAGCTGTTGCACGCGACTTCGTCCGCGTAACTTAATAAAATGTAGGCTATGTTACTCGCTGATAATATAGCTTCCCAACAGTGAAAGAATTTTTCAAATTGGTCCAGTAGTTTCTTAGCCTATTCAATGCAAACGAACAAACAAATCTTTCCTCTTTATACTATTAGTAAGTATAGATAGAGATAGTAAATGGCCTTTAGGATCCCTTAATCGTCCACCGAAAGACTGCTATTTCACTGTGGTTTATTTTAAGGCGCTGGTTACTGCCGCCAGAAGGGCTTCACAATAATTTATGACTGTGAAACAAGTGTAGACTGCCAGTATCTACTAAACATATATTTCTATGTAATTACAGCATATGTTTTTGCGAAAATAAGAACCGTTAACAAAAACTACGAATGAATTCACTTTCGTTTTGTCCTCTTTAAGATTACGATTGACTTTTACTATCACTTAAGGCGCCGAGACGTTTCGTACCAACATTTACTTTCGCGACCTTGGTTTACTTGCGTATTAAGGTTAGTGGACTTCGTTTTTAACACCATTGTGTATAATTAAGTTAATTAATCTATCTATATCTATACTTAATATTATAAATTCGAAAGTTTGTTTGGATGTAAGGATGTTTGTGACTCTTTCACGCAAAAACTACTGAACCGATAACTATGAAATTTTGCATACACGTTGTCTGGGACACCAGAAAGGACATAGGGTACCTTTCATCCAGAAAAAAGGACTATTCCTGAGGGATAAATAAAAAATAAAAAACTAACGTCTGGCCAACGTGTTATAGCAATACGAGGTCAAGCGTTATATTGCTTTTTTTTTAATTTTCAACGCCGACGAAGTCGCGAGCACCAGCTAGTTAATTATAAACATGCAACACACGTTAACATTAAACCGCGTGTGTACGCTGTGAGGATATGTTAATTGGAATTAATTTACTAACCGTCTAACTAAACAATAAATGGCATCATTAAATAATTGTTATATCCTACAAAAAAAATATTAAATTTTGCAAATAAATTAGTTTCGTTTATTTAAATTACTTATTTTTTTTTTTAATTTAAATATCTAATAATTTTCATTTGTATATTGTATATATATATATATCTATATCTACACATACTATAAAAGAATACTTATTTCTTTCTGTTTCTCCGCTAACTTCTTCTAAACCAGCCGACCGATTTTGATATAGTTTCACTAATGGAACAAACGATAAACTAGGAAAGTGTGTGTTTATAATTTGTATTATAAACATTATAAAAATTGAATTGTCGCGAAGCTAGGGGAAAATTCAATAGCTCTAGTATTTCAATGAAACATAAATGTTTGAGAATAATAAAACAATATGAAATTTCTTTAAATTTTCAGCTGTGGAGCACAAATTACTGATAAATACTAAGAGATTATTAAATTTTTTAATATTTTTTAATGTTTAAAATGTAATCTGATTAAGGTTGTAACGGAGTATATATAATTGAGAGAATTTATTCTCTTATTTGTGATGGCAAGCAAAGCATGTTTATTATCATACAAAGTATTCCCCGATAATGAGACAGGAAGAAATATTTTGTGACCATCACACCATTTTGTGATGTAAAGGTTAATCGGTCGCGAAAAAAACGCGCGTTTTTATTAAGACAAAAGAATTCCTATTTTGCCAACATTTGTATAGTAAGTTGGAATCGTTTAAAAGTAATGGATAATTAGTTTGTATTTAACACATCTAGCTTTTCAAATAAAATCGTACTTATAGTTTATCTTGTCGGCGATCAGAAAGAACAATAATAAAAATCAAAGGTCAACTAAATTTTTAATAAAAAAAATCTTATATTTTCAAGTTTAAGAACAATTTTTTTTCTTCCCTCATCACCCGAGTAATGCATCAAATGATTTTAATGCAAGTTATAATATCCAAACATTAAAAAATACTAGTAAATAGATTATGCAAATAGTTCACAAGGAACTGCTTTTATCACGTGTAAGCGCCATCTATATAATATGCATATAACTTGTAATGAGGCATACAAAAAGTGAATTCGGTCAGTAACGTATTCAGTGGCTAAATAGTTCCATATATTTTCGTATGACGTTGGTGGCTCTGGGGTGTTTTACAATACAATTTCAAAAATAAGATATTATAATTTAAAGAGTAACTTTGCTTTATTGTGTTAATACTTAATTTTATTAAGTAGTGGAGAATGTTTTTGATCTTATTTAAGAAAGCAGTATTCATAGTTTAAGAAATATTATTGTTTGTTTCCCTAAATAAAATAACATAAAATATAACTTTGATGCATATAAATATATTTGTATTATTAACCAAAATTAAAAAAAGTACTAAATCAAGAATAAGTACCAACCCGTTTCCCATCTACTGCGGTTAGGTGTCCACACATTACTGATAATTCTGTACTTAGACTATTCTTAATGACTAGATAATAAATGTCTAGAAATTTAAATTTATATTATTACTTTATGAAGTTAACTTACCGGCGCAGCTACAAACACTTTGTTTTCTGAAATATAGTTGACTTACCTGAAAAAAAAAATGTAATTCAATGAATTGTTTAAAAAAATAAATTTTAACACAGAATAATGTGGTAGGTCTGACAGATCACTCTCAGATGAACAATTGAGAACTTAGAACAAGTGATCATTTCATTATTCCTATTAATCCACAAATAAAATTTAAAAACTTCCAAGAAGTTAGAGGCACAATCTTTCAAGAAACATTGCAGCTTTGCTCGCGATAATTTTTAAAAGGCAGACTCAATCTAAAGATTACTTTTTTATAGATAACTAACTGACCCGCTCCCGGCTTCGCACGGGTGCAATTTTTTAATCAATCCAGCCGATAAGTTACCTTACAACGCCATCTGTTAGATTTTTATGGAACTCACAGATAATTATAACAAATAATTGCTGGATTGAGTAAGTGCCAACAGATGGCGCTATGTTAATAATAATATTATATAATTTGCAAAAAAAAATGAGATATAAACTATCCTAATCTTTTAAGTTTTAAAATTGAGATATAATCTTTTAAGTATGACCATATTACACTTAATTACAAAGTTTTATCAAAATCGGTTCAGTAGTTTCGGAGTTCATCGAGAACAAATATGTGACACGTAATTTTTATATACATGACAATGTCTATGCAAAAAAAATTGTGATCGATAAAGTACATACGGAGATTTACTGTTTTTTTAAATAAAAGAACATTTTTTTTAATATTATATATTATATGTATATGAAGTACACAAAATAGGGTTTAACATTCAAAAAACACCAATGGAGACTACAATATTTAAGCTCCATGCGTCTTCAATGAAACGTTGTTAAAAAAATTATAATAAAATATTTGTACGCCTGTTCAACGTACATTTTGTGCTCTGTTTAACTGGCATGCGTAATTTAACATAACTATCATGTGGAAGGATCGTAAGTTTGCAAATTGTAATGACTTTTTTACATAATGCAAAAAAAAAATCATTCGGTATTTTTTATATTTGAGAAACCAGAAAG
This sequence comes from Synanthedon myopaeformis, assembly GCA_944738685.1. NCBI lineage: Eukaryota > Metazoa > Arthropoda > Insecta > Lepidoptera > Sesiidae > Synanthedon > Synanthedon myopaeformis. The sequence continues at coordinate 10,544,346 of OX122921.1, read as the reverse complement.
AAGATTTCTCATAGTAAAAGGTTATAGATTTCAGTGAATTCACAAGGTTATAAGTTAGATCTAGAAGCATGCGATGCGTGACGTTACCCCAAAGTATTTGGGTCGTTTCATGTAATGAACGAACTAATCACATGCTACCAGTACCTTGTTAGGTAATTTTATGAGTTTCTAGAACGGAATCAATATAAATTGTTGTGATTTATAACAATCATTAAAAGTAATTATCTAATCAATCATCATAATAAGCAGTTATTTTTTTACATTTCGAATTTAGCCATGGAAATCTACTTTAAAATATTGACTTAAATTATTTTGAATAAATAACTTAAATACTTAATATTCTGATATAGATAAATTTATATCTGTAAATACAAAATTATCTAATCTAAATAAAAATAATAATAATTTAGATACAGATACTTGTTACAAAATAAACCTATGTTCCAAACTATTTTTTTTTTCTAATTTTCAATTTTTTTTATTTATTAGGTTTTTTAGATTTTATTTTTACTAGATTTTTATACCGTTTTCACTAATGTAAAGATGTAAGTATATATATTTATATAAATTGCATAAAAAAATTAAATGCATTCATATGCATTTGCCGAGGTTTGGTATAGCTAGTTAAAGATAAATGAGATTCTAACACGATTAGTATTTCTTTTGCTTGTTTGTAATAGTCTCCTTAACGGATTGACGTGGTTTGCTTTTTAATAATAGCCCACCTAAGATAGGCAAGAAGATTTTTTTTTTTAAATTGAGTCAAGGCAGCGCTTGGCCGCGATCTCACTTGATGTAAGGTGCAGATGAGGCCGAAGATGGACCACGCTTACCTATTAAGTGCCCATTTACCCTAGATTTAAAGACCCCGAGGTTGTAATTTTGAGAAAACACAGACGCAGACAGTGAGTTCCACTCCCTAATATAACGATGAAAAGCAACAAAGTAAAGTAGGTTACCATAACAAGTACTGACGTGTGCAGGAAACAGTGATGTAGTTAATAAAAACTGCATGATCGATAGATGGGAAAAGTCATTGTCTCGTTATAGGATTAAAAAACAAGGAAACTGGAGAATTATGCATTTTTGTTGTTGATAATGTTCTATTGATGTAGCGGGAGTGGATAAATTGCATAAAGTACTATCGCGCTCATAACGGTTTCAAAGATTTTTTTTAGTTCTCACATAATGTACTTTTCTACGTAACTGTATTATCTAGATTGTTGACATGTAAATGACCAATTCATATTGATTTTAATATTTGAGGTAAATAACACATTTATCCAAATTACAACTTAACTCAACTCAACTCAACTCAACTTAACTCAACTTAACTCAACTTAACAAATTTAACTTAATTCAAAAAATGGGGCTGGGCTGTGTAATATTTTCTTTGAACGTATTATATGTATATTTATTTATTTATTTATTTATTTATTTATTTATTTATTTATTCCATATCCAACGATTCCAAATATACCATATATCCTAAAAATATATTTGATCCTTTTTAACTATCGAATGATGTAATAAATTTTGGATGTAGATGATAGCTACAGAATCAAACTGTATGACTCGGATTTTTTTAAAATCACTTGAATTGCCTCCGACTATAGAAGCAAATTCAAAGAAGTATTTACGTCAAAAAACTTTAAGACAAGGAAAGTCTGTCGAAATAAAGGCGAAAAGCCTAGTGTGTCAAAATGTAATTATCAAATAAATGCTTTCTTTCTTGAAGCACTTTTGCAAATGGTTTCACTTATCACTCGTATACAGCTAGATCTCTGCAATTAAATTTAACGGAAGACCGCGCGTGCCAACTGGAGACCGCGATCACAATATTCGAACGCATTACGTAATATCATAGTGCGGTTACATAGTCGATAAAATATTGTCGAGACAAGACACACAAGTAATTAGATTATCTAATACGCGACGCAACCATCGACAAAATAGAGATGTGAATTCAATTATTTGTTATTATATGTTAATTGAGTTCTGAACAAAACCTTCGTACGGGCTTGTTAATTACTGGATTCATTTTACCTTTGCTAGTTTTAAGAACACACCTGGAGGTCTCGGACAAAAAGCAAGCTTACGAGTATAGTGGTAAATATTTTGAAAATATTACTAACTTGCTGTTGCACGCGACTTCGTCCGCATAATTTTATAAAATATAGCCTATGCTACTCGCTGATAATATAGCTTTCTATAGGTGAAAGAATTTTTAAAATCGGCTCAGTAGTTTTTGAGTTTATTCATTACAAACATACAAAAATACAAATCTCTCTTATAATATTAGTATAGATATTCAATAGATTAATTACGTGAAATATACAATCGGTTAAAGGCTATATGTTTCAATCTCATGTATGAGATATTATTTGTGAAAATAAGAAATAAAGAAAATAAAGAGGTTAGCTTTTTGTGTTAATTTTGTAATAACAAATAATATTTTTCTTTTACTAATTTTAATTCATCTATCTATACAAATAAAAATCATTCGCTAAATGTGATGCTAAACGCAAAACTCGTGGAATGTTACTATGAAAAGAAAAATTGGAAAAACTGGCCAGAAAAATGTTCCAATTATTTTTCCTCAGCCAGACAACTTTTGACAAAAAGATGTCTCTCGGTCAGCTAGTTATTAATATTCATTTACATGTTGATCCATGTACGTTCAAATTAAGTTTATTAGTTACAACCACGTCACCGAAATTAACAAATATTCATTATATTTTATTTGTATAAACTTGTAAAACAACTTATTTCGTCAATTGTTGTTAATTTTTGTTTAAAAGAGCTAGAAAACTTTCTCATTATAATTGTGTTTGAAATTTCAAAACTGATTGATTTTAATTACCGATTAAAATTACCGTTGATGCCCATCACTATTCGTTACGTATTAGTCTCGAGATGTACGTACACGTTTTTCACTTAATCCGTCCGATAATGTAACTATTTGCCTCATGTAATGCACAATTTACATTTTTAAGCTAAGGCGATATGGTAATTAAAAAGCTTTTTATTTTTATATTTAACCGTTTACCGTTAAATAAATGTGTATATTTAATTGACAATGAAAATATTTCGTGCCGACACATATATTAATTAGATGATACAAGTTGATCACAAAATATAAATTTTGATGACGGAAAATATAGTTCCCTTTTCTAAATCCAGATCAGAGATAACTTTGAAAAGTTTATTTCCAAAGTTGACCTTGCAGATAATCGAACCCAGGTTAATCCAGGTAAAAAACTAACTGTATGCCAAATTTCAATTAAATCCGTTAAGACGTTTTTGCGTTAAAGAGTAACAAACATCCATCCATCATAATCATATATTATTATAATGAATACAACTACTAATAAATATGTTTAAAACCAAAATTATTTCTTGCTAACTTCACTGACGTGCAGAGACTGGTGTGAGTTGTATAGACACTGAAAACGTGATACAGTTTTCACTTCTTAAGTTGCTATAATCTGGTTTACCGGGTTATTACATCCGATATTCAATATCGTAGTTGATCATGGTTATATAATAGCACTAATGCGGACGCCATCTCAACATTCCAGAGAGATATTCCTTGGTCCATTCGCCAAATATGTAATACCATAGACGCCAAATAATATGTAATATCATAGATAAGTTTGCTCCTTTGATTAAATGCTCTTTTTTGGTGAATATTTTTAGTGTAACTATGACTGTAGTATAATTATAAATGACTTAAATTATACCTTATCTCTATTAAAATTAGGTATATAATTTTTATTTTATGTGGAGGTTTTAAGACAAGCTAACGGTCCACTTGACGGTAGGTGGCTACCGTCATATAGAATTTATATTGGTACACAAACAGTTGTCATTTTATATCAAGATTGTTGAAATGATTACAATGATCGAAATTATTACATATATGTATACTATATTATCAAAACACCTATATTGGAAATATAGGGTTTTTATTTTTAACAATCTGTCCTAAATTATATCAAAATCAGTACAGTCAACCATGAATAATTCAGATACAGAGAGAGTTAGTTTTACATTAATATTATGCATATATTTTTAACTTAATTATGTATGAAAAATTACACGACATTTTAAATATATTCAAATAATGTGATAATTGGATGGGTTTTATCTAAAATGACTTGTTACGTTAATTGCAACCTTGACATGAGGTCAACGAAATAAATGTTGTAATGCCATTTTAAAATAATATTTCAATTTTAAATAAGTTGTTCAATTTCGCATTACAATTATTTCATTCATAATTGATAAGTTTTCAATAATCATTATATTATTTCTATTAGTTTTTGACATATTAAAAATAAGCGTTATATTAGAGCGCTGCAGCCTGTAACATATTATTTATGTACTTAGTTTTCCCGGCACTTCATCCGCACTGCATTTTTTTAAATATATGAGCAATATGCGAGAAAAAAAAATAAGCAATAAGCAAAATAAAGAAATAATAATAGAATATTTAAGCCTGAATATTTTTAAACTGATTTATTGTTGATTATCCTGCTATAAAGTAGTTACTTCCATAGAAATAACAAGAACATTCTGTCGTATTCTCTCGAATGCGGAATAGTGTTGGGTTTTACAAGTTTTACTTTATTACTTGTTTGAGGTGTGGTCACTGCGTAAGCGTTAACAACATATAATTATATAATAAATTTACTCATTTTAATCAGGTTCTTGACATGTTAACATGTCTAGTTTTATAATGCATGCAAAATTAATTGTCTGATAAAATAACGGATAAATAATATTACATCAAATTGGCACTGCACAATCTAGGCAGAAATTAAAAGCAAAAATGTCATTATTTCACTAGCTTATGAAAATTTCAGAACCTCCACAAATGTTTACCATTACATATACTTTTCAATTTTTTTTTTAATTCCACATTTTAAGAAAAACTGTAGAAGAACATTTTAAGAACTACCGCAGAGATAGACAAACTAGAGATAGCGATCTCGGCTTCGAACGGGTGCGGTTTTTTTCTGTAAATTATATATATATATAAAAACTTCATGTTTAACGCTTCTTCTATTAATAAAAACCGCATGAAGTAGTCTTTGAGAACATACATAATATGTTACAGAGAGACGCGGCAGAGGACTTTGTTTTATATGTAAGGGTAAACATTTATTTGCAGTTTAATTTTTTTCTATAGTATATTTCCACTGTCGTCTTGCACAAATTGTACAATAGATTTTTCTACATACAGTCGGATTCTTAGCAATTTAAAATAAATTTTTCCTCTACCGAAAAACTACTCATAATAATTATTCCGCTGTCAATGTCACCGCACCTAAATCGCTCCGAGTCATTTTACTATAGCCACTAGCGCTTAAGCAAATCGCTAATGTGTAGTCATTAAAATTTATGAAATCGCGACATCGCATCTGATATTATCCATAACGTTATTAGTTATACCCACTTGTGACGAAGTTTTGCTATACACATTACTATTTCAGATTCCGTGAAATACCATTTGATTTATGGATCACGAATGTCACGACACAGTCTGGGCAGCGTTTATAAATCTTTATTATCGGCCAGTATTTGAATTAAAGTTGAATTTGATTTGTGTACACCTAATTACAACATCCGCAAACATACAACTATTTTTATTTTTCTTACAAGCTATATCTGATGCAAATTGCTAAGAAGTTGAGTATACTGCAGACTATTTGATGATGCAGCATCAGCTCAATGTTACCATGTCATGGAAATACCACCGAAGTAACAGTATACCAAATTTCACATCAATCGAACATGTGGAAGTCAGTGAAATCCCTTCGTCAACTAGGAAATGGGCTGATGGTCTTTCAACGCCTGAAAATAAATCTTCTATATATATAAAAGGCGATCTGTGTATGTATGTCCTCTATAGACTCCAAAACCGCTGAACCAATTTTGATGAAAATATCAGACAATTATCAGATTAGTCCAGAGGGTGTTCCTGTGAAGTTTGGTAGCGATCGGATGCTGACGAAGTCGTGGGCATATACTAGTTATAGATATGAACCATTTTGATCTCGCCAGATTTCAAGCAAAAAAAAAAAAACGGAACAAAATCGGACGATCCGTTTGGGAGATACGATTCCACAGACAGACACACACATACACAAATCCAGACACTTCAAACTTATAGCACCCGTTTTTGCGTCGGCCGTCGGAGGTTAATTAAAAAGTTTTGACTCCCACATTACCTATTAATAAAGAATTATAAGGAAACAATATTAATTATAAGGAATTTGGTGGCAGGGCACACTACGTTTGATAGTTATAAATTGGACAGCCTGTCTGGCAGCAGTAACCACCACTCAGAAGGTCACCGTGATATAAAAGCAATGTGTGCTTTTTTGTTTCGTTGAGTATATAAGTATAAGTGGGCAATGTTCTGTTCTTTTTCTTTATGCTTATTCCTTATCAGAGCATTCGCAGTATCTGTATTTAGTTTATTGTTTTAATAGGCGACCGTAATCATTTATCATCAAGGGACCGTCAGCCTGTCTTGCGACTTTTACTTTTAAAAAAAGTTACTAAAACAGAAAATCGCTTACACTAATGAATAGTAGGTATGCATTGTCAACTGTTTAGTTCATTTTTTTAGACTGTTTATAAAATTATACCGCTTCCTTCTATTTGAAGGTTTACGATATTTTCAATGTTTATCAACAATATTAACTAAGTAGGTATACAATATTAACTAAGAAACAAAATGGACGGAAAAAATTGGAATTCTTCCATCCGTAATGATAATTATTAAAAATGCAAAATTAAAGCTAAAGAGCAAACGCAATTTGCAATCACAGTGATTGTAATGAGAGTATATTAAGCCGCACAGTGCGTGTAGGAAACTAAATTGTAACGGTCGCTGCCCTACTGTCTGGCCTTAATCACTTGTACACTGCAGGACATGTTAAAAATTATAACATCACTATTGTATTGCCTCACAGTTACATAGTGGGGGGTATATTATATTTTATTAGTCAAAACTGTGTCTAAAATAATAATAATTATTATTGTGAGATAATAATAATAATAATTAATTAAAGTTTATGTCAAACAAATAATTTAAATCTAAGTATTTTAAAGAGGTCAATCTTTTTTGAATGAATAAGATCTTTGAGTTTGCATATACGATGTCAGGTGTACAGAAAAAAATAACTTTTCTCGAAGGACGCGGGCTAAGTCGCTGGTAAACGCTAGTGTTTTATAGTATCAACAGTTTTCCTAATTCAGGCGTATAACATAACTTAATATACTTCCAACTATATATTATTATTTATAAACTATGCATTATTATGTAAGTATAATTTATTATACACTTAATTAATTACATAGTGTTAATGAAATATTCATCCAAACTATATAATTATATTAACTAATCCTTCAGCCTTTATATTGTTTTAATACTAATTTTTCCTTTTAATTTTGCACGCATGTGTACTGATCGCTAGCTGAATTTGCACGGAGCGAAGCGCGCTCATCAAGACATCACAGCGCAATACTATTACGTGTTTAACATTTAGACCATTTGTTAACTAATTCCCCGCTCGGAACTTGCATATACGATGTCAGGTGTACAGAAAAAAGAACTTTTCTCGAAGGACTCGGGCGAAGTCGCTGTTAAAAGCTAGTGTTTTATAGTATCAACAGTTTGCCTAATTCAGGCGTATAACATAACTTAATATACTTCCAAGTAAATATTATTATTTATTACTAATTTTTCCTTTTAATTTTGCACGCATGTGTACTGATCGCTAGCTGAATTTGCACGGAGCGAAGCGCGCTCATCAAGACATCACAGCGCAATACTATTACGTGTTTAACATTTAGACCATTTGTTAACTAATTCCCCGCTCGGAACTTGCATATACGATGTCAGGTGTACAGAAAAAAGAACTTTTCTCGAAGGACTCGGGCGAAGTCGCTGTTAAAAGCTAGTGTTTTATAGTATCAACAGTTTGCCTAATTCAGGTGTATAACATAACTTAATATACTTCCAAGTATATATTATTATTTATTAGCTATACATTATTATGTAAGTAATTTATTATACACTTAATTAATTACATAGTGTTAATGAAATATTCATCCAAACTATATAATTACATTATATAATCCTCTATATCACAACTATATAATCCTCTTAATTTTGCACGCATGTGTACTGATCGCTAGCTGAATTTGCACGGAGCGAAGCGCGCTCATCAAGACATCACAGCGCAATACTATTACGTGTTTAACATTTAGACCATTTGTTAACTAATTTCTCGTTCGGAAACTTTGATATTATGTGTTTAGGCGATTCGGACCGCCAGTGTACCTGCGATTAATTTTATCGATTTTTAGTGCATTACTTTTTATTAAGCGTGAATATTGTTGATTTTATATAACATTCGTAACGTCGAATGGTAACTTTCTTTACTTAACATGGCATTATTAAATAAATAGTTATTATTTTAATTTGGGTGACAATGTTCTTGAATGACAATGCTCTGTCTATCTTCTATATAAATAACAATGAATCGCTACAAATGTTGTTAAGTGCAATACTCAACAACGGCAGGGCACCCTATTTGGCTATTTTATTTTTCAAATATTCATTGAAGTCCGAGAAAGGTTCTTATGAAGAGAAAAATTGGAAAAATTGCCCGGAACATTGTATTCGTGCGTATATCCGGGAGCAGGTCGATAGTATTCAATAAAGCATTCCACTGCTTTCTCAAACGTTCAATTGTGACAATGTCAAATAAATAATGTTTAATCTCTATATATATAAAAATTTCGTGTCACGTTGTTTGTCCGCGATGAACTCTTAAAGTAATGAACCGATTTTGAAAATTCTTTCACCTATAGAATGCTATATTTTCAGCTAGCAACACCCGTACTAATATTATAAATGCGAAAGTATGTTTGGATATATGGATGTTTGTAACTCTTTCACGTAAAAACTACTGAACCGTTCACCATGAAATTTTGCATAAACGTTGTCTGGGACATCAGAAAGGACATAGGGTACCTTTCATAGTTCAACGCGGACGAAGTCGCGGGCACCAGATAGTAGGTTATATTTTATAAAGTTACGCGGACGAAGTCACGTGCAACAGCTACCTAGAGTATTATATATTTTAAAGTTTGTGTAGATGCTTCAATGTTGGGACGATTTTATCTTTATCATACGTCAACCGTTCTAAAGATATTGATGAAACTTGACACAAAAGTAGACCGTGTCCTGGATTCACTTTAGGACTTATTTTTTCCCGTGCGCTATACACTTAATACGTACATATAAGTAAATATTTTATAGTTAAACCTTGATATTATTATTAAACCTTGATATTATTATTTAAACCTAGATATTTATAAAAATGAATTATTGCTCTATAAATGCGGGATAATAAATGCAAGCATTTATACCGTAACTGAGTCACGGATAATTTTAGTAAATATTGGAACATGAGAATTAATTTCATTTGAAAGAAGTTAATTGTTTGATAAGATCTATATCTATTTATTATCTATATTTGTACCTACCTGTTTGTAAATATTGCGCTCCATTGTATAAGTATGCTATAGTCTACAATAACAATAGTCTAGGAGTCTAGGAGATTGGCAATATTCAAAAAACGAGTAGCTAAACTAGAACACCGGTTGACCGATAACCAAGAAAATTACTCCTGTTGCTATTTCCCAAACGGGCGAAGAACCAAGGCAGAGTAAGTTAAAAAATAATTTTAAAAACATTGATAATTTAAACAGTTTGAACTGTTTTTTAATGAGAATTACAAAAAAAAAAAAACAATAGTGACCAAAAAAAACTACATAATAAAAACATCAAAGTTTCTTGGGTTGTTTAAATTAATTAGACTTAAAATGATATTGCTTAATTTAATTACAACATGCTAAGACAAGGATTAGTAAAGCCCTCAAGCTCCGATTGCGGCAATATAAAAAATCGCAACACTTATAACATATGTATAGACGAAATACTTGATTAACTTAATCTGTGATTGGCAAAAAAGTTTCGTATTGATCGTTGATAGTACGAGTATAAGAATTGCATATATTCTGTTATTAATAATAACAGGTTTAATAATTATTATTATGTTATCAGATAACTAGGTGAACTCATATATGAAGGAAAAAGGAACTTGAATAAACCATCAAGCAACGAAAATTTGCATATTAGGGCCGTTTAAGGTTAACTCTTAAACTTTTTCTTGTCGTCAGAAGAGTTTTTCAACGGTTTTGATACTTGGCATCTGAACCAGGATATTTTCCTTCTACGTGACCTTCTTTTCCCTGTACTTTTCCCATCATAATGGTACGCAATAATTGGTATTTATCGTTGTCTAGCACATGGTCTAAAGGCCGAGACTAGCACATGGGAAAAGTACAGGGAAAAGAAGGTCACGTAGAAAGAAAATGTCCTGATTCAGATGCCAAGTATCAAAACCGTTGAACAACTCTTCTGACGACAAGAAAAAGTTTAAACTTCAATAATTTAGGAACAATGAAAAAATATCACTTTTTTTGCAAGAAATATTTAATCGTAATTAAATTTACTATAAATATTTATAGTATAAAAAATAATATTTACAGCGATTTCTTAGCCACACCATGATAAGTAAAATAATATAACACAATAATAAGTAAAATGTTACTATAAAGTTTGCCCATTTAAGCTAGCGATATTGCATTATATCATATTTTTTTTGTTCAACAATCTTTATAAGAGGAAATAGTGTTTTTAATAATTAATTTGTAAAAATCATAAAAAAGACATAACGGGAATTATAATTTTATGCTTATTAGCATATTTTATGCATATTTCAGCATAAAATTGTAATTATTAATTATAATTATTAATTTAATTATATTTATTAATTATAATTATTAATTAAATTATATTTATTAATTATAATTATTAATTAAATTATATTTATTAATTATAATTATTAATTTAATTATATTTATTAATTATAATTATTAATTAAATTATATTTATTAATTATAATTTTATGCTGCATAAAATTATAATTCGCGTTAAGATTATGCTGCGTTCAGGAATAGCGAAATATTAAAGTTCTCTGTTTCGTAGTCTTCAACTGGGCAAGCCACGTCAAAATATCAGCCCTTACATAAGACTCCTATGATCGTGGTGTAGGGTAGAAATATTCTAATTATTTACATACCTATCGCATACCTATCCGTCACTCATACTAGTATTTTAAAAATAAAAATAAAATGAAGTCTCTCTCCGCTTCTATCCGATTCTCGGTCAACTTCTTCTAAGCACTTTAAAAGATCTTGATACGTTTTTCACTAACGAAAAGAGCGATAAACCAAAAAGTGAAAACTTGAACAATTACGTGTGTATTTTTTTAATCGTCAGGAAAGTACATATACAGAGGTGTCGGTTACGGTAACAGTGTCGCGAGTTCAATGGTTTTTTCCCCATCTCAATAATGCCAAACGCGCCTATAGAAGTTTTCACTTCAAAAATCATGAAATAAGACGGTGGTTTTATTTTATTTTATATAGAATTAATATGCGGAAACTTGTAAATGGTGTCAAATTAATCTGTCATTTAGTTATTCAGTAAATTTTTGTATAAATATCACTGTAAGTTTTCGTTGAAAATAAATAAATAATCATAATTGTAAGTTATAATTAAATTTTAAAATGGAGGACAGGCACATTGACTCAATGGGAAACCAAACCAAGAATGATCATTTTCGAAGCAGGGACCAACTTGCTGACTTACTACTAGTTTATCCGTAGGGAAAATATAAAAAACATACCCTTCCGACCAATCAACGGTTGGTCGGTGCGGAATTATTAAATGACAATACCATCATTCAAATGTAATTCAAAACAAACTAAACGAAGGAGAAAATCGTTACATTTCGTGGTTTACGATTAATTTTTTTATTGACTGAAGTTACAAATATCGACAAATTTAAGAATATTTAATATGAAGAGCTAGAATGAACTGTATTTTTATTTTTTTTATTTATGTAAATACGTGTATGTTACACGTCCATGTTTTATTAGTCCATTTTTCATTTGCTTACTTGACACATGAATAAATTTTAAAAAAATCTTCTTAAAAAAAAACAGAATTAGCTTGCATGAAATTGATTTTCTCTTAAAATAATTATTAAAAAAAAAACTATTGTTAAGTATATGCCATATACTTATGCGAGTTGTTGCCAAAATCGAATATATTGATTGATATGTTGGACGTAGGCTCAATAAGTGGGTCAACCACTTGCCCTCATCTTTAAAAAAAAAATTAAATTAAAAAAATTAACACACACAACGAAAGCCGAGCGTCTACGGGCGAAAGTGTTTGCAACAGTTTTATACAGCACTACTTACACGAGGTATATAATCAGACCGGCGCGACTTCTAAAGCACACTCCAACGCAGCATTCGCTGAACAACAAGCAAAGCGAACATGAAGCTATTGGTTAGTAGATTAAATTAATTGAAAAAAAAAAGCATAAAAAAAATCAGTGATTATTTGAATTGATAATTAGAACCTCCAATCGAGAAAAAATTATAATTTACACCTATTTTCAATATTAAACATTGAAATCTTTGGATCAAATGTAATACAGATAAAAAAAATTACAAAAAAAAATTGACTAAGGTTTTGATAAAATTATTTTTTCAATTTACAGAGGTCGTCCTTAATCCTGGCCGTGGCGATCAGCCTGGCCACGGCAGAGGAGAAGGCAGAGAAGAACACAAAGGCTGAAGCCAAGCCAGTCGAAGAGAGCAAGAAACAAGACAAAAGAGGACTTTCCGAATTCGGTAACGGCGATTTCGGTGGGCACGACTTCGGAGGACATGATTTCGGAGGACATGATTTCGGAGGACAAAGCGACCTTGGAGGACATGATTTTGGAGGACAAAGCGACCTTGGAGGACATGGTGACTGGGGAATCCAGCAGCACGGTCATGAAGAGCACGTGAAAACAATCACTGTTGTCAAAAAAGTGCCGGTTCCGTATCCAGTTGAAAAACATATCCCAGTGCCCGTCGAGAAGCAAATCCCATATCCGGTTAAAGTGCATGTGCCTCAACCGTACCCAGTCGTCAAAACTGTACATTTCCCAGTGAAAGAGTACGTCAAAGTGCCAGAATACATACCCAAACCTTACCCAGTCGAGAAAGAAGTGCCTGTACCAGTCAAGGTTCACGTAGACAGACCGGTGCCCTACAAAGTGTACGAAAAAGTACCCTACCCAGTAGAGAAACACATCCATGTGCCCGTGAAGGTACATGTGCCGCAGCCGTACCCAGTCGAGAAGGAGATTCCGTTCCCGGTTAAGGTCCCAGTCAAAGTGCACGTACCGTACCCGGTCGAGAAGATCGTACATTATCCAGTGAAAGTGCCCGTCGACAACCCAGTGCCCGTCCACGTTGAGAAACCTGTGCCGGTGCCAGTTGAGAAGCCTGTTCCCTACCCGGTTGAGAAAATCGTACACTACCCAGTCAAGGTGCCAGTCGACAACCCTGTACCTGTTCACGTTGAGAAGCCAGTGCCTTACACAGTTAAAGTGCCTGTGCCAGCCCCATACCCAGTTGAGAAGGTTATCCCTTACCCGGTCGAGAAGAAAGTGCCGATTCCAGTTCATATCCCAGTTGATAGGCCCTACGCAGTACCAATTGAGAAACACGTGCCCTACCATGTAGAGAAACACGTGCCTTATCCAGTCAAAATAGCAGTGCCTATTATCAAACACGAGGAGAAACACGAAATCTCCCATGAAGGTCTGAGTTTAGGAGGCGGTGAAGGTTTGGAAGGCTGGAAGGATGGAGGTTATGGAGGCGGTTGGGAAGGTGGCATTGAAGAGCACAACCATTAACAGAACTGATCTCTACATATAATTTTTGTTTTATTTTTTTTAGCTTTAAATGTTATTTTGTGTTTAGTTTTCAATAAGTTTACGACTGGTAGTTGTGTGCGATGTAAATATAAAAACAAAGTATTAAATAATGTAAAAATTTGTATTTTCCTAGTTTTCTTTCCGCACCTTTGTATTAGATACGACAAAAATGCAAATATAGACCTTAAGGCTGTGTAGGTATCGCTAGGTGGTTACGATTACATAAATATTACGCAACCACACTAGTGGAAAACTATCGTCTTACTGTTACTGGTAATATATTAAACTACAAATTTCATTATGAAATATTTATTGCTCTGTCGTGTTTGTTGCGCGTTATTTGTACAGTCCAATCAAAATTACCTATAAGTTGGAAATTTTAGACATAATAAGTATGTTGTAACTTTGGAGTAGGTAGATATTATATAAGTACATATTTTAATTAATTAGAATTTGGTAAGACTTAATAATATTAATAAAATTGCTATTAAAATAAATAATAATAAAAAAAATAATTGATATTAAAAAAAAGTTAGTCTATAAAATTAAAAATAAATTGCCACGTGTATGACGGAATATCACTTGAGAACTTGAGATTTTGCTATTTTTTTTTATTGTTATGGACAAGCTTTCCATAAATGAAAATGTTTGGAAAATTTACAGGGAAATTTCGGAAATTTGAATAGTATTTTTATATGAAAATGACAGTGCAGCGACTGTCGAGTCAGCTAGTCCGTACTAATATTATAAATGCGAAAGTATGTTTGGATGTATTGATGTTTGTAACTCTTTCACGCAAAAACTACTTAACCGATCACCATGAAATTTTGCATACACGTTGTCTGGGACACAAGAAAGGACATAGGGTACCTTTCATCGTTCAACGCGGATGAAGTCGCGGGCACCAGCTAGTATTCAATAATATAGAGTAGTAGACTTTTAAATGTAAATTTAAAACTTAACGAATCCTTAAATTCTTTTCATAATATACATCAGTGTCCACCATATTTTAAATGGTTTTCTAAATAATAACAACTCAGAAAATGCTAGAAAAAAGTCTAAATAAAGCTTACCTTATATAGGGTATGTTAGCCGGAATATGGTATTTGGAGCCAGGGTCGAAATCCAGTTCTGATCTCAGGACAGGAGGCTTGATGCCTTGATACTGCTCTCTGTGAACAAAAAAAAAATGATTTCATTGTAAATATATTAAGTAAAGTAATCCATAGAACATTTAAATGTCAATTAATGGCAGACGCATATTAAAAATGCACTTGATCAACGCTTTTTCATATAAATAACATATATTACTATTAAATAAGAAGGTAATATTTATTGTTAATACTTTTTACTGTTTTATAAATGTACTATTATTATGTATCACTCGCTGGTGCCCGCGACTTCGTCCGCGTTGAACGATGAAAGGTACCCTATGTCCTTTCTTGTGTCCCAGACGATGTGTATGCAAAATTTCATGGTGATCGGTTCAGTAGTTTTTGCGTGAAAGAGTTACAAACATCCATACATCCAAACATACTTTCGCATTTATAATATTAGTAAGTACGGATACGGATATTAAATATATTTCTCAAATTATTTTTTTTAACATTTCGCCAAAACGCTTGGCATTAACAAATTAGGCTTTCTAAATCGAAATTATGAAGTAATAAAGTTCAAGCATGCTTAGAACTTTGCCTAAAGGATCCAAACTACGAATATTATGTGATAGGTATATATATATACACAATAAATCAAACACGTCAATCAATTAAGTCACATAAAAACTCAAGAAAAGAATAGCTTGATTCGGTTTTCACTTATGGAAAAATGGATAAACGGGGAAGGTTTGTAACTTTGTACATAAGGTATAAAAATTGCACTCAAGGCGTAACCGGGAGAAAGTATCTAGTATTACATGTAATTGTTTAACTTCTATAAAATCTTGATTTTTTACAATTTAATCCATATCAAATTAAAATTTTTTTAGATAGTAAAATATTTTATTAAAATTAAATCAACATCTTATTCTCACACATTTATTATTTTATTTATTTAGATGAATCAAAAATTATACTTGTTACATAAAATCCAAATTTTAAGATAATCGCTGATATTATTATACATTTCTAACATTTAAGTATATTATGTCGCAAGTATATGATTTGCATTATTCTATAAGCACATGTTATGTACGCGAGTATAATAATCGCCAATCACACCTGGTTATTACAAATGTGTAAGACACTACACAATATATTCAGGTCAGTATGAAAGTAATGTGTTTTTTTATTATTTCATAAGAACAAACGAATATTATTGCGATTGGTTTCGTTTTTGAGCATTTTCTTAAAACAAGGTTGTTACATAAATCTGTGGCCTGGTGCTAAAAGGGCCAATATCTATATTCCTATCTTTCGGTAATAAGCATTAGAACAATGAATAAGAATTGATAGTTATAATTTACATGTTATATTGTAGTATTACTAAAATATCTTTTTGTTATTGTTAGGACAAATGAATATCATTCTTTTTCAACAACTTTGCTGTTAAATCCCATTTTTTACAAAAAAGGACTTTGGCCCTTTTAGCACCAGGCCACAGAAATATATCTACCAAAACAAATGGGATCAATCTCAATAAATTTACTACAAAAAAATTCACATTCATGCTGCTAATTTTATAATATTCATCATCTCAACCATTTATAATATCATGTCCACTGCTGGACATAGGTGTCCCCTATAATTTTCAAAAAGGACCGGTCAGAACCTCCGGCCTCAGCGGCCGGAATGATTTATTAATGACTAGCTGGTGCCCGGGACTTGGTCCGCGTTAAAATTTAAAAAAAAAGCAATATAACGCTTGACCTCGTGTTGCTATAACACTTTGGCCAGGCGTTAGTTTTTTATTTTTTATTTATCCCTCGGGAATAGTCCTTTTTTCTGGATGAAAGGTACCCTATGTCCTTTCTTCTGTCCCAGACGACGTGTATGCAAAATTTCATGATGATCGCTTCAGTAGTTTTTGCGTGAAAGAGTTACAAACATCCATACATCAAAACATACTTTCGCATTTATAATATTATTATTATAGAGTATAGATTAATTAGTATATTATTATTAAATAGTATTACTAAATAGGTAATATATGTACGAAACAAAATTGTGCGAGACGACTACTAAACCGTATAATAAAAATAAAATATTCCTTTAAGTAATATCATATTAAATTAGTTATCTTCTTTATTAGTGCCCCTAAATTAAATGAAACGAAAAAATCTTGCTCAGTAACAAAACTCTGATATTAATCTTCATATATATTTACATTATTACACTAACACCCTATCCTGTAAGGTTTTGCTGCTCATTTTCATCCATCTAAGTTTTACTAGTTTTGCTATCTACCATCAAGTGATCGTCAGCCTTTAAATATTAAAAAAAAAATCTCATCTAAAGTTTTCTTATTTTTAATGGTAGTATTTATTTTCCAATTTCCTTTTCTATTGGTTAAGCACACAAATAAGGTGCGACGAACTATGTGTGTAATACAAAAAATACATCGAAATAATTGCTTCTTGCCTTATCTCTTATAGATACATTAATTGGTCCTTCTATGTACCTATACTTGTCAGTTCTAGTTACTTCCGAACATGACCTTTTCAGTATTGCAACACTGGAAACTAACGTTACCAGTTTTCGATATACTTAACCCCTTTGTTGTATTTGATAGTTTCCCTACAATGTTTTAAAACCTAAGAAAAAACTGGTGCTGACGAAGTCCCGGGCAAAAGTTAGTCCCACATAAATTTACAAATTGTTATTCAATGTTGTTGATAAACATTTGGAAGTTGTCGATTCTGAATACTAGCTAGTAATCTGTGAACGTATGAAAATAATACTTTTGCTTTCTTATGAGATGTGAACTCGAGCGAAGTCAAGGCCGAATGTCGGCCGCGTTTCCATCACAGCTATGTAAAACCTGTTTATGTTACGTTACTCAGTACTATCACTATCACTCGCTCGTCATTGACATGTATAAAAGTTGCGAACTGCAAAATTACTTGCTTACATTACTTAGATCACATTGAAAGCACAGTGGAATGAAACATTGGCTTCAGATATTGCGAACGAAGTTTCGAACCAATGATTAACCTCGTTCTTTTGATTCTTCTCGAGTTTATGTTTGTTTAACTTAACTACATTTTAATTTTAATCAACATTTATTATTAATTTATTAATTAACTTTTTTTATAAGATGTAATATAAATAAAATTAATCTCTAAATGTGTTGCTAAGCGCAAAACTCGAGAAAGACTGGACCAATTCGACTATTTTTTATTTTAAAATATTCGTTGAAGTCCAAGTAAGGTTGTTATAAAGAGAAAAATTGGAAAATTTGCCGTGTAAAGCCCGGGGCGAGTCGCTAGTAAATATTAAAACTTGGTATTAGTTTTAATATTTATTGGGGTTAGTTCTAATGATTGGTGTTGCCAATTCGCTGTGTGATATTCATCGTGAACTGACTGTACATACTCGTAAAATAATGAAATGTACTTAATATAAATAACATACACATACTCGTATGTATACATTTAGGGCAACAAAACATCACGATCATGAATGAACCCTTTCACGCTTAAGAGAAAGTATTACCCACTGATGCATACCTTAGGTACCTACGTTCATATGTGTACAAATATATATTTAGTCATTTTTTAAATTTAAAAACCAATGGAGCTGACCTACAATTTCCACTAGAACCTATTACTTGAACCATCAGAGCATTCATATTATGTCATGTAATTTACATACCCGTGTTACGTGTGTTTATTAGCAATTATTGTTTATATAATGGTGATTATGCCTCGCTAATATTGTTGGTTGAGTGACAGGTTGGCTCCAACTTGTACTATAAAAACGTAATGCTCACACTACCTGCATAATGAGTTATTTAGAATCTATGTTGTTATTTAGAAGGGTAATCTCGGAAAAGGAGATGATTTCTATGCTTAAATAATATAGTGATTTTGGCTTACATCTATATTGTACTTTCTTGTGAAATGTTTTTGTCCTTAGGCAAAGGAAGTTTTTCTGAGACATATTTTTTGAGAACTAATACCTAACTGTGCCTGGCGGTTTCACCTACAGTATGATTAAAAATGATATAAACATTTCGCCTATTCCCAATAAATAAACTAGTGCATTTTAATTCCCGTTTGCGTTACATCATTTTGACTTGGCGCTTTTATTTGAACATTTAATCTGGTATCGAATATACTAACCTAAGTCGCCACCAGTGACAATTGTACTGCTCCTTCCTCACATCTCCAGTGAACACCTCCCATCTCCACCTGTCCATGACGATGGCGAACGGCAAGAAGGCCAGTTTGTCCATTGCCTGCGTGAAGAGGTAGTTGATGTCGTGCGCCGTGTCGTCCACTGAACGTTGGACAAGTCCCAGGGTCTGCAGATGTCGGGGCGATGAGACAGACAGAGCGATAGCTTCGCCTATGGCTTCGTGAAAACCTGTGCGAACAAAGAAATCATGTCATTTTTTAAAAGTTTTTTTTAATTATTATATCACTTATTATTTTTGTATTTGCTCTCTGGTATTATTGGACCTTATTATTATTCTTGCGGTCACTGGTCATGTTTGACAAACACAACAACAAGCAAACAATTATTGCACTTTTTGATGACCTTCTTAATGCAAGAAAAATGTACGACCAATATACACCCAATTAAAAACTCATCAGGCAAACCTAAGTAGGCCGTAACGTAAAATAACTTATCTCAAATTAAGATTATTTGGGACACGAGTTAGAACAATAACAATTGTTTTCAACACATTGTTCTATGTAAGCATGTCGCGTAACTTCCTTTAAAAACTTATCGAATTCAAGATTATGCATGAAAGTCAAGACGTGTTTTCGTAGATTATATTGTGATCTGAATGTAAAAGAGAAATTGTTTGTACAATTGAACCTCCTAATTCTGTTTGGTTGCATAAGGTTTTAATCTGCAATAATTCTTTGGCGAGTCGGTTGAATTCGTGATCCGAATGACGCTACATCATTGCAAATGCTATAGTATTAGTAAGATATAACACCAAATTAGTTTGAAATCTAGTTGACGTTTTGTTTCTTGTATAAATTGACGAAATTTACAAATGCAATCTTCTTTTGTTGTTGGGTTTTGAATTCAAATTCTTCGAATTTTCTTAAGGTTTTGTCTTGAAATTAAATATTTTACATATCAATTCATAGCTATTGAAACAATTACCTAGATATTTTTATAATAATTAAGTATTTAAAAAAAAAAATGTAATCAATATATTTTTACGTATTTGTGCTGTAAAATTATAAATGTTTAGAAAAATATAAATATATACTAAGAATATAAAAAAATGTAAAATAATCTATAGAGTTCAGTATTTTACTCACATTTGTTTGTGAACCTATATTTTCGTATAGTTACTACATGTAGTACCTACTATTACTTATTCTATGGTATAGTTAGTTACTATTGACGAGCCAGGTGTTAACAATAAAATAAAATGGAAACAGGGGAGTAATTTTTTATTTTCCTGACGTCGAATTTATTATACTCGAATATCGATCAGTAGGCGAATACTATGTCATTTTAAGTGAGACGGTGTATGACTTAAATCTTATCCTACTGCATATAGTTCTCCATTCTATACGATTATAGACTGGCTAAGCTTCAAATGATTTCATTCACTGCTTAAACACGTGATAATTATTTTTTGAAAAATCGAAAAATAATCAGTGTTAAAAACTTAAGTTTCGGTTTCTTATAAGTATAGTAATGTTATTAGATAGCTCACTTTAAATTGTATTCAGTTGATCTAATGGGATACTATTATGATATAAAGATTCAAAAAGCTTTGACAGAACAAGCACCGCTTTAGAAAATAAACATGACAAGATAAAAATCTAGATAAAGATAAAACCTCTTGATTTTAACGAAAAATCAATGGCTCTATACTTGATAGTCGCCAATAAAAATAAATGCTGACAAACTTCAGTACTATGTATAGCGACATCTAGACATAAATACTATTCGGGAGCAAACGTATTGAACAACAGTACATACCTACGGTATTAGCTATAGTCCTATAAGAAGAGTCGGCAGGGAGAAAGCAGGCGCCTGCGCACGGAAGTGAACCACAGCAATTGATAAACTCGTGAGCTATTCAAAATGGCGGAAACCAAGCCTTGTTACTGCGTTATTATTATTTTTTGTTACACATAACTAATTATGGTGTTTCTAGCAATGAAAGTCATGGCGTATGGAACATTATTTTGAATAGGCTATTAGCTCATTGAACTAACACCTTTTTTTAAAAAAAATCATTTGTAAATGCAAACAATGTAAGAATGAAATAAAAAAAAATACACTACTTTATTTTGTTTAATAGACTAGCCGGTGATCACGACTTCGTCTACGTTGAAAAATAAAAAAATGGAACATGTGAGAAAATATCTGAAAATTCTTCATTGTTTCATTAACTTGTGTGAAACAAGTATCGGTTTATGTAATAATTATTACATATTACAACAGTACTTATTATACAAATAAATAAATTTGTAAAAGATAATTTAAAATTTCCCACCTTCGTAATGGTTTACAATTATAAATATTTTATGTTGAAACAACTTTATTCTCATATTTAACAATGGTTGACATAATGAAACAGTTATTAGTTAAATGATAATGAAATTAACGTAGCACACAAAAATCTTCAGGGTTACTTCCTATTCACTTCATATATGCTAATTACTACTATATAATACGTTATCATTGATTCCTATGAGATAAATATATATACTAATTAGTTTTAGTAATACTCAGTACTAAATATCGACTTTTATAAACATCTGAGTTGACGAGCCCATAGGCCGAGTGGTTAAGGTGTTTGCCTTAGCGCTTCGATGTCCCGGATTCGATTCCCGGCTCGGTCAACTTTGAAAATGATCTTTTACATGTTCATGGCACTGGACTTATCTATCTAAATCTATTGCTATCTAAAAAAATCTATTGCAAATACAATTTGCCTTATATGCATATGTACTAATACGAAGCTAAGAAAAAAATGTTACATAAGTAAATAAAATTAAAAAAAAATCTTGACTGTTACAAGTTCGACTTGTGTTACGATAGTTTGTGAACTTGGCATAGATCGTCAATCTTCTACTACACGTATACAAAATGTGAAGCATCCAACAAAGATATAACTTTACTGGATCTGTCGAACATTACAGGTCGTGTCTATAGTAATCTATGTTATTTAATTCAACCGAGCGCTTCACGGTGATCTTGAATCTTTGTATCCGTGTTACATATCGACAAAGATATAACTTTACTGGATCTGTCGAACATTACACGTGGTTTCTATAGTAATCTATGTTATTTAATTCAACCGAGCACTTCACGGTGATCTTGAATCTTTGTATCCGTGTTACATATCGACAAAGATATAACTTTACTGGATCTGTCGAACATTACAGGTGGTGTCTATAGTGATCTATGTTATTTAATTCAACCGAGCGCTTCACGTGATCTTGAATCTTTGTATCCGTGTTACATATCGAGCGTTCGAGATGCGCGTATTATGTTACGTAACTGAAATGTGATGTGTACCGTAATAGTGTTTAATTTCCGTGAACTTTCTACATAGCGCGGATTATCAAGATGCAATTGTATCTGGTAGACGCGTTTAGAATATATATAAATATCATTTACTTTCGATATACAAACAGAAAAGTTAATATTTCGCATAAAAGTTTTCGATTACCACTTTATGGTAGGTGGAAAGGGGGAATGTAGAAATAAGGATTCCCATCTGGCTCTACATACATTACAACAAAAGACTGTATTGGTTCTCGCATCTTTTAATCATAATATACCGATACATCCACTTATTTCACTGTGATCTATAAGGAACATACTTTTTTTTGGTAAATCTGCGAACGAGATTCCACCGACCATGGTGAGATCTATGGGGTAATGGGACTTCTACCAATTAAAAACCCCCCCAGGGTGTTTCCTCGCGCTGTCTCTGCCACTAATGCTTCAGCAAAATTTAATTATTCTAGCTTTAAAAATGTCTTAATGATTTTAATGCGTTCGTGTACACACGGCCTAATAAAGCTCAATATTTCCTGCACTGTTATTACGCGAACGAGGTCGTAACAACCGCGAGAGCCTTAAAGTTTCCTAACACGCACATTTCGAAATATTAGAAAATTACGACTGTCTATTTTAATGGTTAAATTAATATGTATGTATCGATAAGCAAAATGTATGCGAATAATAATTTTAAATATATTAAAAAATAAAGACGTATTGGTATGATGGAAGAACCGAACATAATTCACAGTAGAACAATCTTTCCTAAATTTATTTAAGAAAGAAAGAAAACATAAATAATAGGTACCCTGTGTACCGATAATACGAAGATGAATGTCTATTTCAGGTCAATCAATTTTGCAGAAAAGTTAGTACCTACCTTTTAAAAAAACTATTATTTTATGAGTATTTGAGTGATCTAAGCGCCCTCTATGTAATAAATAAGACATTAATAATTACTCTGTACCGTAGTGAGTGCGAGGTGATATAATATGTTATCACATGGTTAAGTATTATATACTTAATTATGTTACGATAACATCATAAATATTTTTAAGTATTAAACTATTTTATGTCTTAAAAATGCTGGCCATCGATGGTATTGCTAAGTAAAATAACCTAAAAAATGGTCATAATATACTTAGTTCTACGTTCGTTTGAGAAAATCTAAGTAAATCATTTGTAGTCTTATGAATCACATTTTTATAATATATTATTAAATTTTACAACAATAGCAATATCTCAATATTATATTAGTGACTTTTATTACTCTTACGAATTTCCTGAACTTGTTGGAAAAAAAATTATTACATTTTTCCGTCCGGTTAAAGTAACGAAACTTTGAATATTGATAAGGTACACTGCATTCCGCTGTCAAAAACTGATTCAGCATATCTGGATACAGTAACCACCCACTAACAGAAGACTATCTTAAAATGAAATATATATCAAGTACACAGGACTGCAAAGAAAAAGGGCTATAAATGTGTTTATAGTGACTTAGCTATAAATGGAATAAAGACTAAATTAATTAATTTGTATATAATATAATGTAACATTATAATGAATAAATAAAAAATAATTAAGATAAAAAAGTGAAATCAAATAAAGAGCGCCTTAATTGATTCATTTAATGTATATTAATATTACAACACTGTTGTTTCTTTAAGAGACAGTAACTGATGTAAAACGCAATTAATTATTTTAAAACGTATGTCAATCAATTTTAAACCTTAATTCGATGCAGTAAATATAACATTAATTAAGCAAAAGTTGCAACACTAATCAATAGAAGTTGTACATTTAGCAATTATTTGTGAGGTAAATTTATGGCTAATATAACCTGTTCAGTTAATACGAAAATCTTTGTACAGTTAACCAAATCGTAACTAGATTTTTTGTTATACAATTTTCTTAAAAAAAAAGGATATAACTAGTCATTCGGAGTATTACTGGCCGATATGTAATAGTGTGGTATATTTTTTGAATTTTTGGGCCTTTCATTTGATACCTCACTCGATAGGTGTCTAAAGAAAAAAAAGTTTTTTTTTTCCATACAAAAAATTGATGACGTCATAGCTGGAAAATGTATCATGTGGCGGATATCTATCCAAAACCAAAATACTTCCTACTAACTTAACTTTTTTGAAAAAAACATTCTCAAGAGGACTATAGGAAGCATAGATATAAAAAATTACAAAATTTTGAAATGTGATTCAAAAACAGATAAATAGGAACCGTAAACAGAATCTAATACAGAAATAAGTACAACCTTTTATAAATAAACGCACACGACACACTCACGACACGTTTGGTCTAGTGGCTAGTAAACCTAGCTGTTAACCAAACGGTCGCGGGTTCGAATCCCGCTAGGGGCAAATGTGTGTTATGTATGTGCAAATTATGTGTTAACATTTTACCTTTGCACTTGAGTCATGGATGATTTTTATTTATAATATGTATGTATTTACAAAAAAATAGTAATCTATGTATTATATCAACTGTCTGGTATCCATAATACAAGCATTAGTTGCTTACTGTGGAACTAGATGGTGCTGTGTGGAATGTGTGAAGATATTTATTTATTACTTATTATTATTATTATTATAAAGGTTATATTTCTGTATTAGATTAGGACTATAACTGAATAAGCTTACATTTTAAGACATGTTCAGAAAAAAAAAATCATTTTGTTGACTGTCCTAACTCGATTGTGGCTACGTTAACGCAACAAATTATTACCAATAGCACATTTCACTTAGATTGTACTACATTAAGTTAAACTTAACAAACACACACGACACACTGATTAATTAGCGTCATTTACTTCTCTTTCAATTCAATTTAAAAAAAAAGTAAGCAGTAATTAAGTTACAGATCAGTTGAACTTGAAAGATTGATTGTTCATGTCTGCATACAGAATTTATTAATTTATTTAATACTAGCTGTTGCACGCGGCTTCGTCCGCGTAACTTTATAAAATACAGCCTATGTTACTCGCTGATAATGTAGCTTTCTATGGGTGAAAGAATTTTCAAAATTACAAAAATACAAGAACACAAATGATCTCTCTTTATAATATTAGTGTAGAAGTATCCACTCCAGGCTTCGTACGGGTGATTTTTTTTTTGTATGTATTTATAATTTTTTTCAAATCTTTAAAACTTAAAAACCTTCCCATTATTAGCGAAAACCGCATTAAAATGAGTGAAGTTTTCCTTTGAATCTGCTAATAATAACACGAAAATTTATGATCTTATGAACACATATTATAGCATCAAATACACAGTATAGTCACTATTTTAGGATTTATAATAGTGTATTTAAAATACGCTTAAACATAGTGCCATTTTAAGGATTCTTAGGGAATTTAGGATTTACGGCTTATATTTTATTGAAATTTCCAAAAAAAAAATTTCGTGCTATTTATTGAATCTTATCTTCTTACTAATATTATAAATGCGAAAGTATGTTTGGATGTATTGATGTTTGTAACTCATTCACGCAAAAACTACTGAACCGATCACCATGAAATTTTGCATACACATCGTCTGAGACACGAGAAAGGACATAGGGTACCTTTCATCCAAAAAAAAAAGGACTATCCCGAGGGATAAATAAAAAATAAAATACTAACGCCTGGCCAAAGTGTTATAGCAACACGAGGTCAAGCGTTATATTGCTTTTTTTTTTAAATTTTCAACGCGAACACCAGCTAGTACACTATACGATTAGTTTGTATGAGTTATTAAAAAAATAAAAAAATATTTTTATAACACCGCTAAATGCGGTTGTCAAGTACAAATGTTTATAATTAAATTATACTTAACCATTTGGTTTTCAGCGTTCAGACAGAATGCAAAGTATTATCGACGTGTATCGCTGTGTTCCCTATTAATTTAACATGAAGTGTGTTATCAGTTCATTTATAGTAGTTTCACTGTTTTATTGTGTAAAAAATGGTAAGTTTATTTAGAATTAAAGTTGTATATGTCTTTATAAAATTAGTTTTTACGAGTTGTTGAACCCGACTTCGCCCGCGTAACTTTATAAAATATAGCCCATGTTGCTCGCCGATAATGTAACTTGCTATAGATGAAAGAATTTTCAAAATCATTCAAGTAGTCAAGTCAAATATAGAAATATTTCTCTCTTTATAATATTAGTGAAGATGATGAACATATTTTTTAATATTTTTTTAAATGTTAATCCAAGTTATCTTTAGATATTTTAAAAGGATTTCAAAGTAAATTCGACACTAACTACAAGTAAAGTGTTGATTAGTTACTTTTAGAAATAATTTTATGTTTTATTAAATTATGCACTCGATTGACTGCATCCTTCGATAGGCGATTTTTTTTTAATTATTTTCTTTTTAATGTTTGTGACTTTTACCGTACAAACAAAGGCATAATATCATCTCCTTCATTCCCGGTTACCGGTGACTTTAAATGGCGGTTAATCTACTTGACACATGGGTGAAAGAGGCCCTAAGTATATAGATAATATATTATTGCTACATTTACTAAATCAAACTTAAACAAATAAAATACAATTAAATATAAGTTGTTGAGAGCTTATTCTTTAAACTTCATTGGTACAGGGTTAGCTTTACATTTGAGTCCGCTTGTTTTGCTTATGTACAAACAAATGAGCCGTCAGCCTGTCCGTGGCAAATTCTCGCATAACGTATTTACATTGTATAAATCAAAGTCGTTATCGCCGTTTGTCCGTTTCCATTGGTAAAAGAGAAGGATTTTACCAATGGAAACACGAGGAAGGTTTTTTGCAGAAAAATAATTACAAAATAAGTTTTTACAAAAAAAAAATATCCATGCGAAGGCGGGAGCGGATCGCTAGTTAATTTATTTATTCATTTACATAACAGTTTTTTTTTTCTCTATCCATTTTTGTGTTCAATTATCAATGGATATTGAGTTATTAAATAATATTCATTACAATTTAAACTTAAAAATTAATCTACAAAATAGTACGAAGAGAATATTTTTCCGAAATATTTTTTAAAATCGTTTTAAGTACTGTGACCTAAGTGAAGCCTTCCAACTTTGTTAGTCGCAATTGGATTACACAGCTCGTGAACTTGACTCAAATTTCTATATAACCCGGTTACTTGTACATTTCTATCTATTTTATGATGTGTATTATGATGTGTTATTATGTTATTAATGATACGACTTTCACTAAAGGAAGGAGCGATAAACGAGGAAGTTTTGTGTATATAATTTGTAGAAAAAAAATTGCATAGCTGCAAAGCCCGGAGTGGATCGCTAGTTAACGATAAATAGATTATAGTTTATATGTCATAAACCAATCAATTTTTTGAAACTAACGCGTACAAAGTTTGTATTAACTGTCTGGTACTTAACATGTGTCTTTACTAGCTACACGCCCCCGGCTTCGTCCGGGTTCTAAATAAAAACTATCCTATCTTTTAAAATGGACCAAATAACACATAGTTACGAAGTTTTATCAAAATCGGTTCAATAGTTTAGGAGTTAATCGGCGACAAACATGTGACACGAAATTTTTATATATTTTTTCAGCAACCTCAATAATGTGTTACGACTGTAACAGCGCCTACGACCCTCGGTGCGGAGAGGAATTTGACCCTTTCAGCCTCGGAATTATAAACTGTTCCCTGAGAGATCCTCCAGAACATTTACCTCCAATGGAAGCTACTTTTTGTAGAACTATCAAAATGGAAAGTGAGTTAATTAGTTCATAATGTGTTTTAGATTGACCTATAACAATTATAGGACATACTTTTCATAAATTGATCCTCTATTTCAGTCTATGGCAAAATTCGAGTAGTTCGTCAATGTGGATACGTCGGCGACACTCCCGACGCGGTGAAGTGTCATCGTGTGACGAGTAGTGACAATTTGTTTGTCACATACTGTTCGTGCGATACAGATTTGTGTAACTCGGCGCCCACTCGAGACAGTCACAAGATGGCGCTGTTCACGCTACTGTTTATTGCGCTATTCAAACTTTGAAAATTAGTATTGAAATTAATAATTAGGTAAATTATTGAAAATAAAATTGATTCTGATGTTAATATTGTTTTGTTTGGATATGAATTTAATTTTTTCTGATAAAATTGAAAACATATCTAGTTTATTTATACTATGTGAAAGCTGTATATTATTATTTTATTTTTTATGTAAAAGTTGTTGGAGAGGCTAACGGTAGCTGGCTACGTTTGGCTACGATGTTTGGCATACATGTTATTAAGAATACAGAAAAGGACATAGGGTACCTTTCATGTAGAAAAAAATACTTTCACCGAATTATCATCTAAAAATAAAAATTCAACGTTTAAAAATATATATGAGAATAAATATTGAATAAATGTTTTAACATCCAAGCAAATGAGGGAGCGAGAAGTTGCAAAAGCTAATAGTATACTTATTATAAATGCGATTGAAATTTTGTTTGCTATGGTTTTACGCCTTAATTACTAAAATATTAATCATAATGAAATTTTGCGTACACGTTGTCAGGGCTACAGAAAGGTACATGTCCATTTTGGATCTTTCTTTTAGAAAAAAGTCTTATTTTCGGGGAACGCGGACAAAAGCTTATTATGTAGGTTGATATACATATAAGCCACATGCAGATTTATTTAAATTGTCTGAAAAGTACCAGCATTTTTTTAAAATAATACATTAACGTCAAATGTTATGAAAGTTTCTGTTTTACGTCTCCATAATATATTGCATAATGCACTTAGCGTTGTAATGTAATAAATAAATAAACATATTACGACCCATTAAGGCTCTTTGGTGCTTAATGTAAGTATTCCTCGTGTGTTTAAATAAATACATGTTATTGCAATAATTTCTCTTCCAACCTTAATAATAATAATAAATAATAAATAAATATCTTCACACATTCCACACAGCGCCATCTAGTTCCACAGTAAGCAACTAATGCTTGTATTATGGATACCAGACACTTGATATAATACATAGATTACTTTTTTTTTTTTTTGTAAATACATACAATTATAAATACAAGGCATCCATGACTCAATTACAAATGTAAAATGTTAACACATAAACATTTGCCCCTAGCGGGATTCGAACCCGCGACCGTTTGGTTAACAGCTAGGGTTACTAGCCACTAGACCAAACGTGCCGTGTCTTACTTAAATAAACATAGTTACAGTGCCAACGAGCCTCTGACCTTAGGAAAATGAACATACCTGGGTTAGCTCCATCGCGAAACACCTTAGGCTGATTTCTGTATGCCAGGAAATATTCAATGTGAGCCATTTCGTGATGAGCAGTCACCAAATCTTTCATATCCACGTGAGTGCACATTTTGATGCTGAAATAAAAGTTTTGTTCAATTGAAATTCTACATTTATCAGCGTTTTTACTTATAAAGTAATCTACACCACCAAGGAAATTAAAACGTGGACTCTTGACAACACTTTTTAACTTATAGAATAACTTTATACCTTAATTTTTATATACTTAGTTAAGATATTTGTGTGTAAACATTGTAAAATTATTTTTGTAATTTTTAAAATATTAAATTATATTTAACTCTTGACAACACTCATTTACAAAATTATTTTTGTTAGATGTTTTAACACCTTTAACAACTTTATAGAACTAATTTGGATAGTAAATTTGGATACTTATTCATAATAATGAAATATTAATCAATAATAATCAATAATAGCTAATAAATTTATTTAAGTAACTTTTATGTGAGATCGGAAAAACAACTGACCCTCATATATGTAAACTAAGTAAAAAATATTGAGCTAGTTAATTACCGATAGTCCTGACGATTGCAGAAGTCCCACGCTGACGGTTGACAGTGAATGTGTCTGTCTGGTGGTTGCTCGAGCACGCTGAGACTCCAGAAGTCTGGAGGCATTGCTGACATGTTCATTGACACAAAGAACTCCTCAGCCAGTTGAAACACGGACAAGGGAGAGAAGCCCTAAAATTAATATTAAATACTTCTTTTAGAACTTCATTAATTAATTACTTTTTAATTACTATCCGGTGCCCGCGACTTCGCCCGCGTGAAAATTATATACTAAAACCTTCCTCGAGAACCACTCTATCCATTGGTGAAAACAGCATGAAAATCGGTGCGGTAGTTTTTGAATTTATCGCGAACAGACAGACAGACAGACAGACGCGGCGAAGGATTTTATTTTATATAATGTGTAAGGAAAGATTACTACCAATAAAATATTACTAAACCGGTATAGATTGTTACTGATGAACAGTGATTTTGTACCTTATTTTATTTAAAGCTATACACAAACTTACTTATACTTAATCTAGTGGTAGATGGCACTACTGGTAGATTGTTTTTATATGTTTCCAATAAAAATCCGCCAATCAGGTCGCTGCAGTCGAATAAGATTTAAGTCAATCTGCACAATGCGCAATAAATGGCAATAAGTAAGAAAAGAGAATATGTAAAAAATTTTTAAGATATAAGATTTTTATATTATACAGAAAAAAAAGAATTCAGAAAATCAGAACGAAAAAATATACCTATAGATATTTATTGTTATAATAATAGAATTTTAATTAATACTAGCAGTTCGTTCTTTGAAAATCGGGAACCATTTTATATAATTATGTTAAACCAGATAATAAACTATTTGTATGTCAAATTTCATCCAAATTTATTCAGCCGTTTTCATGTGATTTAGTAACAAACATCCAAACATACAAACTTTCGCATTTTTTTATATTAGTAGGATAGAAAAGAAAATTCCTTAATTTTATTGATATCAACAAGTACGTTAATAGTAGACCGTAAACTGTGCTGATAATTTTAATCAGCAAAAATATTTATAATTTCGATTTTTAATATGTATCATAATAATATATACATATAGTAAAGATAGTTTATTTCATTATCTTAAACCCAGGGGCAAATTAGGTGTCCCATACACCTAATTTGTCCCTAGGTTTAATTTTATAAAAATACTTGTATAGGAGAAGACCCCCACAATCTTGACCTGACTTTATCTTGACTATGGACACAAAATATCCCTCACCTGTTGAATCATTTCGGGAGAAACATCGACCAATGTCTTCCCCGGATAGGGAAGCGTGAAGGGCACAATTCCGGACCAACTTTGTCCCCACATATCGCCGAGTACATGAGCAGGTATCGGAGCTGAACGGGATATCCTTTCTGGACCATACGCTTCGCGAAGACGACGACGGACATACGCGTGGAGAAGGTCGTAGAGAGGTTTGATCTGAAAATTTCAATGAGAATAATTAATATATACCTAATATACTATTACAATATTGAAATTAAAAGATTTATCTGAAATTATACTCGTATGTGTAAAAAAATTACATATGTTGTGTCCATGTAAAAATAATTTTTTTATGAATATATTTCATATGATAAAAAAGATTTTATTAATTAACAAAAATTATTTTAAAAAATGAAAAAATAAATGGGAAATAAAAGATAGAAAATCTTACAGGTGAGACTCGAATTTTCTCTAAATATTTAAAAGGAATTAATTGTCTAAGAAATTCTTGTTACTTATCAATATTACTGGCACAATTCACCTGTTCCCATACGTCGTCAACCTCTTGCCTCATGTCCACGGACTCATAAGGAAACATCCAGTAAGCGGAGGCGTCAGTGAAATCTGTGTAAAAATAATTATAACTTTATTTTAACCCCTGATATTTTTCATATAGCAATGTGTTGTCAATTTGTGTTACTTTGATCATATATGTGACGCATTAATGTAGGCACTTTTTAGCTTTTGTACATGCGAAAATGTTATAAAATGGTTGTGTGGATGATTGTTTATTCTTTAAACGCAATAAATACTAAACCAATTTTTATAAAACCTTATAGAAATATGCGGTATACATCAGAATAACCAGCAAGCTATAATTTTTAGTAGTAGGGAAAAGCTTAATAGAGCTGGTGGAGTCAAAACAGCGAAAGATATATTATTTCGATGACTGAGAAGCGTTAATAAAACTTAATAAAAAATATATTAGATACACTTACTATTAAGTCTAGCGGCCTGATTAGTCAAGTCCACTAACTGCTCATACAGATCCCTGATCCTCCTTCCCGTATTCCTTCTCCACTCGGTCCAAACGTGCTGCAACTCGTCCCAATCTCTAGAATGGGACATGATGAACTGGAGTTCCGGTTGTAAGTGCAGGCCACATTTGAAAGGTTCATTGTAAGCGCAGATCTCGGCAGTATTGTATACGGCTAACATATCATTGATGAGACGATTGTACTGAAATCATAAATTATTTCAATTAAACACAAAATTTTCTTGAGAAGTTACCAGACAGGCTGACGGTACATTTGACTGTGACTACTGTAGTAGTTTATTTAATAATAATAAAGTCTAGTAATAATTTATATGCCTACTAATTATTTATTTAAGAAGATATGCAATGATTAAAGAAACAATGACGCAATTCTAATATTTATCGACCACCTACATTTTATGTTTAATAATAATAAAGTACACGAAAATTCAAAACAATTGAACCTATGGAAGTTAGTGAAATCAATTCGTCAACTAGGAAACGAGTTGTTGATATTCAAACGTCTGAAATTCTTCTTAAATTATAGCTATGAACCACCTAGATCATGTTAGCTTTAAAAAAAAAAAACGAAACGGGTAAAATCGGTCCATCTATTTAATAGCTATGATGTCACAGACAGACACACAGTTACACAGGTCAAACTTATAACAAAGCGGGAACAAAACCCTTTGGCGTCAGGCTTCGGGGGTTAAGAAAAAACAAAATCCACTTACTCTATCGAGTTGGTCCGGAGGTAAAGCAGCCGGTCCGATGATTGAAAGGAGACGCAACTGCCTGAAGGTAGCGAAATCCCTGACAGCTCCACGAGGTATTTGCTGTGCGGCTTCCCAGAGGCCGCGTTGGAACAGTGTGTAGCGTTGTTGGGCATCCAACTGAAATTATGTTTATAAAATTTTGAACTCAGAACACTTATAAATGCCATGTGTACCTAGCTTTAGGGCTTTTCACTGTGAAATACAATTACGAGGGTAAAATCTCCACTTACCCAAGAATCACATAGTAGCAGTACCCAAGAAATCCTCAATAGAGTTCAGATTCCTAGTAATTTTGGAGAATTCTCCACAAATTGGCAACGCCCAAATGGACATTTTTTGATAATTGACTCAAATTTCTCTGAACATTCAACATTCTCTCAATATTTCTAATGTGCAAAAGATATATTATTTCGATAGTGCAACGAGATTCACATTAAATTGATTGGAATTGGAACTGTATTTTGATAGTAATAATAAAAATAATTTACTAAAGCGTACGCGTGTTTGAGTTTATTTTTGAAGTGGTATGCATGAAAATATATTAATAATTAAACTAAAACGGATCATTCTAGGATGAATCCCAACTTCAGCCAAATCTTTAACTTCTTGTTGACTGCTCTTGGATTAATTTTCCCTATATTCTTAGCTATTGCTATAACCAAAATATGGTTTACTAACAAACACACAAGGTGTTTAGTCACGGTCACTCATTGATGTCATCTCGAGTGACAAATGATTGTACGACGAAAACAGAATACTAACCATCGTATACAATTGAGTCATTCAAACAATAACATGTTATAGTGAAAATTAGCATAATTCGGCACATATATGGATTCTGTAACAGGGTTGACAGTTAATAGATCTACTCTTTACAATTGAAGAGAATGTAATATTTAGCATTATGTATAACAATGTTTGCAGTTAATACACAAACAGTTTTTAAGAAATTTAATAAGAAGATTGTTTATATCATTTGATATTGTTTCTCATATATTAATTTTAAAAACCTTTTTTAAGTGTAGGTAGGCTACCAGGGCAAAGTACCAGGGACCAAGGATAGGAAAGTATAGACTGGCATCCCTTACCTACTTATCGCAACAAAACTATCGTACTTAGGGCCTCTTAAAATCTCTGAGTAAAGCGTCAAATAGGCTAACCGCCATTTAAAGTCACCGGTAACCGGGAATGAAGGAGATGATATACCTTTGTTTGTACGGTAAAAGTCACAAACATTAAAAAGAAAATAATAAAAAAATTCGCCTATCGAAGGATGCAGTAAACCGAGTGCATAATTTAATAAAACATAAAATTATTTCTAAAAGTAACTAATCAACACTTTACGAAAGAGGCCCTTAGTGAAATGAGAGCCTTATCTGATCCTGCTTTTTACTGTTTTCTGAGTGAGGCATAAAACTATATTTAAAAGTATCTTTGGTAACTAAATAGTGTTGTGGATACTTATATACTTAGACCCGGGGTGCAACCGCTTTATACACATACCGTGCTGATACTTTTGATATATAATTCAACATTCATTATAAACATTACATATAGATTTGAAACTAAGACGCTAGGATATCACTTATCAGTCGTAAATAGCAATAAAAATAAATATTTTTTTAACAAAATATAAAATATTCTTATACATGAGACCATTTTTTGGTTAAGTGAAAAGTATATGCAACTTGGGTTCGAAAAGACTCACGACTTCGATACTACACTTCAAAAGTCTCTTTTTTTTTTCAAAATTGAAGATAACGTCATGGCCGCTAGTTCATTGCGATCTGCACATTATAAGATTTGTACATTTTACGTAGCCTGCACATTTTGCGACTTGCACATTATACTATGCATCATAGAAAGAAATAAGAAAATTTGTCTATTTTGGGAAAAATATAACAGCATTTTTTTCATTATTTAATAATTAGATTAGATTATATAGATGAGATCAATTAGATAGCAAAAGTTTCTGAAAATTTTAAAATACCACAACATTAGTATCTCGATAAAAAAAGTAAGTTAAATTACGAAGCATTACTCTTCGCGACGGTCATTTGGAAGACAATGAAATTATACGTAGTTCTTTTATAATTAACAGTGACTCAGTTTTGATTGCTATCGGCATGACCAACGTCATTAACTAACTTGTGAATCAGTGTCATTAAAAGCGTTATTATATATAATAATACGAGTATATCTGTGAACATCTTAAATCATCGCGTGACACATTCGTAGTCACAATATACAAGTAGGTACTTTGTATGAATTTTTTTTTTTTAATTTGTATGAAAGATATTTATTTTTAAATTTAGATGATATTTTATATGAACTCGATGGGGCAACGATTGTCGAGTAAACTAGTTTATAATAACAATATTAGCAAAAATAAAACCATAAATGGTGTAGAGTGTTTGTTATCAACAAGAAAATAGTAGGTACAAAAGAAACCCGGTAATAAACTGAATGCAGATCTTAAATAACTTAAAATTAAATAACATAAACAAAAATATTATGTCTAAAATCTTCAATTAAATTATCTTTCAATTAAATGGCGTGACGAAAAACATCGTTCGAAAAAGTTCACACTTTTTTCATAATAGTGCGCGGAACATAAAAATACAAAAATTAAATATGTTTTTTACGCTAAATAATTTACATGCAAATTGCTTCGATTTCTATCTAGAATTTATAAAAAAATATATTATAAAGCATTCTTATTATAAAGCATAAAAAAATATATTAATTAAAATATATTATAATATATTTTTTTGTTATTAGAATGATTATTAGATAAGTTTAGAACTAAAGTGTCGCAAAATTGTAATAAATTAATTGAACTGTATGTCTCTCTTGGACTTCTTGGTGTCCGTTGGTTGATTTCTTACATAAATAAATAAATAAATAAATAAATAAATATCTTCATACATTCCACACAGCACCATCTAGTTCCACAGTAAGCAACTAATGCTTGTATTATGGATACTAGACAGTTGATATACTACATAGATTACTTTTGTTTTCGTAATTACATACATATTATAAATACAAAACATCCATGACTCAGGTGCAAAGGTAAAATGTTAACACAAACATTTGCCCCTAGCGGGATTCGAACCCGCGACCGTTTGGTTAACAGCTATGGTTACTAGCCGCTAGACCAAACGAGTCATCATATAAATATAATCATCTTCACTTCAGCGATAGAACGTTTACTGATGTAAAAAAGCGTTTTTCATAGTTATTCAGTAGAGTATATCCAGCGGCCTTTACTATATTAAGTCGACAAGTCATATCAAGTAGAAACCAAGTACATAGAATCAATTTAATTATTTTAATGCGAATTTGCAACGCCCAAGTATCTATCTAGTTTATGCTTAACTTACATAACATCAGGGTTCCCACGACCTTATAACTTATTGTGAACTTGAAAACCAGTCCGCTTGTAAATAGTTAATTATTTAATAATATTATTATTATTAAAACAGTCATCAAACCACTTTGCGTCATGTCACGAATCAGTGGACAGGAGTGATTCTAAAATATTAGTAAAATTGTATTTGTTTTTTAAAAATATCAAAATTGCAAATGGAAACTAAACGACTTAAAAGAAATCTTATGAATTTCTTAAATATCAAAATGTTTTAATTGGTATAGCACACTGCGTTCTGCAGTCATAAACTGAGAAACATATTTGGCGGCAGTAACCAGAGTTTTAAAGAAAATCACCGTGTTATAACAGCACCTGTGCTATAGGGTTTTAGGTGAGTGATTAAGGGATCCTAAAGTAAGGTAAGGGATGCCATTCCTTTAATTTTAACTTTATCCTCAAAAAGGATTATCAATTTGTTTGCTAACTCTTATTAATAAAAAAAGAAAAATACGATTTACAAAATGAACCAAGTTTGATTTCAAATACCTATTACCTATTTCAAAGACCTTAATTAAATTCATTTGCGTTATAGAATACCTCTTAAATATTTAGATCTAACACAACAGTGATATGGGAACAACAAGTAGGTAACCTAAGAATAATACACTTTTTTGTAACTTGTATTAAACATACTGAGTTTTAATGAGATTAGCTGTTGTACAATAGGTAACGGTAGACAGATATTTAAGATCTTAAGTTTTCAGTGAGAACCACAGTCTTACAGAATATCACAGTCAAATAATGATCCAAACAAATACAGCATTCGTTTACATTTAAAGCCCAATTTTTTAGATATTTTTTAAATTTATTTAGATTTTAGTTTAGTTTAGTTTAGTTTTATTTTTAGATATATAGATACTCTTATTTGCTTACTTAATTAAGAAATATGTAAAATTTAAAGTTTTATTTAAAGTTGTAGAAAAGTTTATAACTTTAATAGTGCTAATAGATTTTAACAGTTTTTCGCAACAAATAAGTAAGTAAATGAGATAATAATTTAGCCAACGTCCAACCGAGGAGTCACCTCCCTCAATGCCACCTGTGTTCCGTACAATAAAAATACTATTAATTCACACACGTACGTGCAGCCATTGTAACGATTAGAGGACATTCCCACACGCTGTCGTTGCTCTGTCGCAATGTGGACGTAACGACGTTACTGTGTCGTATGGTGTCGTCGGACACATCTTTAAATCCTGCTTAACACATTTCAATCCTCCTAAACTCACCCATACCTAACCTAACCTAACTTCGCTAAGTGAACCTTCACTTAGCGAAGTTTATAGCTTAGAAAAAAACCACATATACATACACATGCATTCGCACTGGTAGATATTTAACTTGACGACAAGTTTGGTCTAGTGGCTAGTAACCCTAGCTGTTAACCAAACGGTCGCGGGTTCGAATCCCGCTAGGGGCGAATGTTTATGTGTTAACATTTTACCTTTGTACCTGAGTCATGGATGTTTTATATTTATAATATGTATGTATTTACAAAAAAAAAAGTAATCTATGTATTATATCAACTGTCTGGTATCCATAATACAAGCATTAGTTGCTTAGTGTGGAACTAGATGGTGCTGTGTGGAATGTGTTAAGATATATATAAAAAAAAAAAAAAAAAAAAAAAAAAAAAAAAACTGTACCAGTGAGGATGTATGCAAATTTCTTCTTGTGTAAATGTACAGTCAAAATGAAAACTCTTTCTTTTAGTCTCGTACATAATGGCAGCGATACATCACTCTTTCTCCATTTAGTAATCATTAATAATGATTACAAGTATAACAACCAAGCAGTTTCGAAAACAACGTAATTTGAAGATTAATTAAATGCAATACAGTCTAATAATTGGACTTAGGGGGAAGTTTTACCTTAGCGACACACCATGTCATCGCCATTATTATTACAGTTACTGTAAAATTGCTGTAACATTGATTAGATTTACTTAAAATGTTACAAAAGTGTATACATATCATAAAAAATACTCGTCATAAAAGTTTTATTTATAAAATAAGGCTCGAAAATAATTTAAATAAAGACATATATAACATATGATATTTACTTATTTTTCTCTAATTATAAAATTTAGCGTATTTAAATGTAGCAATAATAGATTTCGTTATGTAAAAATAAGACCAAAGATGTGTCAAATACATTTTTCAAATCAACTGTCAACAAAATAAACAAAACAATTCATTCATACCGAAACGAGTTCAAGTGTACGTACAAGCGTGCACAAAAGTGTTAACATGTTTGAAAATGTTTCAATGAACGACGGTTTCATTGTTTAACTAATTTGCAAGCTACATCGAAGTTGCATTTCTATTTTAGAATTATTACAAAAGAATTTCAACCTTAAAGCATTAGTTTAGACGTCACTGTTGATTGACGTACTATTGTTGTTTAGAGGTCACGATCGATTGTAGTAAGTCATCAATTAGCGCAAACTAAAACGTGCGTAGGTGTACGTGAATATAATTTTGCGAAAAATACGAATCTGTTACTATTTGTACTATATTATGTATGTACTATATATTAACTAAATTTGGCTAGTGTTGCTACCAGGTGTGTTTCTTTTACTAATTCGGACAATTTTGTGTAGAGCTAGTAATTAAATTAGTTAAATTTAGTACTATTTGAAGTTTTAGCTGAATGAATGTTTTTTTTTTATTTATTTTTTCAAAATATAGCGCTTGTATTAACTATGTGTTTCGCAATACAAAACCGTTAATACAAAATTAGCTACGTAACATACTTACATAACACATGTTATGATAATTAATTTTTATCTTATAAAAATATCTTGTGAAAATAGAATAGAATTAATTAATTTTTTAAAGTCATTTTATTTTTTAAAGATTTTAGTTAAAAACATTTCAACTTAACTTAAAAAACTTAAAATAGTAAAATAGTTCTAGTTAAAATATACGCATCAAAAATATAACGACAGTCTGCTGTAAAAAAAAATTATTCTTAGCACTAAATTTTATTGTCAACTAGCATCCTGCTCCGGCTTCGCACGCATGCATCATCCGGCTATTTTCTTCCAATTTTCCCCTCGTAAGAATCTTCCTCAGAATTAAATTTTTATTTATATATATATAATACTTGAGTTCATGTCTATACCAAAGAAGGCAATAACAAAGCCTGCGACGCAATGCATGATAAATAATATTTAAAAAAAAAACTCGAACATTGTAGCTTGAGCTGAGTTTGAATGTCACGACCGTGAGAAATCATAGCAAACCCCAAGGTGAAGGCTACATCCAAAATTATGTGAAACTATTCATTTCAGACCTTATATGACAATTTTTAATTCTTAAAGACTAATTTGAATCAGATTATAAACTCGATTTTTGTTTCTCGAACGATATATATCTCAATTCAGTTGAATTAATCATTAAGAATTTTATATCAATCTAGTTTTATAAACAACTTGTTACAGAAACTAAATAAGATCATTATTTAAGGAATTAAAAGTTGGCAACCCTTTTCGTTTGTAAAAATTGTCACTTGGTTGTTACGTAACGTTTAGGGAGGGGGGGGGGGGGTACAGAAAAATGTTACGCCGCGTTACATGGGGTGGAAGGGGGGTCAAAAATCTTCAAAAATTGCATTACGTAATACTCGAACGCCCTTTTACTTTGGCAAAATATCAAATAAAAAAAAATAGTAATAAAAAAAAAGAAAAAGTCATAACATTACCTAGTTAAATACATTAACTATCACATAAATAGGAAATAGAAAATCGAATAGATTTTTTTAAAAAAAAAAACCTAGCAGAGCATGACAGATTCAACAATTGTGTTCTTAGTATCGACAAAGTACTTATTGCGTGTTCAGCGGTAACATCACGTATAACTTTTATGAACATTACAACTTTTTATCATTTAATGGACTTTTTTTGTGGCTAAAATTTATATTTTTTCAATAAAATAATATTTGTCTCATAGTTTGTCTAAGATACTTCTAAAATCATAGGCAATTGCCCTATAGGCAAATATATTTTAACACTGTTTAGATACATATAAGTAATAAGTAAACAAGTGAACACCCAATCAAATTCGTTTCTTTTTCCTTCAGCCATTTTAAATTATTAGCTATACCCTATACCTAACAGCATTTACATGCATCGGTCATATTTATCCTCCACCTAATTATTTTTATAGCCCACAGACAATAAGATACAATGAGGGGACCTTGCATTAATGAATTATCTTATTGTTACATAGTCCCAGGCCTTAACCGGCCAAGTACCCCAATGTTTATAGGCGACAATACGATTAGTTCCGCCATTTTGAGCTCCCGTATTTGTCGGCCATTTTGTTGTAACCTTGTTATTGGCAAATCGTGTGTGTCTTTTATAGGAAGTGCGATTTGGTATGGAGCACGTACTTGATACCATAACGATGGCACGTTCTAAATAAATACATTTAAAAAATTTGAGGAATATTCCGAATAGATTTGTCAATCAGTGTACTCTACTGTTCCAGTATAGTATACTGTCATATATTTTTAGTATTTTTAGTTATAGTTTATTTTAAAAGCCCCAAAAGAAAATTATAATAAAAAATTCGCCTATCGAAGGATAGAGTAAACCGAGTGCATAATTTAATAAAACATAAAATTATTTCTAAAAGTAACTAATCAACACTTAACTTGTAGTTGGTGAAAGAGGCCCTAATCCTAATGAAATTTTTATACCGCATGGTGATAAGCTAAACTGTTGTCGATATCTTTGTAGATAATTTGGGTATGATTATCTGCAAAATTCTTTCATAAAAGGTTTCGTTAATTTTTTTTTTCTTGTATCATTCAATCAATCAATCAATCATTTATTTATTTTTGTAGAAAAATAAGATTTACGAGTAAAGTAGGTATACGAAGATTTTTTTCGAGGAAACTGTATTTTAAAAGCGAGCCTACAGCTTTACTGAAGCGGCCTTTAGATATAGTTATTATGATAAGTTAATGAAAATCATAAAAAAATTATAACTCATTGTTATTTAATATGTATAATGTTCACATCTAAATTCATAAAGGTCTGTGTTCATATTGTATTAATAGCTTATTCACTTTAATGAAACTTTAATGAAAAGCGGATTTACTTAAAAAATCAATTTCCTAATATAACATCCGTCATTGTAATCCCAATTCAACAATAGACAAAACAAAGGCTTTCATTTCACAAAGTCATTGTGTCAACAAAGCATGTTCATAGTGGTTTGGAAATATAATTGTCAATGAATTGCAATTGCAAGATTTTTTTAATTGTAAACAAAATTTAAGTTTCCTGCTATCAACACAAAATAAATAAATTTAATAACTAACATAGTTATACTAAAAAATTAATACCTATTCTATAACTACTGAGTACTTTTATATATATGGTGCAAATCAAAAGCATTATTCTGATGACTTATTATAAAAAAAATTGAATTCAGTAATTTAATTAATTAATTATTCATAAACAAACATTTTATGGGGTTGCCTAAACAATGAGTATATCTTTCAGATATATAAATAAAAAAAGTTATATAGACCATATAATTATATATACAGCTCGCTTTAATTTAATTCAGCCTTAATATTGTACTTTTTTTAGAAATTAGAAATTAAAAAATCTGTTTCAACCATACCAAATACAAAATAGTATATACTGAGACTATCACAATTAAAAAAATATATAGATTTTTTGATTAATGGCTACCTAAAATTAACTTAGATAACAAATGCTTAAAATTAAATGTTTGATTTAAACTTGTGTTCTTTAAAAAATTTTTTCTGGAGTTCTAATCTAAGTAACAAATTAAAACGATAACAAAACCTAAC
The DNA here is from genome assembly GCA_944738685.1 of Synanthedon myopaeformis. Classification (NCBI taxonomy): domain Eukaryota; kingdom Metazoa; phylum Arthropoda; class Insecta; order Lepidoptera; family Sesiidae; genus Synanthedon; species Synanthedon myopaeformis. Next base: position 10,501,629 of record OX122921.1, on the reverse strand, counting down.
CTAAAACCTAAAACGAAAACAATAAAATGTATGTGGATTGACATAATAATAATATGTCCTCGCTAAATCACATGATAAATCCCATACATTTTATTCTTTCGTACTTCTTTATCGTTTATAAAATGTTACTTTAACTAAGTCCTCTGATGATATAGTATAAATATATATTTATATTTATTTGCTTTTGATATAGTTAATTCATATTTTTATCAATACATCCAATATTTATCTAAACTAATTTTAATTTTAATAATTAACGCAGAGGATTAAACTTATTTATTTAACTATTAAAATTCTACATAAGCCTTATCAACAACAACATCAACAAACATCAACAACATCAACATCAAACAACATCAACAAACATCAAGCAAGCAGCCATATAGTCTCGTGGGAAATTAAAATCGTGTTATATATTTTTTTTTTTAGTAATGACCTTATTAACATGTGACGATAACATCATTGTTTACGACAATATAGTATTGAATTATTGAATAAGGCTTTAGAAAAACACTATACAAAAAATAACAATGAGGATAAAATCTGCGTGATAAAGTATTACCAAATGGATGCGATTTTTTTTTTAAACACAACCTTCAGTGATTGAGTTATAAAATTGAAACTATAAAAAAACTAATATTGTAAGTATTAGTAATGAACTTTAATTTGCAAAATAATTCAAAAATTATTTTCTTAGTTTAGTCTTTATTTTTAAAATATTATAACTACTTGTAAATACAACTCCCATATACAGGACTCATACGTTTTTTTCTGATGAATCAAAAAGTTGATTAAATAGTGTTTGTATATAAGTATTTTCACATTTAATAATAATAGAATATTAAACACAAAATACAATAGTAATATTGTAGAAAAAAAATATATGATAGAAAAGTAAGTACCTACTTAATTTAATTTTCACATTTAATAATTACATTAATTAGGTACCTACTTATTTTTCTTTTGTATATTTTTATATTAATATTTTTCTAATTTATAATGAACACAATAAATATTTTAAAAAAAGAATAAAAATTAATTATATTAAGAAGAATTAATTTTAAGATAAACTACCTGATGACATACATCGTTCTTTCAAAAGTTATTGTATAATGTGGCAACTGATGTGTTATTTAAACAAAAATGACATTAAAACTTATGGAAATTTTTGGATTGTCAGTTAGGAATTTTTGGTGGGAAAAAGAAAAATGGCGTTTTTACGTTTTTCCGTGCAGTATTTTCCAATTTTCCTCTTCTAAAGAAATATGGTCGACTTTGGCTAAATGTTCTCGAGTTTTGCACATAGGAACACATTTAATTTTTCATATTTAAATATTTTGATTTAAATATGTTTATTTGGTTTGGATATGTATTAAGTTAAGTTGATTTAAAAATTTATAAATTATACTTAATTATTACTCAACAAAAATAAAATAACTAAAATTTTCATTAATTCTCTATAAAAAAGTATCAAATTAAGTACATATATTGTCGCATTCTTTATTAACTGCAATTCTATTGTGAAATTTCTCTAGGAAATTATTGAAAAACAAATATTGCTACAATCAAATTTCTAATACGAACAATACTGTTTAGTGAGTGAAGACTGAAGTGAAGAAACCGAATAATGGAATCTCACGCATAATATTGTTGTCATGGGAAACAAACTATGGTGTGTGGATACGGAAACTTTCCCGTGTTTGTGCCGATCGCTATCTGCTCGTTGACACCGCTTAATACTTGGACTAAATGACTTTTGATGATTAAACTGATAACTTTGTTAATTTGAGAGGGAAACTGAATAACGAGAAATTAAAAAAAAAAAAATTACGCGTATCAATATAATATTTAAGGGCACACAAATTTTGAGTTTTTAAGTTAGCAGTGAACATTTAAATAATTTAAAAGGTTTAGTAGAGGTTTCGCACAATTTTGTTTCGTACGAATTGTGCGAAGAAGTCACTTTAAAATTAAATATATTTTTAGTCGCTGTTTCGCACAAATATTATTTTAAAAAAAATAATTTTATATTTTACTTGTTTGGCAAGAATTGTTTAGTATAATTTAAAAATTGGAATAAATGAAGAAATATTTTTAATTTACAGTTTTCATGCATATAAAGTTCTATAATATTTTTTTTTTTTTTCAAATAATACCATATTTGCATTCTATTCATTATACTATAACCGGTAGATTATTTAAAAGCAACCATTATTTTAACAAAGCTGTAAACCTCTTTTGTTCTCATACAACAATAAAGTTTAAGGCGACGAGTAATTTTTATAATATGTGGCGAATATTCACATTGTTTATATGATAATAATCTTAAATACTTGCATTATTAACGCCAACCGACTAAGCATACACACTATTATTATAAACAAAATATGAACTTTTAGGTACTAAATTATGTACTGAAGCGCCTATGGCTCATATATGTGACTAGAAATCAAATGCAAAACCAATTTTTAGTATTTTTACATTTCATAAATGTTAATTATAAATAGTCATATCTTCTTTTACTTATAAAGACAGCCTGAGCGTAATAGAAGTCTTAACAGTTTTCAAAAATGGTTAATACGTCATGTTGCAAATATACAAAACCTGGGGTTCTAATTAAGTCTGTCAATCTGCATCGTTATTGCTTTATAGATTATACTTATACATTTTATTTGATAAAAATAATGGCAAGAAGCCCGATAGAATATTTATATGTAAGAAAAACTGTTACCCTTAGGTATAGAAAGAAAAAGCTTATATATGTAAATATTACAGAAATGTCATAAGTAACTTGAAATGATTTATCTGGAAATACAGATATATCATTAATGTTGCTAAATATAAGGACTTAATCTAATTTCAAAGTTTCAACTAATAGAGAAATACAGTAGAAAATACTTTTACGACACAATAATAAGTAAAAAATAAGTGCAGAAGGTAATTAATACTCACAGCGGCATGTTGTGTTGCGTCATTGACGTCGGTCTCGAAGTTCCATTGAGCTGCCACATTATTAGTACACTCTTTGGAAGCCTGTTCATCAGCATGCAACAAAAAGTCCCTGATCTGGGCCAAATTCACTTGATGGAATCTATCGTCTACATTATTTGTATTGCCACCCCTATTGAAATCATAAGGGTTCGCTCCGACATAGTTAGGATCGTTTCTGACGAAATTTGGATCGTTCCTTCTAAAATTAGGATCATTATTCACATCAATTCTGTCATCTCTGTTTCTATCGTCAAATGGTCTCAGCGTTGAACTGGGATTTCTTCCATTGCCGTAGTCAAGACTTGGATATCCATTGTTACTTATGTCTGGAGTTATTCCCCTATCGTTAAACGGCGTCGAGGAGACAGGAAATACACCAGAATTTGGATTCGAACTGGGTCTGGCGGTACTGTATTGGAGATTTTGGTTAACGTCGTATTGATTACCAGGGGAGTTTATAGATTGTGTGCTGGATAACAATCCATAGCCATAGGGATTGCGTTGTGTACTAGAACCCTGATTCAAGGGTGGAAGATCTAACTGGGGAGTCGCAGAACACAGCGATGATAAGTATAACACCAGTTTAACTTGGAGCCATGTTGTGGTTAATTTTCTAGCTTGTACACAGGCCATGATTGATTGGCCACTTGACCTAGTTTTTTTTTTCACTACAGCCAATGGTGCGTGGTGTGTTGTCGCGGTCGCGGGTACAACTGTGCTGCTTGGTCCCTGCTTACCTCTGAACTCGAGGCGTGTGAATCTACTGTGTCTGTGTGTTCGTATACAAACACCAAGTAATTAATAGTTACGGTTCAGGAGCATAGCATTAATCTTTAATTGTGAAGATTGATTTCGAGATAGTATTTATAATTTTCAGTCAAGTTTGCTCATGCATGATTTGTTGTTGTTTTAAAAGCATATTAGCATTTTTAAACTACTAAATATGTTTAGTGAAGAACATCTGGGAGTGGACTGTCGATCCGGGAGTCGAGCAATTGTTCCAGTTGCTCTTAACAGAGACAGGTTCAGGGGGTTAACCGCCAACCTTCAGGACTTAAGAGGCACTGAGAGGGAAAGAGGTGGATACAAATTTTAGTCCTTGACATATTGCTCGCTGCTTCGTCATTCGTTGGACCAAGGACATCAAGATGGATGGATGCGGAGCATGGAAGACAAAGTGTGGTTCTCAATTAAAAAGTTAAATTATAAAATTAAAAATGCCCATACTTTACTCTAATGGGTAATATATTTGCAAAAGACAAAAGTTAACCGGCCTAGTTTTCATACATAATTTACATTAAATTCTATTATTATGTTAAAAACAAAAAGTGATCAACTTACAAATGACATTGGTAACAATTCAATGTTAAAAGCTAGATACATAGGTACCAATACCTGACTGTGCATCTAATACCGTGGTGAATCACAGAGCGGTCATATCCTTGATTTAAGTTGCCATGAAAATGAAGGGACAATTATAATGTTAATTAAAAATTATTAATTTTACGGATGAGATCACGTCTGAGATAAATTTAAACTAAGCGAATTAATATTTGTTAGTTGTTTAGCAAACTAGAAAAAATATACATATTTTAGATGCTCCAAAACACGCCATGTCCCTTATGATCGTTTAGTTGTGAAAACAAGCACTTAGGGAATTACGCAAACTCTACTAAAGGTACTTAAAATGCAATGTCTTGTGTGTTTTGTAATATAGTCCTCAGAGTCTTGACCGATATTGTTTAAAAAAAGCTATTGTGAATTTTTTATTTTTTTTTGTTACTTCCACTTCTCAATCATTGCACACTAAATGCATGCCAATGACAAGTACGATAAAAATATTTAAGATTTAAATGTATCCCGCAGTCATAAAAATAAGTTTAATGTTATTACAAGTAAAGTATTTATAAGTTACTAACCGATGCGCAGAAATTATAAATAATTTAAATTAAATTAAATTATCAAAAGAAAATTGTGTACTAAGGTATTATGTAACCTAAATATTTTGCTTGATTTGCATAAATTTTACTTAATTATTATCTACTTAATATCTGAAACAGCACTCAAAAATGATAAATAAATATTTCTTAGAGAATTAGTGTCTCCAATGAACCTTATATCCTACAAACTAATAGATATGTTTATTATCTATAGTTTAGTCGCACTTACAAAGCGATAAGAAAAAGAAAGTGAGTCCGATAAGGCGAGATAGAGTTGTAAGTGAACAGCGCAGGAAACCATAACCTGATTCGTTTGTCCTACAATAAAACGTGACATTGGTAGGTGTTTTTTTTTAATGTTATCAGTTTTTTAGCGGCGTTTCTGTCACTTGTAACAGTAACACAAAATTGCAGTCATCGAAATGATTAGTCTCCATACAAATGTCAACTTACATGTGAGAAAAAACTTTGAGATATTTATTTATTTATTTATTTTCCAAAAGGTACACCAACAGCACAAACAAAAAACTTACAATAGGTATAGGTAATAAAAGGCAAATTTAAGGCATACACAGATAAACTACAAACTAGAAATTGAGACGATCGATAACACACTCATGGCAACTAAACTAAACTATAAATAACTGAAAGCAAGCAACAAAGATCAAAATCAAAGTCATATAAACTGTTATTAACTATATCTAAATAACAAGAATATGAATGATTTTCGTCTTTATCTATCATTAATTAACAGCTAATAGATGCAAACTGCTGGACACAGAAAACAGTCAGTATTACTTAAAGTAATACTTCGATTTATGAAACTTAATTCCAGTTGAACTGTTCCTATACTGAGATGACAGCAATGGACTTTCTGAAGCGGACCAAAACGGAGTAAACAACTAATTTCTTAACCAGCTTTTGCCCGCGCCTTCAACGCTTCCTATTTTCATAGACGTTAAGTTTTTTATTTATATTTTTCTGGATGAAAAATCCTTTTTTTCATCCACATATGATGTTTGGATGAGAAAAGAGTAACTGGGTTAACGAGTTGTGCGCTTAGCAACGCATTTAACGATTAATTCCCAATGTGCATATATATACTTATATGACATACATAATACACACATTATCTAAGTATGAAGAAGGTGCATTTGTAACTGTTTATATGTTAGCAAAGAATGCAAACTGCACAATGTAAAAATCTGCAGTGCAAGTCTTAGAAATATATAGAGTAAGCAGTTTATACTGTGATATATGATTGGTTAAATCTCTATGGCCTTAAACTTAGTTTGAATCTGCTTAATTCCTGTGACATATATCGCTGCTTAAATTCAAAAGTACCATAGATCAAAATTACACTTTTTTACAGGAGAGCTAAAAAAAATCGGGCTTCCCAATTTATGACTGTGTGTCCTGCAACTACTTGCCGTAATTATCTCTGTCGAGAATCGTTGAGACAACGTTAACGCAAGAATCTGAATTACTCACAGACAACCTAAGTCTATGGAATTACTCGACTAATGAGCTCGTCGTATATTTACACCGAAATAAAGGAATTTAATATGTCACAAAAAGTATTGGCGAAAAGTGTATCAAAATCCGTTGGAAGAAGTTTAGGGGAGAACCAGACAGACACTTTGTTTTATAATATGAACATATAAATATAAATATTGATAGAGATAGACAGATAAAATTATAATTAAATGAAAGATCACAACCTCTCATTGGACTTAAATTATTTTTCTTTTTAAAGAGGGTCACCCTTCCGTCATAAACGGAAGTGACATCAGAAGGGATGAAGGATAGAGAAGTTGAATATAGAACAACAGATCTTTTATTGCAACTCTATATACATATAAACAATGCCTTTGCGTACGATACGTAATTTTCCTATTGTGCCAGTTTTACCGTGGGAAATACATATGTATACTGAGTATATATAGTTAAGTGTTTTATGCGTTCGTACGCGCCGCTCCCTGAATACTAAACACTACACTTACCTACTTATACTTACTGTGTCATAATGTTGGAAGACTGTATGCACTTAAACATGACGTCATATTGGGTTTAGCCAATACAGCAGACAATCTATATACAAATTAAATAATCAATGTAATATGTAATATAGGTACGTAGATATAAAACAGTGCAGTAACCTTTTTTTATGTTAATGTCGACAGACAGGCAGACAGTCCACTTGATACCGTCAGTTTTCGAATGAAATGTATTTTTCAATTAAAGTTCAATTAAAGTTTCAATTGAAGTCTTTTCAATGCTTTTATGTGCTAGATGTTTATAAAGTTTACTTTTTTATAGAAACTTTTTATATAGCAAACGATAAGACTCAAACAGTCATTCTAAATAATAGTAGCCTTTTATGTTACATAGGAAAACCAGGGATAATCAATTATGTCAGAGGCGTCTCGTTCCCTTTCCACGTCCCCTGTCCCTTTCCCTTCTTACTTAAACTTAATTCCTCACTTCTATACTTATACTTAACTATAGTATTAGTACTGTGTTCAGGTGTCCTTTATTCATTCCTTGTCTGATTATTTTTCTCAATTTTGTGCATTTACAAACAACATCATGATAGCTACTCATTATATCATAACCACATTACAACAATAATAAATAGCGTGACATTACACCACTTATATAATATTAAAAGAATCCAAGAAAATTTATTGTCCGTACTGATGCCCTTGGAGCGCAACTGCAAGGTCGCTTTAAGATGACAAATTACATATTTAACATCTACTTTAAACCTTATTTCATAGCCGTTAAGGTCCTATATAACATACTTAAACGTGGGACAGTTTTGTTAGATTTAAAGCTTTGTTGTATAACAGTTATATTTTAACACAAATGTCATTCGGACTTTTTTTTAATGTTCAGTGTCCCAGTTATGATTTAAACACGCCGTGAAGTTAGCTAACCGGAAAATTATTAAAACATAGGTTTTATTTTAATACTGTAGATTATAAATATACTTAATATTATTATTAATAGTTGAAGAACATCTTTCTTGTTTGCATAATATATGGTATGCACCGATATTCAGCTTTATCAAAAGAAGTCTTATTTTATTTTGTACACGCCGTTGCACGCGACTTCGTCCGCGTGACTTTAAAAAATATAGCCTATGTTACTCGCTGAAAATGTAGCTTTGTATAGGCGAAAGAATTTTCAAAAATACCAATTTTTACAATTCTTTTTGAGTTTATTCATTACAAATATAACAAATATTCTCTCTTTATAATATTAGTTTAAATATAGATATAGATATTTCAAATAAATTATTCTCATTTTATTTCATATAATAAAATAAAGTCGCTGTCCGCCTCTATCTTTTTCTCCGCTAACTTCTTCCAAACCACCGAACGTATTTTGATACAACTTACACTATAGGAAAGAGTGATAAACGAGGACAGGTTTGTGTATATATGTATATATAATTTGTAGAAAAAATTCATTCGTGCGAAGCCGAGTTGCTAGTATACTGAAATAATATAAAATATACTAATTGGGAAATATTTTTTATCATTACAAAAAAGTTTTAGCCCAATATTCTACAAAATCAAATGCCACTTAACGCGTTGAGTCGTATGCTTCAAAAAATGCGTCAACAAACCATCATTAGTCCAACAAATACACAATAAGATTAATAATACGACACGTAAAGGCCTTGTCACACAAAGACAAGTGAACCGGAAAATATGACTCGAACAAAAAATACTATTTGGGTGATAACAAAAAAATTACACTCGCCAAAAAAAATGAGAATGCCCAGTAATGTAATTTTTATTGTTAATTTTTTTATACGTCCAAAGTAAGGTTGAAGAACTTGAATCCTAGAAAAAAATACTTAGTTTCTCATACTGAACAACTCATATCATTGTCGTAGTCATGAGCATGCTGTACAGGATCCGCTGCAACCCTCATCACTATCTTTGAGACCTAGAGAGATCATCTACTCTCAAGATCACAGTTAGAGGTATCTGGTCTTCTTATGTTAAATTAAATAACCTTATACAAAATTATGTTAAACTTCTCTCTTCTCCTGTAGGGGCATCAACATGCATATTGCTGTGTATACATAGGTAAAACTAGCTGGTGCCCGCGATTTCGTCCGCGTTGAACGATGAAAGGTACCCTATGTCCTTTCTGGTGTATTAGACAACGTGTATGCAAAATTTCATGGTGATAGGTTCACTAGTTTTTGCGTGAAAGAGTTACAATCATTCATACATCCAACCTTAATTTCGCATTTATAATATTAGTACGGATATATACGGTAGGCAATTACTATGAAATGGAAAATTAGCCAGCTTGCTAAACTTTAATTTTAAAAATAATTTTTATTCTAACAAACTTCAAGTAAAAGGTATCATACTTATATCTTTTAAGAATCTATTATAGATAAGTGAGTTGCTTAAATATTTGAAGCAACAATTTTTTGCAGAGGACTTTCTGGAAATCTTGTTTAAAAACCATATAAAAACTCTTATTCAATTACTGGTCTTAATTGAATACATCGTATTAATAGGACGAAATAGAATTAAGGCTAACAATGAATTTGTTTTCTTTTCCCATGACATCACACTTTGATCTTATTGACGAGCCCGTTGGATGAGTGGTTACTGTGCTTGCCTTAACGCTATTTTCTAGGGTTTCCGGGTTCGATTTCCGGCAGGATCATCTTTGGTAATGAACTTTTCAAAATTGGCTCTGGTCCAGATGTGGACAACTGCATTTCGCAGTAATTTCTGCAGCTCGTCTGACGTCAGTAATCAGATCACCCCCTTACAGACGAACGCAGTAAAATAACAGCAAGCTTGCTGTTGTGTTTCGGTGAATGAGTTAGGGATTACCTATCCTTAGTAAAGAGTAATAAGGGATTACTTATCCCATTTACCTATCCTTTCCTTAACCCTAATGTAGTCGACAGCGCACTTGCAACACCTGTAGCGTTGCTCGCGTTATAGGCGACGGTTGTTACCTACCATCAATGGACTGTCAGCCTGTCTGCCGAAATTAACATAAAAAAAAATACCTTCACTTCTTGACTTTGGATACCATAATAAACGCGACTGACATTAACAAGGCTTTTTTATTTTTAGTTCCTGGTTCTAAAGCACCTTTTTTTAACGTTTGGGAAATTCAATGTGATTGCTTTTAGGTAATACATTAGACTTTTCTTTCTGGTTCAGACTGATGTAAAAGAAAAGTTAATATTTTGTCGTTAAATAACGAAATTGTCACTCAGGTCAGGGCTGCTATTACCACATGCTATTGTATTGTTTCCTGTCATTCAATTGTAGTGGAGCCATGACGCATTCGATTTAGTGTATTAAAATCTAGACTTCGACTGACCTGCTTGTCACAAATGCTGTCCTTCACTCCTAGTAAGAAATGTAGATAATATTTTATTAAATAAAGATTAATTTAAAAAATCATTGTGTAGCAAAAACATTTATTCAGTATATTCTGTATAAACTGTTAATTTCTTTTTAAATTCAGATGTTTCCATCGCTGATTTTTGCTGAGGCGTACAATATTCTGAAAATCAAAATGCTTAATTTAATTTTTCGATTAAATATAATGTGAAAGCGTATACTCACTCACGTTATTCAATGCAACTTGAAAAATCCCATATTTAATTTAATAAATAAATCCTAGACTTAGTATAAATACTTACTTATACAAAGTTACACTAATAACCATAGTCTGACGTTAAATACTAATTTATTTTAAAAGAGTGGGATCACTTTGATTATTTTATTGTAAGCATTTCAAAAACAGTTTTATTAAGCTACCATAAAACACCCACAGAACCATAATAAACCATATAATATAGCAACTGACGATGAATGAAATAAGTTTCAAAATTATTCAATTTTAAAAAAATTTTACTCACGAATAGTACTTTCTTCCCATCCAATAAATTCGCCATTACGTTCATTTTCGGCCTTCAGCCAATCGTGTAAGGGTTGGAAATATTCCAACAGACCACTTGCGTCCATATGTCGTTGTCCAGTGAGAACTTCCATTGCATCAGGCCAAGGTTTCGATGATCCCATTTGCAGCATTTTTCTAGAAAAGATAAACACTACTGTCATTCAAAACCATTGAGGCAGGCTTAGATCAGTATCAATGGTGGCCAATGATGGCTGAATGATGATGGCTAACCAGAAATATAAACCAGAAATATTTTACAATACCATTACCTACGTTTTTAAAGTTTTAAACTGAAGTTGCCAGTTTATGGTTGAGTTCTGTATATTTTATGGTATTATCAAATATATAGTATACCTACTAGCTTTATACGTATAGTATACTACTAGGTATTGTCAAATATATATTATAAAAATAAAAATTTAAACGCCTGAAAAAATATATGAGCAATAATCCATTCAATCTTTATTGCCGTTATAGTTTTGCCAGGCGTTAAAAACTTATTTTCGATATGAATGTATTTCACTTACCCTAACGCGTTACCAGCTTCAGTGCTTCGGTATATGTCACAGTCGGACAACAGTTTGCTTGTGTCGCCCGGCTTATATTCTCCGGCAAGTTTACACAGTGCTTGGTGGAATTGAAACTGGATTATATATGATATGTAATAGCTGAAACAAGGCATAATTATGTATAAATTTTTGCTTAACATAAAATTATTATCCTTTCACTCAATGATTGTTGATAGATTGTCTATGTTTTATTTTAAATCATTAACTTAAAATTTTTCCTTTGAATAACATTTCACATTTTATTTTAAGAGGTAGATGGCAAGTGGCTTACATTTAGAACTTAGTTCTACACAAATAAATCAAAACGGCATTTAAAATAAGTAAATATTAAAAAATGCTTTTATACAGAATTTGTCTCTATATAAAAAAGATCGTTCCCTCATACATCCAGTCTGTTTATCATATTTTTTCTATGGAAACACATCATCTACCTGTAAGAAATATTTAAATAGAAATGCCCTCCTTTTCTATCAAATAAGTACTGACCGCATATATTCAACATTAGCAGAAATGTGATACTTGGCAGCTGGATCAAAATCTTCTTCGGTTCTCTCAACGGGAGGTTGGATACCTTGAAGCGTTTCTCTCAACTTCCAGTAATGGCAGTTATAGTTGTCAGGTGTAGTGGTACCACGGAAAACTCCGTATCGGAATAAATCCAATAAGTATCCATAAGGCAAGAAGACTATTTTATCGAGACCCTGGAGTAAAAGAAAAAGAACACATGTAACTAAAGTACCTATAATTATTATATGATTGTTTATAATGGATTAGGTACTGTACGTTATGAGAATATATATTTTTAAATTGTTAACTTTTCCAAATAGTGCTGAATGGATATTAACATTTGCTTCTGAAGCAAACACATGTGATAATAACTATTATGATTAAAGGAGCAATCTAGTTGCGTTTAAATTAAATTTTCTAGAACTCCAGAAATTCTATACTTAGCAATATTATAGAGTCCACTGAATCCTATTTAAAAATAACATTTAACTGAATTTTCACGTACCATTTTATAGAGTTGATTTATATTTGATTCAACATCATCTTCGCTTGCATCTAATAATCCCATTACTTTTAAATGTTTAGGAGTAGAAACCGATAGTGCTATTACATCGCCAACAGCTTCATGGAATCCTAGAAAATATTGTTTTTTATTTTATTTTGAAAGGAAAAACAGTTTTACATAAATTCGGTATAAAGATGATAGTAATATAACGTAAACCTTAAGTTTCCCAAGTTAATTAATGAGAAATTATTGTTAAATTGAAGCTTCGTATACATAACTTATTTAATTTTAATTTAGAATATAATATCAATTACAACCTCAATTTGAATAAATTTACAGACACAATTTAAACTGTATATAATTCTGTATACTGTCAACTATTTTATTAAAATTTATAACAAATCTACAATACACATGACACATATCTTATAGTCCTTAAATATCATTTGTGTAGATATATATTAAAATCTTTGAAATCATTGTGGTAGCTTTTATTGGTAACAGTTTATAAACTGTTATTTGCCATACTTAATATGGCAAATAGCAAAAAAAAAATGTGTAAAAAGTGACATCAGAAGCAATAATTAGAAAGTTATCAGTACTTAATATTAATATCTATAAGTTATTTTATTAGTAAGATCGAACACAAGTAATAAATACGAGTATAAAATATTCACCTGGATTAGCGCCGGCTCTGTATATGACAGGCTGATCCTTATATTGCAAGTAGTACTGGACATGACCCATTTCGTGGTGAGTGGTTTTAAAAAATGCACTTGTTATCGTAGTGCATTGGCGAATTCTGAAAAATTTGTTTCTTCATTTAAATTTAAATTCCAATTGACTCATTAACTGAGTCTTTAATTTTTTGTTTTTGGTTTCTGCTCTAACTCTCTTATATGTAATTAGCGCGTTCAACCAAACAAGCAATCTCTTCAGCTTTAGCATAGATATGCTTGTGGAATATTTTTTTTTGCCTTTTTAATGTTTTTATTTTTATTTCTGTTTGTGTTCCAAACATTAATAAAATAAAATAAAATAAAATAAATTATCTGCATATGTAATGGTTGACAGTCTATAATTACTTGTGATTCAATTTTTTTGCATGAAAACTTTAGAGAAACACAGCATAGCGTGGACCTAGAAAATGATTTTTTTATTAATTAGTATTTAGTATTTACCTGAAATCTTCTCCATCATAGAAATCCCAAGCTGACGCGTGACAAACCATATCTCTTCCGTCATTGGGTTTCTCTAAAATGGATCTCTCCCAAAAGAGATCAGGCATACCACTCAAATTTAAAGATTTAAAGAACTCTTCTGCAGCTTGGAAAATTTTTAACGGCGTGTAGTTCTATAATAAATAAAAGAATGCAAAAATTTAAATAAATTAACTATTGTCTAAGAATAAATTAGATACCATTAACTACTTTGTGAAGTTATATATAATTATATTTTTGTTACGATTTATTAAAAAGCTCTGTTAAACCATTAATACAGAATACAGAGTCAATATACCTGTTCAACTAATGCGGCAGTCACGTCGACGTCAGTTTTATTGGGATAAGGTCTAGAAAATTTCTCTACATTATTCCAAGTTTGACCCCAAATGTTTCCTGTAATTATTCAAAAAATTACATAATTTGAGCGGCCCATGTATTGATAGAGTTAAAATAAAATCAGTGTAAAATAACAGCAATCTGTGCCTGCGATCCTTGAATCCATGGGAATGGCGAGAAAAGATGGCAAACGTCCCGACGAAGCCTCATTAGTACCGTGGAATTTAGGAAAAGCTCTGGTGTGGGACGCAACGTGCGTAGACACCTTCGCACAGTCCCACATCAAAGCGATCCGCACACAGGCTGACGCTGCTGCTAATCAGGCCCAGATTCTAAAGCGCCGCAAATACTCATCTTACTCAAGGACTACGAGCTTGCGGCACTCGCAATGAGACACTGGGTCCCTGGTCAGCTGACATGAAGAAATTTGTAACGGCACTGTCGGCACGTCTGGTCGACTCTACAGGGGACCCCAGGGCTAGCAGTTACTTCTGTCAACGCATAGCTCTGGGAGTACAGAGAGGTAACGTTGCAAGTATAATACCTGTTAGACGGAGTATTCTTTTTATAATTGTTTTGTATTTAAGGTTTAATGTTAGTTTTGCTATTATAATGTTTTATTTATATATTATATATATAGATAAATAACAGCATATGCGCTTTATCCTTTATCTTTATCCCTTTATAATCCCTTATACGTAATCCTCTTAAGGTCAGCAGTACATTAGCAGCATCTGTGGCTACGATAGTCACCTACTATAAATTGGATCGTCAGCCTGTCCGACAACCTTTACATAAAAATCATCATCACTTTTTCAAAAAGATTTGATAATTGTGAATTGATAAGGTTTGATAAACATCAATGGGTGTTACCTAACAAATGAGCTGGAATAGGTCCTTTTGCGGGCACCACATCATCGCCGTATTTTAATCTCAATTTCCGTCTCACATAAGCATGGATCTGCTGATACAACGGCTTGATCTGCTGCCATAAAGCCGCGAATTGGTCTTCACTGTCTGATTCCTCGTATTCACTGAGCCACCATTCCGTTGCACTGTCAAAACCTAAAAAAAATTGTAGAAGTGATAAATAACATCGTTACATCTCATCCTAATATACTTAAATAAAAATTCAAAGCCTGACAAAAACTTATGAGCAATATAATGATTGAATAAATATTTTAATACATAAGAAAAAAAGGGACCCGGTCAAAGCTAGTTGTAAATGCGAAAGTGAGTTTATTCGTTTCACGCCTTACCAACTCAACCGATCACTATGAAATATTCTACCCTACATTTTGTCAGGGGTACAGAAAAGGACTTTAATCCAGAAAAACGTACTGTCCCCGAGGACCATCAAAAATAAATCGCGGATGCTGATGAAGTAATCGCGGGCAAAGTTTTCAAGGGTACCTACCTCATATATTCAGATCTTATGAATTTATACATCATAGTATATTACATTTCAGAAATTTCCCATTTCTTATTCCGTATATTAAGCAATGAATATTTTCGAAATATAATTTACCGTTTAATTTGGCAGCTTCATTGTACATGGACACATATTCGGTAAAGTTGCCTTTAGAAGGAGCGCCGGCAGCTTTACGCCATTCAACCCAAGCATATTTTAACTCTTCCGGATCCTCACTATTGGTGAACACTTCTGTTACACCTGAAATCATGAAACCCATTTTTTTTATATGACTATATACTAAAATTTCAGAAATTTCTAACTGAAAATTGAATTTTAGTATTTTTTAAATGGCAGAACACGCCGCTGCGTTGGCGGCAGTAACCATCCTCTTACAGAAGACCACCGTTGTGTTTCAGTACATGAGTAAGAGATTGTAAACTTGCCATGCCTTTAAATAGTGAACGAAAAAAAACTTATACTACAATTGTTGTTTCTCCATTTAATAAATATCTAAATACCTGGTTCAATAGTTAAATCACACTTTGTTCTGTCTTTATAATCACAGATCGTCGCCTTTGCATACGTCGACTGCATGTTGTTTATAGCCTCTATCAATCTTTGGTTCAGGTCTTCCGGCAATGCCGACGTGCCCAGTACTGAATATTTCTTAAAAATTCTCTGGAGATCTTCATCTTCAAATTCGCGCCATAAATATGTCATTGTTTCTTTCCAATTCTCCTTCTCTTCCTCAGCCACTTCTAGCGAAATTTGCGTCTGAAAGGTTTTATCTTACAATATCTTACACGTTAAGATTCCCAATAATAAATTGTGCAGCCAATCTGGTAACCGTAATCACTCCCTTACAACAAGTTTTTTTATTTTATTTTATAAGGCTGGCAGAACAGATAGTCACCGGAATGGTTGCTACCATCGCCTATGACAAAGCAACACTAAGACGAATGGAAATAGTGGGCATACGTCCACTACCCTGATATAATAAAGGAAAAAGGACAGCTTTCCTTTACCTGGAATTGTATTCTAGTGTCCTTTATTTTCTCATGTTGTTATTTGTTCACAGTGATTGACAGTGGTTGACGCCAGACACGCTGTCTAATTTATGTCTGCAAAACGCAGTGTGGCCGTACACTTGCCATACCAGAACTTACTTATTCACCATTATTTTAATAATATAGATCAGAGGTTCCTAAACTTTTAAAATAACTGAACCCTCACCAAATCCATATATCAAATAATAACAAATCATTTTCGCGATTAACGCAACCCGACACGCTGCTCAATAATCCGGGCTAAATATGGCTATAATGGACTTTTCTTATCACATATTTTACGTTATTTCAAAAGAATATACCTACATATTCTTTGTATATTACATATATTTCACTGTGGTAAGTATTATTTAACAGCCAAAATAAATAATTTCGCAGATCCCTGGTGACTTTTTCACGGAAGCCCTAATTTCCGCGGAACTCATTTTAGGAATCGTTGCAACTATAAATAATCAACTGCACAAAGAAACACACACGAGAAGCACAAATGCGTTTAAAATATATTTGAATGAATACTTACAAATTGCTCCTCGTTATACTTTGTAATGTTTGATTCATAATTCCATGAAGCTATTGTTTTTCTGTTATAAGCCTTAGAGGTCAACTCATTAAGTTTCTCCATGTACTTGCGAGCTGATGCTTCCTCAGCTGCTCTCTCTGCAGCTCGACCCTGAGCTGCTACGATGAAGACCGAAGCTATAGCTCCTACCAAAGCAAGCTCCACAAGGATCTTCATTATCATCTACAATTTGAACAAGAAATATTTTCAATTTTTGTATATTACTATTGTATATTATATTGTCACTAGCTGGTGCCCGCGACTTCGTCCGCGTTGAACAATGAAAGGCACCCTATGTCCTTTCTGGTGTCCCAGACAACGTGTATGCAAAATTTCACGGTGATCGGTTCAGTAGTTTTTGTGTCAAAGAGTTACAAACATCCATACATCCAAACATACTTTCGCATTTATAATATTAAAAAAAGTATGGATAATCATAAAGACTTATAATTGACTTAATAAAAGAAACTATTAAGAAGTTTTCTTTCGCCTTTAGAATCAAAACGGTTGTATAAGGTTGTATAAGGTGTATCAAGGCTAAGATGATATAAGTACCTATTGTTTTTCTTTCTTTTATTTGTGCACTAGCTTTTCAAGTTATTAGTGTTAAAATATTTATTCAATCTTAATTGCAAACATATTTTTGTCAGGCATTGATTTTTGATTTTTATTTATGGATGATTTCTGGATAAAAGGTTCTGGACAAAATTTCATGATGATGAGTTGAGTAATTAAGACGTACAGCGTAACAAACACATTTTCGCAATTTTAATGTTAGATAGGATAACTATAACGTAGATATTTTCTGTTAATAAATAAAACCTCCACCATATTGGGACCACATTCAGACACAAGGAAGAAATATTTTCAAAGAACGATCTACAATAGGTACGTCTATATGCCGAGAATATAAGTTGACAATTACTTTAGAAATCCTAATATATGAAAATCGTATTTTTCTTAAATAATAGAATTTTCATACTTAGTAAACTAGCGCAGTTAATTATTATAGTAAACTAATACTTGATTGTTAAATTTCAATTAAATTAAAATTAACATTGACTCACCAACTAACCAACTACACCGAGCAGATTAAAAGACTACAAGACACTGAATTAACGATTGAAGATATAACCAAACAAAAGTCAACAAAAAATAAAATATAAATATTGTGTCAAGGCATCTACACAAAAAATAACATAATTTATGTTTTATTATTTTTAACCAATAATACAGAGAAAAAAATCCAATAAAAAAGCTATGCCACTGAATCGGTTCAGTGACCAAAATGTTTTACAATTTCTATTAGTTTTATTCTTAGTTAACTTTAGATATTCTTATTAACTTCTTTAATGTGCATCTACCACATAATATTATCAAACTGATACTGGCTGTTCGATTTAGTGTTAGTTAGTTGATCGATACAATAATGTGTGTTTTTTGTAAGGAATCACTTTTTTTCAAGCGTATTTCCGTAAAAATCACTTGCCCAGGGATGGTTTCGTAATAAGTACAACTTACAAGTTAAGCTCAACTTACAAACAAAACCCTTTTTGTAGTTTCAGTACAATATCCACAAGGCATTTTTCACTGTTTGTAACAAATAATTGAATAAAATCTCCAACACTAATGATATCTTTTCGACCAAAACTCTCTATGTAAAATACTTTTGTGCAAATGAATTAGCATCCGTCTGTCATGCTTTAACTTCAAGTCTTTTGTATGAGGACTACTTGAAGCTAATGTGTGGATGGACGGTGTTAAACTATTCACAAACGAATAACATTTTTAAGCCGGCTTTTATTTGTCAATTTAACTTGTAAAAGCAATTTTTCCTTGTTGTGTTTATTGCACAGCTCTGTCATGCTCTGCAGTAGAACTACTTGGATTTTTTTGTCCTATCTGTTCTATCCTAGAACTAATAGTAGAACTAACCCCTCACAGAGACATTTATCATTCCCCCCCTATGCATTAATGAGGGCTTCTCTTTGATACTGAGAACTTGATTCTTTAGATCTTGTGACATTGACTTCAACAAGTCTCTCAATGGAATAGTTTCCTTGCTTATATTGTGACCAAAGTGAAAAATCGCCGATCAATCTCCATTTTCATGCCTATTAATTAATTAATTAATAATTAATTAATTAATAATTAATTTAATCAATAATTAATTAATTAATAATTAATTTAATCAATAATTAATTAATTAATAATTAATTTAATTAATAATTAATTTAATTAATAATTAATTAATTAATTATTAATTTAATTAATAATTAATTTAATTAATAATTAATTAATTAATTATTATATTAATATTAATAATTAATTTAATTATAATTAATAATTAATTAATTAATAATTAATTTAATTAATAATTAATTAATTAATTATTAATTAATTAATTAATAATAATTAATTAATTAATTAATTAATTAATAATTAATTTAATTAATAATTAATAATTAATTTAATTAATAATTAATTTAATTAATAATTAATTTAATTAATAATTAATTTAATTAATAATTAATTTAATTAATAATTAATTTAATAATTAATTTAATTAATTTAATAATTAATTTAATTAATTAATAATTAATTTAATTAATTAATAATTAATTAGTCAATTAATTTCACAGTGAATTAATTAATTAGTAGTACACTTGATAAGGCGCGTCGTGAATCTTCGTTCAAGCAGAAAAGAAACTACGGCTCCAACGATTAACGAAGAAACTTATAATTAAACTTAGATAAAATATCTATAGGGTACATAATACAATGCAGCTGTTAGTTTTGACTCACTCGCAAGAGCATAACATGCCAAGCGACGCACGCTAACATGGCGGCAACTAACTACCAATAGCAGTACTGGAAAAAGCCGCGAAATGTGTGGATTGGTCGATAGTATTTCCCGCGCTTTAAAAATTTCTCTTCTGCGCAGGTACATCGGTAAGCTATATCAGTTGGGTACTACTGTGCATGTCTGTCACAAAAAGGGACATTCCGTGTAATGGACAATCGCTAAATGAAATATACAAAAATAAATAAATAAATATTCACTCTTGCATAATCCTCTTCAGAAGTCCGAACAAACTTGAAGGTGCCATGAAAAATTTCTTCAATGTACGCAAACCATAACAAAATCATAATAGATATTCATACTATACTCATACAAAATAATTCACTAACCATGAGACTACGTACTTTTTTATACATTAACCAATGTTTAAAATTCGTATATTTAAACATTGGTTAATGTATAAAAAAGTACATTGGTTTAATCATTGGTTTAACATTTTAGTGTATGGTATAATAATTATTATGATTAAATACGCGTGTAAATTCATGATTTAAATTTAGATACCATAAGTGTACATCAGTCTAAGAATATCACTCAACAATAAAATATATTTTATAACAATTCTTAATAGGGGCAGGGCATATTGGCTTCTGCAACCATGGACTAGCCGGCTGTTGGCAGTTACCATTGTTAAGTAACTGTGTGTAGGGTACACCCAGAATATTAAGCATTTAAAAAATAGCATATACTTAAAATAAATTACAAATGAGGTCTAGACTTACCTATTACGCTAGGTATATCGGTCTTTGAAGAACCTCTAAATGTATTTGCATAGATTTTGAGACATAAAACACTTACCGAATCCGCTGTACCCTTTGAATTCTTGCGACAGAATAGAGTTAGCAGTATCAATCACTTATATACGAAGATAAGGTCGATCACAGTTGCTATGATATATTATCAACTCGCTTGTGTATGCAACATTAAATCTTAAGATCGTAGACAGTAGTCACATTTTCGATTGATTGTGTGTATAGTTCATATATAACAGCTATCTATTGTCATACAATTTTCATCTTAAAGCATTGTATGACATTGCGAGCCAAATACGATGAGTATTGTAAAAATAAATCAATGAAATAAATAAGAAATATATGTACATAGTTAAAAGTAGGATACCTGTTTGGCGACAGTAACCATCAGATTACAGAAGACTATCTTGAAATAATATGTGTGCTATTGTGTTAGATTAGAAAATGACTGTCGCCTTCTTCATTCAAGAAGACCCTCATCTTTGACGACTTATTGACGACGCATTGGTCGAGTGATTAAGATACTTGCCTGAGCACGTTCTCTCAGAGGTCCCGAGTTCGATACCCAGCAGGGCCATCTTTCTAAAAGAACTTTTCAAAGTTAGCTCTGGCCTGGATTTGTCAAGTAGTCGCAGGGAAGCGTTTCGCAGTCATTTGGGCAGCTCATCTGGCGGCAGTAACCATCTCCAGCATGTATGCATGTGTTTCAGTGTGAGTGAGGGATGCCAGAGCTCATTTTTCAATTCCTATGGTGTCGCTTGTGTGATAGGCGACGGTAGCGACCTACCATCAAGTGAACCGTCAGTCTATCTGACAACATTCGTATTTTAAAAAAAGCCTGTCTACTATTTATTAAATTAAAAGCTGGAAATTTAATACTCAAGTTAATAAGTTGCGGAGACACAATATTAAACCTTTATTTTTGTAAGTCCATAAATTTATTATTAAAGTGCTAAAATTTCATGTAATGCGTTGATAAATCCGCTGGATATAGATTAAACTTGTTATCGTTACACTTGACTCAGTTCAATATAGGTACGAGTATTTAAGATATCCACAGGAGATAAATATTTATCCAGTTCACATTATACCAAAAAGAATTATGTAAGTAGTATAGAGTTGTATTTTTCTATCATATTTGTAATTATCAGTCCATAAGGGTTTTAAATTGAGTGCTATCACACTCGACCGTGATCTCCACTTCAAGAGTAGTTTACCCCAACGCTTGAGCATGACTGTTACACGCTAGGGGTCTCATTAGTTCGGTAAATAGTAAATAATAAAGTTCTAAGGCTCGAGTTCACCAACAGACGGTTAGTTTTAAACAGCTGTTTAAAATTTAAACAGCCGTTTAATAATATTTTGTTGTTCACAATCGCTAAAATGCGGGTTAAGCGCCCTAAACATCTGATTAACTTAGGCTCGAGTTCACCAACAGACGGTTATTTTTAAAGAGCTGTTTAAAACTAACCGTCTGTTGGTGAACTCGAGCTTAAGTCCAAGAAGCCGGATGCCCAATTTTGCAAAATATCATTTATTGTATATGTAATGATTTGAGATTGAGAAAAGATGATCAAACCATTAGACGAAGCCTCTATTATAGACATATATCAGACAGGAATTGATATTTACTTCCGAATAAATTGGGTTAAATAAATAAAACATCAATATTAATTAAAAATGTTATTATGAATACTGTGACTTCCCTATTATAAATTAGACTAATTGTGATTGTAAGTACAAGTTCGCGGGTCACGAGTCTCGCTCTGTTCGCTCTGTGGTCTCACACGGCTTCGTCGACTCCTTGGCTTCTAACGCCGCCTTTTGCTCTGCTGTGCAGTATTCTAGAACAACCAATAATATAATGAGATTGGGATTATCCCTTCAGAGCCAAATCGCAAAATGTATAATACGTATAAAGAACACCACATGTCCCTAAGAAAAAGCCTTAATCAAAGATTTAAAAAAAAAAACCACATTCCATATACCTTAACATAGGCCTCTTTTATAATAGACTAGCTGTTGCAGGCGACTTCGCCCGCGTAACTTTATAAAATATAGCTTATGCTACTCGCTCGTGATAATGTAGCTTTATATAGGTGAAAAAATTTTCAAAATCGGTCTGAGTTTATTCATTACAAATTCTCTCTTTATAATATTGGTATAGATAAAGCTATATAAACCAAATTAGCTAAAAAAAAATAATTGATAAATCCATAGATTTAGAATATACTACCGTTTAAATCCTTCTCAAGACGTTTTTATTTACAGTCATTTCTAAAGTACAATATTAAAAAAAAATTGTAATAATTCTACTGTCGTACTCCTAAGGGCCTCTTTCATCATGTGTCAAGTAGGCTAACCGCCATTTAAAGTCACCGGTAACCGGCAATGGTGGAGATGATATACCTTTGTTTGTACGGTACAAGTCTTAAACATTAAAAAGAAAATAATTTTTAAAAAATCGCCTATCGAAGGATGCAGTAAACCGAGTGCATAATTTAATAAATTATAAAATTATTTCTAAAAGTTTTACTAATCAACACTTTACTAGCAGTTGGTAATACTTCTAAATATTGTTCAACGAATCATACGTACCAAGAATGGGTCAAATTACACAAGTCAATTATTCGTCATTGTTCGTCTAGTCATTAGTTTGTCAAATTCGCTTTAAATCAAATAACATTTTAATCCAAAATATGTTACTGTAATCATGTACAACTATGCTAGTACCTACCGACATTGTCAGACTTAAACTCAAAAAACTATCTCTCATATTGTAATGCAATAGGTACATACGTATTTTGCTGGGTTCCCATCCTATATGCTCTCCAGTTCTTTGATTCTCCGTTGTCAGCCACTCGAGTAAGGGCCTGAAGTATTCCAATAGTCCGTCTGCTCTCATTTCTCTTTGCCCTGTCAGTACTTCCATAGCATCGGGCCACGGCTTCGATGAACCCATCTGGAGCATTTTCCTATATATGAATATAATAAACATTAATATAAACTCTTTGTAAAATTGACGACGTATAAAATTCTGATCGGATAAAGATCACCCAAAACCTCTGCACTTGGATGCCCTGTGTTGTAATATACAGTAAGTATATGTATGTGAATCAGCCTGTTTACATGTTACAGATGAAATTCAACATTTAGTTAAAGAAGTTCATCATATTAACTGATTTATAATATAATACTTATAGTATATTATAAATCAGTTAATATTTATAAACGCGCTTAATATAATAACTGATATCTTCATTGCTATTATACGATTGTCAGGGGTTGGGTTTTTATTTTTAGATGATCCCAAGGGAACGGTTTTTTTTTCTGGGTGAAAGGTAACCCTATACCCTTTCCTGTATCCCCGACAGGCGAATTCAATATATTTTCATAGTCATCGGTTGAGTGGTTAAGGCGTGAAAAGGTAACAGACAGAGTTACCTACTTTAATATTTATAATATTATATTATAGATAACAATGTGGGAATAGTTGAGTGAGTTCTGGAATTAATTAAGTAATGTCAAAAAATTACCACTGGGTTTTTACTGTAAAGAGATCAATTTCAGTAGAATATGTTGTGTCCTACTGCTATATTAAATTTATTTAATACTAGCTGTTGCACGCAATTTCGCCCGCTTAACTTTATAAAACATAACACATGTTACTCGCTGATAATGTAGCTTTCCATAAGTGAAAGAATTTTCAAAATACAAATCTTCTCTCTTTATAATATTAGTAGGTATACTTAAACTTAGAATAAAAAAAGTTACTTTAAAAGGTTAATTGTCATACTCACGCCAAAGCGTTTCCGGCAGTAACGCTCTGGTAAATATCACAGTCCACCAACTTCTTAGTCAAATCTTCTGGAACATATTCGCCGGCTAATTGACACAGGGCACGATGGAATTGGAATTGAATTATGAACGACACGTAATATCTGCAAGGAAATGTCTTGATTTTTTTTTATAAATTCATATGAATAAAGGTCTCAATTACATTAGTTATGAACCCATGTTATATTTAATTCATCCCAAGACAGATAACAGTTATGAATATCTTGAGAATAATAGGATTCGTCGCTCGCGACTAAATCCATTTCAAACTAGGTATTAGTGCTTATTGTTTAAACTAAGATTTAAATCATAACTTAATATTATATATAAATGAAATTTAGAGTTCAACAAGTTATTTTCAACAAATTAAACGTTTAAAAATTTTAAATCAACATTTTATTTTTTGGCATCAATAAATAAATATTATTTGGGATTTTGTATTTAAGCTTACTCGGCTATCGCTCTTTCCATTAATGAAACCCATTATCAAAATACGATGGATGGTCTAGAAGAAGTTAGCGGAGAAAAAGAAAGAGATAAACAGATGATAAACTTTAAAATAAATAATTAATAAGTAAAACTGTAACACACTTACAGCACACTTATAGTTTTTAAAACAAATAATAGTTTTTGTATGTACACCAAATAAAAATATAGATAGGACTAAAATCAAATTGACAATATTATTTTTTTAATTCGATAATTAGCTTTCAAATAAGAAAAAAATACGACTAAAAGAAATATGAAAAAATGTGAAACAACACCAAAAAAAAACCTTTAAATTTTTTTTTTAAATAATTAAATAAATAAATAAATAAATAAATAAATATCTTCTTACATTCCACACAGCACCATCTAGTTCCACAGTAAGCAACTAATGCTTGTATTATGGATACCAGACAGTTGATATACTACATAGATTACTTTTTTTTTGTAAATACATACATATTATAAATACAAAACATCCATGACTCAGGTACAAAGGTAAAATGTTAACACATAAACATTCGCCCCTAGCGGGATTCGAACCCGCGACCGTTTGGTTAACAACTAGGGTTACTAGCCACTAGACCAAACGAGTCGTCAGATTGAAAATTGAAAAGTCAGATCGTCGTAAAGATTGATTTTTAATAAACAATCAACATCATATTCTTATTCAATGTTGAAGAATTCACGCTTAATAAACAAATAATTCAAACCTGGCATATTCTACATCAGCAGATACGTGATACTTGGCAGCGGCGTCAAAGTCCTCCTCGGTCCTGTTCACAGGCGGTTCGACTCCTTGCAGCGTTTCCCTCAGCCTCCAGTAATGGCAGTTATAGTCCTCGGGAGTTGTAGTGCCCCTGAACACACCGTAACGGAACAAGTCCAGCGTATAGGCGAATGGAAGAAACACTATCTTGTCTATGCCCTGAAATGTTATACAAAACATATTTTTAGTAAACTTTTTTAACATTAAGTATACATATGTACCTAAGAGACGAAATCACATCGCTTTAAAGGTAGACGAGCACACGTGCTGTTATTTAGCGCTGGTCTTCTTTAAGAGGATGGTTACTGCTACCAGACGGGCTACCTAACTGAGTGTGAAACGAAGTGTATATCTGAGTATATGTTTAAAAAGTTTAGAAAATAACATCATACCATTTTGTAAAGTTGATTAATTTCTGTCTGTTCGTCTTCAGCGTCGCCACGGATGAGATCAACTCGCCTCAAATGTTTGGGCGATGACACTGACAGTGCTATTGTATCACCAACTGCTTCATGAAAACCTTTAAGCAAAAAAAAAATACGACTTAAGTTTTAAGATAACAAAAATATAGTTTGTTGAAAAACCACATCAGTGGGTCTAGTATGAGTTTTTGGTTTTGTTTTGACTGTTTTGCAAATTTTTGCAATAATTATCTCACTGTATTTTAAAGGCATAGGTAATTAAATTTCAACTTTAATATTATGTAAACGTGAGGTAATTTTATATACTTAATTGCTAAAAAATATAAATTTTTATAATCTTTTGCTAGAGCTAGCCAACGTGGCGGTACATTATTAAATAAGCAACTTCAGAGTTCATGGTGAAGTCTCAATGTTGACTCTTGACAACACTTTGTCTATAGATTTCTGGGTTTATTCATACGAAGTCAAAATTTAGTCCTGCAACTTAAGATAAAAGCAAAAAGAGAAATTGATAATAATTGATGCTGAAGATCAAGACCCAAAATTTAGTTCATTATTTATTAGTTCATTAATCTAATTATTAGTTGCTATCATAATGTAAATATTAAGCGAAAGCTTCTTACATAATTTATTTTTAAAACGAATTTCATTTTTTTAGTTTAATATACTCTTTGCAGTGACAATAAAAAGCCAGGGTAATCATCCAAGCCAAACAGATATTAGTAAGCATTTTAATAAGTAATTTTTTTTTTGCTTAAATTTTAAATTAACATAATTAATTATATTTTAGGATACTTTTTCATAATTCTGAGATATTCATGTTTAAAAATGTTAATGCGTGTAAAGTGGTAATTCTCTGATGAAATATTACAATCACCTGGGTTAGCTCCAGCGCGAAAAACTACTGGCTGACTTCTGTACTGCAAATAATACTGTATATGACCCATTTCATGGTGCACTACTCTAAAGTGTTCTTTATTCACTGATGTGCACATTTTGATCCTGCGTAAACAAATATCATGTCAATTTACCTGGATTCGCTCCGTCCCGGAATATTACCGGTTGGTTTTTGTATTGGAGGAAGTATTGAATGTGACCCATCTCGTGATGTGTTGTTTGAAAATATTCGTAATCTACTGTGGTGCACTGTTTGATCCTTGAAAATTAAGCCAAAACGTTAGGAGGAAAAATTTGGAAGATAATCAATGCAAAAATAACGCAACCACCACCACAAAAATTCCCTTACAAATTTCACACGTTACATTCATACCATGTGTTTGATTATTTTTTTTAATAAATATAAGTTTCAATTATATTTAATTCAATACATTTTTGTGTAGAAATTAAAAAAAAAAAAAAAACAAAAAAAAAACAGTATAAAAATCTTACTACCTAAAATTTAGTGTTACGATAGCTTAAAAACGCTTGGCGAGAGCGGCGCCTTAGTAGTTCCTGTCAGCCATTTCAGTAATTAGTCTGAGCTTATTGGCAATTACATACAAATCGCACGTACAAGTCCGCTAACTAAAGACCACTATATTCAATCCGCCGTTTACTGAAGTCTGTGATTGCGTGTCACTTGTGATTGTTAACCTTGAAGCTTTGAAAACCATAAAGAACCACTAAGAGGGCTGGGTAACTGAAAACCTCCGGTGAAATCTACTCATACGAAGCAGCTCAAGATCAATGAACTAATCCTTTACCTATACAGTTAACTCCCAGTGTAAGCTCAGAATCAAGTATTAATTTATTTTTGATCGGCGTATAATATGCAAAAACAGTTTGAGTTTGAATGATGTGAATTCATATTACATGTATAAATATACATATTTTTAGTTTTAGCGTTGCAAAACTGCGGTTTTCAAAAGCTTTTTTGTGATAACGTAATTTCACAAGCAATAATTTTTCTTTCTTTATTTTGTTAAATATACATATATATACATTTATCCTAATGTTACCTAAAATCTTCTCCATCGTAAAAGTCCCAAGCTGATGCGTGACAAACAATCTCTCTATCTGTTGGTTTTTCTATAATGGAATTTTTCCAAAACTTCTCGGGCATTGCAGTTAGGTTCAGCGACCTAAAGAATTCATCAGACATTTTAAACATCTTAAGTTTTGTATAATTCTGTTCCCGCATCGCCTGTGTGATGTCGATCTCCTTCTTGTCAGGATAAGGACGAGTGAAAGATTCTATGTTGTTCCAAGTTTGAGCCCACATATTGCCTGTAATTTTTAAAATATACATGTTACACTCTTGACCACAAATTACACTGGTATAACAATGTTTATGGAAAACCTCAACATGTAACTGACAAGCATAAGGAATCAGTGGTTTAATAATAATCACCTTTTTCACAAGATATATTAGGTGTTTTCGTAATATAAGGAAAGTAGTAAATACTTCTTTCTAATGTATAAAATGTCAATATTTCAAATCTTTAAATGATTAACAGTATTTATTATGTTATTGTATACATTACCTAGCAAATGTGCGGGTATAGGCCCCTTGGCTGATACAATATGATCTCCATACTTGTCTCTTAACCTTTTCCTTACATAAGCGTGCAATTGTTCATAAAGAGGTTTCACGTCAGCCCACAGCTTAGCAAGTTGCTCCTCGAAGTCAGGCACTTCGTAATCAGACTGCCACCACTCTGCTACGTCTTTAAAATCTGTAATTTATACAACTGAAGGTTATTATTATAACTTTGGTGGCTATTTCTGGTCTGCTAGAGTACCAGTATCACTTCGTCCATTGCTGAAATATTGTGATCGCCACGTGAACTAGAGCTCTCTACCTATACCTACCACGTTCAGAAACTGTAGTACTTTTTTGATAGAGGCATTCCTCACATCTTCGCAGGCCAATGTGCGGCCACCTAGGATGTGACTGCGCTTGTGTATCAAAGGGCCACACTCGCACAGGATATGCATTGGTGTTTCTCGAATGAAGGTTACTTGAAAGTTTTGATTGGATACTATTAGGTTAAGTTTCCAGAATACATCTGTTACCCGAACCCAAGCTTATGTATGTTCGAAGCCATTTTCGAATATAATATTAACTATTATATTTTTATAGAACTAATTTTTAATTTTGTGCTTTATTGTGTTAAAATCCATTTTAACAATATATTTTGGTTTTGTTATTAAAATTCATTAGACTTAATATGCCTATTCCCAATGTCTCCCATCCGCTTGATTAGTGAACAGTGACATAAATTTAAAATTATTTAAAATACTTATAAATATTTCACTTTGCAGCTTTTACTAAATAAACTAACGATGTCGTCAAGGTAGCTTTATTGTTAGTTAATCAAAATTTAATAAAATATAGTTAGGTGAAATTTATAAAGGCACAAAGCAATCATCAGTTGGAACTATCATGTTTTCAATACCATTTAGTTTTGCCGCTTCGTTGTTCAGTTGCACATACTGAGTGAAGTTGCGTCGTGCTCTGGCACCGGCAACTTTGTGCCATTCCACCCAAGCGTGCTTCAGCTCATCAGGATCTTGACTGTTTGTGAAGATATCTGTTATATCTGTAATGCGATTTAATATATTATGTAAAACAGCTTTAACTAGTCATCGTTTTTTTTTCCTTTACTACACTGTAAAACAAAAATCATAAAACAACTAATGACGTAAACGGGTGTCTGAGAAAAGTAGCAATTAAAGTCTAAGACATGTACAGTTCTGTAAATCAAGTCAAGGAAGTCAATATATGTTAGTGGGCTAGAGTGACAAACTATTATAGCTAGTATCTCCTCAAACAGAGGAAACGGTTGTGTTTAGCAACAATATTATACAACTAAATCAGCTCCATCCCTTCGTTATTCCTTATCCTTAATCCTTCTATGGTCGACAGCACACTTAATGCAGCACCTTGCACTGGCGTTGCTTGTGTTATAGGCGACGGTAGACACTTACCACCAGGTGGACCGACAGCGTGTCTGTCGACTTTAACATAAGAAAAAATTAAACCTACTTTTAGCAGTTGATTTTATTTCTGCGTAATATTTGATAGCAATAAAGGTTGAGACCGACGTCTTTCAATCCATTTCACTCAATCGAACGAACATAATGGATACATTTGACGAAGCACAATACGACGAATTTGTTGCGGTTGCTTGAGTTGTAAAGTATTTCAAAGTAAATATGTTTTCAAACAAATAGTGTTACGTTTAACTTTTACAATTGTTCAACATGTCGTCTCCTATTGTATATGTAAATTGAAAACTGTAATAATAACTACTATGATAATATAAAACAAAAATGAAATATACCAAATACAAACTGATAAGATTTTTAAATAAAAAGTAATACCCAAATGACTTGGTGTGAGCAAATCGCGATTCGTAGTCATTTGGGCAGTTTGTCTGGAGGCATTAACTATTCCTTACAGTGTGCTCTGTAAGTGAGAAAGGTTTCCCTATCTCTTCCTAATTCCTAATCCTAAATGATACTATGATCGGCAGCGCAATTTCAGCACCTGTGGCGTGGCTTGTGTTATAAACACGTATCAAGGGGATCAACAGCTTGTCTAATATAAAAAAAAAACACAAAGAAAATCATTTAGTGCATTTTTGTATTGTAGGTGACTGTAGCTAATTACCATAAAGTGGACCGTTAGTCTCTTTATATGAAATCTTATAAGGTTTCATTAATAATATTACGCTATTTTAATCGCCTTGTTAAGATATAATAGCCAAATTTAAAAAAGCGTCTAATTTTAATTTAGGAAACAAAAAAAATTATTTAAATATATCTTCACTCACCAGGCTCTAACGCTAAGTCACACTTGGATTCGTTTTTGTAAGAACAGATTTTCGATGTCGCATAGTTTGATTCCATACCGGACACGGTTTGGATGAGCATTTTGTACTTGTCATCGGGCAAAGCGGACACACCGAGCTGACTGTACTTCTTGAACATTCTCCTTAGCGTGAAATCTTGGAAATCTTGCCAACGGAACATTTTCGTTTCTTCCCATGCTTGTTTCTCCTGCTTTGATATTTCTAATTGGATTTGTATCTGAAAGTGAATTTTTATATGATTTATTATAATTGTTATTATGTGCCACGTGAGAACAACTAGACTGGAGGCGAGATAAAGAGATTTAGCATGGCAAAACAAGACAAAGCAAGCCGTTTTGACTTTTAAAACATAGTCTTTTTGTTATAGAAAAGATCATTAATCGTATTAAGTACGCCAACACACTTGCAGCATTTGTGGCGTTGCTTGTGTTAAAAGATGTCGATAGCCAGATAAAGTATGGAACATTAGCCTGAAAACCTTTATTTTAAAAAGAGAGATATCCAAATTTCTTTCTAACGTTTATAGTATATTTTGTAGGTTGGCATACCTTTTTCTCTTCGTTCTCCTTAGTAATATTTGAAGTGTATCCCCATTCAGCCAAACTGGCCCTGTTTCTTCGAAGACCTGCTTTTTTGTCCAGCTGCAGTATGTACTCTGTGCCTTCATGCTCCAAAGCTTCAAGATCTGGATCCCGCCCTTGTGTGGCCACGACAAATACGGCAACGATCGCCGCTAACAAAGCAGCGCCGCCACCGATTTTAAGCATTGTCTGAAACAAAAACACCATTTTGAGATCACTCCAAAATTAAATATTTTATTATTATTTTGTGAGTACTTAATTATTATTTTCATTATATTTTATAAGATAGTTATTCACATCGTAATAATATAAAGTTCGCTGGTTATTCATTAGTTGTTTGAATGATAATAATAATAATATTAAAACCTACAAAACAGATTAAAATGTTAAGATGACCCAAATTAAGGTAAAACAGATCATACAATTTCTCTAATGTATCTATCTAATAAGAAACAATTATAGGATTAAAAATTAAATAAACATAAATGCGACATTCAAAAGAATATGACGTCTAAATCAAATTTGTCAAATGATACAATTTTGCTTTTTAAAATGTTTTAAAAGAAGTCTGAATAGGTTTATTACAATATGAATATGAATATATGAAGTATGAAGTTCAAGTAAAGTTCAAAATTGCATTTGACATTTGAAAGTGATGAATGCGTTTCTTTTTAAAACATTTTGTAAGTTGAGATTTTATTTTACCATTTTTGTCTGTAGAAATTTTTAGTGTTGCAAAAACAAAGTCTAACCCATACACTGATACACACGCATACTTTTTATCCTGTAAAAATGTTAGGTTCCAGTGAGATTTTATAAAAACGAACTACATTTACTATATTGAATATATATAATAAATTACTAAAAATTTAATTACTTTATAATTATTTACAAAGCCATTTAGACTGAAGTAATTTGATACCGTAGACAAACTTCTTTCCAGTTTTATGGGACAATGTAAATATTATTAGGTAAGATAACTTTTTATGTATAACTAGTAAGTGTCCGCGACTTCGTCCGCGTCCGATCGCTAACA
This sequence comes from Synanthedon myopaeformis, assembly GCA_944738685.1. Classification (NCBI taxonomy): domain Eukaryota; kingdom Metazoa; phylum Arthropoda; class Insecta; order Lepidoptera; family Sesiidae; genus Synanthedon; species Synanthedon myopaeformis. The sequence goes on along the minus strand of OX122921.1, from coordinate 10,468,994 downwards.
AACTTCACAGGATTATCCGCTGGACTAATCTGAAGGTTGTCTGAAAATTTCATCAAAATCGGTTCAGTGGTTTCGGAGTCCAGAGGGAACATACATACAGACATACATAGATCCGTGGATACGGATACGGATATATATATTATATATATATATATAGTGATGTGCCGGATATCCGTATCCGTATCCGCGAATATCAGAGGAAAAAAGATCCGTATCCGTATCCGCGAATATCCGTATATAGAAAGAAATACAGCGCGTACGTCACGGGCTTATATCGGGTTTTCTAATGAGGTAAAAATAAATCTTTAAATGAGACCTAAATGAATAAGTAAATGTATAAACTGATCTATGGACAGTACTTAGGATACGAGTAACCGCTAATTCAGGCAGATCTCTTTGAATGTGGCACGTGAAGTCGGTGGAGTGCGACGAACCGAAACGGCTTCACGAAGGACGTTCCTCTGACACACTAATTAATGTATTTAACTGTTTTAATAAATCCATCATACGAATAAGTACACTTTTAAAAGATGTGCTCAAAATTTTACAGCAATGTAACCCCTTACAGAAGATCGTGAGTGAGGGATGCCAGAGCCCACTTCCCTATCTCCTCCTGAAACCTTTAAATTTTATCCTACTAAGGTTGGTAGCCTACTTACAGCACCTATGGCGTTGATTGTGTAGTAAAACGAACCTACCATTAAGTGGATCTTTCGCCTGCCTGCTAACCTTTAAATAAATAAGTAAGAAGGTGCCTAATTTACTTAAAAAAGTCTGTCATTTTTAAAAGCAACTGTCTCTTTACGAAACCAGAAGAAACTCATACAATATTACTACAGATGAACTTTTACGTTATCACAAAAACAGGTTCAAAAAATTATCTGTATATATTTAGTTTAAAAAAATCTGTTTACAAAATCAAACTAATTATACTTATAACTAAACTAATTAATGAGTGACAATATTTTTGTTTTTGCTTTTTGTTCATGTGTTTTAAAACTTTAAAATAATAATTTCTACACATTGAAAGTATTCTTAGAGTACCTAAATAAAAGTAATTAGTCGTACATAATCCTGTTCAAAAACTAGTCTTGCTATCGCTTCTTAATCTTGATTTAGCGACGACGCAAAGTCGATGTCCTGGCCGAGGGGCAAAGTCCTGGGACTGTCGCGCTTTTTACTCTTATTACATTTCGAACGATTACCGAATGAAAAATATATATTAAACAATTTTTATTAATGTAATCTCAAAAAATAGTTAATAATACCGTATTTAAAATCCTTAATTAAATAAAAGGAACGGTCAAATCCAGCAAAACTCAATTTTCCTGGTTGAGAGGAGTTGTCTGATACAATATTGATAAAATAGAAAACATTTAAATGTACCTATTTCTAAAGGCTTAATTTTCCTTTATAATTATAATCATAATTGACAATAATTAATTGCACTACAAGGAGAATGTTAAAAACATTATATTTTTGAGTTTTTAAACATATTTTTTGATGTCATATAAAATTTTTAAAATGTGTAACTAAAATATACAAATTATAATTTAAAAATAGACCATAAAATAATATCTTAAATCATATTAACAATTGATGGTATATGCTTTTGAATATATAAGTATAGAACAGTATAAGGAAGGATTTTATTAAGAGAAAATCAACTAAATTTTTCAGTCCATTTTGAAACCTAACTTGGGACAAGCTCTAAGGCCACCTACTTCGTCTGTTCATCGAAAAATTCCTAACAGGTTTTGATAGCAACGTCAAATATATAGAATCTATTTTATAGTTGAAAATACTTTGCAAATAAACAAACTACAATTTAATATTATATAATGTTAGGAAATAATTGAACATTTAAATGATAACAGGGAAGTACAATGTGCCAGATGTGATCATTATCGTAATGACCACTTTAAACGTGGAAGGAATCATATACATTTATTTGTAGATAAATACTGTTGTTGCGAAACATTCAAATTCAACGGTATACAATTTGGGAGATAAAAACTATTTAGAATTTAAAAGTACCTAGTTATTAACTTTTTAATAGTGACAGGACACAATTTAAAATAGGGAAATCCCCTTTAGTGACAGTATCCACAGTCTGTTAGTGAAATAATATGTCTTTTCATTGAATTTTCCATCATTTCCATTATATTTTATATTAGAAAATTTTGTTTATAATGTTTCTAGTGGGTTTTTTTTAATGTAATTTTCAGGATCGTAAAGGGGCAATCAGCAAAAAAATCTCTTTTTCACAACTGCAATTAAATTAAATATTCGGGGAAGTCCATTTACATAAAGTACTAGGAGCAAATGACTGCCAAGAGGTTTTTGATATAAAATTTCGTGTAGGTACCGTATTATATTCAGTTATATCTTGCTAAATGAATAAGGCCTACCTACAAAGTAATCCTTTCCTTATTAGCTGTTATACTTTAAAAAAGTTGGCAGTACACTGCAAACCCTATTTTCGCTGTTTCTGGTATAAGACAAGAGCTACCTGCTTTGATTTGATTGACAAGGCTTGCCAATTTGTTACAATTACAAAATATTGAATCATATTCGATTACTGATCAATTGGAGAAATGCTTAATAAAATTGTAGTTTTGGAATGAGTTTTAAATGTCTGCCAATGTGGATAGAAGCGATGATTACTCTAGATTTTTACACCGCATTACCCCAAAATCATAACAGCTTGAATTCGAAAATTTCAAATTACTAATGGTACCGAGCAGTGACCGATAGTTTATGTCGTAATATCCGCAGATATATTTTGTTGATAATTATAATTAAGTTTGCTATGAGTAATAATAAAAAAAAGTTAAATTAATATTTTGTCGACTGTACTTTAAGCAGACGGGAATTGAAACCTTGACATTATTATAAAGAAAACAGATTACAGTGGTAAGTTTACAAATTTTATTATTCATTTTATATCTTACTGGCTACTCGACCCCGACTTCGCACCGTTGCATTTTTTTGCAAATATAATATGTACACAAATCTTCTTCGTTTATTGCTGTTTTGATTAATGAAACCGCATATAAAAAAGACAAGTGGACAGTGACTTAATTTTATCTATAATTACTTATATTGAAAGAAATAAAATTTGTATGTATATTTGTTAAATAAATACAGAGGCTAAATATATCACGTGGGCGAAGCCGTGGGTACCAGCTATATAAAAAAAGATCTAACGCTTGACAAATGTATAATGTATTTTTATATAAGATATAATATCTTATATTTTTCAACGCGGACGAATACGCGGGCACCAGCTTGTTCTTAATAATGTGAAAATTATTAGGAAAATAACAAGTTATCCTGAATATAAAACTTAAATACCTATTTGTATTATTTATAGTTATAAAAAGAGTTCTATTATCGGGAAAAGTTGAATTAGAAAAATTAGGTCCCCTAAGAGGCTTGCTGTTTAGAACATTTTTATATATCTATATCTCTATAAATATTATAAATTACATATTATAAATTAAATGCATGTCGATGTCCGCCTCTGTCTGTTTCTTCGCTAACTTCCTGTAGATTTTGATAAGGTTTTCAGTAATTAAATGAGAGATTAACGAGGAAGATTTTTGTATACATATATAAGTATTGCAGAAGAAAAACATCCGAGCGAAGCCGAGGGCGAGTCGCTAGTTATTTACAAAATTATGTTATATCATCTAAAAAAAAAAAATTTATATAAAAATTACGCATTGAGAGTTATCTATTTAAACAAATTCATTGATAACATTAATTTATTGTAATGTATGTACAGTTGACTGAATAATATGTAGGTACTCATGTTTTATAATACTTTGTGAGTATATACAAGTATCATTGTGATACTTGTATATTCTCATAAATTGGGCTTCTCACATTACAGAATTGGCATTTCTCTTTCATAAATTGGACAGCCCGTCTGGCGGCAGTAACCACCCTATTACAGTTCGATTATTGAGTAAGGGATGTCAGGGCCCATTTCATGCCTAGCTAATCTATTACTCTTAAACCTACTAAGGCAGTACATAGGAAGAACAACCTGCTTATACAAATTGAGTAGAGTAATTCCCAAAATGTCCCAAATGGGATATTTCTTGTGGGACATCATGGGAATAGACAGTTGTATCATAGGACACTACAAAGTATTTATTATTTAGACAACTCTGCACTGCCAATATTTGTATTAGAAGTTAAACTTTCCATTAAGATAAAATGTGTATAATAACCACTAACTATAATAATATTACCAATGTCTAATGTGGTAAAAATCAAATGTAACGAAAGTCTAGTAGGCGTTACAATAAAGCAAACCGTCAGCCTGTCTGACGACCTTTACATAAAAAAAGTATAAATCGATTTCAAAAGGTTTCTTATTTAAATTATTAGAATAGTAACATATTTGTTTGTTTGATGAAAAATGTAACCAAACTCGTTGGTCTAGTTACTACTTAGTTACTAAAGAACATTACTAAAGAACACGAATATCTTCAGTTAAAGTTTAAACCTTTGTGAAAGTTGTTTATTAATATAATAAACACAATTTTTAAAGTATGGATAACTATTGCCTATGGAAGAAATATTAAGAGGAATGTATGTCGAATAGGAAGTAATTTCAATCGTCTCAGTAAATAAGTTTGTTTGCTTCTCGTCCAGATAAATGACGTTTAATTAAAACTAGTTATTTATATAAGTAAGTTATTTGGTTATACAAGAAGTACAGTCACGTAGTAGATAAAGAAATTATAAGTTAAAAAAGTACAGTTAAAAATGTGTAATTTATCTTTAATTTTTTTATAAAGTAAAAATTAATGTTTTCATACTGTTGTGATTAATAAATTATATTATTTCACGTATTAATCTGACTTGTACAATTTTCTTTGTAATTTACAAAATAAAAACTGTAAAAAATCCTCAGCCTTAAAATTAAAAAGAGTGAAAATGTAGCTGTTTATTTTTTTTAAATTTTGAACTTTCTTTATGGAGTTTTCATCAAGTACTTATTAAAAATTAATAATTAATAACTATAACATATAATTAAATAACTTAAATTGTCAAAAGTATTGTTAAATTAAGACTTCTAATAACATTTTATGTCAATAAAATATTTATAAGATAATAAGTAAGTAAAACTATTACAAGAATATGGTAAAATACGGTTATGTTATACATATTAATTAGCAAATATTAGTAAAACATTCACTCTGCTATCCGAACTCGCAATATTAGTGTGATAAATAAAAAAGACATACCTGGCCGTATGTAAAAGGAAAGAAGAAGAAAATGTTCTAAATTTAAAAACGAAGGCGAAGATGCAAATGGCGAAAAAATGGCAGACAGTCGCCGCCGCGTTCGGCCGGCTGATGACTGGAACGCGTGCGCAGCCTCGGTGTCCACTCACACACGCTTAACTAGTGTTGTGACCTCACGTTTCAAATGAGTTGCATCAAAATTCATTTTAGGAATTATTTTAAATTGTTATGGTAACATTAGCTTTTTCATGAAATAAATTAATAATTTTCGTGTTTATGAGAAATAAAATACGCATAATATATTATTCTCTATTATAAATTGTTATTTTAATAGGTTAATAGTATCATATAAATTAACGTGTCACACTATCTGTGCTGCTTATGCACAGATAACTGTTAACTAAGAATAATTATTCTGTACACACTGTTGACACCAGGGTTTTTTTATTGAAGTCTCCCGTCGGATAACTGATACTACTCGGGTGTTGGTTATAGTCTCGTGGCGAGTCGCTAACCTGATAGTGGTGACAGAAAACCGTTACAAATACAAGTTACAAAAAGTTTATATATATATATATATATATATATATATATATATATTGTAATAAGTATTGCTCTTATGTCTCTATTATACATATAATAGAAATACAAATACTATAATAAGTTACTATTTTTAACTAGTTTCTTTTTAATAAGATATTGTCCTTATTTCCTAATTACTTAATTAGTTTTCAAAATAAAACTTTTATTGAATATTTTTTTTTAAATGAGGTATTTTTATGTACCTACTACAAATATTTTTATTTAGTAAATTAAATAGGTTATCAATGTTTATCCATATCTATATGTATAGACGTACATATTATAAAATAAAGTCACTGTGTCGGTTTCTCCGCTAACTTTTTCTAACCAAACCAAATAATGGATATTAAAACTGTCTTAACCAATAGAAAGGGCGATAAACGAAGAAGATTTGTGTATATCATTTGCAGAAAAAAAAAATTTCGAGTCACAACTCATATAAAAACTGGAGTTTAGTGAGTGAATGGACGCATCACTGTTGTAAACACGTTCGGAGTAATGCTCGCGGTCACAGATTTGATTGGTTATCAATATTACCAGAAACGCTATAGTATCAAACGGTACTTCTTAAAAGTCGGCTACTAGATTTAAGTTCGTCGACCTTATTTTAATATCATTAAAACTAAATCATCAATGTTTATTAAAAATAAATATTAGGGGGCGTTAACCTCAGACGGCGTTACTGTAAGAACGGTAAGTGATCACAATGAAAATTTTAAATTATAGTAATTTTAGGTAAATAAATGAATAATTATATTGGTCTAATATACCAAATTACGTGTCTGTCATTATCATCTATGACGTAACAAATGGCGAGCCTGTCACTGTCTTGCACAAGTTGTCGTGGCCTATGGTACAGTGACGTTTAAAAGTTAAACGACAATAATTAAAAAACCTATATAAGCATTTCTATTGTGTAATTGTTATTTTGGTAATAATTATTTGACGAGCTCGTTGGATGAATAGTTGACGAGCCCGTTGGATGAATAGTTGATGGATGAATGGATAATCCCGGGTTTGATTCCCGGTAGGGTTAACTTTGGAAATGAACTTCTCAAAGTTGACTGGTTGGATCTATAAAGTAGTAGCCCGTCTGGTGGCAGAAACTACCCTCTTACAGAAGATCACAGTGAAATAACAGCATGTGTGCTGTAGTGATTACTAGATGCCAGCGCCTATTTCCCTATCCCTATCCTTTCCCTATCCCGTAACCTTAATCCTACTATAGTCGGCAGCGCACTTGCAGCACCTGTGGTTTTACTTGTGTTATAGGCGACGGTAGCCATCGGCCATTAAGTGGAGCATCAGCCTGTCTACCGACCTTAAAAAAAAAACCAATATATTCGTATCATAATGACACGGACTGATGGTATAAAATTTAATATTTTTGCGATTCTTTCCCAAACTTGCGTTTGGATGATGGATGACGTCTTGATGCACCCCATATCGTTTCGCCTCGTATGAGATTTTTTCGTGTGTAAAATAATAATATATTATTAAGAATTTCCATGTAAATCCTATGAGCCACGTTATTTAATATAAGAAAAGCATTATTAAACAATGACATTTATTAATTGCCCACGACATGAAGGAGTATTACTGAAACCTGTTTTTTAAGCAATAAGTGACAAATTACAAATAAATACCTAACACTTTTATATACATAATACTTTCAAATTATTATCTAACACTTTTATGAACCTACTGAAACCTGAAACCTGAAACTACTGAAACCTGTTTTTGAAGCAATAAGCGACAAATTACAAATAATCACCTAACACTTTTATGAAGGAGTGTACATTTTTGAAGCACACGTATTGCCAGTTAACTCGCTGAATCATCGATGTTTATGTGGACAACGGTACGCAAGTTCGTGACAAAAGTATACCTACATAATAAAACTGGAAATTATTGCATTTTTATATTAACATGTTTCATTAATACATAAATTATAATAATAATTAGATTACACAGTAAGCTGTATATGAACATCGATTTTTATATAGAATTTTTAAATAGAATGTTAGATTCAATATATTTAAACCTTGAATTTTATTATTATTACTTATACTTTTTAAATGACTAAACATTCTTGAAATATTATAGTAGATAATAAAATGAGGTATTATTTTTTTTTTAACTCATAGAAAACTATTTCATATTCCATAAAATGATATTATTTTCCATGAAAGAATATTAACTAATTATTGTAAATATTTATTATTTAACTAGCATCCACTAATGGATTTTTTTTCCAGATTCATCTCTACCTAAGATACTTTCTCAGCATTTAATGAATATTTTCCAAATTTTCAAGATTTTTATTAAATATTTTGCCATTCATCTATGCATGCAGTTTATTCAAAGATTTAATCAAAATTTTAAATTATAAAAACATACTCACCATTTATCAAAAAAAAAATAATAAACATCGCCACACAGGCACTATATATTTTGATTTTTAACATATATATAACATATATATTTAAAAAAAATTTTTTTTTTTTTTCAATATTAAACCGTCTCTAAAATAGGCAACGAGAAGTGACGCGTAAAATTACGCGGATGTAATAGTTAATGATACACGTCACCTCACAAGTGTAAAAGATACCGCACTGGAGTTGAACGTGGATTGAGGAATCTGTATGTTCATACGCAAAAAACTGGTACAAAAAAGTTCTCATGGGGTAAGGCTATTTATGAAATAGATAAAAATTGCACAACAGCAAACGATGGTGCATCAATTGAAGTTTTAGTTAGACCAATTTATTAGATCTAGCGACTTAGTTCGCGTTCAAAAAAACTTTGAAATAAAATAAAACATAGCCTGACGTAAATATGTATAACTAGCTGGTGCTCGCGTATAATTATTAAATAATTAATATATTTAAAATTATATGCGCTGATTATTCATTTATTTTCATTTATTTATGTTATTATATAGACTGCAATACATTGCTCTAGTGATATATTATTATTATTTACTAGCTGGTGCCCGCGACTTCGTCCGCGTTGAACGATAAAAGGTATCCTATGTCCTTTCTGGTGTCTCAGACAACGTGTATGCAAAATTTCATGGTGATCGGTTCAGTAGTTTTTGCGTGAGAGTTATAATGTGCTGTCCAATGACAATAACGACTCTGTTGATCTCAACTATGAAAAGAATAGCGAAAATAGTGGCGATGAGGCACAAACATTATATGATATGATGATTGAACAAAAGAAATAAAAAAATATTAACTGATTGAGGAAACATAAGAATTGTTTTGTTTGAAGTATATTTTATAATTTCATTTTATGTTCAAATCCTAGAATACATACATAAAGGAACTCTCTGTAAAACTGAATACTAGTTTGTTATTAAAAGTGATTGAAAAGTACTATTTACTCTATGTTTTAAGTTAAAAGTATATATGCTCTTATTAATAATTTTGTAATAAACATACTTACCTATTAAAAAAGTATTTTTTAATCATATCCTTCCTTTAAAAGCAGTTATTTTTTACTATTTTGACTATATAAAAGTTCATAAAAGTGCTGTCCATTAACTAGTTTACTCTGTCCAACCTACGAATAAGAGTATTATTTATTCGTAGTGTTCAACTATAGAAATTCTGTCCAATGTCTGTATATTGGTATTTTTTTCGCGTTATTATTGTAAAATATAGTTTGTAAGAATATTTTTTACAAGGAGGCATACTAAACTAGTAAAATAATAAGAATTTTAGCAGCAAGCTTTGTAAATTTATTCACGAACTAATCAATACTTTAATATTACTTAAATATACTCATATTCATATATTATATTCATATAATTATACTTCTTAAAGTAAGTGTCCAATGATTGGAAGTTTACTATATTCAAAATTGGAATTAAGCGACTTATCACCTTCATCCACTGACGTCTTCAATTCCGAAAAATAAATCAAATAGTACTAATTTATGTGACTGAATAGAATTACATCATTTTATTTTAATCAACTCGTTTCGTTTAGAATGAAACGCGATATTTTTCCAAAATAGCGCCATCTTTTATTGAGTAGTGATATTAATTTGTAAATCGAACTATGTAGTGTCTAATTATGTTGTTACTAGGTGGCAGTAAGTCATTCTTTTTGAAATTAAGTGTATGGGACTTTTACGGTACGAACAAAGGTATATCATCTCCATCATTCCCGGTTACCGGTGACTTTAAATGGCGGTTAGCCTACTTGACATTTTATTCAGAAATGGTGAAAGAGGCCCTTAAAACTGTCAAAAATCCTCAGCCTATCAATTCGTTAGTGTTAAGGTATTTTCCTTAAAAATTAAAAAGAGTGGAAATGCAGCTGTTAATTTTTTTAAAATTTTTCACTTTCTTTATGGAGTTTTCATCAAGTACTCATTAAAAATTAATAATTAATAACTATAACGTATAATTGAATAACTTAAATTGTCAAAAGTATTAACATTTTATGTTAATAAAATATTTATAAAATAATAAGTAAGTAAAACTATTAATAAATATTTACTATTTGCCAAAGTATTAATTTGTTTTGCGGTTGATTTGGTTTGTTTTTTTAACTATTTTAGTAAATAATACCTACAACAAAAAGCAATATTTATGGAGAAACCGCAACCGCTCTTGCGTTATCTAAGTATTGTTTGCACTCGGTGAGGCAATTTGTGGCTATCACTATTACGACACCTTACAGACCTAAGATGATATTTAGTAAATTCTGAAATTAGTTTATTTTTATAAAAGATGGGTTTGCTCTTGACCAACAACCAACAACCGTGTAGCTAATAAAAAAATCTTAAAGATGTATTTTATTTATTTACCCATTTGTAAATAAATTGGTAATAAATTGGACGGGACACGCGTTCGTGGTTTTTTTTTTATAAAAGATGGGTTTGCTCTTGACCAACAACCAACAACCAACTGTGTAGCTAATAAAAAAATCTTAAAGATGTATTTTATTTATTTACCCATTTGTAAATAAATTGGTAATAAATTGGACGGGACACGCGTTCGTGGGTTTTTTTTTTATAAAAGATGGGTTTGCTCTTGACCAACAACCAACTGTGTAGCAAGGATGAAGCCTAAGATGGAGCGAGCTCACCCAGAAGATGCCTATTCACTCGAACTTTGAAAAGATTTGGGTTATATGAGCTCAGGAGTTCCAAACGTTGGCAGTGCGCATTATAAAATATGTTTTAAAGCGCTTGGTCCGAAATAGAGGAATATCGACAAGATGAGGATGGTAACCATTTGTACGTCTGTATGTCCGATGGAAGAAAGGGGAAGGCGGTATGAGTTCATGCAGCTCCTGAGCACACTCTCCGAAGTACATCTTTTAAAAGACACATATTTCAGGTATTTTTAATGATAACATGGGACGTATAAGCGTATGGCCTTCCATTACTATACATACAGGGTATAAAAGGGTGGCTTTGCCATCACTTACTCTCCCCGAAACACAACTGCTCACATGCTATTTTTTGACGCTGGTTTTCTATAATAGGGTGGTTGATGCCATAATCCTAGCTTAGTTATAGTGTGAACACAGTGTGCCCAGCTACTGCGATTAAATCCATAGGATATCTAGGTCTTAGTCCTTAGAAAGTTTAATTAAGTCCTTAGTAACACGATACCATTGTGTTCCTAAGGACACGACCGTCTATACCGTGACGATTTATACCTATGAAAATACAATATACCATTAACCATTTATAGCTCGAGAAAGGCTGGACCGATAATTATGATCTTTGATTTGTCATTGATTTTTATGGTCATTTCATCCAAATCAGTTTAGGCATTTCTGAAATTTAGGTACACAAACAAACGGACAAAAATTCTAAAAACAATTTTTTTTTTTTACCTCGGTAATATAAGCACAACGCATACAAATTGTTTTTTTTTTTTTTTTTTTGAAAAAATATCACTAGTTTACGATTTTTTATATGTATTTATAGTTTTTTTTTTTTATTTACTAGCAACGCGGATGCAATATTTCAATTTTTCAAATATTTCTCTTCATATGTCGGACTTCAACGAACATTTGAATAATTAAAATTATAAACTAATCTCCGACTTTCTATATTGAGCCCAAACACGCTGTAAGTTGCTGAAGAGTTCGTCCATTTGGGAGCTACGATTACACAGGCAGATACACAGGACACACACGTCAAACTTACAACAAAACGTTTTTGCGTCGGGCGTCGGGGGTTAAAACAATAGCTGAATTGGTCCAGCCTTAGATACATATTTTACGATTATACTTATTTTATTTATATAGATAGATTGTGAATGTGTAAAAGTCTCGACATAAAAATGCAGGTAATAATATATTATTGACCGTTATGATGAGCATAAACCGCTATAAATATTATTATTACTAAAATAGAACGGAAGGTGATTCCCATTGATTATAAGTACCATTGAGTGCATTGTTATTCTGCTTTGCCTCCCAACTCTGACGGCAACTGAACTAAAAGTCAATTTTACACAATCATGCCCGATTACAGTCAACGTGTCCATTAAAACATCATTTATAGAGAAATCACGTGTGTCGTAATATATGAAATTATCTCTATACAGCACGACAAACTGAAACGCGATATGATCTGAATTTTAATTTATAATAAGTTCAAAATAAATATACTTATCGTTTACACGATATTGTGAAGTTAAAGTGATCTTCGAACATCTAGTTTATGAATTAAAGGGCCTCTTTCACCATGTGTCAAGTAGGCTAACCGCCATTTAAAGTCACCGGTAACCGGCAATGGTGGAGATGATATTATGCCTTTGTTTGTACGGTTGTAAGTCCCAAACATTAAAAAAAAAAAAAAAAAAATTCGCCTATCGAATGGTGCAGTAAACCGAGTGCATAATTTAATAAAACATAAATGTTATTTCTAAAAGTAACTAGTCAACACTTTACTTGTAGTTGGTGAAAGAGGCTCTAACTGTCAAAATGTAGAAATAACAGTTCGAGATAGTTAGACAGGGCCGTGTGTTTTATGTGAATAAATAAATAAATAAATATCTTAACACATTCCACACAGCACCATCTAGTTCCACGGTAAGCAACTAATGCTTGTATTATGGATACCAGACAGTTGATATAATACATAGATTACTATTTTTTTTTTATAAATACATACATATTATAAATATAAAACATCCATGACTCAAGTACAAAGGTAAAATGTTAACATATAAACATTCGCCCCTAGCGGGATTCGAACCCGCGACCGTTTGGTTAACAGCTAGGGTTACTAGCCACTAGACCAAATGTGTCTTCAATTATATCAATAATATTTTCTTTAATCGTATTATATCTATACTAGTATTATAAAGAAATAAGATTTGTATTTTTCTATGTTTGTAACATAAGCTATATTTTATAAAGTTACGCGGGCGAAGTTGCGTGCAACAGCTAGTATATTATACAATGAATTCGAATATACGCCCATATTCGATTTACTGTATAATTTTGCCATAAAAAATATTGTTTTAAATTCGTTCTGTCTGTGTACTACGTATCTGTTATGAAACAACAAAATCTTTATAATCTGTGTATACAATAAAGTCTAGTCGAAAGACTTTAAAGTTTAGATTCCACAATTTCAAAGAAAGAAAGAAAGAGGCAGTCGGAAAAGAGAGCCTTGTATTGAATTATTTGATCCAATGGCCACTGGCAAACATGTTTATGAATTATATTTAAATAAAAACATTATTGTTAATTCAATAGACTTCCTATACAAATAAAACTCAAAACAAAGAATCCAGTTTCATTCTAAAAACAAAAGATAATTTTGCAAAACAATGAAATGGTATAAAGTTCTGAGGGAGCATTACTTGAGGCGATGTTGGCTGAAGTCAAGTTGAGTTAAGAAATTCGTGACATACAGAAAGTTTTCAATTATATTTCTAAAAATTATTACTTTTACAATAAGTTCATTTTGTTAAAACTTTTAATTAGTTTATAAGTACTATTTTTATGTAACGCCTTAAATGTAATGATATGAAATCCGTACTTTAAATATTATAAATGCGAAAGTATGTTTGGATGTATGGATGTTTGTAACTCTTTCACGCAATAACTACTGAACCGATCACCATGAAATTTTGCATACACATCGTCTGGGACACAAGAAAGGACATAGGGTACCTTTCATCGTTCAACGCGGACGAAGTCACGGGCACCAGCTAGTAAATAAATAAATAAATAAATAAATATGCAGCTGATACAACATATACTGTATCCAAGATGGATATAGGCTGGTACTAGCCAGTCCTTTTGAAAAAATATAGTAGTCGTTCTATGGCTGTATTGATGATATTATGATATGATACAGTAATTATACCGTTTAGTAAATATTATGACGGAATAATCTTATAGTGTAAATCTAGAATTATTGTTGTCTTAGAATTATCTAGCTAAGCAAAATAAGTTATTGTTCGTTTATCTAAACAATATCTCAGTCTTCAATTCAAAATTATTTGAGCAGTCAGTCTGGTGACAGTAACCAACACCTTGCAGAAGACCACCATGAAATAATAGCATGTGTGCTGTTGTGTTTCGGTAAGTGAGTAAAGGATGCCAGAGCCCATTTCCCTATCCCTTCCTAATCCCTATCCTATTCTTCTATGTCGTCAGCACACTTGTAGCTCCTGTGGCAGTAGTTGTGTTAAAGCGATGGTAGCCACCTACCATCAAGTTGACCGTCAGCCATCCAGAGCTTAACAAAGAAACAATCGAGCGACATTTCAAATAGTAAAAGTTTAAATTGAAAAAGTTACATGATTTTTTAACAAATTAATATTAACTAGCTGGTGCCCGCGACTTCGTCCTCGTTGAACGATGAAAGGTACCCTATGTCCTTTCTTGTGTCCCAGACGATGTGTATGCTAAATTTCATGGTGATCGGTTCAGTAGTTTTTGCGTGATAGAGTTACAAACATCAAAACATACTTTCGCATTTATAATATTAGTACGGATATAGACAAGGAGGGTGTGGCGGGACTGGCCAATTTTATCCTACGGTTAATAATGACTTCACAATATATAAGACAATTGCTTTTAAAGTTCACTGAACCGTGCGGCTGTGTGTCTCCGTATCGCAATTTAAGAATTATATATCCACTTAATAAATGGCGTTGTTTCAGACAACTCTGAAAGTGAGTTCAACTTGTTCTACTGTCTTGTGACGGGTAGCCTTTTCGTATGACATCTGTTGGTTAAGATAAATTTTTTTTCATATAGTTATATTTATACGTTTATTTATTTATTTATTTATTTATTTATTTATTTATTTATTTATTTATTTACAGGAACACATATATATTTAATTTATTGGCTATGAAGACACACACTGGGCATGCATTATGTAGATACTATGTATTTAAATCGATTGAAATAGTTTTTCTACATAGTCGTATTAAGATTAATATATAATATATAATAAATAAAAGTAAGGAAATTATTTGTTACGAAGTAACAATTATCAATAATAC
Organism: Synanthedon myopaeformis; assembly: GCA_944738685.1. Taxonomy (NCBI): domain Eukaryota; kingdom Metazoa; phylum Arthropoda; class Insecta; order Lepidoptera; family Sesiidae; genus Synanthedon; species Synanthedon myopaeformis. The sequence goes on along the minus strand of OX122921.1, from coordinate 10,453,643 downwards.
TATAATCGATCGGCAGACAGGCTGATAACGAAACTAGCGGATCGCAATACTGACAATTTCACGAAACTGACATCCTAGCAAAACTAGCGAAGGAGGAAACTGAAGAATCAACAAAATGCCTAACTAGCGAAATTGTCAAATTACCGAAACTGTCTAATGAGTAAACTGGTGTATTAGTAAAATTGACGATTAAGGAAACTGACCAGTGGTACGCTAACCCGTACCACTGGTCAGTCAGTTAGCACTTGTTAACAAAACAATGCCATAATATTAATATTTTTAATACTATAAGTGTAACATTCACAACTTTGGATGAAATAATTGCTAGTAAAAGGTTTTTTAATTTTAATAATAATAGACAAAAGCAGTAATTGATGGGTTATTTGGCACCTGGGCCCAATTTCTTTAAAATTTATAAGATATAATAAGTTTTAATGTTTTCGTCAGTTAGGCTGACGATTTAATTAACGGTAAGTGTCTTACCGTCGTCAGTTAATACCACCGTGAAACTTTTTCATACGTCATACGTCATAAAGTCGTCATACGTTGTGAAAGTTCAATATCAAATAACTTTTTCATAATAATTATAAAAATTTATAATGCCATCAATTAATTTTTTGTTATATTTTCAAAAATAAATCTATTCATTATAATTTAATGCCTTTTTTTATTTAGCACAATTTAATATAGATAAATATTGATTTTAATAACAAAAATTTAAAAAATTAATATACATAAGAGAACAACGAATAATGGAAACGCCAAAAGGATATTTCACCATCGCAATAATATACATTTATGACAATTTGTATACTACAAGTGAAACTGACCCCGTTATGTGTACGTGTCATGTTGTAGTGACTTAAAAATGTAATCAATAAATATTTGTAAAATGTCGAAACGTATCGTGATCGTAAAATAGTCAATAGAAAAGAAATACCATTGAAAATATCTATACAAGTGTTCGCCGCTTTTGTATCAGACGAAGGTTAAACAAGAGAAATTAATTTTGTTAGTTCGTTTGTTTGCAATAGTGGAATGTGTAAACATTTGGGTTACTGAACAAATAAAATTGTGTATTTTATCAACAAATACCCAAAAAAAATTCTTGTTAGATTTTTTTCATAGCCTTGCTACAAGTAAAGTTAGATAAATAGCTTTTGGAAATATATAAAAATAATATGATTTTTTTTTTTTTATTCAAATTAAGTTCTAAAAAATTGCATATTTAAATTTATATTCTTATAAGTATGCAAAACAAATTTTGGAATTTCAATAAGAACGATATTATATCGATATTTAATAAACATCAACTGGCAAAATAGAAAAATAAATAAATTTTTAAATATAAAATGTAATTTAGAACAATAATGAAAAAAATATTGTATTTTTTTATTATTAGGTTAGTTTTTAATTTTTAAATATTAATTTTAATAATATCTAGTTTTAATATTGATTATTGCGCTTAAAAATTGTGATTTTATCTTAGAGTAATATTAATTTATAAAACAAGCAAATATTAAATTAAACGGTACATGTGATTGACTACTTATTTTTTTTTTCTAGTCAGTTAAAGTACGATTTTTTTTTTAAAATGAATGTAGTAACAAAGAATCGTATTCTGAGCCAATTTTAAACTAAATGTAATTAATAATAAGGTTTAGAAATGTAAGCCAATAAATCCTTCAGTAAAGCAATAATATTTTGACGGGATTTCGATTATTCAATTTGTGGAAAGACGTCAGAGCACATATTCCAACTCGTGAAGCTTACCAATTACATATACTACGTAATTCCACGATTACTCATTAGTTATTGGTCGTAGCAATACATAAAAAACATGACTTTTTTAAAACACAATATGAAGGTTTGCATGGAAACAAAAAAACTTGAATTTATTTTATACTAACTGGTGCCCGCGACTTCGTCCGCGTTGAACGATGAAAGGTACCCTATGTCCTTTCTAGTGTCCCAGACGATGTGTATGCAAAATTTCATGGTGATCGGTTCAGTAGTTTTTGCGTGAAAGAGTTACAAACATCCATACATCCAAACATACTTTCGCATTTATAATATTAGTACGAATCAGAATTTGTTACGTTTCCGCTGATTGAATTCTTGTAATTACTGACTAAAAGCCAAAAATATTTTTCATTAAAAAAAAATATCCTAGCTATAATGTAATTAATGTTACTATCTGTAAAGTTTTTCTAAAATATTGAAATTGTTGGTCTGTTTTATTATTTTGGCGAGTTCAATAAGTGGCGCGAATGTCTTATTCTGTCTTATGCTAAGTTGAGACAACAAATACTCCCAAATACTTATTAGTTTCCACCCTCTTACAACGTGTCCTTAAAGTGTAAGTTCCTAAGGTTTAAGTGTCCTTAAGGTGGCTTACAACTGAGATGATAATAAACAAATAAATAGTGATTGATTTCCATCTCAGATTACAATTTCAGAATTATCAACTGATCCCGTCGGATGTAGAGTGGCTCCCAGCCCTTCGCTCGTAAAAATTATATCGCGTGTTAGTTTAATTGAATCTAATTCGATCTCATAGACCGGACCTGATTGCCACACTTCGTAGAATTGTCTATATCCTGAGACACGAGATCAACAATGACATTCATTGGATGGGAGTCTCATGCGTACGTAATACGTAAATATGTACCTCAGAGTAAATATTACAAATAGATAGAGGTACATATAGCGTTTCAAAAGAGGAAATGTAACCATTAAAATATATACTTTTGTATTTTGTCTGACGTAAAATTATAATTTCGCACCGTGTTTAAAAAATTCACATGATCAGAACAAATGACCTAAAAACCCAAGCATCTGGTAACAATTTAGTAAAACTGCAATTCTCCGTTTCGTGAGACTTGTATACATGAATTCGTCATTGGTTTACACATATTTCTGTGATGTAAATTAGAGAACACATAAAACATTCATCAATGCTACTGTATAATATTTATTATTGAGTTTTCAAATAGTGTCCGACAGAAAACATATATAAGGAAGTTTTCCACATATTTTAAAATATGTGGAAAAGTATCCCCACTGGTAAGGGATAGATGGGAAAAATCCGTTTATTCCGGCCAGTGGGCATACATTAATAGCGATAGGTGGAACGGAGGGTTTCATCTGACTTTTAGAAAGAACGAAAAGAAATTTTATTGAGTCAACACAAATAGCACATGCAATACAAGTTTAGGTAATGAGAACAATCTTAATCTTGGCAATATACAGCATATGCTGTGTGTGCTACAAGTCACATACAGCGCTGATCTTCCGTTGGGGACCTCGTAGTAGGCTTCACGGACACCCGCCCAGTCCAAAATTACAAATCCGTACTAATATTATAAATGCGAAAGTATGTTTGGATGTATGGATGTTTGTAACTCTTTCACGCAAGAACTACTGAAACGATCACCATGAAATTTTGCATACACGTTGTCTGGGACACCAAAAAGGACATAGGGTACCTTTCATCGTTCAACGCGGACGAAATCGCGGGCACCAGCTAGTAAATAATAATAATATATCACTAGAGCAATATATAGCAGTCTATAATAACATAAATAAATGAAAATAAATGAATAATCAGCGCATATAATTTTAAATATATTAATTATTTATATAAGTGTAAATAATTATACAACTAACGATATGCGAGCTATGATATAAAAAATAAGATAATTAACACTTTTGTTTTGAAATTTCTGCGATTCTTTGAGAAAAAGTTTCAACTTGGTTAAAATTTGTTAACTTTTAACTTCTGTAACACTTTTTTCATTTTAACTATTAGGTATATCCTATCCTACGTCTTTGCCGAGATCTATTCTCCGCGTGTGGTGGAGTTAGTGGTTAAAGTCCACCAAGTTCGCGCATCGCATGTTAGCAGGCTTAAGATGTCTTTGAAGATTAATTAGTTATTTCCGACACGCAATGTTCCTTCGCCGCTTAAACTGAATAACAATAAAATTGATTTCTATTCCGCACAAGACATCGAGACATCGGAAGGCAACAAGACAATAAATATATTTTTATGAGAATAAGTGTCAGGGAAACAGTCGTTCTACTTGATGGTAGGAACCATAACTTAGAAATGCATTCAACACCAGAGTACTGAAGGTGCGTATTACGTTCCGGTATTTATTTATTTATTTATTTATTTATTCATTTATATTAGGGAAACATACAATATCTCGCTACACATTATAAATATACATACAAGAAAAACATAAATCAGCAAAGTTTCCACTAAATTACTAAAACATATTATAAATTACAAGTCACACAAGAATATTGGAGCTGGTAGAAAACGTACGAAAGGTAAGAATTACACAAAAAAAGAAAGAGAAAAACAAATAAATAAACCAGTTAACAAATAACATATAACATACAAAACAAACATAAACTGGCTGCAACAAAAAGGAGACTACAAAACTATATTTTCGAGAGCTTGTTTAAGGCTTCGTTTATAGGCTCCTATAGGACAACTAAAAATATCCGGATCTAGCAAGTGTTCATTATAAAATTTACAGGAGCGATGCAAAAAGGTATTGCTTGTATAATTCCTTTTGCAGAACGGAATGTATAACGAACACTTACGGCGTGAAATTATTCCTTAACTTACTCGCGTACTGACACACAAACGTATACTTTGTCTTCTATAGTAAGGTCTGTTCATAAGATGGTCTGACTATTTAAGGACCACTAGGTATAACATTACATGAAAACGTCACCAAAAGTCTCAGCGACTAACAGTAAGTTTTGTCTGAATCCCTGTCGGTCCTTAATTTATTGCAAACAAATCTCAATGTTTCTCAGAGTGAATATAATTGACACATTGTTATTTGTCTAGATGACGTATTCGCTACCGCATTGTGGCTGCTATTAATCGTCCTTATAAAACAAAGTCTTCCGCCGCGTCTGTCTGTCTGTCTGTTCGCGATAAACACATAAAATACTGCACCGATCTTCATGCTGTTTTCACCAATGGATAGAGTGGTTCTCGAGAAAGGTTTTAGTATATAATTTTCACGCGGGCGAATTCGCGGGCAACAGCTATGGCTACAGTGTTTTAAATTAATGGGAAAAGTTCCTTTTTAATTTAAAAATCGAATTAAGTATATTCAAATATTTTTTCAAAGGTCGGCAGGCAAGCTGACAGTTCACATGATCGTAGATGGCTACCGTCGCCTATTAACACAAGTAAAACCACAGGACAAGTAGAATCTAGTATAAGGAATTAGTAGGAGGTAGGGAAATGAACTCTGGCATCCCTTGCTCACTCAGCGAGACACAACAATACGCATGCTTTTATTTCACTACTATCTGGTGCCCGCGACTTCGTCCGCGTTGAATGATGATGCAACGCGTTGAAACGTGTGTGCAAAATTTCATGGTTATCGGTTCAGTAGTTTTTGCGTGAAAAAGTTACAAATATCCATACATCCATACATCTATATATCCATACATTCAAACATACTTTCGCATGTATAATATTAGTACTGATTAGTACGGATAATACATATGTATAAGCCCACTTCATGAATGCGAATTGCAATATGTCCTGCCACTACTGAAATGTTATTTTGCCCTTATCAGAGAATTTCAATGGTAAGAAGTGCTCTGAAGAGTTGTTCCAATTATATGTTATGTAATGCCTACCCCATAAATACCACCTGAGCGCCATAAATACGAAGTTCATCCGTATTACTCGGGTAACGTTGGATTTGGACTTGGAATCATCCGCTGCGCACATTCCGGATGAGTAGAAACTTTATCCCGCGAACTTTGGAACAAACTTCTTTCTAAGGTAAATATTTATACTTGCCATCAATATGACTTTCTTCAAAAAGTAGTATAGTTATCCTAAACAAACAACTTGTCCTTCTAATTGTCACCGAGCCTGTCAATCTTATAAGATTTTGGAAGGATGGTATTAATATTTATGGCACATCAAAAATATTTCAAGTACATTTAAATTATATACATAATTATTGGTAATGTTTAAAGTTAAGTGTTTGGTGCAAGATATTTTTTCCTAATTTGCGATGCTATTGGATGTTGGAAGGTCATCTTACACAACTCAGTCTAAAATCAGGCATAAAAAAGCCTTCTCAAACTGTGATTGAATTAAAAAATCCCTATAAACTTGTTTGAAAAAAAATTTTACAAAACAGTCAATCATTTTTCTTGCCTTACAATTACTAGAATTATTCTATTTATTTACTTAAAGTTATTACTTTGTCTTACATTTAAACATATTTGCATTGTGGCCTCCAATTATTGTCTTAGACTTTAGGTATTTTACAATATAAGGAAACAAATAAGAAAAACACAAGCTACTTTTATTATGTAGTCCTATTCAATACAGATGAAATTAGTCTTAACTTAAAACATTTAATTAGTGGCAGTTCTTTTATTTTATTTTGACAATTGACAGACAAGTGGAAATCTTTGGAGGCGCCACTGTCGCCTTGGCATACGCCATCTGTTTATATTATATTTTTTTATTTTCCAAGTCGCGAAAACCAGCTAGTAAAAATTTAATTAAATATAGCCTGCAATAAAAATCTTTTTTTATTTTTATATTATTTAATATTATTTTTCGTTCTATTAGCTAGCATTTATATTTTACTCTGTCAAGAGTTACCATAGAATTCATTTAAAATTAGTTCAATATATTATTAATTTTAAAACTTTTTAAGCGGCTATTAGACCAGAGTTTTTAAAGTATTGTTTTTTTTAGGAATTAATATTCAATACGTGTTAATATATAAATCATTCATAACACTTAATTAAAATGTTTTTAGACTTTTACAAGTATAAAATCCTAATTTGAAATTTTTGACGAAATTATTTAAATTTATTTTGTTGAGAAATTACAGTCTATTTTACGAAATATATACGAATAATAGCCTTCCAGTGTTATTTCAAATGTCTAAACGTCTTCCTCTTTACACTATGCAGGTCACAATGACACGATTCCGTGTCAGGATAATAATATTATTATCTACATTATACAATCGCCAGACCAAATTTGGGGACGTCGATTGTGTCTCTCCATATCCAGACCAAGGTCAATTGTGAAAAGTTTCCTTAGTCGGCCCTACCAGGAATGAAACCTAGGACTCTTTAGTTAAAACAGATATTCAGTTATTGTTTCAGGGTACACAGCAAATGAAAATTACAAACTGGGCTACCTATATGGTGACAGTAACCACCCTGTGTAGACAGAAGACCGAATTAAAATAACAGCACAATTGCTATAGCCCTCACATTGTATGTTATTTTCTATCATATCAGGAATGGCAGTGTAATTGCATCCCTCTTGATTTCAAGTAGACCTTTGTTGGTTTGTCTGCCAACCTTTTATCACAAAAATTCTAATAATATTATAAATTCCAAAATTTTGTGTGTTTCGATGTTTGTTAGAACTCAATGACGCAAAAACGGCTGAACGGATTTTGATAAAATTTGGCACACATATAGTTTATTATCTGGATTAATATAAAGGATAGTTTTTATGACGAAAAAATGTTAGGTTCCTGTGGGAATTTCAAGAAATACAACTACATCGCATACGAAGTCGTTGGCACAGTTTCTAAATAACATTAAAATTGTGTTGACAAACTAAGTAACATAACATCGCAAAATTAGACCAACTTTTTGGCGCGTTTAAATTTTTTTATTATATCTAATTCCGTTACCTTGACTTTAGACATGATGAATACGGCCGAGTGGTAATAATTACATCGAGATATATCACATGGACACTACACAATAATTGGGCTCGGTTCAAACGCGATCAATTTTTATTAAGCGAACAGACACCGCCGCACCGTCAGCCCGACAACACTAAACTGACCTGACCCTCGCTCCGAACAACTCAAACACCACTCTGTACTCTTTAAACAATATGAAAGTTAATAAAACTGTATTTGCAATAGGTACGGACTACGGTGATTTGATTAAACGGACTACGGAGCAAATCAAGCGCTGATTGCACCATTGCAACTTGTCGTGCAACTGTCGGGTTGTGGTAAGCGTTCAAAGACTCAATTTAAAGTAATTTGGTTTTTTAACGCCCATGAAAAAACGGGGTGCTATAATTTTGACATGTGTGTGTATGTGGAATCGTGGCTCCCAAACGGATGGACCGATTTTGATCAGTTTTTTTATCAGCTATAATTTATGAAGATCTGTTCACACGTTTAAAGATCATAAGCCCATTTCCTAGTTGACGAAGGGATTTCACTGACTTCTATAATATATGTTCGATTGATATGAAATTTGGTATACTGTTACTTTGGAGGTATTTCCATGACATAGTAACCTTGACCTGATGCTGCAGCATCAGTTCTTAGAGCCTGTTTGGGCTCAATTAAAAAGTCGTTATATATATTTTAAATATAGCTTTTTCACCTTTTAGTTTAACAGACAAAAAAATAGAAAAGGCATTATTTTTAAATGTTCTGTAAGGGTGGTTACTGCCGCCAGACGGGGTGCCCTATGACACATTGTGCCCCGCCACTATATAGTAAGTCACTTAGTAATATTTTTGTGTACCCAAATTATCTACTAAGAGGCGCAGTCAGAACAAATCTATCCACTAATCTCAAGGATATTAATAAAACGCTTTTATGAAACAAACAACTATTGTAATAAACACGATGTTTATATGTGTGAAAGAGAGACTCTTTAATCTACATGTTAGAGTGAGACAAATTTGTTTTGATAAATTCCAACAGCAATTGAAAATTGCCTCCGTTGAAGGACGAATTAAGGTGATTCAACTTAACAATATGATCGCACTTGCTTTTTGTACAAATATCAATGTGACAATTTATTTTTAACGATAAATTGAGACAGACAAGCTGATTGTAATAAATGCCCTAAAATATATCGGAAATATATATAAGCTTAATCAGTAAATTTAAAAACAAATGACGTAAAAAAATTGTCAGCAGGAGTGGGGCGCACGCGGTACTGTGTACATTGCTTATACTATTACGTAATATTATATTTTATTTTTCTAAAAAAAAAGTAGCCCAAGTTACTCCTTATAACTTCATCTATCTGCCAGTGTAATTCTCGTCAAAATCTGTCCAGCCGTTTCGGTGATTAGCCGGAACAAACAAACAGAGAGACAGACAAAAATATTTTAAATTTGGTTTTTGTTATAATTATTCTTTATACTTTTTATACATTTAATAAAACGCAGTTATCTTAACATTACAAACAGACATTTCAATTTTATTTTTTAAGTATAGATTATGGCTATTAAAGTTGTCACCATTAATATTGGAACGACATTCCTCAAGTCGATGTGGCAGGTTTTTAGAAAACCCAAATAGAACAGCATTGTCTGCTTGCATTAATATAAAAAACGTGTATTTTTTTTTCTTTTGTGTGTGGCTTATGAAATCTGAATAAGATCAAAATTATCCTGACTGAAAATCAGGGATGTGGTCTACCCTATCGTACCTATGTTAGTGCTGAGATGTCTGACGAGCCCAATAATGGATGAGTGGTTAGGCTGCTTTAACGCTCTGCCTTAACGCTCTGCCTCAGAGATTCCGCGTTCGATTCGCGGCAGGGCCAATTTTGGAAATGATTCAAAATTGGCTCTTGTCTGGATCTGGAAAGCATGACAGGGCACACTGCATTTCGCAGTCCTTTGTGTAGCCCGTCTTTCGTCTGACGGCAGTAACCACTCACTTACAGAAGACTACTGTGAAATAACAGCATTTGTGCTGTTGTGTTTCCCTATTCCTTCCTAATCCCTAATCAATAATCCTATTATTGTAGGCAGCGCACTTGCAGCACTTGTATAGTATTGTTTTTCTGGATAGCAGTCATATAAGGATCACCATATCATCACTATACCACATAAATGTAACTTTAAGAAGGAGAACCATAGAGGGCATAACTATTAATACAATTGCACCAATAGTCAATGAAACCAAAACTAATTTCAGCACATAACTAAAAACAATTAATATTAATATTCAAAGATATTCAAAGATTTATCTAAAAACAATTAATATTCAAATATGCGACGTATAGAGCAGCTCTAGATTTCATATTGTGCCTTGTACTGAAATTTCAATAACTTACTTCTCTCTAAGAGAACCTTAATTAATATTTAATCGTCTAATAACATTTTTCCTGATTTATTAACAATTCATTTAATTATTCATAGCACTCTTCAAGCCCGAGTTAACACTTTAACTAAGCGTTAAAAACGTTGTGTAAAGTCAAATACGTTTTATACCTTAATTACAAAGATTTTGAGATCAAATTCGAAACTCTACATGAACAGGTTCCACTTTATTTATTCGTCCAAGCATCTCATCCCTTGTATACAAAACGTACACATATTACATCAAGCTGATTAATTATACAAAAGGGCACATGCCTATTTCATTCTCCAAAAACAAGGCTGTGGCAAGAATGGTGAAATGTGTTTCCCGACCTAAATATAAAATTTTCTTCGGAAATTCGGGTCACACATTTTAACAAGAAACCTTATCATAGAGTTGTTGAAAATCAACATATGAAACAAATACAATAATATAACGGGCCCTTTACTTTCAAAAGGTCAGACTTTCAGATGGTCAGTTTTTCAAATCGTCAGAATTACAAATGGTCAATTTTTGGTACAGTCTCTACTAAAATTACAAGTGTAATTGATTTATAGCATACTCCTTCCTGAAATTTATTACTCCAGCACTCCATTCGAGCATAATTAGATCCGGACAAGATTTAATCATATCGGTTCCGGACAACCTGTCAGAGCCATAATTTTTCTACTATTTGAATTGGCCAAATCTTGGCCAGCTGTCAAATGTGACAGATTTTATGTCAAATGATGCGTCTTTTGACAATAAATTAATTTTACCGCCTAAAAATACCGCTGTCAAACTCAAATTCTGACAGTGCAATATTTATCCACAGCCCAGGTACAAATAAACTAGCGGGAACAAAGGTATTTCACGGTCGCAGCACCTTGGTCATATATCTTCAGAATATAATATTTAAGTTGTTTTTTTAGTACTTGTTTAGTTTTTTAAAAAATAAACATACAATTTGACTTTTTATTTTTGATTGTATTTTGACCATTTGTAATTCTGACTACTTGAAAAACTGACAATTTGAAAGTCTGACCTTTTGAAAGTCTGACCTTTTGAAAGTCTGACCTTTTGAAAGTCTGACCATTTGACAGTCTGACCTTTTGAAAGTCTGACCCTTTGAAAGTCTGACCTTTTGAAAGTCTGACCATCTGACAGTCTGACCTTTTGAAAGTCTGACCATCTGACAGTCTGACCTTTTGAAAGTCTGGCCTTTTGAAAGTCTGACCATCTGACAGTCTGACCATCTGAAAGTCTGACCTTTTGAAAGTCTGACCATCTGACAGTCTGACCTTTTGAAAGTCTGACCATCTGACAGTCTGACCTTTTGAAAGTCTGGCCTTTTGAAAGTCTGACCATCTGACAGTCTGACCATCTGAAAGTCTGACCTTTTGAAAGTCTGACCATCTGACAGTCTGACCTTTTGAAAGTTTGACCATCTGACAGTCTGACCTTTTGAAAGTGAAAGAATGGGCCTCATAGAGAACTAGACGCTACCTACCATGATGTGTAATGCCTCTTTCCCCTATATAACGCGCCATAGTACCTATAGTTATGGGAAGTAATGTATTACATAAAGATAAATCTTTTGTAAACTGTCATTGTGAGGAACAGATAAGAAAAGGAAGATATAACAAAACAAATAAGTTAATAATAATAACCGCATTACGTTTCCGAGATTACAATATGAGTAAGAAAAACGTGTGTTTTTACTTTATGAATAATGTTGTTCTTATCAATTGACATAGGTAAATGCTTATTACTTTTTTTATACGGCTTTTAAACCAAATGGAATAATGCATAAATTGCAATAATGATTATGTCTTTGAATCAAATTTAACTTGTCATACTCGCAACTAAAAATATATAAGTATTATCTTCTAGTATTTTTACACCTGCCTAAGTTACCTTTATATGTACTGAGTCCAAAATAAATTCCCCCAATTAAATTGTCTTCGCTTTACGTAATATCGAGTGAGTTAAGTAAACAGTTTATGTATAAATCTGTCACGAAGCGGAAACCAAGAATTATTTTTAATACTAATATTAAAACACAAATCATGGACAGGAAAATGAGATAAAATTCAAGGCGCATTGCAGTCAAAGCGATAAGACTATGTTTACCTGCAAGTATAGATATTATGTATTCTAAACATTTTTACTGTAATGTTGTAGCTAATATTGGGAAGGCATAGGGCACTGCTTTCTTTATGGTTACGAGTAACTGTAACTCAGGACGTCGTCGTGAGATCCTCGAGATTGCCTTTAACTTGTTGGAGGTCCTGGACAACTTTAAAATAATGGGGCACCTCTGACTATGATCAAGGATTATTTTATTAAAATAAACTTTACTATGTAGCATTATTTAGTAAAATAATTTTACTATGTAGCATAGGAATCATTTTTATATAGCCTAATAGCCAGACATATTTTCAAGAAATAGTCTATAATTCCAATTCACCTTCATCGAAAATTGCTGTTGATCTGGCAAGGATTTGGCGGCCCCATTGATGGGGATGTCTCAACAAACGCTATAGTCTCAACATTAAGAAAAAATACAGGCCTCCCTTTGCCACAATAATTTTCAAGTAACAACAAACAGAAGCAGTCTGGATCCACGGTCGATCCGCGGTCCTTATCAGATTATCAGTCCTTATCAGCGTAGGTCTGTCCATCTTGTGGTGGACAGACCAACGTAACGCTTGCCGGTCCGTGGTCTCCACTCGTGGCCTTTCTGGTCCCAAAGTACGTCGATTCTTCTAATACCCATTGCCACTTAAACTGTTCTTGAGAATTACTTCAAATAAGTAATCCGTTGAAAAAGATAAAATGACGGCAATTGGAAATAACTTTTGCTGTATTTATTTTTGCAATTTTTAATAAAATTTAATTCTTTCTATACCTATATATAGTTATGTTGCGAATTAGTGACATCTATTAGAGAGTAGTTATACTAGCAGAAGCAAAACAAGTAGTTATAGCATTTAACTGTAGATGGCGCTATATCGGTATTAATTTGACAGCTCGCATATTGAAGGGAATGTAAGCGATGCGAAGTCGCCGCGAACGAAATAAAACGCTAGACTGACAACCAGCCACCAGTTCGGTAATGGCCGCCTTTGTGGTGATTCATCCGTGTGTTATTTCTCGTTTAAATGTTGTTTCGATGTTTACCTTTATTCTAATACAATTTTAACCAACAAGTTGCCGTGTGTAAAGTTATATTGTGCATTACAGTGTTTACGGTACTCGAAAAAACGATTTAAGTGCGTTTATGAAAGTTTTTGTAGCGATCGTTGCGTTGAAATGAGAATGCATCGTCCGGTGTAGTGTTGTGTTGTGCTAGTCGAGTCCCCTGGCTAAATGCTAGGTTACAAATCAGCTATGTGCAGTCGGCAACACTCGCAGGCCTGCCTGAACACGTCTCTATCCATAAGACAGGAGATCCAACGTTTTGAGAGCGTCCATCCGTCGATATACGCACTCTATGACCTCGTAGAGCTGGTACCTGAACCGCTGCTGGCTCAACAGATCAGAGATCACGTCGTCGCTATAGAAGGTTGGTACAGATCACGCACTGTTTGGTTATCTCCCCTCGTTTTGTTTACGTTTGTATTAGATGCGTATGTCGTTTCTAAGGCAACGCAACAAGACTGCAGTGGGGATAAGAATTCTTCTTTTTCGGCGCCTATTTTTAACTTTTAATATTTTACTAAGTAATCCTTACATCCTTGTCCTAACTCCAAAACTACGCAATGAGTTTTGATGCGGTTTTCATCATCATATAGATAATTTTTCAATGTGGTCTTCTGTAAGCGGTTGATTACTGCCGCCAGACAGACTATCCAGTATATTATTGTGAAATTTAACGCGCCCAGCCACAATTTACTTAATCACTTTTAATTCAAAATAATATCACTAAAAATGATAATTAGATTATACCTAAATACCTACTCTTATATTAACAAATCTTTAATTTTTCCGCATGTGAGCGACAAAGAATCCCTCCTGCAAGTCCTGCCTGAAGAATCCATACAAATATCTACCTACCTTACAACCATGAAGAATCTTTACCCTGAAAGAGTGCCAAGAAGACACTATTTTTTAAACATTAATGAATTAAATTATCTTATGAAAAGTGTGTATATTATTTTTTATTTTATTTTTCAAATTTCTCTACTTCACGTAGTTTTTACTACAGTTAGTTGTCGTAAAATATATTTTAACGCAATTCAAACTAGAACACTGAAAACTGCGGATATTCAATTAAGACAAGGAACAATTGAATGAACGAATGAATGATTTTTTAAAATATTTATCAAAATCTTCCCGAGAAAGAATATACAGTATCATACAAATGGTATTTTTATGATTTTTAGCGTTTAGGAGTTTAGAATCAAAATGCATTGCGTCTAAAAACACGCCATCTTTTTCGTTTCTTTTGTAAGAAAATCCATTAGGGCTTCGCTAAATAACAGTCAGGTAGAAGGTCCCCTCGACAAAATTTGACACATCAAGCTTGGATACTATAAATATAGTACCATGGATACCATACTTAATTGAATTTGTTATAGAGAGTCAAATAAATCCGATGAAGACATATCTGGCGTAATAGAAGACCATTGTAAAATGTGCAGAAGTTACGGATGCTAGATTATTCTATATTATATTATATACTTTTAAAATCGTCAGCACATTAATATCCGTCTGAATATCCGCTTTTGTTTTGACGACCATAGCCAACTGCAAATGTAAAAAAAATATTAAAAAATTAAATAATTAAAAAAATATTAAATAATTAAAAAATTCTCGACTTTATAAAATTTTGAAACAGTCTTCTACTTACTACATACATGTATACAGTAGCATCTACAAAACTTAGTTATAAAAGTAGTGGATTTATTAAAGCTATCTTTTTTTATATAAACGTAGTCAGACAAGCTGACGGTCCGGTTAAAGGAAGGGTCGTCTATAACACAAGCAACGTCACAGATGCTGCAAGTATGGGAAAATAAAATAGGAACTTATAAGGAAATGGGCTCTGTAATCCCTAGCCGTAACACAACAGCACACATGCTGTTACTGCCGTCAAAAGGGCTGTCCAAACGTACTACTATTTATCTATGTAGTTTATATATTTAAGCAATGATTTTAATGATTGATGATGGTGTACATCAAATTTTATTCGGTTCCTCCAAAGCCAAAGCTCACAGGGAAGCAACAGGCGCAGGTCCAATTTGAAAGCTAACATTTCCTTTGAGTAAATAGATGCATCTGCATCTACAAAGGACTAATATCCTTTTAGCAACGTCTATCAATACTATCCAACGTGGACTCATTAGTAAATTGCTTGCTCCGAAGTATACGCTTTCAGATTACAAACTAGGTAACTTGAGGAACAAGGTGCACATATATATATATATATATATATATATATATATATATATATATATATATATATATATATATATATATATATATATTAACTATATTACCTAGTGCATCTTATAAAAGACTGTAAACTAGAATATTTAAAAAATTATTTACTCGCATAGACCATTTCAGTATCAACTTTAAGTACATTGAGAGGAAAGCGGGTGTTTAGTCATAAAAATAACTTACTCATACTCCATCATTTCCTCTGTGGATTTTGAAAAAATGGGTAATCTAATTTTTGACGATTATTATGGCATAAAATCTGTGATAAATTTGTTCCTTACACTTAGTATTGAGGGTGTCACGAATAGCGCAAACAACTCTAACTGCCTGGATGCAGTAATCAACCCCTTACAAAAGATGAACCTACCATAAAATGAATAGTAAAAATACCTGGCGATTTTTAAAATAAAAAAAGGTGGCCCTTGTGCCAGGTAGAGATTACAATTTCAAAGAATTAAAAAAGGGGTGTGACTGTGTCGTGGACACGGCCATGAATTTCACAAAACGTGGGACAGGGAATACACCTGTTTTACGTGAGTAGGTCCTTACGTGGACGATATTTTCTTTGGGCGTTATATCCTACGAATTAGAATATATCCTACGAATTAGAATATATCCTACGAATTCGAATATATACTACGAATTCGTATATATCCTACGAATTAGAATATATCCTACGAATTAGAATATATCCTACGAATTCGAATATATATTACGAATTCGAATATATACTACGAATTCGAATATATCCTACGAATTCGAATATATCCTACGAATTCGAATATATACTACGAATTCGTATATATCCTACGAATTAGAATATATCCTACGAATTAGAATATATCCTACGAATTAGAATATATCCTACGAATTCGAATATATATTACGAATTCGAATATATCCTACGAATTTTAATATATACTGGTAATTCGAATATATACTACGAATTCGAATATATCCTACGAATTCGAATATATACTACGAATTCGAATATATACTACGAATTCGAATATATACTACGAATTCGAATATATCCTACGAATTCGAATATATACTACGAATTCGAAATTTTGCAACGTAATATGCAAAATTCTTTATTAAAATATTTTTTCTCCAACATTTTGTGTCGTTTATCGCTCTTTCTATTATATTATGGATTATAATTTCGATAATTATTATAAACCATAATATAATAATTATCCAAATCCATTGGGTGGTTTAGAAGAACAGAGAGAAGCGGACATCGATTTTATTTTTGACTACTTAGCTGTTGCACGCGACTTCGCCCACGAAACTTTATAAAATATAGGCTATGTGACTCGCTGATAATGTAGCTTTCTATCGGTAAAAGAATTTTTAAAATCGGTCCAGTATTTTTTGAGTTTATTCATTACAAACATACAAATCTTCTCTCTTTTTATAATATTAGTATAGATATATAATATGTATTGATAAAATTAAAACATTCATTATTTTTTCAACTATGTTATGTACTTGTAACTGTAAGTACATCGTAGTTACTGTACGTGTACATTTGTGTATATTTCTAAAGATAAAATTAATAAGAGACGAGTTGAATGTTTTCTGTATTATTTTAATTGGTATTTAATAAAGCTTCGTTCCATTTAAACCAATAGTTAGCAGTTGGCAGTTTATACATACGAAAATGGCATTTGCAGGCTTTTTTGCGCAATCAAATTTCCATATTCCATGCAAAACGTATCAAATAATGCACGGTCGCGTACTTGTTTATTTGCGCTGTGTAATGTGTATCAGAACTCAAATAACATGCTCGCTGCGATAAACTCACGCGATTGTTGACAATAAATATTGCAAAATAAATGCGATTGTGACCGGAAAAGGTGACTCAACAGATCAACTATAATTTAGATTTTTTTTACTTACCTATTTTCTTTTAAAATACGTCTAAGTACATATTTTATATTTTCGGACTCGTAACCGCTGGCGCAATGTCTGAATACCTATATTTGCACAGGTGGCAACATCCCACTTGAACGATTTGTCATATAAAATCATATAAAAAGTGGATTAATTTACTATTTACACCAATATTATACCAATATTTACCCAGCGCCTAGTCTACGCCTAGTACCATTACATAAAAATACTAGCTGTCCCGCTCCCGGCTTCGCACGGGGTGTATTTTTTTCCCGTAAAAACCTTCCCTAATTATCCCTCTATCCATTGGTGAAAACCGCATGAAAATCGGTTCAGTAGTTTTTGAGTTTATCGCGAACAAACAGACAGACAGACAGAAGCGGCGGAGGACTTTGTTTTAAAATATGTAAGGATTTCTCATAAAAATATTACCTATGCAAAGAAATAAAAAAAAAAATGCTTGATCGCATCGTTTTCAACAAGCGGTAAAATTTGTTTACGACTAAGTCTATTTTTGTCTAACGTCGTATTATTGCCACTTGTCCGTACGCAATGAATAAAACAAAGTGTTTAGTGAGCCAGCTAATAGAACCATTTTTGTTTATGTTATAAACGTAAAATATTTTCAGTAATCAGTTTATAAGCGTTTACTTTTGGACATGAGCTTTTTAACAGATTCAGTATTCCACCCTCTGCCATCCGCTCTTCATCGGTCCAGAGAACAGGTTTTGGTGGTCTTCACTCGTAACCCCTAAGATATTTTTTTTAGTCACGGCCGTCAGACAAGCTGACGGTCCACTTGCTGCTAGTTGGCTACTGTCGCCTATAACATAGTCACAGGTGCTGCAAAAGCGCTTCAGATCTTCAGACCGTAATAGATTTAGTTAATGATTAGGAACTGATAGGGATATGGGCTCTGGCATTCCTGAACATGCCGTTACTACATGGTCTTCTGTAAGGGGGTGTTTACTGCCACCAGAGGGGCAGCCCAAATGATTTCTAATGACTTCATGTGCCACTAGTTACTATTCTAATCTTTTATTAAAATTTAGCTTCCGTTTGTGTCCATAAAACTCAAAAAGCCAATACTAACTAGGCGATTGATTGACTTGACATTTTTACACATTACAATTTTAACAAAAGAGTTTTTCTATTATTAATTAATAAAGACTAATATTCTTGTTTATTATTTCCCGCCCATTCCCACTTTAGTTGACTGATTCTTAGGGACAAATCATGAAATCATCGATTCGTATAGTTATCGTATCCTTCTGAGAAACGTCAAATATTGTCCTCTTTCTCACTGAGCAAGTTGCAATTTGTGGACGAGGCTTTCATCAAATATCAATAAATAAATATCAAATATTTATCGTCTCAAGACTATATTTGGCAATACACTTTTGTCATAGACCATCGTCTTAAGACATTAGAGGATTGGCGTTGAAAAAATATATATACGAGGAAGTTTATAGAACGCTGCCCAACCCAACTTATCCGCCTTCTGTCCCGCCTCTATAAAAGTCGATCTTACCCAGCTGCATGATTTATTATATCCGTGCATTTTATTGTAAAAAAAATATTATAATACAAGAAATAAAACTAAACATGAAAAAAAATAATAGGCTGAATAGGTATTTTTCTTTGCCACGTAGCTTGGAGTGAACTTTTTTTTTTGCTAGCACGTTCGATTTTCAAATTTACATTATTCCCCAGGGATGAAAACTCAATTTATGTTTTGCATTTAAGATGGTTAAATGCAACCTACTTTCAAAGCACGAGTAAGAATTAATGTAAAGTGTTGGAGGAACCTTGTCGGATGTGTTTCGCCTGCTGGCGAGACATTGACCGCCACAAAATCGTATCGCATTACACATTACTGTTATGTAAGTTTGTATTAATGCGCGGTAACCGTGACCTCAAACCTAAACAGGTTTCTCTTACTGAGCTCTCGTTTTGGGTTACTTTTAATTTTCGAACATTTTACTTTACTACTCTCTGCTTGATTATTGATTATCTTCGAAAGCAAAAATTACGGTGAAAAATCCGTTGGAAATTTTGTGTCGCGCTGGCAAACTCAAGACTATTGAACAAAGGAAAGCCAATCGCTTCAGGCTTTAAATATCGAAACTGACTTAAGATTAAGATAGATAGATTTTCTTCTCCCGTCTGACATAAAGGTGGAACTGTTTGCTTAGAACGCTTTAGAAAATTTTGAATATTCCTTTTTTTTATAAAGCAATTTTTTTATTCCTTTTTTTTAAAGCATAAATAAAAATATATCTATGTGTGAAATATTACATAAAAATGATTTCATTGATACCACAGAAAGAGAAAAAGTTCTTTCGCTTATTAGTATAGTTGTTAGTTAGCCTTTGCACTTCCTTAATGGATAATCGTCAAATAACAGCACCTCTGATATTCGATCTTCCTGTTCCTAACCAGGGTTGGCAAATACTCTTGCGTAAACCCTTCGTTACTTGTGATTTATAGGCGACTTTAACCACCTACCAACACATAGGCCCTCACTCTTTATTATTAAAATATTTATAGATTATAACTCAATAGAATAACATAATTTTCTTCCAAAACTTAGCATTTTCTACTGGCGAAAGGGACGCTAAATACATAGACCTGATTATTGGCCAACTCGCCATAAGATAAGTAACTGTCCAGCGATGGCAAGACACTTTATTTGAATTTTATTTATTCTTTTGTACGTCAAAAACAATCAATCACAAAGCATGTCTAAAATTAGTAAGAAATCCATACTAATATATTATTATAAATGTGAAAGTGACTGCCTTGTCCGTCGGTCTGTTACCTTTTCACGCCTTATTTACTCAACCGATCACCGTGAAACTTTGCATATAGTTACGTTTCCGAAGAAGAATCAAGAAGACGTCACTGTTCCCGTGGGATCACCTAAAATAAAATAAAAAACTAACGCCTATAGCAACAAGAGGTCAAGCGTTATTTAATATTTTTTTATTTTTCAACGCGGACGAAGTCGCGGGCACCAGCTAGTGTTATATAATTATGGATTGTAATATTCGCTTCCCTCTTAATTGTCTTTGTTAACAATTAATGTTTACGTGGAAATGATCGAAATAATCCTTTTAGTGTTCACGAACACGTAACGCGAATGGTCTTCCAGTGAAATTTATCGCCATAATGGCGCCGTATATCGTTGTCGTACATTTTTGCTGCAATCGTATAATTATCACGTACACGGAACACACGGTCACGGTTAACATATAATAACTGCAGCTGCTTTGCTTACATTGATAAGCGTAAAATAAATTGTACCTTTTCTTTTAAATATCTCTATTTGGCTGGAGAACTTTGTCGTGATGAGGTGCGAAAGATACCGAATTCTTCAGCTAGTACAGGGAAAGCGTGGTAAAGGCAGATGAAAGACTTCCAGGTTGAAGAATTTAAGAGAGTGGTTCGGTTCCTCTTTCGTGCAGCAGCTTCCAAGGTCAAGGTAGCCATGATGGTCGCCAACCTTCGTAGAGAAGCGACACGCTGAGAAGGAAAAGACTTTGTCGAAATGGCGGACACTACAATCCGATGTTTCAGGCATGAAGCAGACAATAATTTCTATCTAAAGTAGTTATAGATTTAAGAAATTGACGAGCCCATTGGATGAGTGGTTAAGGTGTTTGCCTTAACGCTCTGTTTCGGGATCCCAGATTCGAACCCAGATACCACCTACCCTTTTCCTTACTATGGTCGACAGCGCACTCGAAGCACCTGTGTCGTTACCACCTACCATCAAATGTCAGCCTGTCTGTGCACGTTAACATTAAAATAGAACAGAAGGAAATGTCATGGAGCGGTTATTTTTAAAGATAACTAAAAAAGTTTATTGAATGTTGTTTTTTAATTAATGAAGAATGAGGTCCTTGTTACTATGTTGAAAAGAATAGGACTCTTCATAGACTTTTGAATTTATCCAACTTCAAATACTTGTTAAATTTTATTACATTGTTTAATTAAAATACTTTTATGAAGTATAGTTAAATCAAATTAAATGCCCTCTCAAATGTTGTGAATAATGATTAACTATTTGGTCCTATGGCATTTAGGTATCGTTTGACTCACACTAAGCCATCCTTGTATCCTGAGAGTAAACTACCAAGTATTTATCTAGAAATATTATCGCTTACTTTATGATTATTTAATGAAATTATTCTCAACTTTAAAATGTTTTTTAACAAGAAAAATAGCAGATTACAATAAACTTAAAAAAATAAATACTTCTATTTCAAAAGAATTCGAGTAATAAGAAATTTTTACTGAATTCGTATTCAATGAATTCGCATTGGTAAAGGTGAAAAGTGAATGAAGGGCTTTCCGGATACAAAAATTCGCCGCAAAATCTGGTGCATTGGTGCATTTATGCGGAAATACATTTATTTGACATTCATTCCGGGTGTTACACCAACTGAGGTGCATTCATTTTTATACATATAAGGATTTAGGAACCATAACGGATATTAAAATGTCCGTAGCAAACTTATATGTCCATTTCTTCCATCGGACATTCAGACGTAAGTAACTACGGCTGGTTACCATCCTCAATCTTGTCGAAGTCCCTCTTTTTTGGATCAAGCGATTTAAAAAACATCTGCACTGCCAAGGTTTGGAACTCTCTGTCGGCGTTTGTGTTTCCGAACTCATATAACCCAAATCTTTTCAAAGTTCGAGTGAATATGCATCTTCTGGATGAGTTCGCTCCATTAAAGGCTTCGTCTTTGCTACACAGTTGGTTGTTGGTCAAGAGTAAACCCATCTTTTATAAAAAAAATAAAAATATAATATTATAAATGCGTAAGTAAGTTTGTTTGTTTGTTACGTTCAGTAGGGTGGTACTATTTGTGATATATATTATAGTAGATAGTTTTGGTTTATTATTAAGTATTCTTATAATTTCTTGTGCATGTTTTTGTAAATTTTGTAATTTTTATAATTTGTCAAATTGATTTGTGTAATGTAAATAATTTAAATAATGTATCTACTTCGATTGGTAACTGATACGTCGAATTAGGATTAGTCTTGTTATGATGTACCATGTGTGTTGTTGTAAATAAATAAATAAATAAATAAACTACTCAACCGATCACATTGTCAAGTGTGAAGAAAAGCCTGCCTATAACGTTCTTGGTCAAAGAAAATATACACTATTCTAATTGACTATAAAGCACTGAATAATTAAATATAAGTAAGTGGAAATCACTTCCTGAAAAAAATAAATTCTATTATCATTTAAGAATGATAGTATACCGAGTTTATTGTGTTTTTTTCCCATACAATCGTGTTGTGAATCGCTTGCGAATTGACTTGCAAATAAAACTTTGCAGTCGTAACGCACGTGACGGCATGTACTTTTAAAAGAGTACACCGTCCTCGTAACTTCGGATAGAATGGAAAACTTCCCGTTTTCTTTTCTGTAGAAAAATCTAGAAATAGAATTACTTAATTTTTTTTCCTCTTAATATCTACACACGTGTAGAACCGCTACACATTATAGGTAGGTATATTTGAGGCTCGTTTTTCGTTCAATTCTGCGAAATAGACTTCTAATATCACAAGAAATATTTATTCTTGTTTTGACAGATTCCATTTCCCTGTTACCGTCGTAGTAGTGGCCGGCTTGACATTCAAAAATTATATGAACATTTTCTAGATATAACATATAAAGGTAGCGACATGCCTTCGGCTTTACACTGATACATTTTTTCTGCAAATCACATACACAAACCTTCCTAGTTTATCGCTCTTTTCATCAGTAAAACCGTATCAAAATCTCTTAAGTGGTTTAGAAAAAGTTAGCAGAGAAACAGACAGGCGGACAGCGACTTTATTTTATAATATGTATTATCTACAGTACATAGAATATTAAGAATTCTACTATACATTTATACAATCTGTACTAACATTATAAAGAGAAAAGATTTATATGTTTGTAATAAATAAACTCAAAAATAACTGGATCGATTTTAAAAATTCTATAAAATAGGTTATATTTTATAAAGTTACGCGGACGTAGTCGCGTGCAACAGCTAGTAACTAAAACATATAGGAAAAAAATCGAATCACCAACTACTTACCTAATTGTTTAAAATGTATGTTCCCGTATTCCCCACACATTTATCATATTATAAATTTAAACTCTGTATAGTTAATGCTTGACAAGGGTTTCCTATGATTTAGATGCCTGTTGTCCCGGGATCAGTTTAGGATTGGACGGGTTTTGCAGCTATTTAATAAATTACGCTTTATTTTCCCCGAACACGGTACTCGTCATTGCACTTACATAGGTAATTTCGAGTTAAAATTGAACTTCTACAATTCAGCGTTGTGACATCTGACATTAATTAGTTACCGTCACGGGAGGGGGTTAAGGCGTATCCAAGTAACGGGCCAAGATAAATGGAGGGAAGGAATGCCCGATATTAAATCAAAATGGATTAGGGTGGCTGCGTTTGTTTTTTCAGGTATAAAGGAAATTTTGCTCCCCCACGCTATTTGGAATTCATAAAATACCATGTCCCCGTCATCGTGACGTGTGAAATTTGTTTAAATTAGAGTCCCCTTTGAATTTTCATAAAAAAATGTATGCTGAATGTAATAAAAGCGAAAGCTTGTCTGGTCGTTTGTTCACTAGTTTACTTATTTGTATTATTAGCTACCTGTATCTGGATTTACTGTTAACTAATAAATATAAAAACAGTAAAATAAAAATGTATACCCCACAATATTATCAATATAAATAAAACATAATTCATGACATGATAAACTCTCATTCAAAACTAACAAGTTGGTATCTTACATTCGGCGCGCATACGAGTAACTTCTGTAACATAAAGAAAATACTAAAATACTTTGATCTTTCTGTCCTAGTATCTTCTTCTTGCGGTGTTTCTCCAACTAGTGAAGGTTTGAGATCAGCCTGGAACAGTCTTCTCTGATTATTGTTCGTCGGAGCAGCTCCAATGCGTTGCGTTAACCTCAAAAAACGATGTAATTGCAGCCTCAAGATCGTTATGAGTTAAATTGGTTTCTCACTTCGCAAAACACGTATAATTAAAAGAAAAATCGCAGTTATTTTCGAGTTTTTCTGAATGTGCAACGGTTTCACGGTCCGATTGATGTTTGAACAGCTTTATCGATCAAATAACAATTCTTTTAACGGTGCACGAACATTCTCGATGAATTATTGAGTGTCCAACTTCGTTTCGAACTTGAATTGGATTGCGCGGAACATTCCTAAATAGCATTATATTTTTGCAAGAAATTCCTCAAAGTTTCTTGTTTTACTCCACTATACGAGTATATTTATAACTGCATATGTTCAACCGATTGTATATTTATAATTAATGTACAAAAGATTAGGGTCATCATCTGTTTTTTTTTTCTCTCAAGCATTACATACACTGCTTAGTAAACTTCAATGTAGTCCTCATATCGCTAAGTCGGCGAATAGACTTAGTTCTGCAGCATTTGTGGTTTCAAAGATAAGGCATTACAGGTATATAATTACTGCAAGACTGGTAATACTTAAAATCTTCATCGTTCAACAATTTATCATGTCCTATGGCACTCTGCTTTGGGGGCATGCTGCAGAAGATGGCTCTTCAAGCTATTTACACAATAAATCTGTCTGAAAAGGCTCTTAATCAGCGAATGGGACATCATCATCTCAGCCGTAGGACCTTCAGTGCTGGATATAGGACATATATCCCCCATAACTTTCCAAAAAGATCGGTCATAAGCAGCCTGGTTCCACCGTCGACTCGCGGCCCTTATCCGGCCCCAGCGACAGTCGCGGCTCTCCGTGCTAGTGTCCTTTCCACTGCTGCAGCCGCCTACGTCGCCGGTTTAAGTCGGTAACTTTCGTTCGTTAACGGAAATCCTCATTTCTAATTCAACCTCGCAGTGTAGTCCTAAGCGTAGCCTTTCCATAGCTCGTTAGGCGATGTTGAGCTTTCTTACGAGGCCCGTAGTCAGAGACCACGTTTCAGCGTCACATGCCATCACTTGGTAACACACATTGGTCGAAAACTTTTATTTTGAGACACTGAAGAATTTTAGATAGACATCTACTCGTCCAAAATTCTTGGACCTTCCCGAACGCTGCCCATCCTAGCTGGATTCGATGATTGACATCCTTCTCGAAGTTGGCTCTACCTATTTGGCAATGCTTCGAAACTTATACGGTAGACGAGTAACTTAATTTATGACAGATTTGACAGGCTTAAATAATTGTGTAGTTTGACAAGGGATTATAATACGAGTATCGTCGGAATAATAGTGGGTATAAGATGTGCGCAGTAGTAATTATTGAATATATATATTAGCTTAATAATATAATAAAACACTTGCGGTTTCGTCAAGATAAAGTTCTACAATCACAATATTGCGCCCACGAAATTTTAATACATCCTATTACGATTTGATTAAATTGGATACGTTGCCGGGTGCCTCCGCCCACTTAGCAAGTTATTTCGATATGTACTTACATTATGTACTATTATTAATGACGACTAACATTGGTTTTATAACTATGTGCTTTATCACACCCACATTTATTAACTAGCAACTCTATCCCGGCTTCGCAGGAATGCATATTCTTTCTGCAAATTATTTACACAAACTTTCCTCGTTCACCTTAGAATAAGTAGGCGGAGAAACAATCGTTCATCAAAGGAGATACAGGCGGACAGCGATTTTATTTTGTAGTCTTAATAAAAATTCAGGTTCCGTATGTTTGTGTTCACATATCTCGAAAACTAGCCGATGGATTGACTGGAAAATTTTACACAACATTGCATTTTAACAAAAGAGTGTTTTTATATACTTTTTATTTCGAAAAAAAAAAAAACGAGCCATTTAGCGACCCGCCCTGTTGCGATGTCCATATTTAGCCATAAAGAATTTTTACATCAACACAATTCCACATCAGTGGCTTACTCGCCGATGCGTATGATCAATGTAATAGCAAGCAATAAATAATTATAGTGTTTTGATCGAGTGTCGGATAAATGTTTTCGTAAGTTTATCTACCTGCTAAACAATTTACCTTTTGAATAAAGAATGATAATGAGTATCTATCTACATTCGAATTGCGATTATTATAACACTATTTATTGGCTCTTTTAATTAATTAATCTATACTAATAATAGCGTAATTAAAAGAAAATATTTGATTGTTTTTTTTTTTTTGTTTTTTCGTAACTAATGGATAAACTCAAAACTAATTAAATGAAAAATTCTCAAAATTATATAATTGGAACTTGTGTTCTTTTTTAATACGACATAATAATATTTTTATTTGTAAATGTCTTATACAATAAAAACCGCATTAAAGTCGTTTTAATTAGACCAATATGTAATTAATTGTCATTTGGACAATTAATTACATTATAACGATGGATATTATTAATTATATTAATAATTTAAATAAAATATTTAAAAAAAAAATTCAATTGTCTTTTCTGTAAAAAGGTTTTACGTTAACTATTAGCTTCACACTGGTGCTTTTTTTGTATTGCGACTTTTTTATATTATGTATAGATAATATTCTTTTTTTTTTTTAATTAAATTAACTTGGAGTTTAATTTTATCTAATTCAATAAATATTGAAATGAATGCGAACATATTCGTGATTGCATATTGTTTCTATTTTCATATCAGTAAACACATGACACAAGACAAAACCACGTGGGTGTGCTTTAAGGGTCTTTAAACAATTCACTAGGTACTTTGGCTTAACAGAAGTTGTGCTCTATTTTGTTTTACACAAGGTTTATTTTGAAAATTTCCCAATAAAAACAGAGACTTAAGTTATTAAATCCGGTAAAGGATACACACACCACCGGTCCTGCCCACGTGTTTTCGCGTTATGCATGTTCTTGAACAAACGGAACACTGTCAAGCCATAATAGCTCTAATGTACTACAAGTTACGATCTATTTTCGCTTGAATGTTTCAACAGTGTAAAGACAAATTTTTAGTACTGAACTTTACATTTACACGGATAAAGGATTCGTTATTAACTTTTATAATACAGATGTCTAGAGGACAGGAAACTTTATTTGTGACATTGGCGAGTCAACGACCCGTTGATGTAACGGTTTCTAATTAATTTTACTTTTTGCTCTAGTCAAGGTCTGGCGTGTTTTTGTTGACGGTACCTAAGTACTCGTTTTAATTGAACGACTTCACTTATTACAAGGACAGATTGTGTACTTACTGTACGGTACAACAATGTCTTGGTGAATAAAAAAAAAATTAAGTTTTGGGAATAAAAGATTTAAGTACATTATATAATACTAGCTGGTGCTAGAGACTTTGTCCGCTTTGAAAATTAAAAAAAAAAAAAAAACGCTTGACCTCATGTTGCCATAACACTTTGGCCAGGCGTTAGTTTTTTATTTTTTATTTATCCCTCGGGAATAATCCTTTTTTCTGGATGAAAGGTACCCTATGTCCTTTCTGGTGTCTCAGACAATGTTTATGCAAAATTACATGGTGATCGGTTCAGTAGTTTTTGCGTGAAAGAGTTACAAACATCCATACATCCAAACATACTTTCGCATTTATAATATTTATAATATATAATATTAGTATAAATTAGTATAATATTAGTATAGATAGGCAGGCAACATTGCGTTTCGCAGTCACAACTGTACAGTTGGCATCTTCTTTTAAAAGAATAACAAAAAACAGCACATGTGCTCTTTATTTCGGCGCGTGAATTAGATTTAAATATAGTTTTATCTACAATTATTTGTAGTTTATAAACATAGTTAAATTTATTATATAAAACTTATATATTATGTAGACACACAATAATATGGATTTAACTAGTGTAGAAAGTTATAAATAGGGATATTTCATAGATATATACTCGTAGTTAGTAATCGCTCTACAGTGAGTGACTTATTAAATAACTTCCCTTCTTTGATATCTCGGTTCGAAACTTTGAAGTAACTAAATGGAATAAGTTGTTTAAAGTGTATTTTAAATCGATTCACCGTTAGGTTTCTATTCTCATCCGCCAAGTACCGCAAGCATTTCACACTTGGTAGCCCATTCGTGCATCGTCCGTCTTATTGAGCTTTCAGATTTTTTAAACCACACCAAAACACGCGTCAAAATTTTACATCGATGACGCTTTGTAATTTCAAAAAAACAATGACTGCATTAATTCATTGCAATCAGCTTTTTTGTGGTCATACACAGATACAGACAGACAGACACACACACACACATTCGCACACATTCGCACTCACACTCACTCACTCACACGCTCGTACGCACGCAAGTACGCATGTA
Source organism: Synanthedon myopaeformis (assembly GCA_944738685.1). Lineage (NCBI taxonomy): Eukaryota > Metazoa > Arthropoda > Insecta > Lepidoptera > Sesiidae > Synanthedon > Synanthedon myopaeformis. Next base: position 10,424,814 of record OX122921.1, on the reverse strand, counting down.
CGCGCACACACACGCACGTACGCGCGAACACACACGCACGTACGCGCGCACACACACGCACGTACGCGCGCACACACACGCACGTACGCGCGCACACACACACACACACACACACAAACACGTACGCGCACACACACACGCACGTACGCGGACACACACACGCACGTACGCGGACACACACACGCACGTACGCGCGCACACACACACACACACACACACGCACGCACGCACGCACGCACGATTACACACAAGTCAAACTTATAATACCCCGTTTTCGCATCGGTGGTGAATAATACAAAATATTGGTAGAATTACGCAGGATATTTGTTTGCTTTGTAAATTTTTAAATAAACAATCTTACTGTGACCCCGGAGCTGACAACGACACAATTTTTTACGTCAGTGAATTTAAAAAAAAAAAAAAGTATGTCAAAACTGTAATCGCAACTGTCAAAACAATAGTCAACTTTCGCTTAATTAAGTCTGGTATGTCACACAATAAAATAATGTTTAAACTTTTCCTTTTGTTTGTATTGTTTTAGTGGTTTTTTTTTTTAATTACACTTTCGTTGACTGTCCTAATTCTTGCGTCGTTCACAAAACAATTATCTTGTTAGCGTGAGTGTGTGTGTGTGAAACGAAACTATTGTTCATTTGATTTTAAGGTTAGAATAAGTTAAAAATGCTTAAAAAGCATTTTATCATTGTCTTTTAAATAACTGTGGGTAAATGAAGATCATATAAGATCATTTTTTACCAATTGAAGAGACGTCGAAAGGAATTTTGAAAAATATAACTGCCTACTTATTTTTATAGCTAAGATATAAAATCCATATCTCTTTCTGTCTGTCTGTCTGTTAACTTTTCACGCCATAACTATACTAAACTGATCATCATGAAATTTTGCATACAGGAAAAGTAAGAGGGATAATTTAAAATTAAAAAAAAAAATACTAACGCCTGGCAAAATAGTCAGGCAGCAATAAAGATGTCAGGTTATTAAATATATTTTTTAGTTTTCAAAACTAGGTTATATTTTGTATGAGTTTACGTAAAATATAATAAAATTCTTGCACAAAATAATTGCTAACACAACTTGTTAAAATTATAATTATTGTTATACAAATATTGCATATTGTCCAAATATTTAAACGACACAAGCGGTGTGCATTATAGACATAGTTCGCATTATTTGCACTTATACTAACATCAGTTAGGAACTGAGGAAATAATAAGCTTTTTCCATCAGAAGATTACTTAAGTGTTGTTTAAACATTGGCATTTTTCCTGATATTTTTTGGAATTTTATTACATTACAAGTCAATGCCATTAAAAAGAAACTTATTTTTTGGAATTCTGGTATTAGCAGGTATCAATGACGTGGACGAATATGTTAAAGTTTTTTCTTTTATAAACACTATACACATAAAATTAAACACTGAAGGCACAGTTAACATTTTAATTTTTTTTTAATTACATCTTACATGATTCTATTTGTTTTGACCTTTGAATAACCTTTTATTATACGTAGTTTCCTCGAAAAATTAATACTAAGTAAGAGCAAAGGCCACCGAATAAGGGGATTAAATAAAATCAATAAGGGCATAATAAAAGGGGCGGACATAATACCACCTGCGCTACTATTTTTTTTCCCATAACGAATATAGATACATATTATAGCTACCTACGAGTATACCACAATGCTGCCACGCAGTATTTCAGCTGTGTTTTATTTTTTACTAGCTGGTGCCCGCGACTTCGTCCGCGTTGAACGATGAAAGGTACCCTATGTCCTTTCTGGTGTCCCAGACAACGTGTATGCAAATTTTCATGGTGATCGGTTCAGTAGTTTTTGCGTGAAAGAGTTACAAATATCGGATACGGATACGGATCGAGTACGGATTTTTGTGATACCAAAAATATATTAAGAAACATTTTTGTTATATTTATTTTTATAAAAATTATAATGTTACCTTCCCACACAAATAAATTTTGCTTATCATAGTTATTTGCTTTGATAAAATAATCCATAAACAACATTTAGGTCAGGAAAAGAAATTGATAAGCTTTATTAGGCCCTACATGCTCTCACAGTATTTCTCTGATAATTTCGAAAACTTGCAACGTGGAATTTGTTCGAATTTTTGACATTATTGTCTTCGCACGGATACAATTTTATTCATCAAGTTGTATACACAAGCCTTCCTCGTTCATCGCCCTTCCTATAGTGTACCAAAATCCGTATGCTCGTTTAGAAGAAGTTAGCGGAGAAACAGACAGACGTGGAGAGCAACTTTTTTGTATACTATACCTATTATTACAGTGTCGATAATTCATTCCGTACATGAACTATACAATGTCGTCAAAAGCTCAAAGTTGAATGTTTATAACACGCGTCGTATCTGCCATATATGAATTAATTACAGCGATATACGAATCATAGTTTGGCTACCATCGCCGGCTTGATTTACAGGTCACCTTTATAAGGTTATATTAGAGTTTCGTAACCATTAGAGACCACCTAAGTAGTCAACTTACTTCATTAAGTAAGATAAGAGGTTTTTACGAGAACGACCCAGATCGTCTTCGTGTGGAATTAATTATCTAACTTATTTTAATCGGATATCAAATTTCAAGTAATTAATTAATACATTAAAATATAGCCGATGTTTACTTTTATTAAAAACTATATATATAGCTGTTGCACGCGACTTCGTCCGCGTAACTAGCCTATTATTATATGTTACTCGCTTTCTATAGGTGAAGGAATTTTTTTAAATCGGTCTAACTAGTACTTTTTGAGTTTGCCAATAACAATACATATAAACCAACCTATACCTTATAGTAGCTATACTAGCTCTAACTAGCTCTTGCTCAAGACTTCGTCCGCGCCCCTTTTTCTTAGCTTTTATAACATTTATTCAATATCTTTTAGATTAAATTTTTATTTTTAAATGATGTATCGAGATTTTTAATGGATTTTTATTGTATCCCTGTGTCCTTTTGTATATCCCTGATAACAAGGGCTCCGTAGCAACTGAAATACAGTCATTCTAATTTAAAATAAATGATTCTAAATAGATTTTAGTGGTCTCTTAATTATTTTGTATTTTCTTAATCCAAAAATTTTTTAAATGGTTCAAAAAAGGCTTCACATTTGGTGCCATTTCATTTATTAATAAATAAATGATTTTTTTTTGTTAAGGTGTTGCAGGTAAAAGTGCTAATCGTGTGCCAAAGTTGTGTTAATTTCCTATCATTGTGATATATATATATATGCCTCATTTCAATACGATCAGTTGAATAGTTAAGGCGTGGAAGCGTACAAAACAAACAAATCATTTCGCATTTATGGTATTAGGATAAGCAATATTCGTAATGTGTGTATATATATATACAAGCCTATACACATTATTGTACTTAACAGTCGTGTTAATCGGATGTTATCAGCGTTCATTGACCGAAACCAAACAAACATGCTTGCACATCGATAACTCCACATATAATAATAATAAGTATGTGTAGGCACAAGTGTTACGAAATCCGTACTAATATTAGAAATGCGAAAGTATGTTTGGATGTATGGATGTTTGTAACTCTTTCACGCAAAAACTACTGAACCGATCACCATGAAATTTTGCATACACATCGTCTGGGACACAAGAAAGGACATAGGGTACCTTTCATTCAGAAAAAAAGGACTGTTCCCGAGGGATCATCTAAAATTAAGGAAACTAACTCCTGCCTAAGTTTAATAGCAATAACGATGACAGGCGATATATTGCTTTTTCAACGCGGACGTAGTCGCGGGCACCAGCTAGTAGGTATATTATAAGATCGTACAGTCACAATTCTAGACAAGAATAGAATAACTAATCTCAAAGTAACGTCGTTCATCGTTTATGAATTTTAAATGTATGTCGTTATGGTTTAGATTTGATTGAAATTTTTTCATTTAATAATAGAATTCACTATTGTATGTAGAAGGTAATATATTCAGCCATAAATTTGATTGTAAGTAAATTAATAACTTAACTACAAGTAGGAAATTATGAATATTGACACAACCCGTTATTTTATTAAATCGGAAGCAATTTTGAAAATTTTGTTACACTGAAATCAATGAAGGCTTCGTACGGATGATTTTTTTTTCTGCAAATTATAATATACACATAGCTTCCTCGTTTATCGCTCTTTCCATCAGTGAAAATCACATCAAAATCGTTTAGACCATAGAGCAGAAACAGACAGAAGCGGACAGCGACTTTTTTCTATAAAATTAATGTGTCATAGATATATAAATATCTAATTCGGTCTCTTAATGTGTATTCATGGCTCAATCACAGAATCGATTTTTATGAAATTTGTTTTAGTGATAGAATTTTGAAATTTTGAGTTATAAAAGTAAAGGCACTATTATACTTTTTAATACTTTTCAAAAAGCATATTACATAAAGTACTGCATATATAGTAGGTAATGTAATGCAAGCTCTTTTTCTTTGACGATTTTTTTTTTTTTGAGTCCATATTAAAACAATGGCTTCATTGTCCATGCCCACTGTGCTTGTTTATTTTTAGATGTTACATCATTGTAATCACGTGTTGAACTCTAAAATGTGGCCTCAATTAAGTATAGGATGAGGATGAGGACATAATAAATTAACTCGTACGAATTCTACTGTTCTACATTCCTAGACAGTGAATCAGTAATGTGACAATGAAACGGGAGCATTCCCAGGACACTTTGGACAAAGACAAGAATTTTTAATTACATTTGCCCCTTGACACCGGTAGCCACCTTTTTTTTTACCTACCATCAAGTTGTACCACCTAAAAGTTAAATAAATATAATTTTAATTATTATTGTAATGAGTAATTTCAATAATGTGTCGAGTGTCTTTGACATAATGCCTAAAATATGGCCGTGTGGTACACAGATGTCACTTTAACAAAAGGCTTAAACGAAATTAATAACTACATTGTGGAATCTTTTAACTGTAACTATGTATTTTTACCATAAATGTTTTAATCGAACGAAACATTTCTTTATTTTTTAAAAGAAGCCTTGAAAGATTTTTAAAATGCGCTTGCCACACCGGGAAATCGATCTAGCTAAAATCCGAAAAAAAAGCAGCAGCCTGTATACTCGTACTCTATGGCATCGATCGATAGTGTCCATCATCGGGATCAAATCTCTAACAAACGCGGTAAATTTAATGGAAGGAAAAAAGGAGATAAAAATCGAACCTAAAAGACAAGCTTTTATAATTGGAAAATATTTGCGCATAGAGTTCATCCAGTATCCAGCTTCCTTTCCTAAAAAGGTAAATTCTTCCCTAGCCAAAGGCTCTTTTATGAGTTTGTTGCTTCGCATTTTATAAAACATCCTGGGGCAGTAGTATAAGTATATATGGTATAGTAGTATATATTACATATTATATATTATATAATATGTAATCACGAAGAGAAAAATAATACAAAGTAGGTACAGATGAAACGCCATGACCACACTCCGGTAGCGAAATAGTTTTGATGAATAATTGGCATTTTATGATGGAGAAAAGTGCAATTAAATATTCCCTTATTTTAATTAACTATTAACTAATTCTAGAATTTTTAAACGTAACTTAGCTCAAGTTATTTAAATGTTTAGTTAATTAATAACAACAAAATCTACGATACCTTCCAGTTCCCAACCCTTTCGCTGCGGCTGAGGATATCATTCGTCATGTTACCAAAATATATGGATAAATATTTGTAGAATTATGTTACGGATAAAGTGCATTGGTTATTTTAAATATTATAATATTTTCTAAAGCTATTCTAAAGGACATGCATTTTCAATTCATAATTTCATAATTAGGGCAAGAACATTCTGCATTTTGCACTCATTTGGGCTATCATTGAGCAATGAAGTTCATCATGTACGAGTATCTTGGCACAGGGTGAAATACCATAGACGAGATACTTCATGGATCGAACATACTTACTCGAACAAATCTAGCATGAGTATTTCAGTAATTAGCCAGATTAAGATACCTGTCCTTTTTTAATTTTCTTAGATGATCTCTCGGGAACCTAACAATTTTTCATGATACAACCTATCCTATATGTTAATCCAATAATATATCTCACAAACTTTCGCATTTATAATAATATAATATTTATAAAATATACCCTATGCTACTCGCTGATAATGTAGCTTTCTATAGTGAAAGAATTTTCAAAATTGGTCCAGTAGTTTTTGAGTTTATTCATTACAAACATACATTTTTTTTCTCTTTATAATATTAGTATAGTTAGTTAGTATATTAGTATAGTTACATAAACTTCTTTTCGTAAAATAAATGACACTCTTATTAATATGCCAATTATTAATACTCCCATTGATATTGGACTAAGTAACTTATATAATAGACTAATTGGTTGGAATCACACAGGAAATAAAGCACAAAAAGTTTCTTAAATTTCAACACCATTCAGACCTATTTGAAATAGAAAAATATCTTTAATTAACATCATATCATAACTCACAGCCAGCGTACAGGGAAATGTTTCATACCTAATTCGAAATTTGCCCGTAGCATAAACAAAAACATAATAATAATGTATATAATACAGCTACTCGTTTACCAAATACTCGCTCCACATAACATATATTATATATATATATATTATCTAATACGCTTTTCGCACAAAGAGGTAGCAAGTTGCCAGAGAGGTATTTAATTAAGCCGCCTTTAAATTCCCCGACAGAATTAACATGGTTCACCCTCGGGTTACGCAAGACTACCTATTGTTTTCTTAATAATTAATATAATTTGCTAGTGAAACCAACGCTATTTACAAATATGATATTCGTCCTAATAGGCGTTTGTAAAGGCACACAACAGTCATTATAATCCGTTTGGTAGTAGCCAAAGGACCCCTTGTAGAAGACCCAAATGAAATAATACCACGTATCCTATTGTGTGAGTAAAGTTCAGTTTGTCTCTTACACTTTATAATCTCAAAGCTTTTTTTTTTAATTATTGATGGGTTTGCTCTTGGCCAACATCCAGCCGTATAGTGAAGATGAGGCCTATGATGGAGCGAGCTCACCCAGAAGATGCCTATTAACTCGAACTTTGAAAATATTTGGGTTATATGAGCTTGGAAACACAGACAACGGACAAGGAGTTTCAAATCTTGGCAGTGCGCATTAAAAGGATGTTTTAAAGCACTTGGTCCAAGGGATTTCGACAAGAATAGGATGGTAACCAGCCGTACGTCTGTATGTCCGATGAAAGAAAGGGGAAAACCTATTATTGTTTGTTTATTAAGCTATGGTAACCACTGTCAAGCGGATCATCAAAAAAGACAACGACAAGCGCATTCTTAGAGTACTTGTTAGAGTAGTACTTGCTCTAACGGTCTGTCCCAATTATCCAAGGTTCGATTCCAGGCAGGGCCAAATTTGTAAATAATCTTTTCATAGATTCCTCTGGTCTGAATCTGGCAAGTAGTAGCTGGACACACTTATTGTGGAGGCAGCCTGTATGGTGGCAGTAACTACAAAACCACCCTGATTTAACTGCACATAATGTCAGACGGAACCCATGCAGTTAATAAGAATTGCCAGAAACCACTCCCTATTCTCTGCTAATTCATTATCCTTAATCCAACATAAGTCGGCATAAAAAAAAAACAAAGTTAAATTGTCTTTGTAGCTAGAACTTTCTGCTAGGAATGCATCGATACGCCTGTTTGCTGATACAGTACAGATACCGATACACTTTGTGAATTTAAAATAATTTAAGTGAGGGTAAATAAAATAAAACACAAGTTGGCTTTAACTTTCTTATTTAATTTTAAAAAAAGCTTAGAATGCGATAATTAGTTATCAAAATTAATTATTAAGGTTAGTTAGTGTTAGTTAATTAAAATTAACATTTTAAATAAGATTTTTATTTAAAAAATATTTTATTTTCGAGTTTTGTACATGATAACTCGCAGGCTTTTAATTTTAAAGATAAGAAAATGTAAATCAATTAATATATAAAAATTTTCATTTACAAGATATATTCTGGTATGTGGTGCTCGCCCCCGGACGGCAACTCCTGACGACTCCAAGCGCCTTAACACTTATTACAAAAGTTTAACTTGAATAAAAACTGAAAACGTACGTAGTCTTACATTTTATTAGTCACCCGTCAATATCAACTCCATTGAGAACATGGCCTATTTCCAGTCCCCATAGACTAGACTTTCAGTGATTTATGGGCTAAGTTGATAGTTCGTTAAACAAATGTGACTCTGAAACGTCCCTATTGACTTTCAGGGCGTATTTATAAACAGATCAATACAGTCTGAAAATAAGTTATTATGACTTTCAAGAAAGTCACATGCGTACTTAATATGTATAAAGTTTGTATAATTCTTAGAGATTAATAATTATTTTACCTAAAAATATATAGGCTTTTAAAATTACAATTTTATCAATAGTTCTACAAAATTTGCACATACATACACGTGTATCTAATTTTTTAATAAGTTTTTAATAATGAGCGATTTTAATAAGGGTTTATTTTAATAGCGTGTATGGGCTCTATAGAGTGTCGGTGGTTAGTTTATAATTTTTATTATAGCTTCGGTTTATTATTAACAAAACATAGAAAGAAACGTGACTAGATAAATCCCCTAATTCTATAATAAAAAAAAACTTTCCATGCATAAGGTAGGTAGGTACCTACGTTTACAAAATCCTTTAAAAGGTGAACAAGTGACATTTCTCTCGGGATATATACAAAGGTCTATTAAATATCGCGGTACAGTCTTAACGGTACAACGCGTTTTAGGTTTCATTAATTCCTAACGTGACCTAAATTTAAAATACCTCTGTGTCCTATTTTTTTGGGATCGCGGCAAGGCTTACCGCCCAAAATACTCGATCTATTACACAAACAAAAATCAGTTTCAAATGATGATTACGTAATACAACTCTTCTTTCGGAGGACATTCTTTTGCTATTATTACTCTTGTGATGGAACTTTATTTTATCATGTCGACCCAAGACTGTTTGTCAAGCTGTCTATTATGCTATTATGAAAAAATATGTGTTTGTGGGTATGTAAATAATATGTTGGGGAATAGACAATATAGAAAATTATGGGTATGTAAATAATATGTTGGGGAATAGACAATATAGAAAATTATATACAGTACATGGACAACAAAAATTCTTTTTTTTCTTTGCTAGCTTGATTCAAACCATAAAGTTAAGTACGTCTCGTATGTTTTCCATAGGCTGCACCAATTAGTTTTCCATAATAGCTGAAAGCACCTGTTTAAATGAATTTAAAACCGACTACGAAACACATTTCACCGTGAAATCGCCGATAAACTGCTCAACGAGCGCTATAAAGCCAATAATGAACACTAAAGACACACATTAAAGTCTAAATTGCTGTAACACGTAAACACGCATCGACATAATATATTAAAATTTGGATTCCATTCAAAGTTTGTTTGTACTATGTACTAACATTCTAAACTTTATAGGACTTTATAGGTCATTAACAGTATTAATGACCTATGTCTGTCGGAAAAGCGTTGTTTTCGGTTTTTCTATGATCCATAACGAAACAGTTAATAAAATGCAATGTCAATTGGCTTCATTAGGTTGAAGTGTTTTCCATAAAAATGGTCATAAAAAGAAATTCAATTTTAAAATCAAAATTACCCTGTTTTGCCTTAGCAAGTGTAAAATAAATAAAAAAAAGTTTTATCGTCATTATGGTCAGTGATGCATTTCGCGTATATTATTTGATGTGCAGACTGAACCTTTTATGAACTTGTGCAAATTACTATTGTTGGAATTACTAGCGGAAACTTGATAACGAGAAAATTAAAAATGCATCGTCGTACCTATTCTGGCTGCGGTCGAGTCAACCTATCTTACGGATGCGACGAAACAGAATATACGGATAAACCATCGACGTATAATATAGTAGCCCGACCCCGGTTTCGCACGGATTTTTTCTGAAAAATATATCTAAAAACCTTCCTACTTTAACGCTCTTTTAATTAGTGAAAACCGCATTAAAATCTGTTTCGTACTTTGAAAGAATTAAGCGCACATACAGAGGGACAGGATCCGTTTTGTTGTATGAAATCTGATGTGATCGATATAGTTCTTAGTTATAGTCTATGATGATCTGTTCAGACGTCATCAGACCATTTCCTAGTTGACGATAAGGATATATCAGTAAATTCCACAGATTCGTTTGATGTGATTTGGTATAGTTACTTACTGTTACTTCGGTGGTATTTCCATGACATGTTAACCTTGACCTGATGCTGCAGCTGCAGAGTAGTCTGCGGGGAATCCAACTCCTCAACAACTTACGTCAGCCGAGAGCGTGTCGCTAGTAAAAAGAATAAATTATTTTAAAAAAATAAGTAGGTATGCCTTAAAATACGAAAATTGCAGTCACGCAAAGCGGGGGACCGGTTACTAGTAAAAAATATAAATTATGTACTATATTAAGTAAACGTTCAGAATACGGACGCAATTGTGGCGACCGACCCCGGCAACCAAACATGAACTTCTAAATTTATGTTGTGAGCGGAGAGTGCTAACGGCAAAGTTTGACAGCGGAGTCTTTTTTAACTTTTTTTTTTTTGAATAATAAATGCACAAAGTTGTTTTTTATTTGCTCCGTGAAAAGAATAATAAACAAAACATCGAAAAGATTTTTGCCGAAATATGTTTATTGACTGTTGGAATGGCGTTTTCCGGTACAGCGGCTAATGTGTTGGCTCTTTGTTAGATTTTAAAATAATTTCACTGTTGGAAACATTTTAGGTCGTATATTTTCAAATCATCTATCCACCAAAACTTCCATGTTGTTATGACTGCTTGGAGAAAGCGTCTAACTTCGAGCCTTATTAGGTCTTCTGTCTACTTTGTGAGTGGATATTTCATACTGCGCTTACCAGTCCGTGGTCTCCATTCAAAAATCTTTTAACCCCAGGAGGCCTCATATTATGAGCCCTTATGACCCTGGCTACCTTTCTCGTGGGATCTAGGGTCTATCGGCATATCTGTAAACATATGTCCCGTTAAGTTTTCATAAATAAATATTGTTTTGCAAGCGCCGCAAATAACAGTGGCGAAGCTTAAATAAGAAACGAGAAAATTATAAAAAAAAAACCCCAGCTGCCTTCGACTCTGCGTACCATATGTCCTGCCCACTGCACCTCAACTTACTCGTATTAATCCTCCTGGTCATGTCGGTAACTTTCGTACGTCTACGGATCTCCTTATTACTAAGTCGATCTCGCAGAGTAACCCCAAGCATAGCCCTCTTCTCCATAGGTCGTTGAGTGACGTTGAGCTTTCTTTCGAAGCTCATAGTTGGAGACCACGTTGGAGACCATGTCATATTTTATAACTGGCAACAAACATTGGTCGAAAATCTTTATCTGAAGGCACTAAGGCATTTTGGACGAGAAGATGTCTCTGAGCTTCCAGCCCTGTTTCTACATTTACCAGAAGTAATAATTGTGATGTATTCTGATGTAAAATGTCTTTAATGCATATTATATACCGAACAGTAAAAAGGTCAGTAGGTATATCGAGACTTGTATTATTATTTATTTATTTTTATGTAAATTAAACGGGAAGTTCAACGCTGAAAATGTAATAAAATGATCCGCAAAATAATATAAATAAAAGCAACATTCCACGGGAATCGCGGAACATAACATTAGCTGCCGTTGCGCGTTGGAAGGCGAAAAACGGTGACAATCATTTTGCAAACAAATTTGGACAAAAATATAAAATTATAGCTTTTAGTTGCATTTTTAATCTCGTCTTATAATTGTAATTTAGTTTAGGTCTTTGAAGATTTTTTGAATAAAAATATATTAGTTGTCTCTAGCTGTCTTTATTTATTACAGTAAGCTATAACTAGACTGAGAGATGAGAGATTATACCAAACTCAGGTAATATTGTTCCTTAGTCTGGTCTGTAATAATAACAGTTATATATTTTTTTTATATTGTAAATAGTAATTCTGAAACGAAAGACATTCACTACTATGTGTAAAAATCATATAAGCATGACATATTACAGAAATACTATAATGTCTATAATATACCTACATAATATTCTATTATGACAAGAAGATAAAATAAAAGATTCTAACTATAATAATAATTTTAGAGAGCTGAGGAAAAGTATTTACTAGTAATCTATTATATATTAAAAACAAATCGTTTTCCACCTCTGTCTATTTCTCAGCTAACTTCTTTTAAAACAACCAATGGATTTTGATACAGTTTTCACTAGTGGATAGAGCGATAAACGAGGAAGCTTTGTGAATATGGACGGCTAGCTAGTTAACTAAAAGATAATACGAAAATCATCGTCACCGCAATGTGGAAAGAAATGTAATAAAATATAGGTAACGATGCAAAAGTCGGCTGCTGGCTCGGCCAATCCAATTTGAGCCGGATCTAGCCAGATATTACCGGTTGGAGCTGGAATAGGGTCGCGAAAAGTGGCCGTTGAGATTTTTCAACTTCGATTTTGTTTGCGAAACAGCAGTTCGCGTCTGTCCGGGTAATGGATTTCGATTTTAAATTCATTTAAAAGCACCGCCACTGCACCGCGCACTGCGCTAATGAAATCCTTTAATTCGAGTCCCCAGTAATAGAGTGGAGACGATTCCAGGACAGTTATTTTCACAATTACATTTTATAATTAATTAAACAGACAGTTGAACCGCAGAAAATTTAATTGAGTTTCTAATAGAATTACTCATTTCAGAGTAAAAAATGGAAATGTTTCAAATTTGATAGTACAGAAAACGCTTGCGTTGAGTCCTACAGCTTGGATTAGACATTTGGAATTTTCCTTTCGAGACGATGAACCCTTAAGTACATATTTATAACAAAGTTTTATATAATTAATTTATGAATTTTACTGAATCGCTTTCCAAAAGCGCTTTATACAACTTCTTAGAACCTCAACATTACAACATTTATAATTCAAATTCAATCCCGAAATTTCTTGGCTGAATGAGAATTTGGGGCATATTCTGTTACGTACAACAGACGCGCTAATGATGTGTAATTTTACTACCGAAATTCTGAGTATGCTGGTTCTTTGAGAAAGAACACACTCAGCAACCTCTATAAATGCTGTTCTTGCTAATAATAACATAATAAATATATATGAATCCTAATTATATCCTTTATAATGCTCACTGTCAAGGTTTGAAACTGCCTGCGTCTGTGTTTCCGAGCTCATATAACCCAAATATTTTCAAAGTTCGAGTGAATAGGCATCTTCTGGGTGACTTCGCTCCATCATAGCATAGGCCTCATCTTCGCTACACGGCTACATGCTAGCCAAGAGCAAACCCATTGTTTAAATATGTTATATAGTCTTGCTCTTCCTGTGGTGCCTCTCTAACTAGTGAATGTTAACAGATCGAACAGTCTTGTCTGTTTGTCGGAACAGCTCAACTGCGTTAGCTGTCCTGGTCCACTGTCTGATGTTCTTGGCTCCTTCCACTTGGATCCACAGCTTCAGTTGTGATATATAACCTAATACAGTACCTAACACAGCTAATGCATTATCGGTATATTATTTTTTGTAATAATCTTAGACAGCAGACTGATTCAGGATGTAAATAATGAAATTTTAATCTTATTTTCACAATAAAAGAAATCTATCAAATAGATATAAATCTAATTTTACGAAACATACTTCCTACTTGCTTTTGCCCGCGACTCCTTCCGCGCCCCCTTTTTTTAGGAGTTAAATTAAATTATTTATTTAATATTTATTGTTAATGTATTTTTGTCAGATGTTGAGTATTTTTTTTTTTTTTTTTTTAATGTTCCTTTGAGAACAGTACCTTTTTCCTGAATGAAAGGTACACCATGTCCTTTTCTGTATACCTAACAACGTGTCATGCAAAATTTCATGATGATAGTTTGAATAGTTAAGACGTGAAAGCATAACAAACAAACAAACAAACAAACATCGCATTTATAATATTGGTTAGGATAGTAATGTCATATGGTAAGGCTTTAGGTGCGAAAGTTGATTAGAGAGAAGTAATAAGCCTCCAGCTGGTTCCGCTAAATGGGTTTCATATTACCCACACTGGAACATAAAATGTTTACCACATTTTATATGTTGAGTATAGTCAGCAAAATCATTTGATTTTCCATTTGTATTGCTCCATTATTTTGGTTAGTTACTAGTAACTCGTATAAGTAATAAAATCTCTTTTCTTTCCTTATAAAGATAAGGAAAGAAAAGAGATTTTATTTCGTTTTTGATACTTGAAGATACTTGAAAAAGTTCAAGTATCTTCAAGTATCAAAAACGAAAACGATTAATTTTTGTATCAACTTATAGTTTGTACTATATGTAATAATTCAAACCTACAATAATCTATTTGCAATCTAAATAATCAAGTGCACACCATAAAATCACACAAACAATTATTTAAAAAATAATAAAAACACACATTTTAAATAATTAAAATTCAAAATAATAATAATACATATTATACAACAAAATGAAATTGATTTGATCTAATGAACTTAAGTAACAAAATAATAATATCCTAATAACATTATGAATGCGAAATTTGAAGTTTTTTTTTTTAAATTTCGATTTACATCATCATTGAAATAAATGCATTTCTGGCTTCACGTGTTTTTTCAATCCGTACTTGGCCAAGAAAAAGTTGTATGTCGTGAACAATTTCACTTTTTACGGCAGTCATAGATGATTCAAGGGTTCCCAGTTCCCAGTTCCCACCGCTGAGAGTTTACGGTTACTTGACGGTTTATTGCGGTGCAAAAGTAATTTGAGAGCAATCTGACTGTAATGTATTTTGGCAATAAACATTTCTCTATTGGGATGTGGTGACAGAAAATATATACACTCTAAAAATTTCTTATTTTGGTCAGACGAACAAATCTCCCATGACTTTGTTTCTTTTGTTTCAGGTAATTCATAGTTTTGGAGCCTGAATAATTAGAAAAATTGACGACGAACCAAATAGTCATAAATGTCCTAATTGGAAAAAATCAAAACTGTAATATGTTTTACACACATACTCATTACATTAAATATAGATAACTGTTGATAGTAAAAGATATATCCGTCCTATACCGTCGCCGAAGCTTTTTCATAATAATAATAATAAATATGAATTTAAAAGACCATATATATATAAATTATTATGTGACCAAAATTTTTTTTTCAAAAACGATAAAATATTGTTTTTGTTCATAAAACTGCAGTGGTCTCAAGTACGAAACGATGTTCATTGAAAGGTACATTGTTTTTTTGAGTATATTCCCGGAACCGGCCCACAAAAGGTGTAGACGATATTGTTTCTAGATTTTTTTATGGCTCAAATGTTTCCGCTTTGAACTGCAACAAAAGAACATTGGCATTTGGCAAGTGGAACAAACGAAGAGCGGACTTTTAGAGCTGTTGCCTCTACCACTAGAACACTCCGACATTGAAACATAAGCCGTCTCACTTTGAAAGAGAATAATAGTACTGGAAACGAAGATTTATTGTCGCCGTTGGGTTCACATCACACTGAAATCGCTTTATTTAGCCTACCAGCTGGATGTTGTTGGCTATACATGCTAACGAGAAAAAAAAACCAAATATATTAACTAATTTGATCTTTAAAAGGTTAAGCTTGCACTAATCTCGTATCAAAATACTTTGATACTAAGAAAGTTGATGACGGGGACTTGTAGGTCACAAAGTGTCACATGATAAAGGGTGTATTAAAAATCAGGGAGCCAAGAACTAACATAGTCCTTTATTTATTTATTTATTTTTACTTCCAATTATATAAATTGGAAGTATGGAAGGAAATAAATAAATACACTAAATTTACATCCTAAAAAAAATCCACATTTTTTTTAGGATGGTCCGAAAACGAATAGACCTAAGGGATAGACAGACACTATGAAATCTCTTTAATTTTGTAATTATTTTATAGTACGGATAGTCTCAAAAGAGTATTAGGTGCTCGCGACTGGCTCGCGACTTCGTTCGCGTTGAAAAGATAATATTATAGGTTAATTTCCTTCTATTTATCTATACTAATATTATAAGCTTTGTTTGGTTGAACGCGTTAATCTTAGGAAGTAGGTACTGGTTCGAATTGAAAAAATATTTTTGTGTTGGATAGTCCATTTATCTAGAAAGGCTTTATTTTTTAGGCTAATAACATTTTGAACATTTTCCATTTTCCAGAATAAAAGTATCGTATCTGTTAATCCGGGTAATAAACTATCTGTTGTCCAAATCTGATCCACATCCGTTTAGCCGTTTTTGCGTGAAAGAGTAATAAACATCCATCCATACCATCCATTCATTCTCCCAAACTTTTGAATTTATAATATTAATAGAAAGTAGGATTAAAAATGTGTTAAGTAAATGACAAAATGACACAAAAAAGTAAGTTTGTCTCAACCCTATATATACATATATACCTGCCTACTATAGGTAATCGCACCACCACGAAATAATATCGATCGAGCAAAGTTTTTATTGCGCTGACATTACGTGAGAAGGGTAAAATCGACTTCTATTTCCACAGTGAAATAATAAAGTTTCTTGTTATGGGAATTTATCATTTGTATGTCATGAGAAGTCAATATAGACTTGGCATTTTTTACATTTTAAGTTTTTGATGGGATTTAAATTTTCGTCGAGTGTTTAGCTTGCTCCGTTACACGACCTATCATTATAAAAACCAACGTCCAATTAATAAATAATCAATTTTCCGTCTTTACTTTCGATTTGTTCTGGAATTCTTTTCCTTATAAACTTTTCCAGAAGCATAGCCAACAAAACAGAAAACACCCGTATCCCTCGGTCGAGTTGTGATTGAGTTCGTACAAAAAAAACCTTTCGATCTTTTCCAAACTTTCCAGCTATCCCGGCCCTAAATAATTTGCAATAGGAATTACCTACAATCGTTTAAATATAGGCCAAATCTTAATTTCTCTCTTCCCAATACATGCGAAGCGTCGATCGACTATCGATAGACTAATTGATGCTATTGCCAAGGTATAGTAATATCAATAACTAGCTATTGCACGCGACAAATATAGCCTATGTTACCCGCTGATAATGTAGCTTTGTATAGGTGAAAGAATTTTTAAAATAGGTCCAGTAGTTTTTGAGTTTATTTATTACAAAAAAAAATATACAAATTTCTCTTTAAAATATTAGTATAGATAATGAGCTTCTGTTATCAGTGTTAAAATGAAATATGTCTAGATATAAATTTTATGTGCATTTAGCCTCTTCGAATGGGATGAACAATAACAAGCTAGCATCGATTAACTCCCTGTCATCTAATTTCCATTCCCTAATGGAACTAAAGGCTTGAATTAGCATTGGAAAGCGATCCAATAGATGAACTCGGGGCTGGATTATTTTAAAACCCATTTAAACGTCTCTTTATTCCAATATATTCAAGACAGAAAGGAATAAATATGTTATGTTTAATGCAACGTTTGAATTTATTTATATAAATTAGTTACTTACAAATATATATAAATAAATAAATACTATTTTTCATTTTTATACTCTTGAGATTCCCACTGTCTCCAAAAGTGTTAGTCATCATAAAATCATAGACCTGCTCCCTGCTTCACACGGATTCTTCCATACGTTATAAAATAAAGATATGATCCAAATTTCAACTTTCTATACTTAGTTTTGGCTTGAAGTCAGTCAGTAAAAACGATATTATGAGTTTAGATTATACTCATATTATATAAAACATACTTAAATAGAGCTGTTTTTTATAATAATTATAATAATCTGAGATTCCTTCAATAAACTCTCATTCATTGCAACTGGATAGTCAATGAGACAACTATAGGTTCTAACTAAGCCCTAAGGTGTTCTAAGGTGTTTCCCGTTGCTACAAATACCTGCAGGGTCGGCGTTAATTGGCGACGGTAGCCACCTACCATCAAGTGGACCTTAATGACCTTATCTTATCTTTTTATATTTAATGATGTGTTAACTGTGTGTTAAAACATATACGTCTACTCTAATATAGCTTCTTACATCAAATTTTATGCTGTAAAACTCAAAAATTCCTCTAACATCTCTCGCCGCCCGATATTGCGAAAAGCGAGGCAAAACTTTTTTATTTCATTTTCAGCACAAAGGTGTTCCCGAGTCTAAATTAAACAAGTTGTATGTGGACAAGTGAGTGCCTTTACAGGAAAACTCACTTTATATTCACTCCAGTAAGATTTAAAATCCAACGGTGATCTAAAATCCTAGTGCATATAAATATTTGTAACATTTAAGCGGTGTTCAATCAATGATGAAGTCAAACGGAACATGGCCGGTTATTCTGTTAAAACAATTATGTAATCATGTGCAATATCTTATTCTTATTCACAATTCGTGAAATCAAATTTAAGGGCAAAGTCAAGTAAGAATTAGATCTAATGTCAAGAAATACCTATGTCTTAATCTACCTATCACTCGATGACTACATATGACTAGAAACAAAACATCTCACTAAATCAATGTAACAATTCCCACAATTATGTAATCATGTGCAATACGGCCATGTTCAATTGAGATAATATAAGATTATATTAAATTTGAATTTTTAAATAATATTGGCAACTTTGTTTTTTTAAAGAAAAAGCATGGCGGACGCTCTACATGGTCGCTTACATTTTGAACAAGGGGAGGGAGGGAATACATAAAAAAGCAATAGTTTTAAAATTTTATACAAATAACTAAGTATGTTAAGTAGATTGTTGTTAATATTATAAATGCAAAATTGTGTTTGTTTGTTCGTTTGTTACGTTTTCACGCCTTAACTACTCGTAAAATTTCGGAGACACATTGTCAATATCTTGGAAAAAAAAGTACTATACATTATGATCGTTCTTAAAATCTACTTTATACGAACATTATTCTCATTTAATTTTGTCCCAATTATCATTCGCCTTGTAACGACCTTATCAGACACTTTTCTCAAACTTTTTCCACGAGGGGTCAGAAAATACCCCCCGGTATATATATAGATTGTGGTTTACAATCGATACAATTTACGGCAATTTTAACTTCGCTAGCACGGAGTTGGCCGTACTTTGCCCACCACTATATGTTATATGTAATGCAACATTCATATTTTTATAATCTTTATATTTTTATAAAATAATTGTAAAATACAGATAATGCTGGTATTATTTGTATTATCGTAATATCATTTTTTTCTCTATAATTCTTTACCGTGGGGCATAGCTTTAATTATATACTTAACAAGCTGGTGGTCGCGACTTCGTCGGCGTTGAAAATTTAAAAAAAAAGCAATATAACACTTGACCTCGTGTTGCTATAACACTTTGGCCAGGCGTAATTTTTTTATTTTTTATTTATCCCTCGGGAATAGTCCTTTTATTCTGGATGAAAGGTAACCTATTTCCTTTCTGGTGTCCAAGACAACGTGTATGCAAAATTTCATGGGGATCGGTTCAGTAGTTTTTGCATGAAACAGTTACAAAGATCCATACATCCAAACATACTTTCGCATTTATAATATTATAATGCGAAATATATTTAGGTATGTATAGATATGCAGAATATATTTAGGTAAATAGGAAGAATTAAACATAATTTTTTCATATATATATATATATATATATATATATATATATATATATATATATATATATATATATATATATATAAGTTATGACATAAATTCATGCATAAAACACATTTACACGGAGAACTCTTTCTTCAGTTGGCCAAATTTTCTAACCACAAAATAAACGTAATAATTTCTTGTAAGAATTTCGGCCATCCTCCTCAGAGTTAACCTCCCGTTGAATATTTTATAAAGTGCGGTAAATTACTAGGAGATATCAAGGCCTTTTTGTCCTTCGCGCGACCCAAACGGTCGCTACTACGAACATAATCTTGTATGGACATAACCATTACGTGTTCTTGTCCAACTACAGTTTGCAGAAGATAAATTGAGTATTTTATAAAACTCTCTAGCTAGGAACCGGCTTTGGCTTCGCACGGACGCAATTCTTTTCCTATACAAATATCTCGTTTGTCGCTTATTTCATTAATGAAAACTCATTTGTGTTTTATGGTTTAGGAGTTAGCGGATATACAGAAGGATAGACGCGGAAAGTGACTTCAATTTATACTATTGTAAGGACTAGCAGTGCCCGCGACTTCGTACGCGTAGTTCTAGAAGTAGTGCGTATTATTCTAATTTATTTATGTATTTTTTGTTATGGGAAGCTTGCTTTTTTTATTTATTAGAGATGGGTTGCTTTTATTCATTAGGCCTATGACGGAGCGAGCTCACCCAGAAGATGCCTATTCACTCCAACTTTGAAAATATTTGGGTTAAGTATAAGTATGAGCTCGGAAATAAATACTGCAAAAGACATGTTATTTTGCTTAAAAAATTAAAAATTTCAAAAAAGACTGCTATAAATATACCTAATTATATTTAGCTCGTTATAATTTTTCTTCTAACGGTGTATAAATAAAATTCGTCTGTGTATTTCATTATTAAACATATTCTGTTTCAGTAATGTATAACGACGTTTTAAAAGCAAGGAAGCCTCTTATATATTTTCCGGGAATCGTTCTAAATTAAAACAGACAAGATTATGCTAAGAGATATCGGGATACATTTCGAGCTTCCGAAGAAAAATGTAACTATTGATCTTTTATTATGGTAATCATAATACTTTAATGTACGCTCTTATATAAAATCCCTAAAGACACTAAGATTACTAACTAGCTGCTGCACGCAACTTCGTTCGCGTAACTTTATAAAATATAGCTTATGTTACTTGCTGATAATCCCACTGAAACAAAAAGAAAACTCTTTAAATTAGTATTTAAAAAAGCACCATTTCGTTAAACTCAAGTTAAACACCATTTATCATTTTCCTGTGCGAACCATAACTACCAAGCCTATCATTGGAAAGGCTCTATTAAACGATCAAAATGGTATCGTTTTTATCAATATTGCTCAATACCTCATCAAAAGTTCTAAAATATTTCCCTTTTTGTTTTCAAAGTATGCGAATACAAAGGGGTTTCTAAATATTCTGAGAGAAAATTTAATATGAGATGGTGCGTTCTTTAAAACAATTTCACAAAGCAGGCATGTGCTCGTACGCTCATTTAATACTAACTTCGCTTTCGCTTAAGGAGATTACCTACACCAATGACCTTCAGTATTTCAATTCGACCTTTGTATGAAACATTAATCAAATCTCACCTTATTTTGTGGGCGTTCATAAAATTTTATCATAGAATATGTTATGATTTATGATTATGATTTCCAAGAGGAGATAATTTTAAACTTCAAATTTCAAATCATAATCTTAGTTTTAAATATATCATATTGAACTTATCGCAAGACGACCTGTGTACTGCCACGTGTTTTTTTTTATTTCTGCCTCGTTTGCGTGTTCTTCCTATTTCTGTGTCAAATTTCAACCAAATTGGTTTAGTGTTTTGCTCTAAAAACATAACAGACACAGACTGACCTAGTTACTTTCGCGGTTCTATAGTTAAGTATAGATTGGTATACATAAACCATTTGTTTACTTGTTAATATTGTTGTTTTAGATACTGTTTAGAACGATTTTTGTAATAAAACTAGAATTCTAATATAAAAAAAGCGGATAAAAAAATAATTAAAAGGAACAGCAGAAATATACGTTGCGATGGTATCAGCAAAAAAGTTGAAGTGTATACAGAGAAGGGAAGCCAGCAAAAGTTTGAATTGCACTTGTTAAGACAAGTTGCCTAATTGTTAAGGAAGTGAACGTGAACCGAATTGCAAACTAAACGTTCCTTTTTTTTGAAAACAAATTCAATTAATTTTTAATGGTAGTTTCAGTGGATTTTCCATTTGGGGGTAATCGCACCTATTGTTATTGAGATAATAATAGTCTCTATAAATTATTGAGTCCTGATAGTTTCACCATTGATTGAAAATTCCAAATATAAATGCTTTTTACAAAAAAAGAGTTTTAAATATCTCATTTAGGTCCACACAGGCTCACGGTCGATGGTACCTAGGTGGTTACCGTCGCCTATAACACTAGACAGGTGAGGTTCTGAATACAAAAATTCTAGTGGAACCATATTTTTTTGCTTGATTTATTATAAGTTCGACAGATCCTAAGAGGTGGATTATTCCAGGAAATGTTATATTTGCAGACAGGTACAGAGAAGAGAGACGTATATCTGAAAGTTGCGAGGCACATTGTAGGCTTCAATAAAATAGAATACAATTCTATTGAATTCTTTCTATTCTATTCAATCAATATTTTCATTTTTATAGTATTTTTAATCAATAGCCATTTGATTATGAGCATTGAAAGTACTATAAGGCTATACTGAAAAAAATAATCAGGAGATCAAAAAAATAAGAAAAAACGTGGAGTTAATAAAAAAAAACTTTAATTAATAGTTAAAGAGTAATTAAAATTTAAACCAATTTGTGACATTTCATTTCACAGATGAATTCACTTCAAGCTGTATAGTTTTCAGGAATAAAAAGTTTGATTCGTATTCGCGCATTTTTGCGGCCGTATCTTAGACCGTGTCTATATTTATGATAAACTGGATTTAGTGATGTATTAATTAGAAGGCCATGCGACCAGGTAGGTGGTGGTATCAATCAGAAACTCTATAAATTAAATAGAAATGAAAAAAAAATCATGGGAAAAAATTAAGTGAATTACGTTAGGGAACCCTTACGTCAAAGGTGAGGGAAACTCAGGCTTTTCAGGGCCGACATAGTCTTTAATGCAACACATATACGATTGTCAGTGTTACGTCATGCCACAGCACTGAACACTAGGCATAGTCAACTACATCTATGAATTAAAATTATAAATTTATTTAGCCACAAGTTTCTAGAGTAATTAAAAAAGATGCTCATATTTTTAATGGCGCTGTAAATTCTTAAATATGAACTCTTTTGTGTCCTGTTCCATAAAAATTCAACATATTTCCATATAGCACGTAGGATCTCTTTCAATCCGTAATAAGACCACTCCATTGCGCAGCGTTCATTCAAGTCGCGAATCCACTAAGTACCCCACGTCAAGCATTCCACGGGACATGAATGGAATATTATTTTTTAAGCCGTCTTTTATTACGCGTAATTCTCCCGTTTGGTTAGCTTTTGTTTCCTGCCTGGAGATAAAATAAACCCTATTTGATTTTCAAATGAAGATTTATAAGGTTTTAACGCTGGGCAGCAAGCGTTTTTGTAATTACGATGCACCTTGACCTCTGAAATAACTGCACTGCGCCTAAAACTTAACAGCACTTTTTGCTGCTAGAAAACTAGAATAAATTGATGTAGATAGATCGAAGAATAGGCTCTGACACGTTTACTCACTCACAGAAACACAAAATTCTGCTATAAATTCTCGGTGATCCTCTGTAAGGGGATGCAGGGGTGCCTATTTTATGTGCGGTCCCACCTGAGGATGAGGAATAATGAAATATGCCATCCCACTGCTAAAACTGTTCACTCATTTTTTTTTCCAAAAAAATTTACGTCAGTTTTTTATCTACACGAATCTTGCAATAGTTTTTACCAGGTATAGTAACTTAAGTGTTATTAAAATTGATAAATATTAAGGTTTGCTGTGAAAACTTCAAATTAAGTAGTTAATAATAACAAGGGTGTAGGTGAATATTGTAAAGGATGCAAATTGCATGCAGGCATCCTTTGTATGTTTTGTTTGTGCTGCGCTGCGTTCGGTCCATTAAGAGAGCACTTGCAAGCAGACGTGACGTTGCATCGGAAAAACATTAACAACAGTTGCATTTGCACGTTGTACAGATTTTGTTACTCTTTTTCTTACTTAAACAACGTTCGCCTCGTACAAAACTATTGTACAAAAGAGAGAAGACCGGTCGACGTTAATCTCTGCCAATTGTTGAATGAATTGCACACACTAAATGCACCGCTTTTTAGTATGTCTGTCTGTCTGTGCTCTCTATACAAAGTGAAATTGTATTCTGTTTTTTTCTTTTTGTTTTTTAATATTATGCATCTATGTAATAACTTTAAACGAGTAATTCTTGTATATATTTTCTGTACTATAATTTAAAGTCTGTCCCTAACTCCTCCTAAACCATGTCTTTAATTTATATTATAAGTATAAATTTATTTCTTGTATCTCGGAAACGACTTTAACGATTTGTACCATAAGAATGGCTAGACCGATTTTATAGGGATAAACGGGGACGGTTTGTATAATAAAAATTTTAGCCCGGGCTAAGCCGGGAGTGGGTCACTAGTCTATACTAATATTATAAATGCGAAAGTATATTTGGATGTAGGGATGTATGGATGTTTGTAACTCTTTCACGCAAAAACTACTGAACTGATCACCATGAAATTTTGCATACACATTGTCTGGGACACCAGAAATGACATAGGATACCTTTCATCCAGAAAAAGGACTATTCCCGAACTAACGCCTAGCCAAAGTGTTATAGCAACACGAGGTCAAGCGTTATATTGCTTTTTTTTTTAATTATCAACGCGTACAAAGTCGCGAGCACCAGCTAGCTAGTAGTTAATAAATTAGATAATATTATGAGATAACTAAGTCATAAAAATTGTGTTAACTATGCGTGCTCTTAACCCTAATAAGTTCGTGTAATATTTGTACCATATAAAATATACCGTGCCTACCTCTTCCTATTATAACACCATCCGTTGCTTTCACGGTGTACGTGTTCGTTCAACTGTGAACAAGTGAATATGCACGATGTCAACCTAAGCAAGCCAATATGAAACGCACCCTTCCAATGCTAACGTTTGGAAATTTTCAGATTGAATTTTTGCAGGAACTTGAATGACACGGCTATTGGGCGCTCGCTAGACGTAGGAATCTTCTCTCCTATAAAATTTAAAATGGCGGATTTTCTTTGTAAAAGCAAACGCTACGAGTATTATGGGGTCGAATTTTTATGTAAAACAATTTGCTCAACAAAAACAACTATATTTTAATAATAGTAGTGTAAGTATTTTAATAAGTATTGTGTAGCATACCTTCACTTAAAGAAAGTTTTTTTTTTTTTTTTTTAGTTCGATTTTCATATTTATAAGACCGTGGTATGAAAATTTATGGCAGTAAAATCAAAATTGTCACACGTTATGCGTTACGTTCTATTTTTGAATATTTTAAAATATCTGTGAAGTTTCAGAGATATTGCGCCATCTACACAATTTATTTTAAAAAAAGAACAATGTTCTTCTTTCGTCGTGTTCGAATTGTGAATTTTTTTTTTTTATATATCTGATGAATATCCATAATTGTATAGTTTTTATCGTAGCTCACTACTTACTTCCTCTTTTGCTTTAAAACTAATATCAATAACAAACTTCATCATAATCATGTCAGTTTAGTCTTGAATACATAACTAACATACAAAAAGTGGATTTTTTCCTTCTATTGTAATATCCTTAAAGTTAAAATTTACATTCATTAAATCTAATGGTAAGAATTTAAAATAATTCCCTGTAATAAATTCACGTATGTAAATATAATTAAAATTAAGTTATGAATAAGTAAGATGCAATAAGTAATAATTAAGTAATAAGTAAGAATATATATGCACTATGAAAACAAATTTTATAGTTAATTTATTATTAAATTTATTTTTAAAATTTTATGAGTATTAATATTGTTACGTTTCTTTCTTTAGAATTTTCTAATTTCTAACTGCTACGAAGATACTTCTTACGCTACGACGTAGACCCCTCCTGTCTACAAGCTTTGTTTCTAGTTTCAATAAAAAAAAGCCATATTATATGTTAGCAGCTGGTGCCCGCGACTTCGTTCGCGTTAAACGATGAAAGGTACCCTATGTCCTTTCCGGTGTCCCAGACAACGTGTATGCAAAATTTCATGGTGATCGGTTCAGTAGTTTTTGCGTGAAAGAGTTGCAAACATCCATACATCCAAACATACTTTCGCATTTATTATATTAGTACGGAAGTACGGATTTCGTAATAAGCTTAATACAAAATTTGTATAAAATCTTTCTCAATTAAATAATGTTATTCCTAGAAAAGAGGACGTATTGATATTAAACGTATTTTTTTTTAAATGTAATAATATCTTTCATGTGTGTAAAAAATGTTACTTCATTTTCTTTGACGTAAAATTGAAATTAAATGTAAATATTATACGCGCGCCCTTCCGTTTTATGATATAATTTAATTCGCCGAAAGAGAATTTGGAATCATTAATCAACATTTATATTACTTTCGGTGTAAATTTAAGATCTTTTTATATAAATAAAATTCAAGGATTATACTCGTAGTTATCGTAGGTATACAGTGAGTTTTAGTATTAGCGTTATGGTATGTTTCTAGGAAGCATTTCAATGTCAATATTACCTAAATTTCTAAATTTGACTGCCTAAGTCTAAATTTGACTCAAAATCGTATCTGTATATATATAACACAGTTTTTTTATCACGAAAAATTGTCACACAATTTGAATGTTTAATTTAATGATAGATGGTGGTTATAGATGCCAGCAATGATAATAAGAGAGTGGTTACTGGCAACCAGTTGAGTTGCCCAGTTTATGTCTACAAAACGCGCTGTGAAGTAAAATTACATCCATAGTATAAGGCAATTTAGAAAACTGATGATAACAAAATCTGTAGGTATAGCCTGTGTGCAATTATATCATTTACATCCAAAATTTAATTACATCACTCGATAGCTAAATGATCGAAGATTTTTTTGGTACCTATGTATATATGGTATATTCGAATTCATTGGATATATACATAAAATACGTTCAAATGAAATATTACTCGTAACGTATAAATCACGCAAAATACACGGCCGTGTCTACGACACAGCCACGCCCCATTTGTTTTGTGTTTTGATATATACAGTACACAGTAAAAGGTCCCTATGTAAACCAAAAACCGAACGATGTCCACTTAGTAATAAACCCACAAACAACATGAAGCAAACTTAATATTAAAATGAGGACCATTAGACGACATAAAGGAGGGATTCCGGCGAATGGCCGGAGGGCGCATTAGGCGAAATAAAATAAAATATTTAAAGTTGAGGTCCTTTGTCACAGTTAAACAACCAACTGCCATTAGAGAGGAATTCGGCTTAGGCGATGTTCACATTGGACATTTGTGTATTTCTATCTATTATATATATATGAGCCTTTATAATTTTACATGTATTACGTCCAACAAAATAGTCTACTATCCTAAATCATTGCCGATTATTATCAGTACTAAACATGCCTTTCAAACGTTAAGTGTTAAATAATCCTCTTTAAGTATATAATATATTTCCTCGCGAAGCCTTTTTACCGTATAACGAGTGATCACAATTTCATATCAATCAATCAATCAATCAATCATTTCAATCATTTATTTGCAACTTAGTAACAAAAAAAAAACAGTAACTGTAAGAAAAAAAAAGA
Source organism: Synanthedon myopaeformis (assembly GCA_944738685.1). Lineage (NCBI taxonomy): Eukaryota > Metazoa > Arthropoda > Insecta > Lepidoptera > Sesiidae > Synanthedon > Synanthedon myopaeformis. The sequence goes on along the minus strand of OX122921.1, from coordinate 10,397,242 downwards.
AAAAAAGAGTCAAAAAGTTACAAAGTTACAAAAACCCAGTATTTTATATCTACTATAAAATAATATAAAACAAAAAATGAAAAAAAAAATTTATTGCATTCGCAACATTTTATATATATATATTATATGTAATATATAAAAACATACATTACATAAACAATAATTTTATGTATTATAAGGCTAATATTTATATAAAATATGCATTAGAAATACATTTAATTTATCGCAATAAACACTATACTCACAAACCGTGGGTTTGACAGGACGTGTGTGTGTTTATGGTCGAATTGGAACCACTGGGTGACCTCTGGTAATAATTTTATGTTCTGTGTTATCAAAGGTTCTGTGACTTGCGACGGTAATGAAAGTTCAATAAAAATTCCCATTGAAAAGTCGACGCCCTGTAGACGCCGCCTATGAAATAGGGTGCTCGAGCTCTCCAGCGTCGCACAAGTCGTTTGCGACCGTAAACTTTGCCAGTTTACAATTACAGGTGTTTTTGTTTGTGAATTGTTTTAAATTAGCTTTATTTTGTTTAAGGTAACTCACCGTGAAAACGTTCACCAGATGCGGAATTCGAAGATTGTCATTTATTGAGTGAGAATTTTGTTCAAAAAATTATTTCAGTCTTAAACTGTATGTCCTGTTAATATATTTATTTGTTAAATTCACATGACTCTAATTTACTTTATAAGATAAATGTATTCAATCTGAGTTATTAATATTAATTAAAAAGAAAGAAGCACCTTAAGAAATTTAAGGTTTTTTTTAACTATGTATTTTGATATTTATTTTGTTGAAAGTACCGTCAAATACAACTTTTGCAGAAATATTTCACACTGACCGTGCATTAATTACGCACTTAATTCTAAATATATGCAATGCACCATTTACTTCGGAATCTAAAGCGTGAAATATTGTCCCACGGGAACTTATTATCGGGGTAAAGAGTTTTATTTCATTTTTAATCAGAGGCATGGATTTTTTTAGTATGCCAAGTTGTAACAAGTTTTAACAAAGTTCAGCGTGATTGAGTAACAAAGCGTCCATACATCTTGACTACCTTTTAAAAAATTCATACTTTGTCTATCTATCGACGCACAGCTAAAACTACTCGGTCTAGAAAGCTCCAATTTGGAACGTAATACTGTTCATCCACATTTATAACCATTTTTATAACCTGATATGATAAGTAAGTACTTAAGCATCCGCTAAAAAAATATTTTTTAAAAAATCCGTGCGAAACCGGGTGCGGTTCATTTGTAACATTATTTATGACATAATATTTAATTAATAACAAAATATTATATTATTATATAAGATATACCTACTATATAAGTACATACTCAAGAGATTCGTGTCTATGTGTAACAAAGAGTAAAACAACAGGATACTAATTCAAGTATTATCAGTACAGATAGTTGTTTTCCATTGTTAGCAGAGATTCCCTTCTCTCCCGATTATGTACAAAGTAATTACACGGAACCAAAGGGAATGTTAAACGGGAAGAAACAAAAGGCCGCCAAATCAGGTAATGGGCGAAACGTTGCTTTAATCCTTAGTTATATCCCGGCCGCCCCCCGTTTTATCCGCAAGGGCCTTAAAGGGTCGTGCTTACTCGGCTTTCGGCTTGTGAGATTTCTTTACACGCTCAGTGATATGACCAAGTGTGATGTCACAACTACAAGGCCTCTTTCACCAACTACAAGAGAAATAATTTTATGTTTTATTAAATTATGCACTCGGTTTACTGCATCCTTCGATGGCGATTTTTTTTATATTATTTTCTTTTTAATGTTTGAGACTTTTACAGTACAAACAAAGGTATATAATCTCCATCATTCCCGGTTACCGGTGACTTTAAATGACAGTTAGCCTACTTGACACATCTAAATCCGTTCAGCCGTACAAAAATCCAAACATACAAACTTTCGCATTTATCATATTATTAGGATAAAAAGTAAGGCATTCGCCGTTTTTTTTTTTGAACTAGTTGTCTTCCAAATTTTTCAACTATTCAAATTACTCTCATTATTGTAACTTGAAAAATATAGTTTAAGTAGGTATATACAAATGGGTACTTAATAAACACTTAATACACAAATGTACATAAAGTATATCTGTGTAAAATATTAGTTTTGTTTCACAAATGACCAAGACTAGTATCCGGTTCGAAGGACCAAGATTGGACGATTTAACGTCCAAAGCTGGTTCCGCCGGAAATTACTAACACGGGACCGGCGACACCCTCTACTAAAGAGAACGCCCTGATCTATAGATAGATAATAAGGCTATTGTATTTCAAAGTTTGCATTTACTTTAGGGGATAAACAGGATAGTGGCTTTATTTTTCAATAATAATTCTTCGCAATTTTTACTTTTGTTATTCATTTAAATTTACTATCACATAAATTTCTATTGATTGATTGTTTTATTTTAAATACTAGACCGATGCACTCCGATTTGGCCCAAGTTCAATAGGGACTTAATCTACAAAAAAAAAATTTAGCCTGTGTGTACCTGGAGTGAAAGAACTTTTCAAATACTTAGGTGCAGTGGTTCCGCAGATTATCCACCACAGGTTCCACATATACCAGGGTGAATCAAAAATTTCTTAGAATTTGAGTAAAAGATAAAAGAACTTGGGTTTAATTTTTTTATTATGTCTCTTGTCTGTGAGAAAGCTCAACATAGCTCTACGAGCTTTGTAGAGGTCTACGCTCTGTAGCCCTAGTCAAAGTAACAATTTACAACGACAACGAAACGATAACGAAGTTCGAAAACAATAAAATGTACGGGATTGACATAAGTATGCCGTCGCTAAATCACGTGATACATTTTATTCTTTCGAACTTCTCGAAAGAATAAAATGCTTGATCCCGCGAGGGGGTTTTGTGAGTTGAGTTCTGTGTTTTCTTTTGCCATAGGTAATTGTATTGGTTTGGTTTTGGGTCGCCAAAAATGCCACTTTTGTATGGAGAGGGGGCCGGAGACCATCCCGGCCGATGGAACTCGGGGAGAAACTGCCATCCCCCGAAGAGACCGCCCCTCTATCTCCGGTGGTTTCGGAAATATCCCACTTCGAAAAGACCAAAAAAGTTGTATGGAGTTTAAAAAAATGTATGAAAGGAGTGGGGATGAGTGGTCCTATGGTAACTACCGACCACCCTCTAAGACATTCCACAAACAGGTGGCGTATATCCCTAACAGTATCCTATGACCACTCACCAACTTTTTAATAGGTCACGGGGAACCCCCTGTACGACCCACCACAGAGGGGAAACCCCCCATAACTCGATAAGTCAGTCAGTAATTAGGTCGGTGAGTGGTATTTCCGCTTTATAGTTCTTTATTATTATTTAAATTTAAACTATAGTTCTTTAAATATATTATAGTTCGACTAGTTCTGTCGTTTCCCATTTTTATCTTGACATCTTTATTGTTATCGCTCCTCCATTAACTTTTATAACACAATGCAGGAACTTTTTAACTGATGATGCTGATCGAACCGAAGTCCATTACACGAATTGTTTGTCGATTGAGAGATAGGATAAATGGATTACAAATTGCTTTTCCGCTTTTACATAGATTCATTAAATAACAGAATTGTATTTTATTAAAACTACATGTTTTTCGCAATAAAATAATAATTAGACAGTACCTATTCATTTTTTAATAAATCGAGTTTGCCTAAGAAAATCAAGATGTCTATTATAAAATTGTTTTTTAGACCACTCCGAAAAAAAAAACTAAAACATATTTTTTTATTAATGTGTCTGAGAAGCCACAACAGTCTAAAATAATTAACTTACTAGCGATCCTCCCTCGGATTATCGCTCTTTTCAATAGTGAAAACCGTATCAAAATCCGTTTTGTGATTTAGTAGAAGTTAGCGGATAACCAGACAAAGGTAGATTGCGAGATTATATTATAATTATAGTTTATTAATATAAGATTATGTTATATTATTAACTAATATATTTTTTAATTAAATATATAAAAGATATAGTATTAATGTCAACATGTTAACATTTTTTTTTTTTTTTCAATTGAAATTTCAGTCTGACACTTATAATTCTACATTTCAAAATCAAGCTCACAATAGAAGTAATTTTGACCAATTGCGAGATGAACTAAACGTTCCGAAAACATACAAACAGTGAACTAATCACGAAACTAATAATAAGCCAAAGTTGAGTCCATAGCCAATGCTGGCATTAGATTAATTAATATATTAGACGACGATACGTCCCAGACGGCTAACTTTGGAAGGAGGATTATAGCCTGCCAGACATATTCAAGTGCAACTAATACACTTAGCTATACTGTGCTGTGCTACATATGTAATTACACTAATATTTTACAATTTGTTTGTTTAAATGTGACTAGCTGCGCCACGCGGGTTCACCCACTGTTTAATTAAACATTGCCTACTTCTAGAACTTGATATAATGTTATAAATATTCATTCACTTATAATTATGTCTGTGTATAACTACACGATCACAATAGTCTATTTCATTTTTGTAAATGTACAAGTTTTCTTAAAAATTTAGCTGTAAGTAATGTTTTACTGCAATCAGACTGATAAAGAATTGCACTGCTAGTTAGTGAATGCATAATACAACTTATTTGAAACACCTGGACCCACTGTTTCGGTGCGACACAAACTTGTCCGGGCATTTGTAAGGATGCTCACCAATTTGTAGAACCGCATCTAGGACTGAAGTAAGTAATAATCATTATTCACTTTGTAATATTTCAAAGTAATCATTCACGAGAATATTTTACAAAAATTTTACGTAAACCCACTTTACAGAAATGTTTTTATACAACAGAGTAACGGGTGCTAGCATGATCCCCTGTTGTTATCTTTCAACCTTATACTTCTTATTCTTCTTCTTATGGTGCCACTTCTCTACCAAGTTTGGAGACCATCATGGGAAGCTGTTGCAAGAAGGAGGGAGAGAGTACTCATCTTAAACCAGTCTCTGAAATTCTTCAACCAGTTACGTTGTCTTTCGCCCCTCATCACTTTCCCGAGAACTTTTAGAACTTCCATTCTTTTTCTAATTCGACGCTTATGTTGTATGGGTCGGTACCGAATTTTTACTACTCTAATGTCCCTGTGTATAAATTGTAATGGTTAATATGCCTGCCATTCATTCAAAAATGTGCTTCAGTGTGAACCTGACCGGTTGCATTGGACTGAAGGCTCCCCCTGGTTTAAAAACTGTTCATGCGCACAATATACAGTCCGTCCGCTGGTTGTTTTTATAAAAAAATTATAATCTACAAATTAATGTCTTATTCACGGTTAATGGCACATAATAATGATTTAACACAATTTTCTCCCTCGCGTGCCCTTTTTAGAATGATATATTTGATTTTAATAGTGCACAAAGAAAATATTACTTTTAGGAATCACGCCATTTCAGCATAACGTGACCCTTTATGATAATTTGTAAAATGAATAGCAGATTGATGTACTTTTTACAATAGTAGAGTATAAAATAGTGATAGGCGTCAACTAAAGGGTCCGCAATTTCCGTCCTCTGTTTAATGACCGTACACAACTCTATTATGATGTGGATTCTGAATAGATTTTAGTAGACAACGACCTGGCATAATTCTGGTATTACACAATGCACATTGCCGGCCATAGAACTGGAGATGCCTCCTATTAATTAAAACCTCAATGGCTTCCACTGGCAAAGAATAAAGTATACTCGACTTTCCACGTCAGTGGAAGTTTCAATCGGACTCTTCATGTGGTTTAAGAAGCCACTTTCAAACTTGAGCAGCGTATCAATTCCAAACTACGTAATTTCATGATTACTCATTAATTATTGGTCATAACAATACATAATAAAAAAACATTACTTTTCTGAGACATCGAAAAGTGCATCGAAACAAAAACACTGAAATTTATTTTATTTATGCCTATTAATTTCTAAAATGTGCAGAATTTGACACATTTTCGAATGTCGAATGTGTTGCGTCTCATTCCCAGTATTTAAATAAGTTGAGACAACAAATTCTCCCTCTAGTTATTCCAATCGGTTTTTAAAGAAATTGGTCATATATTCATTTACTGGAAATTATAACTTGGGAACGTCCAATTAATTTAAAATCTGCTTGTTTCACTAATTATAAATATATTTTTTAATTTTTTCAATTAAATTATTAATTTTTATTGACAGACTTACTAAACTTATATTACAATTTGTTGACATAGATTGCAAGACTATTTGTGGAAAATTTCCTCGAAAAAAAGTTGAAAAATCATGGACAGAAATCTCTGCTGAATTCTCCTATCTACATGTCCAGTCTGTTGCCACCGAACACTCAAACAGGACTTGCTCAAAAACCTGTGTTTATTCCATTAACAAAGTAAACAAGAAATGTTCCTGACCACACAACACAACACTTTGAAACACAAGTTACGTCGAAATTCTGTGGTAACTTTGAAATGTTTGAGGTCGGATATAGTGAAATGTGAGGTGTTTTCCTACTAACAGCACGTACACTGTAGCCTCGAAGCCTCCAAGGGAGAGTAATTGACTTTGAAATGATTGATCTACATAGTTTACTTACGAACCATTATCGATAATATTGGCAAACAACTTACAACAATCAATAAATGGATGACTTTAGTAAATACCTTTAATTATATATATTATGTTTAATGATTATTGTACTGGATCCGAAGAGGGGTGGTCCTTAATCATTCATCTATTTATCAGACTTAATTCTAATAAATTAACACTTGCAATAAAGTGTCGTGTCATGTTATAAATGTCATGGGATTGACCTGAGTACATGCCATAGAATCTATGTGTTTAGTGTGGGGAAAATATGCGCGGGCCACTTAAAATTCTTTCGCGGGCCACAGTGGCCCGCGGGCCTGGGGTTGAGCACCCTGGCCATAGATAGATTATGGAAGGTTACAGGAAAAAAGTGACGCTGAGTGTTCACTATGAAAAAAAAAATGTCATTTTGTTTTAATTCTATTTTAGCAAATATAACTGATATAATATTATTAAACAGATATATTATTTGATATACAAATTCAGAGTCGGACGTAATCAAATCATATTTTTATTAATTAAAAATTTATTCTACCTGACCTATCTCTATGCCAAATTTCATTAGATTTGGTTTAACGGACAGTTTGACAGACATATTTAATTTTACATTTATAATTTTATTATGGATACATCTGTAATGATATGATAGTATTTTACTAGTCATCTCTATTAGTATCCAGAATTTACTTACAAAGTTTTATCCATTGCCTATTTATTTATTTATAAACAAACTCTTACGTTATTAGGTTTGTCGAAACAATATCTAATTTTAAACTGAGTCAGGAATATATTGTTATAGATTACGTACAGCTTGCTCCTATCCTACTTTATTTTTATATGTACTACGTACCTACGTACGTAGTACATATTATCTCAATGAATTGAAACCATTTGGAATTAATTACAGGAATTAATTACCATTTGGAATTATTGCTCTTATTATAGGCCACACCCTGTATATGTGGTAGTATTAGTATGCTTGCAATGTGAATTTTATGTCTTATACCTGTTAGTGTTTAAGTTTCTCAAGTAGGTAAGTGAATTTGTATAATAATTCTTAGTGAGAATAAACTAAACTAAACCTAATCCTAACATATTATTGTTATTAATTTCTTAGTATTATTTTGTGTTTGTTATAAATGGTAATATGATATGGATGACTGTTACTCTTTGTCGCAAAACACTATTATTTTTTATGAATCTTTACAGTAACATAGTTTAATTAATACATCAGAATAAATTATAGACTATAATTTATAAAGATATGCGAACCAAGTCGTTGCCAAAACTAGTATAACTAATAAAACTTGAAAAGTAAAGGAGGCTCCAACAAGTAGAATCATAATATAGAGATTATTTTGTATATTATATTACTTAAATTGGTGTGTTGGCTTGCAATAAGAAGTACACAGTGACCGCACACCAGGTGCATAGAGTGTAAAATAAAACATTTGTCTTGGCTTGCACTTCTTTGCTAATTGGATTCCTCGAGACTAAGGTTATAATTGACCACAATTTGTATATTGTTACTAATACATAGACGTCAGCGATTTGGTTGTTAAGGAAATCATATTTTATCAAAAACCCCCCTATATTGTAAGCCACATTTACATAAAATAAAATAAACAATAACGCTTGAACGAATGTCACATAGAGGAAATTATTACGTTAAAGGAAAACTACCGAACCTATAATGATAGCCATTTATACGAGTACTAGTGACCCGCTCCCGACTTCTCATTAATTAATACTTTTTTTTAATTTAAAATCAGAAACATTCTTTGTTTATCGCTCTTTTCGTTAGTGAAAACCGTATCAAATTCGGTTGGGTGGTTTAGAAGAAGCTGGCGGAAAAAGACAGAAACTTCATTTTATTAAATGTATTTAGAGATGTTGTTTATGAGGTTTTTTTTTTCCATAGCTCGTGGTAATGCTCTTATAGGGGAGTGGTTACTGCCGCCAGACTGCAAACAGCCCTGCTACTGCACAAGAAAAAATCAATACTGTACGCGCCTGTCAAAATATGAGACTTTTTGCTTGTGACTTGGACCACACATTCTTAATTGAAATACCAGTGCTAAAATAGAACACCTTGTGTAAGACATTTACGGTTACTCCGCTGAATATAGATTCAGAACACCATTAATATAATTTAAAATAGGTTTTTCCGGTTACACGCATTCTCTCTATTAAGGATGTTTGATAATTAATGTACAATTTCACAAATTGTTAAAAATTGTTAAATATGTAGATATGTTTGTTACAGTTTGTTACGAAGAAACGTCGATGTTTGTTTCGAGAAATTTTTAATTATATATTTTTTTATACTCTGTTTATATTCATTTTATTCTTTTCTTCAATCGTGTCTTTTTTTGAAAAAGATTTTTTTTTTTTTTAATAAAAAATATAAGGTTATTGTAATTATTAAAAAAAAAATAACTAAGAAATAGTTTATAGTAAACTATAGTTTATACTATGATTTTATTCACATCATCAGCTATTTATTAAATAATATTTTTATCAAGACATGTCATTCAGCTTCCGTTCTCAACAATTTTCTTAACTTGTTTAAATTCATTAGAAGCATTGATATATATATAATAAAAAGTGTCTTGATTGTACACTTATCCTTATGAGATTTGATCCACACCGATATCGTTATATCGTGAGATTGCATAACATGATAATCTCATCTTAGACAGCAAAATGCTCGCAGCGGTCAGGGATCGATGTCGTAATTGAATGAGTCGAACGATGACCGCGTAACCCATTCGGTCATTCATTCGACCTCTTGCACTATTTCATTGAACACATTATAAGCTAGAGTGACATTTTAGCTCACATATGGCGAAAGTTGATACAGGTGTTTTAGATCGAACATTTATCTGTGAGTTAGCTAGTGCCCACGACTTCATCCGCGTTGAAAAATGAAAAATATAACACAATGAGAAAATATCTGACATCTTTATCTCTGTCTAAAAAATTTACGAAAATTACACAAAATTACGAATAAGAAATAAAAATATATATCTATTTATATTTTCAATGATTTCGAAATAATTCACAAAATTGATGGTAACAAAATCCACGAAACAGCCACACCCCATTTTTTCATATATTTTTATATTTGTGTCATATGCTTAAAGTAGAAAACGTGGAATTCAGTGGTCCCCTATAAATCTGAAGTATAAATATATATTCCAGTCTAGTGAGTCCCCTGAATCTCCATTAAATCCCTCTTATCGGACCTCCGATGCTTTCTTTAATATTTCATGAGCCTTTTTTAATGTGGAAATCGGTTAGGTCGTGTAATACTCTAAATGTAACTTTACATCATAAGTTCCTTTTAGAGCTTTTTGGATTTTTATATTATAATGCACAGGCTATGTTAGAATCTTTAAAATTATTTTATAATTTGTTTTTTATTCTATGATATCCGTACTTCCGTACTAATATTATAAATGCGAAAGTATGTTTGGATGTATGGATGTTTGTAACTCTTTCACGCAAAAACTACTGAACCGATCACCACGAAATTTTGCATATACATTGTCTGGGACACCAGAAATTACATAGGGTACTTTTCATCGTTCAACGCGGACGAAGTCGCGGGCACCAGCTTGGTAAGTATAAAATGATGTCGTTATCCGTCTCTGTTTTTTCCTTTACTACTTAACTTCTTCTAACTAAATCATCTAAGAGATGATACGGTTTCTCTAATGGAATTAGCGATAAATGAGGAAAGTTTGCGTGTACAATTGTACACTTAATTAAGTAGTAGAAAAAATTGCAGCCGTGGCCAGATGGAGACGTGTCCCTTTTTTTAACGCTGGGAAATCCTCTTGGATATCCGTCAGTGACACGACAGCTATGACACGACTTCGGTGCCCCGCCACGGCTATAGTAACGTATGTACATTTAAAAAAAAGTGTTATGTGCTATTATATCAAACCCTTTTTAATGTAAAAATCGGCAAGCAGGCGACATTATACGTTCCAATCAAGTGTAAAGTGTAGTCAGTCAGTCTACACTGATGGTAACGTATACTGTCACATACATGCATTGACCACTCCATAGGCGTTGTAAATGTGCTGCCGACTTTGATAAGATTGACGAAAACTAGGAGATAGAGAAATGGGCTCTGGCATTTTACGATCTTATGATAGGCTTCTTTAATGGGTTGGATACTGAAACCATACTGGCTGCGGATATGTATGTAGTGTGCCCTAAATGTAACCATTAATAAGCGCTAGAGCGTTTTTTTTTTAATTTCTTCTTAATTTGTATTTAATTAATTGACAATTAAATAAACAAAACTATTTTAAATTTAGAATTTACTGAAGTTCGTAGTTTAAGGTCTCTTTTAAATAAAACATTTCCAAAAGAATCTCTATTCAGTTGTGATAAATTTGTTTCAAATAAATTCTCACACAGAGTTTCAAGCAAACGTTACATTACAAAGGGCGAACAATGTACAGTCCGCCAAATCGTTACGCGCTCCACTGTCCTATCATAATGGGCATAAGGTCTACAATAAAGTAAGTGGCTAACTGTACAGTGACGAAGGTCCCAAAGGCTTGACGTTTTGAGGTAGAAACCGTTCGCAAAAGAAAGGGACACGCCATTTGAATATTGTTTTCGCTTTGATGTCTCTCGTATTTGTCTGCACTGTTGGACTGCGGATTTAAAGAGGCGTATGTGTTTTTGTTTGCTTTTTAAATATGTAATTTACTAATATTAAAAATACGACTTGTTGTTGTTTGTTACGCTTTCACACCTTTGTTTGTTTGAGTGAATTTGTCTGTTTTTTACACTTTCATTTGATGTTGTGAGGAGAAGGTACAGAGAAGGACATCTATGTACTAGACTACCTTTCATCCAGAAAAAAAGTACTGTTTTCGAGGGATCATCTAAAAATACGGATGTTATAGGTAAAGGGATAATAATACGGAAAAGGCATAGGGTACCATGTCTCTTTCCAAGTGCAAAATTTCACGATGATCAGTTGAGTAGTTAAAGCGTAAAAGTGTAACACTAACAAGCAAACAAACAAAATATATTTTGCAATTACAATATTAATTAGGATTCAAAATTGTTTCCTAGACTTTGAATTTATGTTTTCCATTTTGATTCACGGATTGTTTTTTTTTTTTTTAATATTTGCAGGAGTTTCAAACGCAAACTGCAAACTCTTTTTTTGCAAAACGCAAAAATAAAAAACCCAAACTGTATAATGAAGTCTGTGTTTTCTATTACAGAACAACAATTGCGCTTTTGGGGGATATCAAAAGTATATGAATTAGAAAGTATGTCAACTTTATCCTTATTGTTAAATATAATACAATTTCTTAAATATCTCAAAAGGTACAATAACACATTTCAGGTAAATTGAAATTTTACACCAATTGGAAGTAATTTTAGTTAGATTTTTTATTTATTATTATAATTATTAGTAATTATTTCAGATCCATATTAATATCTACAAAAATTACAATATTTTGCACATTAACGACTATATTTTAATGAGTTCTTAAATATTGGTTGTCGTGTTCAGAATCCAAAATGTTTAAATCAGAGAATAACACCACTATCAATCTCCATGCTAATCTTTACATAACTTATAAATATTTTTTTCGATTAAGTACCTACTGACATTCAAAGTTATACCTTATTTGGTTCGATAGAGACTGTCGAACAGGATTGTGTGCCACAGTTTATTCGAAATACATTACTGTACAAAACTCGTAGTCGTGTAACGTGAGCGTTTGCCTGCCCCGGGCGGGACACACGACCGCCGCGGTGCCCACTTACAAGTTTTCCTATTTTGTTTAAAGCTGAACAAACAAAAGTTATGTGTAATTTAAATAGAAAGGAAGGTCTCGCTTTGTCGTTTCACGTTTTAACTGGATTTCATTTACATATTCGACTCTTTCATTTCATTTTGCGTTAACGGAAAAAGCGGTAAAAGGTGGGTCCAGACTATTCAACAAAATCTTTTACATTATATATGTCGCTTTATAATCGGATGAAACGGATTTTTGCAAAAAGTAAGATTGCAAAATACTGTATAATAGGAAACTAACAACGAATTTTGTAATCATCCGATGAACATTCAGAATCTTTGCGAAAATCCGACCAGTTTTAGGTAAGTCGCGAATAAGCGCTCAACTGTCATAACTCTTGAGCGCTGATTGGCCGAAATGAACGTTACTTACTGACGGATGCGCTGATCGACCAACCAGAACAGAGAAGCTATACATCATTGACCAATAAGCGTTTCATTTTCTAATCGTCCTAAACAAATTGGGATTTTTGCAAAGATCCTGAAAGTACCTCGGATGATTACAAAATTCGTTGTTCCTATTATCCGGTGTTTTGCAATTTTACTAGGATTTTTTTTAAAATCTGTTTTTTTTCCGATTATACTGCGACATATATAAATAAAGTCGCTTCCCGCCGCCTGTCATATACTTAGGTTGTCATTAGTCTTTAGCTCATGGCGCCTGTCCATAATGTATGTACGCTTTTAATGCGGTTTTTACTAATGGAGAGAGCGTTAAAGGCGAAAGCGAATATCTATACTTCTATACTAATAGTATAAAGAGAGAAGATTTATATGTTTGTAATGATTAAACACAAAAACTACTGAACCGATTTTGAAAATTCTTTCACCTATAGAGAGGTACGCTATCAGCGAGTAACATAACATAGCTTTATGTTTAAATGTAAGATAATGTTACGAGGGCGAAGTCGCGTGCAACAGCTAGTACGTTGTAAAACATAGTTATATAGCATATTCTGATATGTGTCAATAAAACAAAGTTATATTTAATCAAAAATTGTCAGCCTGCCTGCCCTTTTATCTTGTCAAGCTCGCAGTGCATTTGCAACGCCTATAGTTGCAATTCAATACTTGAAAATAAATCCATTTATATAATTTTAATGATCTCATTTTAATAAAAAAAAATTCAATTTAAAAGTATTTGCCAAAATGCCGCATATTTGTCGAAAATATTACCTTAGGGTCGATGCCCTTTACCATATAGGTGTTCAAGAAGCAGCAATCGTCTGGCAAAGGAATCCCTAATAAGGCTTTCGGGCTTCCCGTCGACACAATGGAGCATTTCGCAACTCCATAAAGAGCCACATGAATATCTTTAAACTGTTAAGTAGGTGCTCGTATAAAGAAAAAGGTAGCAAAAAATATAACTTCTACTGGCGGCATAAGAATAAGTAAGTCCACTTAAATATAAAAAGTAGATATTTAAGATATTTATTTTTTGTATCATGAATAAAAAATTTATTCAAAATTCATTTTATATTCTTTCTTTGACTAGTCTTAAGTAGTAGAGTTCGTGTTTTACAAGCGAGGAATGAAAAAAAAAATACTTGAGATTTTTCTCGTGAGTTCTCCGAGTGTTTATTTAGAGATTCTGTTACATTATTCTATAAAATAATATTATAAAAAGCGAAAGTGTTAGTTAGTTTGTTCTCTCACGCCTGAACTACTCAACTGATCATTATTAAATTTTGCATACACATTGTCAGGGACTAAAGAAAGTCTAAAACTGTGATGTTATGGGACCAAACCCAGAAAAGGAACCTTTGATTCA